>JAWHQI010000343.1:911666-1575833 GCA_033032865.1 Dactylorhiza incarnata | reverse complement strand
TGAGCTCTTCCTTCTGCGTCGAATGTAATTCGAAGTTACGTCGACTTCAAATGTTTCTTTGACTGACTCTGCCTTCTGCGTCGAATACAATTTGGCGTTGCGTTGACTTCAACTGATACATCGACTACCAGTCTGAGTTATCCTTACTTCTATTCGAAGCTACTTCGACTTGAAGTCGAAGTTGCGTCAACTTCTAGTCGACGCAGAATTAACTCAACTGAATTTCTACACTCTTTTGGACTGGTATTTGACACTCTAATATGAATGTGACATCCTAGGACATCTAATGACCATTTTACCCTCATTATACAACATAGGTAATGAATCCTAGATGATGAAATCACTTTTTACATAATCTGTAAGATAAATCCAGAGGATATTTTTCCCAACACATTGTACGGGCGACATTGTAGGACCCCTCTCTATTGATCGGAGGTGGGTGAAAACGTTGTTTTTGGGCCTGAATTGCTTCAAGAAATGGAAGAAGCCACAAGGAAGACTCGACCTCAGCTTAGCCATGTCATCGAGAGGCAGAGGGAGTATGCAAACCAGCGACGTCGTTCATTAGAATTTGTTGTGGGTGATCAAGTGTTCCTAAAGATTTCCCCTAATCCCGGGGTGAAACAATTTGTTCGCCATCATAAGCGTAGCCCAAGTTTTGTGGGATCGTATACTATCTCAGAGTGTGTCGGAGGATCTGCATATAGTCTTGAGCTACCTGCTTCTTTTGTCGGTGTTCACAATGTCTTCCATGTCAGTCAACTTTAGAAGTATATTCGTAACCCTAACTGCATCATTGAAGAGATTCTTGTGGTTACTGAAGCCAATCTTTCTTATCCGGTCGAGCCCGCTAAGATCGTGGAGTATCAAGTACGCAAGCTTTGAAAGAGAACCATTCTTATGGTCAAAGTGTTTTGGATCCATGGCAAGTCTGAGGAGTACACTTGGGAACTTGAATCGGATATGCGTAGCAAGTATCCACAACTATTCTCCTGATCTTGGTAAGCCTTCGAGCTTATTCTTCTTTCCATTTTATTATATTCATAGTTAGCTTTCTATACCTTGATTTGAAAACCTTGATGGAATGAATAGCATCTGAATCTTCTCCATAAGAGGCCTCGTTTAGGGAATACTCAAAAGTTTCGGGATGAAACTTCCTAAGTGGGGGAGAATGTAACAACCCGTAAAAAAAGAATTAAATCAAGTTAAAATAATAATGGCAATTTTGTAATTTGAGCGAGGTTTCCCTCTTTTACCGACCCCCCCCCCCCCCCCCCCCCTCATTCCTCTTACTCAAGCCGACCGGTGATAGGTTTCAGCACACAAGACGCTCGTCACCCATCTTCCGCATGAGGCGCCGATCTCCCGCTCGCCCTCTGCTTCCGTGGTTGACTTCTCCTGCTCTTCCTCCTGCTCTGGCCGACAGCTCTCTCCCTCTCCAAGTCGGCAGCATCAGCTATTCTCCTCCAAGGGACTGACATCTCCTCTTCTCCATTTCTTGAGGTCGGCAGCCCTCTTCCCTCCTCCTCTTTGCTTTGTTCGGTGATTTCAAGGGGTACTCTTAGGGTTTTCTCCCCTCTCCTCCTTGGGCTCGGATTTGGCTTCCTTGGGTAAGGATCTCCTCCCCCCCCCCCCCCCCCCCCCTTATTCAGAATTTTATTTATAATCCTTTAAATTTTTTGTACTCCAAATTGTGTATATATGTTGATCCAAGTTCATGCCTCTCTTGTAATCCACTAACCATTTTGTGTTTGTGATTTACGGCGCCGCTCATCGAATCTGTTGGTGGGATTACTCAAAACCCTACCAAATTAGGGTTACCCTAACCTAAGCGCTGCCAAATCTCCGATTCCTCGTGGTTTTCTCTGCTACCCTCACTATTGAGGGAGGTAAATTGCTAAACCCTCTCATGTTTAGGTTTTGTGATATTAATTGCATGTGATAGCGTAGGGTTTTTCGTTAAATTCAAATATCATCTATAATGGTTCTTGAACGGGTTCGAAATAAGGTTTCTAAATCTTGCTTGCGTCGCTTAGCCGCCACCGTCATATTCAGCCCTACTTAGGGCAAGTAGAGAAATCTCTCTCGCTTGCAAACTTATAGCGTAGCTTGATTTCGTCCTTCCTTATGTTTTGTGAATTTACATTTGAATACCTGTATCGTCAAATCACTAGTTTAGGTTTTGATATGCTTAGAATGACTTATTCTATATGAGTACCTATTATCTCGAAGATGTTGTGTAGTAATTTCTCCCCTCTCAGGTAAATTCATTCCAAATTGAAGCATTTCATTCATTTGATATCATAAGCAAACATTAAAAGAATATGATTAATTGATACAACTCTTTGACTTGGGTTCCCTCATGAATCTCTAACGGGAACAAAGGACCGGTCATAACAAGCATGAAATCCCTGGCTCTAGGTTGAGGGTTCGCAAGAGCTAACCCTTAGAGATTACAGGCATAAATTCTAAATCTCTATCAAGTCCTGAATTTGATTTTGAATCCGTCTAAATCAATATTTTGTGCATCAAATAGAAATACATACATCTTTCATTTGTTACAGCTTATGTCATTATATGAATGAATTTATACTTCACCCTAGAGTAGGCTAATAAATTTGGATGTTTCTGCTTAACTCATTTACTTGCATGTTTTGTTAGCTTCATTTCCTAAAAATTTGTACACGTACATTTCTGATCCTTGTTAGTTATGTAATTTACTTTACTTTTACCAATATTTTGAGGCTTTTTCCTTATTTGTTTTGGAATTTTTCTTAGCGTACGTGATTGCACCGCCCGCCACCTGAGCCCGATCCACGACGAGTTTTTATTCTTGGAGGTTTATCTTAGTTATGATCAGTCATTTTCTCTTGATTCATAGACAACTGCTAGGTTAAAAGTTATGTACTGAAATTTGATGTTGTTGCATGTTCATTTCCTCGGGATTTTTACTGCATAAAATTTGTATCAGCATTTTTGTAACATGTCTTTTTAAATAAATACATGAGTATTTTTTCTTTTCAGTGTCATATTCTAAAAGCTTACGCATAAAATCAATGTATTTTCTTCAAATTATTTATTTTAAAACTAATAATACTAATTTAGCTCCAGCCTTACAGGCATGGTGTTTCTTTCCCCATGTCAGTAGCATCACGACCCGCCCGAAGCGTACTCTGACTTTCGCTTTTAGACGGGTCATGACATTTAGGCACTGGATCGCAATGATACTGAAATTTCCAGAAAAAGAAGTGTGCTCGGCAAGTACAACTGTGTCTTTTGCCATGAAGTTGTATATCAATGGTTGTTTGCTCATGGCTTCTGACTCAATCTCCTGAGTTTTTCAGCGTTTACGAGACAGTTAAATCTACAATTGTATTCCTATTTCACGGATGAAAATGCCAACTGTGCAACATATATAACGATAAAAAGGGTTTGAATTGATATCAGAAAGAAAACGAAAGTAATATGATTTTGTTATCTGAACAAACAATCGAGACAACAAAAAAAGGGAAAGCGTAGAAAAGACAATATGAAGAATTAGTACACAAAGGAATCTAAGGACAAGATGTTGGGGATAAAATCCGTGAAGCACATATGATAAGAAGCAGATCAAACAGCACGAATTAGGGTTCATGGATCTAAATCCTAGATCGTCGGCGACCATCGAAATGAATAATGAAGATTCGAATCGAAGGCGACACCAAACAAAATCGAATGCCAACATAACAAAACATGGAAAGGGAAATTCGAAGAACCCTGAGATTCAAATGAAGAGTGATCCAACTCTTCTGGAACCTCTGAGACCTCTGATTCGATTACTTCGGATCGAAGGCCCTCTTCTCACCGTCTTCCCCGTTTTTGCCAACTCTGATTTTAGTGGGGGCCTCTTCATTCTTCAATTAGTAATTTACAGTTATCTTCACTTAAGATTGCGGGTTATTACGATAATGTCACTCGGGTGTTAATACAAAATTTAAGACGTCACTTTGTTGGGTTAAAGTTGGTACTTACTAATAATCTAATATATCATGACAGTCATCCTTCATGACTACAGGATTAACTAAGGGAGTTGTTAAAAGAAAGCGTTTGTTCATAGGGTTTATACAACAATACGTACAAGAGTATGGAGTCTTACAAGCGAATGTCACGTTTTAAATTTAGTTGTGCAAGACAGTTTAACTTATATAGAGTTATATATTAATAAAATTCGTACTATGTTACAATATATTTATAGTTCAAATAAAGATAAAATTTAAAAAAAAAAATTGTAACTACACAAGGTTATAAATTTTTAAAACATGAATTTGAGATATGTCTATAAGATGGAATTAAGCCTATAAAATGTTAAAAAAAGCCGTGCGGCAAATGTCGCTACTTATGGAATTTTATTCTAGTTTGGAAATTCATGATTTACACGATTTTGGTTGGGAATTAATTGAAAATTATATAGATTTATTATAATTTTGTATAGATCAACAATTTTTTTATACAACATTTATCATTCTACTAGTCCATTAGTTAATCGAAAAAATTGTAATAATTGCAAAAAAATTAATAGTTATAAAAAACATGATTGTTGGTGTTCGCTAATTCAAATAATTGAAGAAAATTTTTTAAAATATTATAGAAAAAATGTTAGTTATTTTTTCATGCGTCGCAACTTTAAATCTTTTATTAGGCGTAGAAAATCTTATAGAAGAAATTAATAGCAACTTAGGCTCAGACATAACTTGCAAGTATTTTGATAATATAAGTGTCAAAATTTTGTTTCGGTTTCATACATTTTTATAATCATTATGATCAGTTATATGGATCGTGGCCCCAAGAAGAGCACACGCAACATAAAATCAAAGAAATTTTCAAAAATGTGATTTTTTAATTAGCTTCTAGGAAAAACAATGATCATCAAGTACTTTGAATAAATTAGGATTATATACTAAAACACAATTTTAAGATTTTATGAGTACAAACGAAATAAAAATTTTAATATTTTGTGATGACCTAGGGCCGACCCACTCTGTATCGCACTAGATCACTGTGGCCTCACCTATCATCGTTTGGGTTGCAGCCCAAGCACCCACCCCTTCTCCATCCATAGGCGGTTTGTTGGTGGCCACATCCTCCCTTTGTTGAGACAAACTCGATAGTTATTTGTGCAGCACGGGAACTTCCTAGGAGGTCACCCTTCTCAGTACTACTCCAGCCCGAGCACACTTAACTATAGAGTTTTTCTACTCTTCATCACAAATTGAGCTTGAGAAGTCCTCGTGTTGCACACTTAACTATCGAGTTTGTCTCATCAGAAGGGTTGGGTGTTTGGGTTGCAGCCCGAACGATGTCAGGTGATGCCACAGTGATCTAGTGTGATCCAGAGTGGGTCGGCCCTGGGTCGTCACAAAAAAAGTGTACTCTTTTTTTGTGACGACCCAGAGCCGACCCACTCTGGATCACACTAGATCACTGTGGCCTCACCTGGCATTGTCTGGGTTGTAGCCCAAGCACCCAACCCTTCTCCATCCACAGGCGGATTGTTAGTGGTCACAACCTCCCTTTGATGAGGCAGACTTTATAGTTAAGTGTGCAGCATGGGGACTTCCTAGAAGCTCACCCATCCTAGTACTACGCAAGCCCGAGCACACTTAACTATGGAGTTCTTCCACTTCTCATCACCAATTGAGCTGCAGCTTTTTTGGTGATGAGAAGTAGAAGAACTCCATAATTAAGCGTGCTCGGGCTGGAGTAGTGCTGTGATGGGTGACCTTCTGGGAAGTCTCCGTGCTGCGCACTTAACTATCGAGTTTGCTTCAGTGTGCTCGTGTTGCACACTTAATTATAAAAAATAATAATTAAATTATTTAAAAGAATTAATTAATTAAATTCGGCTGGGCCAAGCCTAGGCCCGGCTTGCTGGGCCTAGACAGCCCCCCTCTTGAAGAGGAGACCTGGGCCCAGCAAAAGTCAGGCCTGGCTGGAAAAAGCTCGGGCTCTACATGAGCCTGTCGGGCCTTATGAACACGCCTGACCCCATCGTGACAATACATCCTCCATTTGTCATCCTCGTAAAATTTGTCACGCTAAATAAAAATCTCAACAGAAATTAAGGGGAAGATAACATAATTTTTAAAATTAAATAAAAATATACAAATTAAATTCACTTCTAACAAGTTGGAAATTTTGTAATAAAAATAATAAAATTGAAAAGATAGATGTTTCCTCAAATGATTTTTTTCACCTAGTATGGATGACTATTCACAAACATTATTATTATTAGTAATAATAAATACAAAAAGAAACTTGAATTTACTATTTACTTTTATTATTTATTATTTTCTGTTTTATTTTCATTGTAAGTTCAGTTGTAATTTTTTTTTCATGTTTACATCAAATTCATATATTTTAATTTTCTGTGCTGATCTTAAAAAAGATAGTTTCACTTGCATGTTTATGTTCTAGCAAGTGGAATGAGGGCTAAGTTGTCTAGTTAATTGCTCTAGTGCCCGTTTGTTTTTCTGCCCAGGCTACTTTTCGCTCTGGCCGAATGTGACGCCAACACTTCATGCGTTTGTTTTCCCACATTCGGTTGTCGATGCCTCTGTTTAGGGCCCTAAAAGAGATGAACTATGAAGCTGCTCGCAACCTTAGTATTCAGATCTGAATTGAGAAATGGTAGGTGCGGATAAAGCCCACTTTCCATCTTACTAGATCGTGAAACTTGAAGGTATATGTTCTCCCGGTGATTTAAGATCATCGATGGTATTAGTTGCAAACCTTATTAGAAGAAGTTTGATAAATAGAAAATTTTGGGCATATGACAAGGGAGGGATCAAGGATATGTTGGTGTGACCAGACCTTAATTGTGTTTTGCAAGGAAAACCCATATAGTTAACGAAAAATAAAGGATATGACGATATGGAAGTGAGGACCTATTTGTAGTGCTCCGGTGGCTGGCAACCACCTATGATCGCCGGAAATTCCGTATCTTCAGTTACAGGCTTTCATCATCAGACGGGACTGCCCAGGCGATGGCGCTGCCTAAAGGGCCGTGGGGGAGGGTGATGGCAACTAAGTGGTGGTTTGAGGCTCTCGGTTTGGCCAAGAGAGTGTCCTCGAGCGAGTTTCGACCGACGATTTGTGGCTGACACTATTTTCATCAATAACATAGATGTTAAGAGCGCAATTGAGTTTTAGGAGAAGCTGGGGGGACTTTTTATATGGACTATGAGTTTCAAATTATGGTATGGAAAGACACAAGTGAAGAGCACTCCTGCTAATATTAATATTTAAAAGCATGAATAACATTTTAATTACAATTTTTTTTATAAAACAGTAACATAAATAAAATATTTAACATGCTGTAACAAAATAAAATAAAATAAAAACACCATGCATACTAACATGACGCCACATTTTACAACATTAATAGAACAATTTTCCTATTCTAAAGACAATAACACGTGCAAGTCATGAAAATTTTTTTTAAAAAAAAATTAAAATGCCACGTCAGCCCAAAATAATTTGCATGAGAAATTTCTGCTAATGATCCTATTCTGATCCAGCGGCAAGCATGCCCTCATTAAGTGAGAAAACAAGATTCATAAGTTTAGGCATACAAATCATACAAGGAAAAAAAAAGTAAATTTGGAAAACCCCATAAAATTCAGTTAGTGAGCTCTTCAGATTCCTTAGGCCTGGTTAGCAAATACCAGCCCAGCGCAGATAAACCTGTGAGGGTCCCGACAAGCACCGCATAATTTCGGTTGCGGTCAGTCGACATGCCGGACGTCGAAGATTCTGGCTGGGCCGGGGCAGACCTCGCAGCATCAGCAGCAGACGGGGTTTCGGAGGCTGCTTGATCGCCTGGTGTTGGTCCCTGCAAATGACACATCATCAAGCACCGAAGCATGGAGAGACGAAAAAACAAATAAAAGATATTTGGGTAATGACGAAGTGTCGAAGATGATGATTCCGTCTTAGTCGTCTGCCCCAATGCGTGCGAATAAGATTGATTTCATCGTGAATGGTTTTTTTATTATTTTCACTCATTTCTTCCGAAGTTTTAAGGAGATGGCAAATTTCACTATTTTGTAAAACTTGTTTTCTAATTTTAAGTGGCCAGATGACCCCAAAGAATATGATTAGGCTATAGCAGAGAGAAAACACGCTTTAGAAAATGATGATGATTTAATTTTCATTTGTTTTGGATGTATAAAATTATATTTTAAGAGGTTTTGAAGGTGATTTGTGGAGTTAACTCCACAATGATTTCTAGCTTCCCCCAACTGAATGAAGGGATTTAGAAAGGGTGGGGTTAAAGACATACCAAAAAGCGCTATATGCACACCAATTTTAAGAAAAAATACCTAAATGTGTTATATGCACACCAACTTTAAGAGAAAAAGACCTAATAATTTTTTGGTATGCCTTTATCACTGGTGTGCACACATTCGTTTTTGGTGTGCCTTTAACACCACTCTTTAGAATATATTTTCTAAACTTTAAGCAACCAAATGAACCCTAAAATTCTCTTTGCATCATCTTAGGGTTACGGGTCCACGTGGGGAACGACGTACCGCCATGGACATGTGCATCTTTAGTTCTTTGCACAATACTTTTATAATTATTGTCATACCGCATTTTACTCACATGTGATGTGGTCAGAGTGGGGTATTTTCGTAATACTTTACTCATATTTGGAACTTTTACCTCTCACTAAAGTGAGCAAGGGATAATGAATGGGGTGCAAGATCAAGTTCTTAAACTCTCCTATTCATCTACTCCCCCCTCTCCTTCAAGCCGATAGTCGTGCCTCTTTCCAATTGCCGCTTGTGGGTTGCTTGGCTCCTACGAGATGTATCATTCCCCTCTTGCCTCCACCATAGGGAGGTCTAAGAAGGGATGAGGGGATCACCTCCACAGCTTCTCCCTCTTATAGATGCTTACCCAGTCAGAAATGGAAGGTCGTAACACTTTGGTATAAGATCTTTTTCCCACCTCCACCGATGTCGCTTCTTCCTCCACCAGTCGAAGCATACAAATCTATCAGGGGACCACATAAATCCACGAATTGATCCCCTATGTGAGCCCGTCTACTGACCCAATCCACACGACTACCGCTCTGCTAGCGCGCTTCAGCGTCCGACACTCCAAAGTTGTCCCCCCCACGAACTCCTCCAACGATCGATCCTCACAGTGCACCCCTCTGATGCATGCCAATGCGTCTGTGACGTTGCAATTGTGATTTCCGTGTCACCAATTTCCCTACGATTGCGACTTCCGCGTCTACTTCCTCACGCCTTCCAGTCAATCAATTACCATGCAGCTTCAGTCCCGACTTGTGCCACCTTGATGTTTCAATAGGCTGATCAGATGTACCGCCTATCCTCTGATTTACGTTTGCAGAACGGGCGCTCAGACTACTGCAGTTTCCACGGGCTAGTCCAACAAGCAAAAATGCCGAACATCCTCTACTATCGTGTCCTGTCGAAACGACCATGGAGGAAGACAATCTTACCCTTTCCAAGGTAATGGAGTCAATCCAAAAGATGACGACCGACCTAGCTGCCAAGATGGTTTAACAACAAATCGCCAATGTCACCGCATTTGAGGCCCTTGTGACTCGCATTGATACAATGCAGCTGCCACCCTGCTGAGGAAAGAACGGCCGACCACGAGCTCCAAATAAGATGGTCTGAATTACATTGTGTGCTCTGAACCTCATGGGAGTCGATCGGAAGGAGGCAGCGTATCGCATTACGTTAAGCTGGATTTTCCCCGCTTTGACGGCAAGAGCAACCTCATGTCCTAGCTCACATGTTGTGAGCAATTTGTCGCTAGCTAGCACACGCCAGGGGAGAATTAGATAGGGTTGGCCTCATTCAGTCTCATGGGCCCAGCACAGTTGTGGTACGTATAGCTTGAGCAAGAAAAACCAATATGAATAGGGTGGTTTTCATGCAATATGCGCTTCATACTATGTACCCATCTGCAAAAATCTAGTTGGCAAACTCATCCCCCTCAAACAAAAGGGATCCGTGGATGGCCACTTGGAGAAATTTCAATATCTACTAGCCCGCGCTACCTTCATATTTATGAAATATCAAGTACCTATATTAACTGCAATGTTGCATCTCGACGTGGAATTCAAAGCATCGTCAGACCTCATCACTGCCACGAGCCTAAAGTGTATCTGTGAGAACGTCTCCTCATTGACAAATAGCAGGCAACCACCTCAGCGTGGAAGAGGAAAATCTTTAGGAAAACCTAATTTTTAAGCTCTTCTTCTATTCATCTTCTTCCTCTCCCTCTCCTAGCCAGTAGGCGTGCCTCCATTGGGTTGTTATCGTGAGTTGAGATAGATTCCTCACTCAACTGCTCCCTCTCTCAACTGCTTACCTAGTCACAAGCGGGAGGTCTTGACACTTAGTTTCTCAAACTTTGGATGAGCTTTGATCACAATGATTTTGTTAGGTAATCAACATCTGATTGTAAAGATGAATGAAAGGAGATGCTTTGCCAGTTTTATATTTATTGCTTAAAAGTTTGGAAAGGGAAAAAAATTACAGTTTAACTTTATTTCTCCCCTCTTGTATTAAAAAAAAATTATTTTGTATCTCTCTTTCATGTAATTAAGTATTTTACTTTAAAAAAATGTTCCAAAAGTCGGTGGGTCAATTTTTGGAACCGGAGGCAAAAAACTAGGCCCACCCGATTACCTGGTGCCTGAGTCTGGCCAGGGCTGGGCAGCAGGCCAAGCCATGTTAGTAATAGTGGCTTGTTAGAGCTGTGTAGGCTTGGCCTGGGCCGGGACCAGGCTTCTGACGGGGCAGACCTGACAAGGCTTCACAGGCTCGAGCTTTATTTACACACCTGCCTATGAGTATCAAATAAACCTTAAAAGTCGAAGCATTGAATTTCATTCTTGGATACAACTAAAATGGTCTCCGTAAGTGCATTACCATGCACGTTATTGCTCACTCGAGAGAAATTGATTGTATGATTACATAATTTGTACCAATAAACGTTGCAAGAAAATGCAATCGCCACAGGTGTTTAACCGAGGAACAAATAGACTCAGCCAAATGAGTGATCGTAGGAAAATAGTGAAGCTCATATTTGTAAAACTTGAAAAAACAAGTGAACTCTTGTACTATAGTTGAGAAGCATGAGAATATTAAGTATAAAGGGCCATTTACTGGGACCACCCCTCTAAGTTTCGAAAATTACAGATTGCACCCCTCTTATTATTGAAATTACAAAAACCTCTCCTCAATGTTAAAAAACATAACATTTACCTCCCCTGAGGTTCACATTTCATAACATCCATGCAAGAAAATACCCCCCTCGGAATACATTTTCAGGGGGGTATTTTGTGCATGGATGTTATGAAATGTGAACTTCAGGAGAGGTAAATGTTATGTTTTGCAACATTGAGGGGAGGTTTTTGTAATTTCAATAATAAGAGGGGTGCAATCTGTAATTATGCTATCTTCCAGGGGAGGTTTTGGTAATTATTCGTTAGTATAAATAAGTATCTTACTTAAGTTTTGAATCGTTGTGTTTGTTAGCGAGATGGTGTGACTTGTTTTTAGCATGTAAGAAACAATGTGATGGTGTTGATTTGAAAAGAGAAAGTCATGAAGTCGGTAACAATCTAATCACGGAGACTACGATCAACATAAAGTGAGATTTAAGTAAGATACAAGATTGCTAAGATGAATGTAATGATGTGAGGTGTTTTATTGCGAGTACATGTTAATGGGTAAGAAACTAAGAATTGTTTTGGGCTAGGCATCAACGGGTCTCTCATTGAATTTGATGATCGGCACACGAATTAGGAGGCGATGAACCTCCTTTCTTGTCATTTGGTAATAAGGATTAAGGGAAACTAAGGTAGTACTAACATGCTTTAACAATGTTCATGAAATAACTACAGTGTGGAGCCCACAAGATCATCATACGACTCATACGGGAGAGATGAGACAACGTGTTATGCCTCTCAAGTAGATGATAACTCCATTTGAAAAAACTTCTTGGTTGTTGAGCCCAAAATTGCCCATAAAGTATTAAAAGGTATCCATCAACACCACAGGTATCCAAGGAAGAAAAAGTAGAGAATGGCGATGGAAAGTGGTTCTACTATAGAATAGAGGACCCATCATTGACCCAAGTGTGTGAAAACTCCCCCTCCATGAACCAATGATTAGAAATAAGGTTCGAGAAGAGAGGGATCGGAGTACTGGGTTCTGAATCCCTCTTCCTCCAGTCTTATTATTGTCTATAAGATCTATGGAGAACTTTGATCATTGTGTTGCCTTGAATGCACTGTATTAATGATACCACTAGGGTATCGGTTAGCCGGTGAGGGAACGACCACGGGGAAGAAGGCTTCCGCCGGGCTGTCGTCGGGCGGCGGGGTTGGCGAGATCGGATAAGGAGAAGGGGAGAGAGAGAGAGAAAGAGAGAGAGAGAGAGAGAGAGAGAGAGGTAAACGGGAGGGGGAGAGAGAGAGAGAAAGAGAGGGAAAAGGGGAGCAGCCCCACTTTTACTAAAGTGATCCAAAGATGCCAATTAGGTTTTGAAGATGACCTCTTATACTATGAGGTCTCCCCATTACATTACCAAAATACCCTTCACCAGAATAATAAAACACTAAGCCTGCCCAGCCCCCTTGCTAACGCCTGTCCCGCTGTCGCCGTTGGTACCGTCGGACGACACCTTCCTGTTGCCGCCTGTCCTGCTAACGCTTGCTACGGTGTCGCCGCTAGTAACGTCGGGCGACATCGACGCGCGTGCTGCTCCTATGTCGCCTGCTCCGCGAGCTCGCCGCGCGTACACCCGCCAAGGCGGCTCGTCCTCTTGCAATTCGGTAACAATGCCGCCATCTGGAAAATTGGCCTTGTCCTCAAGGCAGTAATCTGGGAACTGACGTCGAAAGTCGTCGCGAGTCAACCACGTGCTCTCGGACTGCGGTCGATGCCGCCAAGCCACCCGGACGTCCTCGGGAAACTCCGCTCCTGTAGGATGACAGTCGATCAATAATGGCGGCCGGGTATAGTGGTGCTGCATCCGAATAATCCAAGTCGGTGGGGATGTGATCCACGGCTGGGTGGTCGCCGATGACGCGGCGAAGCTGCGACACATGGAAGACGGGATGGATCCGGCTACCTTCCGGTAGTCGAAGACGGTAAGCCACTGCGCCAATCCGGCCGAGTACCTCGAATGGGCCGAAGAAACGCGGCGCCAATTTTGAGCAGGCGCGGCGAGCCACGGACAGTTGACGGTAGGGATGTAACTTGATGAACACCCTCTCCCCAATGTCGAGTTGTAGGTCCCGGCGTTTGCGATTGGCAAACGAGGTCATTTTTGCTTAGGCTCGCTGGAGGTGGTGCTTTAAACTGTCCAGTATGGTGTCGCGATCCTGCAGGTGTACCGCGAGGCCGTCCACGCGGCACTCGCCCGGAAGGTGTCGCACAATCGATGGGGGTGGGTGGCCATAAACTGCTTCGAATGGCGAGGTATTGGCCGCATAGTGATAGGCCGTATTGTAGGAGTATTCCGCCCAAGGGAGCCACTTGGCCCAAGTTCCCGGACGTTCGCCAATAAAACACTGGAGGTAGGTCTCGAGGCACCGATTGAGGACTTCGGACTGACCGTCCGTCTGCGGGTGGTAAGCGGTGCTCATGCGGAGTTGAGTTCCTTGCAAACAGAATAAGGAGGACCAAAAACTGCTCAAGAAGAGAGGGTCTCGGTCGCTGACGATGGAGCACAGGAAACCATGGAGGCACACAATCCCGGTGATGAAGCTATCCGCCACGGATTTTGCCGTGTAAGGATGTCGAAGAGGGAGGAAATGGCCATACTATGAGAGGCGGTCCACCGCCACCAATATACAGTCGAACCTGTCTGACCGCGGTAGCCGGGTGATGAAATCCATGGCAATATCCTCCCAAATACGCTCTGGTATCGGAAGGGGTTGCAGGAGACCGCCAGGAAACATCGACTCATATTTGGCCTTCTGACAGGGAAGGCAGGCGGCGACGTAGGCCTTGATTTGACAAAACATCTGTGGCCAAAACAAGGAGGCGGATATGCGGCGGTAGGTTCGAAAGGCGCCGGCGTGACCCCCGGTGGGCAATGCGTGGAATTCGGCCAGTAAACGTGGAATACATGCGGAGGAGGCGGACAGCGCGAGACGACCGCGGTAGAACAGTCGGCCGCCAATGAGCGAGTAGGGGGGGTGTGCTGCAGGGTTGGCGATGAGGCCCGTGCGAATCGCTGACAAGTAAGGATCTTTTTCGACGCCCTCATGAATGTCGGAGCCCTCCTCCCATACAGGCCGAGTGATGGCGGACAACTCTGGTGCATACGGTAGGCGGGAGAGAGCATCGGCGGCCCGGTTGGTTTTGCCGGAGCGGAAGGCGATCGAGAAATCGTAGCCCAAGAGCTTGGCGACCCAAACTTGTGTGTCGGTGTTGCTATCTTTTGTTGTAGGAGGTAGCGGAGGCTGTGGTGATCCGTGCGAACCACAAACGGCCGACCGAGGAGATAAGGTCGCCAATGCTGAACTGCCAACACCAGGGCCGTGAGCTCATTCTCGTACGCTGACTTGCTGCGAACCGAGGATGAGAAGGCCCGGCTATAAAAAGCAATTGGTTTGTCGGACTGCATGAGGACCGCGCCGACACCGGTGCCCGACGCGTCGCATTCAACCACAAAGGGATGTTGAAAGTCTGGCATAGCCAGCACCGGCCCGTGCACGAGAGCCGACTGAAGGGCCGTGAATGCAGCCATGGCTACGGCCGACCAGAGGAAGGGGCCCTCTTCCGAGATCTTGAGTAACTGGGTGAGGGGGCGAGCCATCGTCCCACAACCTTGAATGAATCGCCGGTAGTAGCCGGTCAAGCCCAAAAAGCCGCGCACCTCGCGGACGGATGTGGGGGTTGGTCAGTGGAGAACCGCGGCGATCTTGTCGGCATCCATGGCCACTCCGTGGACCGAAATAGTGTGGCCTAGGTAGCTAACCGAAGTGGCTCCGAAGGAACACTTCTTCCGGTTCAGTACGAGGTGGTGACGGCGAAGGGTGCGGAAGGTGGCCCGGACGTGCTGGAGGTGGTCCTGCCAATTGAAACTATACACCAATATATCGTCAAAAAAGACAAGAACATGTTTACGGGGTACCGGCCGAAAGATGTCGTTCATTGTAGCCTGAAAGGTTGCTAGGGCGTTGGTCAATCCGAACGGCATGACTAAGAACTCGAAGTGGCCGTCGTGAGTACGAAACGCTGTCTTGGGAACATTCTCCGGCCGTACCCGAATCTGATGATAGCCGGCGTGGAGATCCAGCTTGGTAAAGAACGTGGCGCCATGGAGCTCGTCCAGGAGATCCTGAATAACTGAGATGGGATAATTGTCGGAGACGGTGGCCTTGTTGAGCTCCCGATAGTCAACGCAGAAGCGCCAACTGTCGTCCTTCTTGCGTACGAGGAGGACCGGACTGGAGAAGGGGCTCGCACTGGGTCGAATGATGCCTCCCAAGAGCATCTCCCGCACCAGGCGTTCGATCTCGTCTTTCTGCACGTGGTCGTAGCGGTACGGTCGAACCGACACCGCCGCCGTTCCCGGTTGGAGGACAATGGCGTGGTCAGTGGGGCGGACCGGGGGTAGGCCGGCTGGGGCCACGAAAAGCTCGGTGAATGCGGTCAAAATGTCCTAGAGGTCGTCCAGTATGGGCCGCGTGTCCTCCTGTTCACCCTGAAGGGGCCAAAGCCATGCGGAAAAATCCACGGCCGATGTGCGCTGAAGGGCCCGGAACGAGACCGGGGTCCGGAGGAGGGTCGAGTCGCCCGTGAGACAACATGCGGTCGGTCCTTGTTGGAAGTGCATGGTCATCTTTGCCCAGTTCACCCGAACGTCGCCCAACGTTTGGAGCCATGCGACCCCCAAAATGACGTCAATGCCCCCCAACCCGAAGACGTAGAAGTCGGCCGTGACGGTGCATGAGCCCACCGTCAATGTTACAGCTGGACAAAGTCGCTGCGTTGGACGGCGCCGACCGTCACCGAGGCAGACGGCGAACTCCGGAGATGGCAATTGGGCGAGAGTGAGGTCGCGCGCTAGACGTTCCGAGATGAAGTTGTGGCTCGCGCCGCTGTCAATCATGAGGATGATGTCTCGGTCCCGTAGGCGGCCTTGGAGTTTCATCGTGCGGGGGCCCGTGATGCCGTCAACCGCGTAGTAAGGAAGCTCCAGGCATTGAAACACGAGGCTGCTGTCAGTCACGAGGCCTTGGAGTTTCATCGTGCGGGGTCTCGAAGCCTTTTCCTCCTTGATGAGAAGTCGAGCTCAGTTGGTGATGAGAGTCAAAGGAAGGACTTCTCATCAAGGAGGTAAAGGGTTCGAGACCCGGCCTCAACAACCTACCGCGTGAAAGATGAGCGCGGAAAGCTAGTTGGGGTGTGCGGGATGCAACCCTGTTGTGTGGCAGGCGAGGAAGCGGGTTCAAAACCCAGGAGGTTGCTCGTCCCACAACAGAGTATGGTAGAGTGAAAGAGTGTTGGAATTCTTCTCTAAGTAGCCAGCTTCCTCCTCGCGTTATCGACCCCAAAGTATTTAGAAAAGAGACTAGACAAGCTCGAATTGAGCTATACAAACACCAACTTCTTCACATCTTTGGAGGGTGTTGGACCCTGATTTATCCGTAAAAAACTAGACAAGTATTACTCACCTTCACGCTTGTCCAAGCAAGAAAAAAGTAAAGGGCAAGACGAAGGGAAGTAATTGTTTTATAGAATAGAGGGCTCATGTTATGGTCTGACTCTATTCGTCATCCGCTAATTTTATGTAAGTTTAATTAAGTGTCATGTTCGTGTCATTATTGAGAGTTATTAGGCATGTCCTGTCTTTTAATTTCAAGTAGAGATATTTTTGTAACTCATATAAGTCTATTTAAAGGCCTCTTTAGGCTTTGAAATGGCAAGTAATGAATTAATCTTTAGTTTCCTCTCATATTTCTGTCTCCTCTTCTTCCCCTGCCCAAGGTAAGGTTAGGGTTGAGCAATGCTCCTCTCTTCCTCTCTCACTCCAGTTGAGCACAGCTCTCTTGAATATCAGAGTCTCGCTCCTCCTTCCCTCTGGAAAAGATTCAGCAAACCTAAAATTACAGTTGCCCGAGACAACTTAGTCGGCACCCTCATGTTCTCCATTCTCTAATAGCGTTGATCTGTCCACCAGTCCACGCACTCGCGCTCCAGACGCACTCATAAGGATTCGTAGGTCGACTTCCAAATGTCCACACGAGCCCCGTCGATTTCCCATCGTCCCATTCAAAGGACGAGAGAATCCAACCACATCGCATCAACTTCTCACAAGCTCGAATAGCTCGAACATCCCTCATAGAGGATGCTCCTCCCTCCCGACAACCTCACACGTCATTCCTTCTTTTGATTCGACAATCGTGACACGCACCTGCGAGTTCGACGACATGCGCTCCTCGAAAAATAGCCCGAACCATAGACCTATCACAACAGTACAACAACAGACCTTCCCTTGACGTCGACAACAGGACTCACCCCTTGCAAATAGCCCTCCATTTCGAGCACACCGCTGGCCTTAGGCCCCTTATTGGATTGACAAAATAAATTGACTTAATTAATCAATTCATTAATTGATTGATTACTCAATCGATTAATTGAGAGGGAAGGAGGCGCCTTCGCAAAGTGGAGCGTCCTTCAATACTCACAGGGACGACGCCATGACTTCAAATGAGGTTGCCCGCCAAAAGTATTTAAAGGCCATGACAACATTGGAACAGTCTAATTGGGACCTAACTGCTTCTCACGCAGTAAAACAAATAGTTTATGTTACCCTTATCGCCAAAGTCAAGGGCCTTCAAGCTACACAACTAAATCTCCTGCAACCGATTACGCAATTTGAAGTCATGCCTGACGTGTACTCGGTACCCTGATGCACCACTATCAAATCTTGCGGTCTCCATTCAACATTCTTCTCTACTGTCAAAGATTTTTCTGGCTTCGACTCAGCAATCCATGCTGTCTACCCCCAATGTCTGCATCCAACGGGGTTCCCTGCGTTGACATCAATCATCGAGTTGCCTAGTCCACCGACACCAACTACAGAGCAGACAATGGATGGGCGATGAGCTTTCTGCATCATAATCCTTCACTCCATCGCTTCGCACAAGTGGGGCTCACCGAGGAATGAGATCTCAACCACAGAGAGTCGTTATTCGGCGTTATTTTGGAGGGAAATAAAAGAAGAACATCCTCACTTGAGCACCTTTCGAGCTTGAGGATAACCAACTAGAAGAATGAGTAAGATGTTATGGTCCGGCACTATCTGTCATCCGCTAAATTATGTATGTTTAATTAACGGTCATGTCATTGTTGTCATTTAGAGTTATTAAGCATGTCGCATCCTTTAATAAGGGTATTTTGTAATTTGTTTGTGTGTGGTACTGTAGTCCATGTAAGTCTATTTAAAGGTCTTTTTGGACTTTGAAATGGTAAGAAATGAATTAATCTTTAATTTCCTCTCTTAGTTCTCTCTCTTCTTTCTATTCTCAAGTTAGGGTTAGGGTTGAGCAAGGCTTCCCTCTCCTCCAGTTGAGCACGACTTCCTTGTATCTCCACCTCCCTCACGCTACCTTCGCCATCTCTCGGACGAGATATCGACACGCTATTAGGAAGTTCGTAACAACTCACCACTGACCTAGAAGTGTGACCCCCCACCCCCCCCCCCCCCCCAACAAAAAATTATAGACAACTCTCGAGAAGTGAGGAATCGGAGTGTTGGGTCACAAATCCATCTTCCTTCAATCTTATTATATTTATAAGGTCAATGGAGCATTTTGATCACTAGGATACCTTGAATACTATGTATTAACTAGTCAGTTGAGAATGAGAGAAGTTGATTAACCCCTTATATTACTGAACTGGTCTTTGAATGCATCATCATGCATAAGAATCACCCTCCTTGAAAATTGAATCGTCATTATGTTTCCAGGTTAAACTTCACAGATTGACTCTGCACTTGACTTATCTGAATAGACTTTCATGGTTTGGCACCTTGTGAGTGAGATATAGAGGTTTGCCTTTCTGGGTAGGGATCATACTCGTTAGATGAATCTGCTTAGGATGTCATTTGGGCATTGTTGGCAAATATTTCCTTCTCGCATGTTGTACTGGCATACCTTGTTAATGTGGAGTTGAGAGGATATATTAGGTATATATTGGCGTAACAATTAGTTAGTATGAATCTAACATACATAACTTACAAAAAGGAAACATTATGTTGCTTGTTCCAAAACCTAGAAAGAATTTAAGTGGCACTTAGCTTAATTTGACTTTATTTACGTATGCTTTTTCCATTGATTGCACCATATTACATATCTTTATTATTATTGTTTATAGTTTTTGCACTTCTTGCTAAAGTCTACAATTCATAAGTACTTCAATACCTTTGTTACTAACCACCATTAGAGGAGTGATGCAGATCGTGACACTAGGATTCAGAAAAGTACCATGAGAATGTCAGGAAGGGATGCATTAATTTATTTATGGTGTTTACTTATAAGCAATTTTGGGTGAGGAGTGGCTCAAGTTTAAAAGTTTAAATACTTTGGGCATCTGGATATTATGTATGGTGTTATGGGTATAGGCTAGGGACCCTATGTGACCTATGTATTATTTTATTAATGTTGTATCGTGTCATTTCATGTTGTCTTTTATTAATTTTCTATTATTAAATATTGATGGTTATTAGGAGTCGGTCATTAAGAGTATTGTCTTGTAAAGCCTACTAGAAGGCATATGATCTTGGAATGAAAGGTATGTATGGATTAGAATCTCTCCTCTTGCCCCTTGTAAAGAGATTGTGGTAGTTTTCTCTCTCTCCCTCTCCGAGCACAACCCGCTTAGGCAGCCGCGGTTCCGGCTCCGTAGTATCCTCCTCCTCCGTCATCTCTGCCTCAGGTCACTCCGACAACTCTCTGACGTTCTACGGGTTAGCCCGTAACAACTTGGTATCAGAGCATTCAGTCCTCCTCTCTTCCACCCTCGATCCAGAGCTCATCTCTTCCAGCCAAGTTCCTCTGTCGAAACCCAAAATAAAGCTCTGTCCGGCTAGTTCAGATGGGTTCATAAAGCTCCATCCAGACACAAGCATAAAGCTCTGTCCATGTAGAATCGACGGGATCGTGAAGACGCTCCAGCCGACTCGCTCATTGCGATCACTCCTACAGACCCATCACGGTTGTTCCCTAACTTCATGCACGCATCTCCCAGCTGACGATCCCTTCTTCCTAGCGCATCTCCTAGCCGACCAGCCAGCGACAGCCTCCTCTTCCAGTGAACACGTCGACGCTCCAAGAGCGTCTCTGCATATCACGTCGACGCTTTCAGTGAACATGTTGACGCTCTCAGTCAGGAGACTCAGGACCCCGTATATTTCGTCAGTCATAACGCCTGTTCGAGCCCCACGCCTGTTTGGGTTCCAGCGTCGCACGGGTCGAGCCATGTACCCTCGATAACATCCAGAGGGAAACTAGTTATTATAAGATATAATTACTTTAATTAATTGAGTACTTCCTCAATTGATTAATAAATTAATTTTAGGTGTGTATCCCCTTCTTCGAGCCACACACAGACATTGTTGTATTTTCTTTTTCAAAGTACTAATTAATTAATTAATTCTTAATTGGAATAATTAATTTTTTTCCCAAAATGGAGTCCATAATAGAATGGGATGAAGCTACGATAAATAGGGACGTCACCCACAAGGTAACACTGGATATTTACACCACCCTCCTCGCCAAACTTTATGGTCTTATGGTTGCACACAAAAATAAACAACGGCTCATCACACTACCGACGATCCTACGCAACCAGGTGCAAGTCGTTGATATCACTGCTAGACCAGCAGTCCCCTAGCAACCGTCACCTACATTGGTTCTCATTCTGAAGGACACCCCGTTTTCATACATCGACTGTGTGAAGATTGTCATTGACAGATACATATATAGTCATGTAGTGTCTTTGTTCTGCAGTGGGGACTCCATCTATATAAGGAGACTCTTACGTAGTGAGAGTTATTATCTTTTGAGTAATAGTCTTTGGTCTCTCTTTGGAGAGGGGAGTGCTTTGGAGGACCCAGCCTCTGAGTGATTGGCAAGAGCTTGTCTCTCGATTGTATCGTTTATTTCATGCAATGCGAGTTCATGTTCTTGGTTTTAGATTTTGATACGACCTCCGAGTATCAATTGGTCCGACCTGTCGCTAATTTAGGATTTGGGGTTTCGGTCGAAACCCTAATTAGACAGCCCGTCTGTTCCGTCTCCAGCCATCCATTCTCGCCCGCCGATTCCGCCATGTTCTCGCACGATGCGATTCCGCGCCTGGATTCAATTCGCGCATGACCTAGCTCCTCTCCGCATCCTTTTCCTTTCGTCCAGCATCGACCTACTCCTCATCGTCGACTTCCACGACATCTGCATCGGCATCGCCTTCCGCCGATTCCAATGATCGGCGACTAGCCTCCTACATCATGTGCCTACGCCCGTGTCCGCCAATTCCAGAGCTCGTTGCCCCTGTGTCGGCTTTTGATGATTCCAACCTGCTCCTCCCCTTCTTCTCCCGTGATTCCAGTGAGTCGTTCGGCTTCCCGCGCCTCCAATCAGCTCCTCTTCTTCTCCAGTCGTGTCCGGCCGCACCTCCAACTGCTTCCGCCAACATTTCTGCCTTCCAAGGTCGCTCCATCAGCCTTGGCCACTGTCGTGTCCGGCCGCCCTTCCTGCGGATCTTGCAGCAATCCGACGCTTCTCTCCGTTCCACCCAGCCGTCATTCCATTCCTGTAACTCGTTCAACGGGCCTCCATGCCGACGAGAACGCCTCCACCACTGCCTCCGCTGACTCTCATTGCTTGGATCAACTCGAAGCATGGCTTGAGGATCTCACTCTCCTCCTTCGAGAGACCGCGACCACGACGATAAACCACCCACCGCCCCCACCCCACCCCAGCCCCTCCACCACCACCGCAACCCCTTCGGCCCGTCCCGGACTACATGGGGGTTCAATGCACTCCCGTCAACCAGAAGGTTCCCCTGAACACTATCTATATGGAGGGTTATGCGCTCCATTGGGTGTGTTGGACGCGCCAACAAGTTCCTGACCTCTCCTGGCCCACGTTGAAGGAGGAACTCCTTCGCCACTATGACGCCCGACAGACGGGCAATGCCTACAAGAGCCTCAGCTCCGTGCGCCAGTCCGTCATCAAGGCCACTTTCATTGAAGAGTTCATCGAGGTCGCCACGCACGTACCCGATTTATCCCCTTACCACTACCTGGGATACTTCTATGGGGGTCTACAACCCCACCTTTGGGCGCGCCTCCGGGTTCACAATCCGCGACTCTTTACTGCGCCAAGGAGCAAGCCCACTGCCTCGACGAGGAACTTTACACCACCGAGTCGTCTTCCTTAGCCCGACCACCCCACAAACCGTTGCTGCCGAAATCCCCGCCGCCTCCTGTCTGCTTGGATCACATGCCCCCGCTATAGGCCTACCTCCACCGTCGCCAGTTCCGTCAGCCCCGCCTCCACCGCCGCCCCGACGACCCCACCGCTAATCTCACGAGCAGCACTACAGCACCTCGAGCTTCTCCGCAAGGACCTTTGCTTTCGCTATCATAAGTCGTACTCTCTCACCCACGTATGCGCTTTCAAATACTTGTGTGTGTTGGTGGGATCTAAAGACAACGGTCCTGACTATGGGGACTTGGACCCGCTGAAGCTAGAGGATGACCCTACGGACCTCTACCTTGAGTACGAGGTTGTTTTTTTTGGGAGGGGAGTGTTGATACGTGTGTGGTCATGTAGTGTCTTTGTCCTGTAGTGAGGCATCCATCTATATAAGGAGACCCTTGGGTAGTGAGAGTTATCATTTTTTGAGTGATAGTCTTTGGTCTCTCTTTGGAGAGGGGAATGCATTGGAGGACCCAATCTCCGGGTGCTTGGCGAGAGCTTGTCTCTTGATTGTATCATTTATTTCATGCAATGTGAGTTCATGTTCTTGGCTTTAGATCTTGATACGGCTCCATGTATCAGTGACCCTCCTCTTGCACTAACAAAAATTGATATGATGTTGAGTAGCGAGCATCAGCGAATTATTCGCCACCCTTCAATTAGTACAAAGACGATATTGTTTTCAACAAGGCAATGGTAAGCGCCATTGTTTTGGTGAGAATTTAAGGAACCAGATGACCAATCACAACTTCATGCCCAGAGTCTTTACCATAGTTCCGAGCTTGAGTACAAGCTCAAAGAAAAGGAGGGATGGTATGTTATGGACACAGCCTAGGCACCATATGTGATCATGTGTTATTTTATTAATGTCGTGTCACGTCATTACATGTTGTCTTTTATTAATTTTCATTTATTAAATGTTGTTGGTTGTTAGGAGTCTGTCATTAAGAGTCTTGTCGTGTAAAGCCAATTTAAAGAAAAATGATGTCGGAATGAAAGGTATGCATGAATTAGAGCCTCTCTTCTTGCCCCTTGTAAATAAATTCTGATAGTTATCTCTCTCCGAGCACACCCCGCTTAGGCAGCGGCATTTCCGTCACTGTAGCATTATCCTCTGTCATCTTCATCTCTGGTCGCTCCTCTGATGACTCTCCAACATTCTACGGGTTAGCCCGTAACATATTGTTTTAATTCTGCTACTAAACTATGAAAGTGTTCCTTATTGTCATTGTATAAACTGAAAACTATTTCTTTAAACTTTTGTTATTAAAATATTACTAATTAGACTGATAATAAATGATTTCTCCATCCTTCCCCATGACATTCATTCCCATCACATATTTGAATGATGAAATAAAGTAGTTCAACTGTAGGAATTGGCAGTGTAAGATATATATGTTATAGCGTAATTTACCGGGACCTCCCCTCTAACTTTGTATAATTATAGAGACCTCCACTCTAATTTTCAAAACCTACCCTCTAAGTTTGCATTATTAACATACATGTACAACAAAATTCCTTGGAGGGGTATTCCATGGTTTTTTGTACATGCATATTAATAATGTAAACATAGAGGGGAGGTTTTGATTACAAAAAGTAGCCATGTGCACAAAGCATCCCAGCACAGCGAGGGTCTGGGAAAGGGTCCCACCACAAGGGTGAAATGTAGGCAAACCTTACCCTGCATTTTTGCAAGAGTTTGCTACCAGGACTCGAACCCGTGACCTCAAGGTCACACGAAAACACCTCAACCGGTGCGCCAAGGCAGAGGGGAGATTTTGATCATTTTAAAAAATAGGGGGGATGTCCGGGTAATTATGTAGAGTTGGAGGAAAGTTTTTCGTAATTATTTTCATATATAACCACATATGTTGTGTGAACCTATCTAAGATGTTAGGAATCATTCAACTTCAGCATACAAGTATTAATAGTTATTTTTCACGGATCATTCTAAAAGAAGAAAGATGCATGGGCTATTCAATTTAAAAGAAACCATGTGAATATTAAGAAAAACAACCTGACCAGATTAAAGTTAGAAAAGGCCAAAAACTATGGTATCATGACTCGACTGTTAAGTAATAAAAGAGTGACATTAGCTTAGAACAATGCATTAGTAAACCAGCTATGGAGACGCATTGTTCTCTTCTATTGATTTTAAAGGCAAATTTTATGTTCGTTTTTTATATAGAACTCTTAAGAAATTGTTGATGTTATTAGAGTTATCTTATTATTACGATCTTTAGTTTAGTCCCACACTATGTATGTGAGTTAATGTGTTTATGTAAGTCCTATATATTGCCCTTATGAAGAAAAATAAATTACACCGTCTATTATCTTTTCTACTTTCCAACAAGGAATCAGAGGACTTTTTGTCTCCTCCATTCGGCCCGCTCACGTAAGCCTCAGGGCTTTCTGTGGGGAATCGTTGCTCCCGATGTACCGATCTGCTCTTTCGCTGGCCTCGTCGAGCCCCTCTGCTCAGCCAGCGACGACAACAGCGACTGGGCTTTGTTTCTTCTCTCAGCATCTGCGTCTGATCTCGGCGACAACAGAGACGGAGGGCTCCGCTCCCTCTTCCCGTCGTTCTTCCACAGCAGCCTCGATATCGACATCCACGGCTTAGCCTGCGGGATCCTACTCCTTCGACGATCCCGTCTGAAGTCCCAAGATTGCGTCTCCACTTCCAGTCGATCATGTATGTCGCCAGTTGCTACTTCTGCCTGTCGTCAATCCCACATAAGTTGATCCAGTCAACGATGGCTTCCTTTGTAGTTCCGGCCGTCTCATGCACTTCATTTTCTGATGTTGGCCCTCCAGATCTACTCTTTAATGGCAAAGTTGTCCCTGGTTGATCCGGATCAGCCGTTGCCCTCACTTTTTTGATGATTACCAACGACTTCAGCATCTACCCCTCTAGTTTCTATCACTTCCTGTCGCCGCTTCCGGGGTGCTGATCTCTCGCCAAAGTTGAAGTTTTTGTGTGTTTTCAGTCATTTATCTGTGTTTTTATTATTGCATTTGCTTCCTATTGTTGTTATGTCTATATGCGCGTGCTTTCCACGTGAGGGGGAGTGATTGGGAAGAAGGCGACTCGGATGATCTTTTTCGACCTTTCGTCTTCGTTCCACACGGCCTCTAGG
Source organism: Dactylorhiza incarnata (assembly GCA_033032865.1). Lineage (NCBI taxonomy): Eukaryota > Viridiplantae > Streptophyta > Magnoliopsida > Asparagales > Orchidaceae > Dactylorhiza > Dactylorhiza incarnata. Next base: position 1,550,159 of record JAWHQI010000343.1, on the reverse strand, counting down.
CTTATGTCATATGTTGTTATGTGTTTCCACATATTTCGTTTGATTGGTCGTGTGTTGGGATACGACTATGTTGGTGTTCTAATCTCAGCGGGTTGTGCCGCGTGGGACCATGTCGTGCGGGACTGTGTCGTGTGGAACCACCCTTTGTGCGGATTAGCTCCGACGGATTATCCCTGGTTGCCCGTTTGATGATTTGCTCCACATCGTTGGTTCCCTTCTGCATGTTGTGTGTGTAGGCCAGCAAGTCCACGTCGAGTGTGGGTCCTGCGTCGTGTGTGGGTCCTGCGTCGTGTGTGGCTATGTCCCCGGTTTGATTCCCCGGTTTGGAATTTTTTCCTCAGTGGCTCGCCTGATGTTTTGTCCCACATCGCCTACCTCCATTGTCATTATTTGTTGTCTTCTAGCTGGAGGTTTCCCCTCCAGCTTGAGGGGAGTGTTGATGTTATTAGAGTTATCTTATTATTACGGTATTTAGTTTAGGGTTTATGGTGTATGTGAGTTAATGTGTCTATGTAAATCCTATATATTACCCTTATGAGGAAGAATAAATTACACTGTCTATTATCTTTTCTACCTTCCAACAGAAATCAATACTTCTGATTTAATACTAAAACTGTGCCAAAATGTATGAGGGAATAAGTAGTAGAATACTACCTTCCTTGCAAGCTTCTCCAACTTCTCTTGTTCAATTTTCTGCAGCAGCGTAAAAGTTAATTAGTAAAACCAATGGTTTATGTAAATAACTTTTACAGGTTTCTAACAAACCAATCTCTAACTAAATTGAATGGAACATTTTTTTAAAATAACTTTACTTGAATAAAAGAAGAAACATAAATTCATTACTAAATAAAAATTGATATAAAGTTAATTTGGATACAAAGATGTTAGAAGTTATGCATCTAACATAAAACCAACTTGGTGTAGTTGGAAAGACCCATGATCTATATTAAGTGTACAAGGTTACATGAGTTTCACAATATGTGATTATATTCTCAACAAGCCCCGACACATGTAGGGTCTTTGGTGACACAAGACAAATGTAGTGAATATGACGAATGGAAACACTAATGGAGTGATGTTAGTGAGGTGTCATGGAGATCTAAAATGATGTGATAACACTGAAATTAGTAAAGACGTCCACAGGCAATCACAATTGAGGCTAACATGATAAATAAGCCAACAATTTTAGGTTTGATTTGAACTTAGAATGCTTCGGTTAAATAATAAGTGACTAGATCTTGCAAGTAGAATAATTCAAGGAAAGCATATACGAATTAATATACAAAATAATATGTTTGTTCCAAATACACAAAATCATTAATATAGAATGCAAACAAGAACTTACATAAGCAATATGAATCTGGGGAAGTGGAAGAAGACTGATTCAGTGTCTGACAAACGAAATTGATGAAAATTTGCACTGATTTCAGAGCAAGGGGAAGGATTTTTCTATAACAAGAGGTCTCCGGTGGGAAGGTAGGCTGTTGGAAATGAAATGGAGGTCTCCAGTGGGAAGGTAGGCTGTTGGAAATGAAATGGAGGTCTCGGTGGAGGTTTTGTGGGGCTGGAATGGAATCCGGATGAAGGCAGGAGTAGTTATTGGAGGTTATGGTGGAATTTGGGCGTGGGGCTGCAGGTCGGTCAAAAGGAATGGGGAAATGGATTGCTGGAATTGAAATCGATGGAAGGCAGTGGGCATATAAGAGGTTACTGGTATTCTGGTGTTGGACAGTCTCTGTAGGTGTCGGTTTTGAAATTCAGTGGTTGAAATCTAAGACGCACGAATACTTGCAACGACCTTACGTACCATATCCGAAATGTCTCAGACTCGGGAAATTATCGGAAACCGGTCTCTGAAGCTCTTGGACACATTCTCTTTTATTTTTAAATAATAAAAATTTGGATACTTTTGGATTCACTCGAGTACGCTCGTAAATACTCAAAATTTGTGTATGCCGTGATGTTGATAGGGAGAAATGCATGTGTTTGGATGATAAGTGGTGGAAGTCAATTGATTAGATAGTCTTATTCATGAGTCTTAGCTATAATATGATACAAATTTTAACATATAAACTTTATCTTCATTTAATATATGATATCTGAGATATAATGATTGAAAAAATTAAGAGCACGAGAACATCACACATATCTTCATTGTAACTTGTATTTATATTTAAATACTTAAATTCAAAAATATATCATATATTCTGTTATTTTGGAAAAGTATAAATCTCGTATCTGTATTGTATCATGTCTCTGTGCCTGTGCAACATAGGGTGAAATTGTGTTGGAGTAGGCGCTGACTGCAAATAGTAAAGTCACTGATGCAAAATTGTGGAGAACGGAGTTTACTCACCAGTGCATAGGTTGTTCACAAACCAAATAGTTCGTGAATAACTCAGAAATCGATTCGATTAAGATTCGTATTTTTCGAGTGGTATTCAAATCTGAATCCGAATAATATTGTTATGCCTCCGCACCCTCTACGATTTGCGGGGCATAAATATTCACGGCGTCGCAAGGAGCAAACGCAAAGCAACGGGGCTGAACCATCTGGTTCAGCCCCCAACCAGTAAAAGGAGAAGAATAGGGGTTGAACTACCCCGATTCAACCCCTAATTGGGGGGCCGGCCGGCCCCCTTGGCCCCCGGGTATTTATAAACCCGGGGCTCCCTCATTTTGGGTTATGCAAAACTAATTTCAGGTATTATCTCCTTCCTCTCAAACCCTAATCCCCTTTCTTCTCTCTAACTTCTCCCGTAGATCCCCCTTCCTCTTTCCCGAATTTTCCAGCAAGATCGTATCATTTGGTATTAGAGTATCGTTCCTGCGACGATGGTGACACGTAACGAGGCGGAAATCGCGCGACTCGAATCCCTCGAGGAGAACTATGTAGGGTTGACGGATACGGTGGCGGCGATCGAAGAGCAAGTGAAAGTTTCCCACAAAAATCTGGAAGAACGCTTTGAGGCGAGGATGGAAGAGATTAAATCCTTATTGGTGCAAAATCTGAAGGCGAAGGCGACGATGGGGGAAGGACCCGACGTGGAGGTCTCAAATAACCCCCACGGAGTGGGTTCCTGCTCGGGATCGGGCATCGGAGGCGACGCCGAGGCCGGAAGGACCGCAGGAACCCTATCGAGGGTCGGCGGACAGGCGCCGGACCCGACGATGGGTCCGGCTGGCAGCGGCATCCCCGGAGGGAGTCGGGAAGCAGGCGGGCACCTCCGGATGGGGGCTGGGTGGTCGGCGAAGGCCAGCATGGGGCCGCACGGCGCCGGCAGCGGGGTTGTGCCCAGGATGGGGTTCGGCTCACTCCCGGCTACAGGGTTCGGGTCCGGACAGCAGTTGGGGTACCTGGGGAGGCCGTGGAACCAAGGATTTGGGCCGTTTCAGCCCACCGGGGCAAATGCAGTACCGATCGAAGGCGTGGCAAGAATCCTTCCGCTCCCACAGGCCTTCGCACCGAACCCGGGATACGGGAACGCAAATCTGGGGCGGGAGAGGCCACCACCAGCCGAACAATGGGGCGGAGAACAACCAGGAGGCTATGAACAGGATAGGAGCCGATTGGGGGCAGCGGTACCATCTGAGCCACCACACCAACTGGGCGAGCAACGAAGGCCGATGGGCCAAGACGTGGGGGGCAACGGCGGGGCGAACCAACGACCATACATGCATCCCAAGCGGACGCGTATGAACTTTCCGAAGTTCAAAGGGGGAGACGCGTTGGAATGGGTACAAAAGGCAGAGCTTTTTTTCAACTACCAGGAGATACCGGAGGAACAATGGGTTCAACTAGCAGCATTCCACCTGGAAGATGATGCTTACCTGTGGACAAAGTGGTTCCTGCGAAGACGTGCCTATGCACCTTGGGAGGAGTTCGTAGAAGCCTTTTCCGCACGCTTTGGGCCGCTCGAATATGAGGATGTGGGGGCTACTTTACAGAAGCTTCGTCAGCGGGGAACCGTGATGGAGTACAGGACGGAATTTGAGCGGTTGGCGAACCGAGTTTTTTGGGAAGAGAAGACAATGCTGAGCTGTTTTATTTCCGGCTTGAAGGATCATCTGAGGGATGAAGTACACGTGTATATGTCACGCAGTTTGAGCCACGCGATCAGCTTGGCACGGATCCAGGAGGAGCGGTTCAACCGCCAGAGGAACTGAACCACAGCGAGGACACCGGCAGCCCCCGCAACGGGTCGTAGGGACCCACCCCCAGGGGTGCGGCCTACTGTGACGAGACTTACCTGGCCTAAGCTGCAGGCAAGGAAGGAGAAGGGCTTGTGTTTCAACTGTGATGAGAAGTTTGCTCCAGGCCATCGATGTCAAAAGGTTCAGGTCTTCTTGTTGCAGGAAGAGGAGGTGGAGGAGAGTCCCACCTGTGTGGACGAGGAGGAGGGGCTCGATCTCATGGAGTTTGGGGTCTCCCTGCAGGTGATGGAGGGGTGTTCTGCACCCCTCACCTTACGCATCAAGGGGAAGATCGGACACGAGAAGGTTCCCATTCTGATAGATAGTGGGAGCAACTTCATCACGCCCGCGGTGGCATTGAAGGTGGGACATGCACTGGATCGGGATGCGGCGTTCCAAGTGATGGTGGCTGATAGCAGCAAGCTGCGGTGTGAAGGGGTTCTGAAGGGCGTAGAGTTGCGGATACAGGGGTATATATGTCATACTGATGTCTACCTGCTGCCGATTAGAGGATCCGACATGGTCCTCGGAGTACAGTGGCTACGCCAGCTGAGGCGAGTGACCGTCGATTGGGACCAGATGACTTTGGAGTTTACTCATCAAGGGACAGAGCATTGCTTGAACGGCATACGATCATCTCCACTCAAGGAGATCTCCCTTCGGAGCTTACAGAGGTTGGAGGAGTTGGGCAGCCCTGTGGCTATGGTATTGGGTGTGGAGGCTTTGGGGTCGGGCGCTTCTGCAGAACCTGACCGGGTACAGGCCTTATTGGCTCAGTTTGAGGACATCTTCCAGGAGCCTCGCTCGCTTCCCCCCTCGAGGTTCCGCGACCATCAGATCCAGTTGAAGGCGGGTACGGACCCGACCAACATCCGACCCTACCGCTACCCCCATGTGCAGAAGACCGTGATAGAGCGCAGTGTACGTGAGATGCTGGCCACTGGAGTCATACGGCCCAGCACCAGTGCGTTCTCCTCTCCTATCATACTGGTGAAGAAGAAGGATGGCTCGTGGAGATTCTGCGTCGATTACCGCGGGCTGAATAGCTCTACCATTAAGGACAAATTTCCGATTCCAATGATCGAGGAGCTGCTGGATGAACTGCACGGGGCATGCCTGTTTACTAAGCTGGACCTGCGCTCCGGTTACCATCAGATTCGGATGCAGGAGGAGGACATCCACAAAACAGCTTTCCGCACCCATGACGGTCATTACGAGTTCCTAGTGATGCCATTTGGGTTGGTCAACGCCCCATCCACGTTCCAAGCGGTCATGAATGAGATCTTCCGCCCACTCCTGCGCCGGTACGTGCTAGTTTTCTTTGATGACATACTAATCTATAACAAATGTTGGGAGGACCATTTGGAGCATGTCCACCACGTACTTTCTATACTGAGGGAGCACCAGTCGTACGCTAAGCGGTCCAAATGTTCTTTCAGGCAAGCGGAGGTCGGGTACTTGGGACACCTGGTGTCGGACCAAGGGGTCCAGGCGGATCCAAAGAAGATAGCCAGTATGGTGACATGGCCGCAGCCTGCGACGATGCGGGCCTTGCGCGGTTTCCTCGTACTCACAGGATATTACCGTCGTTTCGTGAAGGACTACGGGAAGATAGCTCGCCCCCTCACCCAGCTGTTGCAGAATGACGCCTTTCAGTGGAATCCCGAGGCGGAAGAAGCTTTCCATACCTTGAAACGGGCCATGACTACTACTCCGGTGTCGGCGCTACCGGATTTTTCCAAGGACTTTGTTGTGGAGACTGACGCATCGGGAGTAGGGATTGGGGCGGTCCTGATGTAAGAGGGCCGTCCGTTGGCGTACTTCAGCAAAGCATTTGCTCCCAAGACATTGGGGCTATCCACATATGAAAAGGAGATGCAAGCCATTCTTCACGCAGTAGCAATGTGGCGGCCCTACCTACTGGGGCGACATTTCTAGGTTCGGACGGACCATCAGAGCCTGAAGCACTTCCTGGAGCAGCGGCTAGCATCACCCCTGCAGCAGAAATGGCTGACAAAGCTGCTGGGGTACGACTACGAGATTGTATATAAGCAAGGGAAGGAGAATGTGGTGGCTAACGCACTTTCCCGTCTACCGGAGAGCTCACTTTCTACCATCTCAGGACCGGTGATTGAGTCACTGAATGAGATACAGGCGGAGGTGCACCAGGACCACGAGCTTCGGGTCATTATAGAGGCATTACAGCAGGGACATACCACTGAGGCTGGCTATCACCTACAGGGAGAGCGGCTCTACTACCAGGATCGTATTGTCATTCCCGCCACGTCGACATGGCGGACTATCATGATGCGGGAGTTCCATGCTTCGCCGACCGGGGGACATGCCGGCGTTCTCCGGACATTACAACGGGTCAGGGCAAATGTTTTCTGGAAGGGAATGCGACGGGACGTCCAGCAGTTTATTAGAGAATGTGGCGTTTGCCAGCAACAGAAGTACGAGACGACATCTCCGGCCGGGCTTCTCACTCCGCTGGCGATTCCTCGTCAGATTTGGGACACGATCTCCATGGACTTCATAGATGGTCTGCCCAAGTCCCAAGGCAAATTCGTCATCCTCGTGGTGGTCGACAAGCATTCCAAGTATGGACATTTCCTCGCTTTGAGCCATCCATACTCGGGAGAGACAGTTGCTGAGTTATTTGCTCGGGAGATCGTCCGGCTTCACGGGCTTCCCCGCTCCATCATTTCAGACAGGGACCCGGTATTTGTCAGTAATTTCTGGAAGGAGCTCTTCAGGCTTCAAGGCACCAATCTTCGCATGAGCACAGCCAACCATCCACAGACCGACGGCCAGACAGAGGTTCTGAACAGGGGAGTCGAGACGTACTTGCGCTGCTTTGTGATGGATGAGCCGCATACGTGGACCCGATGGCTACATTGGGCGGAGTATTGCTACAACACATCATTTCACACCGCCAGCAAACTCACACCGTTCGAGGTGGTGTACGGCCGACCGCCGCCCACTTTGCGTTCTTATGAGCCAGCCAACACCGCCCTTCCAGACGTAGATCGGACACTTCGGGATCGGGAACAGACATTATCCCTTCTTCGGGACAATTTACGGGCAGCTCAGGAGCGCATGAAGACTCAAGCCGACAAACACCGCACTGAGCGGGAATTCGCCGTGGGCGACGAGGTGTTCCTCAGGCTCCAACCGTACCACAGCTCTCAGTCGCACGATGGGTCAATCAGAAACTAGTTCCACGCTACTATGGGCCGTTCCGTATTATTCACAGGGTGGGACCAGTCGCTTATACCTTGGCACTCCCGGAGGGGTCCCGCATACATCCTACATTTCATGTCTCGCTGCTGAAAAGGAAGCTGGGCAACTCAGTGCAAATTGGCCCCACCCTTCCGGAGGCCACCAGCAGTGGCGAATTACGGCCTTCGCCAGAGACTGTTTTGATGACCAAGTGGAGAAAACAAGGCACGGAGTATCGGCCAGAGGTGCTCGTCAAGTGGAAGCAGATGGCAGATATACACAACTCCTGTGTAGACCTGTTGGAATTCTACGAGCGTTTCCCCGAATTCCACCTTGAGGACAAGCTGGCTCTTGATGGGGAAGGGAATGTTATGCCTCCGCACCCTCTACGATTTGCGGGGCATAAATATTCACGGCGTCGCAAGGAGCAAACGCAAAGCAACGGGGCTGAACCATCCAGTTCAGCCCCCAACCAGTAAAAGGAGAAGAATAGGGGTTGAACCACCCCGGTTCAACCCCTAATTGGGGGGCCGGCCGGCCCCCTTGGCCCCCGGGTATTTAATTATTTATAAACCCGGGGCTCGCTCATTTTGGGTTATGCAAGACTAATTTCAGGTATTATCACCTTCTTCCTCTCAAACCTTAATCCCCTTTCTTCTCTCTAACTTCTCACGTAGATCCCCCTTCCTCTTTCCCGAATTTTCCAGCAAGATCGTATCAAATATTCTCTATTGGTAAGATTCGCGAATAATAACAATATTTATATTATATATAAAGATGATCCTGGACATCCGATCAAAGTCTATTTGGTCCTTCATTTGAAGCGAATTCGAATTTGAATCCAAGCCTGAATCCAAATTCGAAATCAAATTCGAATCCAAGATTTCGGGACGATCCGAATTCAAATATTCGAACAAATCCGAATCCGAAGCTCTGCATTTTATGATAAATTTGGATTTGATTGAAGAGATATTCGATTCGATTCGGTTAGTGAACACCCCTACCAATGCCTTTGTTGGAAGGGTAGTTTTGAAGGGTCAGTGTCTTGACTGTAGATGGGGGTCGATAAAGAGGATTAGGGATGGGAAATAGATAGTTAGGGCTATGAATGTGGGCAGTTATTAAATCTGGGCGATGGGTGGTTAAAGCAGAAAAAATAACTAGAAACAGCGATTAGAAGCAGTTCCGGGCAGTTAATTGGTGGTTATTGAGTGGTGGAGGTGGCTATGGTTAGTGGGGTGGTTGGGGAAGGTAGGGACCTGAGATTCCAAACCAAGGATCTACATAATCGACACAATGAGACAACCATGAGAGCTAAGAAATTCTGTCCAAAATCTGCTATAATGAAATTAGCCCCTACACCCCTATTTATAAACCTAGTGACCACTGCGGATGGTCTAGATCATCCAGAACATTAAACCATAACAGTACATTAAAAATACAATAAAATACATAAAATATGTCGTCATCGCTCTGAACGCGACTACCGTCTCGGGTCATTTGTATGACGATCATCTCCACCTTCTGTGTATGTAGACTCGTTCGGGCTTTGATAAGTGTCAGGCCCGTCCGCGATCCGTGATCCCCATCATTTGGCCTCTAACGCATAAACTTTTTTTTAATTAGGTGATATGGGAGTGGGTTGTTAGGCTTAAGCTACTCGGATACCATGTTAGAATTTATGCAGCTTACCTAAACAATTAACTGTAGGCAGAAATGCACAAGATTTGTATTAAGTGTACAAAACTATATGTGTTCTCCAACATATGATTATATTCTCAACATATGAAATTGTGTAATTATTACTTCCTGCTGTAAAAGTGAATTAGAGAATACGTTTACCTACAACCTAACACTTATAATGCAAATGTATCCGGCGTATATATTGGATAAAACTATACAAAAATTAAAGTAAATTTTTTTTTGAGATCTTGGTGGTTGTCAAACATAAATGCAACAATTACCCCATGACTACCCCACTCCTATCATGCTCTAATATTCACTTCGCTCAATTCTCTAGCCACGAGATTATCCCATCACAAACTCATGTTCATGTTCATCTTTTAACTTCTGTGACTATCTCATTTCCTCTCTAGCTTCTTAGGGGCACTTGCCTTTCTCTGATCATGTCCAAAATTTTCATCCAAACAACCTCAACATTTGTTGAAAGCTTGTCCAACACAAATGCAGGCAGAAAGAAGAAACCAAATGATTAATATAACACGTTATATCATCATTAGCCTTTCACTATTTGGATTCTAGGATTTAAAAAGCCCTTGCTGTTCCCGTTAAAATCTGATATCTTTTCTTCAAATCCACCAATAAGATTTCTCATTTTAGATTTTGTTTAGCATTTAGGGCCTTTAAGCTTTTCTCGTTAAATTTCTCACAATATCATTAGGGTTTCCTAGATATATTCAACGGTATCAATTAAGTCCTAATTTGTAAGGGATAATCCCTACTTTTTATTTTTTACTTTATTTCACCTATATTTAAAGAGTTTATCCTAAATTCTAGCAGCTCTCAGCATAAGTATGAATAATTCAATCATATTTTCAATGTAGTCTCACATATTTTAATATCAACGATAACAAAACCTAAAACAATATACCTAGACTAGAAAATTTAGGTTTAAGTTCTCCTAGCTGTCCTATATTGACCCAGTCTCACTGCCATCTTAGATCTTACTTCCACACAAGGATACATGGTCCTTTGACAATCCAAAATGTTATCATTAAGTTCAAATAAAAAGGAAGAAGTTCTGGTGATAGGTGTTAAATGATTGTGATCTTAAGACAATAAAAAAAACTTACAAGCTTAATATTGGTCATAAACATCTTCTCAAAGATCATGAATCATTACTTAAAAAACTTTAACACATCATTCACAAGGCTCTGGAGGTTTTTAGCTTGTCTTGGCTCTGGCACCAAAAATATGAACAATTTAGATAATGATATTTTTAGGCTTTTTCAAAAAATAATCCAAATTAAAAGAAAAAATACTATGAATGCATGTCCTCTACGAAGCACGGATACTTAAAAATGTTTCGCGTATCGGCTCGAACGCGTATCGGATACGGGAAACACCCGAAAACGCGTTTCCGAAACGTAGGAAACACAATATTTAAATTAAATAAAAAATTTAATTGGGAAAAGCGTATCCCGCTTGGATACGCGTTTCCCGCTATTTTATTCACGGCGTCAGGCGCGCGCGATCACGCCTCATATTAATTTGATTGTTTATGTGAAGAGTTTGATGGTCATCGTTACATATTATGATATTAGTTCTCAATGTGTACTTGTAGGCCCAATCTTGACTCGTGAGTAATCTGTATTGATAATAAATAAATCAAACTAAAATGTGTGTACTTGTAGGCACTATAAATAATGTTTGTGCTTTTGGACATGATATACCTCAAGGAATAGATTGCATGAGTTGGTCTTCATATTTTCTCTTCCTGTGATATCCAATACCTTCTCCTAGCCTAATCTTTCTCATTGTGCCTAAACAATAGGATTGTGCTCCAAATATTATTTATTGAATGTAGTGACTGAGATGATACCTTAGTTTGTTAGTTGTATTTTTTTATATTAATTAATACTTATATTAAAATAATTAAAAAAAGTTTAAAATGGTTAACCGTATCCGTATTTTTTTAAAAATCACGTTTCCCGTATCCGTTTCGTATCGTATCATGTATCCCGTTTCCGTCCCCGTGCTACATAGCATGTCCTTTCATAGAGATAATGAACAGGTGTACAACCATTTGTCAATTGGTTCACTCAATTCTTCAGTAACAATACTGAACAGCAACTCAGTATGATAGAAAGAAAGTGGAATATTGAAAAGACAATTATCTGTATTCCATTTATCGGCCTTATGAATTGCAAAACATGAGAGTGCTAATAGAACTAAAGAACCGGAGATATCTGGCCTTGGTAAACTCCAAAAAGAAGTTGCAATTATAAAGAATTTTCATGATATAATTAGGTAAATTATCTTTACAAATGATTTAACTTCAAAGTTTATGTAGTTATTTAATGAAGATTGAGAATAAACAAGTTCAAAGTCATAAAATTGCAAAATGTGAAAAGGGAAGTAAAAGAGCCAAAAGTATTAGATCTAATACAGATATTCTACCTCCTGCTAACTGCATAGAATTTAATATTGTCCATTCAATTGAAGAATTAGATAAGAAGTTAAAATAACTTCAAGGCACTAAATTAAATACTCTAGACCAACTCCAATGGATAATCTCTAATGAAAAGAATGATGGGACTGCTTTGCAAAATGATTATGATGATAGCCCTGTGAAGGAATAGAATATAAATTATTATTACTAAAAATGACTAAATAAACATTGCATGAAAAGATGATTTATCCAGAACTCCGCAAAACATGGATAAAATAATTCATGGGATGAAAGAAAACCTAAAACTATTTACCACTAGTAGGATACTTGATTTCATGGTGTTCTTCTAGGAGAGTCGAATCAGGTGCGTTTGGTTGGGCTTAATTGCTCCGGTGCGTCTGGACAGAAACTCTGTTTCTGTGAAACGCGATGTTTGGTTAGGCGGCTCGTTCCAAACGCCGGTTTTAAGTAAACCGTGTTTCTTTTATTTGCAGCGCCGGGGTTCCTTCCTCCAGTCCAGACGCGCGGCTAGGTTTGGAGCGCTCTCTCCCCCGATTCCTCCAGTCCAGACGCGCGACATCGACGATTTCGCCGGAGTTTTACGCCGCATGATGCACGCCGCTTCTCCTCCTTACAAAGGTATGTTTGTTCCTTGGGCATTTGCGCATCCCGAGCTTGGATTTTTATCGTCCTCCTCCATTGCTAGGGCATCGTCGGCACTCTTCGCGAAGGTATTTCTCCTCCACGACGGGGATCTCTCCTCCACGACAGGGAATTATCTCCTCCACGACAGGGATTTCTCTCCTCCACCAAGGCATATTTTGGTATTCCAATTCACTCCTCCTTACCTTTGATTTTTATTTCTCATTTTGTTAAAATTTGATTTTTATAATTTTTTGTGTTATAGTGTGTGTTTTGTGTGTTATAGTGAGTTTTTTGTGTGGTTATAGTGTGTGTTTTGTGTGGTTATGTGTGTGTGTGTTATAGTGTGTGTTTTGTGGTTATGGTGTGTTTTTGTGTGTATATGTGTGTGTGTGGTTATAGTGTGTGTTTATGTGTGTGTTTATGTATATGTGTGTGTGTGTGTGTTTATGTGTGTGTGTGGTTATAGTGTGTGTTTATGTGTGTGTGTGTGTGTGTTTATGTTTATATATGTGTGTGTGTTTATGTATATGTGTGTGTATGTGTGTGTTTATATGTATATGTTTATGTTTATATATGTGTGTGTGTTTGGTATATGTGTGTGTGTGTGTGTTTTGGTATATGTGTGTTTGTGTGTGTTATATGTTTTTATGTGTGTGTGTGTGTTTTTATATATTTGTTATATGTTCGAATTTTTTTACAAGAAGGGTAAGCCGAAAGATGGAGGTGTGTCCGATATATGGGATACAAATGATATCATGATCTTTTGTGACATTTGCATTCAAGAGATAGAGCGAGGGAACCGACCTACGACACATTTTAGCAAAGAGGGTTGGTTAAATGTGACCAAGAAATTCCACAACCAAACTGGAAAACAATACGACAAATTTCAAATGAAGAACAAATGGGATCACCTGAAGAAGGAGTGGAAATTGTGGACTGAGTTGAAGCGTGATATGACTGGTTTGGGTTGGAATCCTACTACAAAGACAATAGATGCTTCAGGCGAGTGGTGGACAGAGAGATTGAAGGTAATCATTTTTTTATATTGATGTTCATTGTGTAGATTGTTATCTTCACTCTTTAATATATTCTTATAAATCTGTAGGTTGTCACAGCTGCAAGAAAATTCTGATATGCTGGCATCCCCCCCCCCCCCCCGAGTTGGAGGAGAAATTGAGCTTGATGTTTGATTCTGTTGTTGCCGCAGGACGTCAAAAAAGAGGAAGAAAGGAAAGAAAAAAGCAACCAGCTCGGACTTAGAAGATTTGGCGGAATCTTCTAAGCCCATTAGTCGATGCATTCAAGAACATCCGAAGCTCTCCAATCCTTATACAATTACTCAGGCATTAGAGCAGTTAAGTGGATACCCTGAAGTGGTAGCTGACGAGAGACTCTATGACTTTGCGATCACGTTCTTGTTGGATAAAGGTCATAGAGAGGCCTTTATGTTCCTACCTGAGGGTATGAACATAAAGTAGCTTCGTAACCGCTACACTGGTGGGGATTAGGAATGTGTTATCCCGATAGGAGTGTTATTTTTATATTGTGCACGTACTTTATTCATATATGTCATGGACTGTTGTGTTATCTGTCATGGACTACTATTATCTTATTTGTCATTGACTATTATGTTATCTGTCATGTACTCATACTCATATAATGTTATCTGTCATGGACTATGCTTCCCGATAATGTCTACTGATTACTCCGATGATTCAGAAGATAGTTTTGAAACTATTCGAAATTATGTGATTGCACAACATCAAAATGTTGTATCAGCAGTTAGTTTTTTGGCTGAAAGTAGTTCTCTTTTCAACTAACCAGTGTCATGCATGACATCGAAGCAAACAGATGATAAATGGGTTGGAGAAATGCTTCGATCTTCTACAGTCAGACTTCAAAATTCTTTTCGGATGTCCCAAGAATTTTTTATGGATCTATTGCATGTTCTGGAGGAGAAGTACAGATTTCACGAAACGAGACGGACTGCATCTAGAGAGATTTTGGCAATGACCTTGTACATATTGTCTCATAATGAGGTAATGAGAAAGGCATGTGAGCGCTTTCAGCACTCGATGAAGACTGCTAGCAGGTTTTTTGGAGAAGGCATTCGCGTGTTGCTACTACTGTCTGACGGATGAAGTGATTCAGCCATTAGATAGATATTTCAGTAACACACCGCCAGAGATTTTGTACAACACACGTTACATGCTCTTCTTTAAAGATTGTGTCGGTGCAATTGATGGAACACATGTTCATGCATGCATACCTGTTCGTGATCAAGTACCGTACATTGGGAGACATGACATGACAACACAAAATGTGATGGCTTCTTGTGATTTCAACATGTGTTTCACGATCGTTATGGTAGGTTGGGAAGGCTCTGCGCATAATAGTCGCATTTTCAATTATGCGCTTAGGGATCCCCGTTACAAATTTCTGCATCCACCACGAGGTAATAATTAATGATTTCTAATCTTTTTTTTATACTACTCACTTTTGGAGCATAACAACTGAGCTAATATTTTTCAGGAAAATATTACTTGGTGGATTCTCGTTATCCGCTACAAAGGGGATACTTGAAACCATATCAAGAGACACGGTATCATCTTCCAGACTTTGCTCGTGGCGGTCGTGCACCGGAAGGACGCCGAGAGAAATTAAATTATGCGCACTCATCACTTAGAAGTGTGATTGAAAGATCGTTCGGCATTTGGAAGAAGAAGTGGGTCATATTACGGGATATGTCGAGCTACAACTTCGCTAAACAAGGCGATATTGTGATGGCAACTATGGCATTGCATAATTTTATTCGACGGCACTCTTCGCGAAGGGATATTGATTTCAGTGACTGCGAGCAGGGAGGTGGGGATGAGGGGGTGAGCACACAAGGGCATAGAGAAATTTGTCCTGATACTGCAGGCGGGGTAGAAGAGATGATCACGTTGCGTGAAAGTATAGCGCAACAGTTGTACGCTTCTAGATCGTAGATGGTGGGAAGAAATGTTGTTATTTTTATCTATTGTAGCAACTATTATCAAGGTTATATATTTTATGTGTGTTGAATAGCATATTAAGAAAAAAAATCATCAAAAACTCCATTTTGTTACCAAACATCTTTTTCAAAACTCAATTTCAATAAGCACTGAAAACTCCATTTGACCCAAATAGTTTTTTTGACAAAACTCCATTTCTCAGAAACAGCTCTTTTTCAAAACTCCATTTCTGATCAGCAGTTTTTCATCAGCAACAGTCCAACCAAACGCACCCTCAATATATTTATGCAATAGAGAAGCACAAAATATGCCTACTTGCATGAAAAAATGCAAGCGAACTTTCGAAAGACATGTACTCCTTAGACCAAAACCCACCACAGTCTGTGGACGACTAATGATGATAGACGAATACATTTGGGCTAAGAAACTTGGTCAAGTACGATTGTTCCTCTTGATTGTTGCGCAAAGAACCTTCCAAGCGCTAATCAATGCCTTGCTCTAAACATGAATAATTTGGAGAGGTCCAGAGGCATTCTCAAAGGGAGAAAATAAAATAAAAAAATGAAAAGATTAGTTCATATCCTCGATTAGATGGCAACTGCTCACTTAAAGATGTTTATACTAATGGAAACAATAAAGGTAAATTTACCAAGTAACTCTCCAATTAACCATCTAAACTGCCTTCCTGCTCTTGTTTTGAAAGTTAAACTAAGAGGTATGAATCACAAACAATGCAAAACAATTTGGGCCAACAAAGACTGCAAGATCTTGGTCAACCGAATTACTATGCAGTCTTGGTTGACGAACATGTTTAATGCAATCTTGGAATATAAAGTCCATAAGTTCCATAAGTTTTAGATGCACGTGTTGGAGAAATATTGATCTTTTTTGAAATATAAAGGCCTAGGGAAATGAATACCCTGCTACCTTACAATCTCATGACAAATAAAATACTAGTGAAAATGTCAAATATGAACGGTAGGAATTACTATTTCATACTGTCACATCCTCTATAGGTTTATGTGTTCAGTTCCTGCTAATGTTCTTTTCAAGCAACTCCAGTAATGCCCGCCCCCACCCCCCAAGATTTTTTTTTAATTAATATCCCCTGGGGTCCTGCCTAAACCGTGTCTGCCCTAATACCGTGTTCAACCCTGCGCATCCGGCCCCGCAGCACCGCCCATCTACTCGCAGGCGCCGCTCAGCCTCCAGCAGCCTAAATATGATAGCAAGTAGCTCTGCTCTCTTCTTACACAAATTCTAGCCTTCTAGGCTATACGAAGTTGCATCAAACTCTCTCAAGCATTGTCATCCACTCATCCCAACTCTTGAGGTTAGGGTTTCTTCCAACTTCCAAGCTCCAGGTTGCATTAATTACTTCATTCCTAAATTAATTGGATGTTTTAGTTTGTGATTAGTTGCATGCCTGCATAAATTCCATAAAATGTCGGTCAGGATTTATTTCTTGAGTTTGATTTTTTTAAACCTCCAGATTTCGATTATTTTTTGAAGAGTACCTACTGCTCGTTTGAATTAGAAATTATGTTTGAAGGATTATTTTTTGAAGCCATCCAAGCTCCAGGTTTCGATTATTTCTTCTAAGCTCGGAAGCTCCAGGTTAGGATTTCTTCCAATTAATGGGATGTTTTAATTCTGTGTTGGAATCAGTTCAATGGATGATTCGCCATATGTTAATTCAAGGCTTTGGGTCATCCACTCATCCTCTTACTGTACACATTATATATGATAATTCTACGTTGTCTTAGTAGGAAAAATAAGTTGGATTCTTCTTTAATTTACTTTGTATGATGTTTCAATCTAGGTTATTACGAAGAAGCTGAAAACTATTAAATCGTATTTCAATAAGAACTCGTAAACTGAAGCAGATACTCATACACATTCATCTTCACTTGTAATTGTTGACTCTCCTTTAGCAAATGTTGATTCTTCTCTGGTTGAGAAGCTTCTACACTCGATCCTGGATTTTTTCAAATATAATCATAAGAAGCCGTCCAAATTCATAACCAGGTTATTTCCAATTGAATCGCCTTGCATGATTATAATCACAGCTAGGTAACACCGTAAGAATCAGAAGCAATATATACCAATCCCAAAAAAATGCTAAACAAAAATAAGAAATCATAGCATCTTCCATCAAACTTTTGGGAACTAGGCCGCTAAAATTGAGATCATAACCGAAAAGATCTTCATCTAGATTAAGAAAGTGATATTCCTGGATGAACCTTGATGTAGACGTTCTCGGCGGCCTTCTCTTCCTCGGCGAGAACCTTCCCGCCGGAAGAGAGCCTGCGCACGAAGTACCTCGATGCGGTCCTGACGGCCATGAGTGGGTGTCCCGAGCTCCAAAAAAAATAGACAATTCCAATTTCCAAACCCTTCTTACGCGCAGTTACCAGATCTTCCACCCACAGTTTACCAATTCGCACCAGTGGCGAATTCGTGTCTCAAATTACTCCCAAGGAGCCCTGACGGCAATTTAGGCCTGCGACTCGCGCAACATTTGCCGGAAGAAGAGAAAATGGCACCGCTTTCAAAATGAACTCTGTGCGATCGAGATGATTGTTTGGGTGCCAAGACGATCGGTCGCCCGAGATGATAGATCTGGCGGCTCAGATTGCTCGAGCGGTTAAAGTCACCCTAATTTTGGCTAGTCGCACCACAATTTCTTCTAATATAATCTGTAAATTATTCCTCAAAAAGTACTAGTCGCACCGCAATGTCTCCGTTCCCAGGCCTTAGTGCAATCACCCAACGGCATACCCTCTCCCGCGTGCTAATCATTACGGCGAACTCGCACCCGCTGCCGTCGAACTCGCACCCACTGCCATCACTCGCATCCCCAGTGGGGAAGAGAATGTTTTCTAGCTTCAAATCGGTCAATGAGAAGAACATTGATACTCTTGGTAGGAATAAAATGAATCTGGATAGTAGAGAGAAGGAGAAGAGGAACACAGAGAAAAGGCATTATGAAAACAGTAGGGAGGAGAAGAGGATTTGCAGTAAGGTCCAAGTGATTTGTCAATGAAGTGTAAAGAACTCTACCTTCGATCTCTACTAAAAGTGGTGTCTTTAATAAAATCGCAGTACAATTAACAAATATGGTTGCCTTCAACCATTCAAAAGAAAGTGTGGTGCATTTAACAAAGCGGTGCGACTAGTCAAAACTGTGGTGTCTTTAACAGCTCCCAAAAAAAACATGTTATCCTCAGATTATATTTGTCCATTCGTAGATATTTACTATTCGTAGTTCTAAAAAGGAACTAATTTTGTTGTTCGTAAACATTTTTTATTCACAAACCAACAAAAAAGTAAGTTTAAGTAGCCCAAAATGTTGGCAAATTTTGCTCTGTCGTAACCAAGGATAACATGGGGGCGCGATTTACCACCTAGTTTAGAAGAGCTCTGTATCGTGACAACAAAGTTAAAAGACCTATCAACCGTATGTGCACACACAATTAATTAATCCCTTGATGCAGATATTGTATTTGTTTGAAAATGTGTTATCATATCTATGAAAAAAAACATATAAAACATAGTATAACCCCTAATTCGTAAATGCATTTACTATTAGAATACCACAAAAATTAAGGGAAAATGATTAGATCATAATCATATGTGTGTAAAGGAGATGCAATATTAGGCTTAACATTATATTCGTAGGTGTCGTTGGTCTCTTCGTTGATGACGATATCCATTGAATTCCCATGTATAATGAAATTAAAGTGAGGCATGCAACTTGAAAAAAATTATCCAAATACACATTCAGTTTACAATAGGGAATTGCTCAGGGCATTGCTCAGGCCATAGCTAACAAGTCGAACACAAGCTCGGAATATGTCTTACTCTCTAATTAGAAAAGGTTTTACAAGAGAGTGGCAATGTCACTAAGTACTTCAACACAAATATGGCAAGATCCCTACCTTCATAATTATGATGAGTGGAAGTGTAAAGAGGACTGTAAACAAGGAAGATAATGTAATTCAATAGGATTGTTCATGCTCCTTATTGGGTTGAATGTTGGATTCAATGAGGTTCGCGGCCAAATTATTGGACAGAATCCTATGTATGCACCAGATGAGGTATTAAATGTGGTTTGATGCTTGAATAAAGAACAAACGCATACAATGGGGATAGAAAATTTGTAGGAGAGAAAACTTACCGCGAGAAGAAATTTCTGACAACAAAAGGAGGGAGAAATTTCTAACAGACGAAAACTCTAAACACATAACAAACTCAAAAACGTGTGCACTATGTTGAAACCAAAAACCTACCAGCATAAAGAGGATGAATGGAATCGTCGGCCTTGGCTTGGAACATCTTCGGAGTCACTATTTAAGCGTACGAAGAGATTGACTGCTATGGGAGAAATGTCGGTGTCGGAGCTAGTATGGGTGACCTTGAGGGTTGGCAATCGGGAGATTTGCAGGCACGCTGGATGTGGCGAAACTAAGCGGGAGTCGATGTTAGAAGGCGATAAAGTGGGATTAGGGATTTTATTTGCAAATATAGATCTAAAAAACCTTAAGGCCTCATTAGTTTACTCTGTTTTGGCATTTCATTTTCGTTTTATTAACTTAAAACACAAAAACAAGCTTTTGTTTGACTATTTTTTTGCCCGTTTTGATTTTCAC
The DNA here is from genome assembly GCA_033032865.1 of Dactylorhiza incarnata. Lineage (NCBI taxonomy): Eukaryota > Viridiplantae > Streptophyta > Magnoliopsida > Asparagales > Orchidaceae > Dactylorhiza > Dactylorhiza incarnata. The sequence continues at coordinate 1,530,318 of JAWHQI010000343.1, read as the reverse complement.
TCGAAAACGGACCGTTTTCATTCCTTCAGAAAAATGTCTATGTAAGTTATGAGATGATTTAATCTTCATCTAAAGGGGGGGGGGGTGAATATGTGATCTCTGCCTTCTTATAACTAATTGCGGAATATAAAAGTATTAAAAGGACAAACACAGAAAGCACCACAAACACAGAAAGCTATAGTGGTTTCCCGAGTTGGGTAGTCCACTTTCCCCCATTCGCCTATTTAGTAGTGTGATAGTCTCGGCCACTTCAACCAAAACATCTCAGATCCGCAGATCTTACAACTCGTAGATAAACTCCTACCTCAGGGATACTGGCTGATCCCCTACCTCAGATCCTCTAGCTCAGGATCCTACACTCAGATTCACGGCTGGAATCCTACCTCAAGTTCAATCCAGAATCTTATATCAGGTCACACATGACCCTACCTCAGGTCTCAAATATAGGATCCTACATCTCAGATTCAATCTTGAATCCTACCTCAGGCTCACACAGAACCTTACCTCAGGTCACACAGGACCTTACACTCAGATCTTAAAGAGATCCTATAAAAAAACTAGAATAAGTATTGCTACAACATTTCTTAGAATAGATTTTGAATAATAGAGTCTTCTTTGCTGGATGATAACAGCCTTTCTGAATCAGCAACAGATCTGGATATAATCTTCTTTGAAAGCTTGATCTGATCTGGAGCAATCTTAGGAGCACTTGAGTTAATCTTTTGGGTGTCTCCTTTTGTTATTTTCTCTGCACTTGGAGTTTGCGACTGTTCTTCAGAAAGACTGTTCAATTGATTCGGAATCTTAGGATTAGGGTTTTCCCTTTACATCTCATATCTATTTATATGACTGAGATCACTAACGGTCAAATTAATCAGACTTTATGTCAGATATATTTTTTTAAAGGCCTGATTTGACTGGCGCAATCTGCGGCGGCAGAGATTTGAATTCCCGCAACTTTGAATTGTCTCGACGATATGCAAGTTGTCTCGACAAAAAATCACTTCTTCAAGACAACATTTGAGTCTACAAGCCAATACAAACTCTTCCTGACTTAGAGTTAACTTCTAACAAAGATGTATAACCATCAAGTAGATAAAATCTCATCTCGACGATGCTTGTGGTCTTCAAGACGATATTTGAATTCAACATGACCACTGTCTTCAAGTTGATTGTTAAGCTTATCAAGACGATATTTTGTCTTATCAAGACGATATCTGAATTCAACACGATCATTGCCTTCAAACTGATTGTTAAATTATCAAGACGACATTTCAGCTTGTCATGACGATAAGACTTAACTCTTAGATCTGAGCTTTTCTTTTGGCAACAGGAAAGCCATATCTAGACGATATGGACTTAATCATTCTCAACCAAACATGCTTTGAATTGTCGTTTAGGCTTCTCGACAACATTTCATTTCGTCTCGACGACAATTGACTTGGAGTAGTTTCATCTTCAATGAAGGGCTTCCAAATGATATTCTTTTATCCCCACGATTTTTACTTAGTGTGAGACCTTCTCTATGAAAGACTTTCAGTCATCAACATGATGTGTATAAACTTCAGCTCTGTCAAGACGATAACTATCTTGTTGATCTTCTTCAAGATGATATTTGAATAACTGATACCTGTCAAAGTGATATCATCTTGAACTATGTATTATCAAGACGATATTTGGAGCTTGAACTGCTTCTTCTTATCATGATTATTTGAGACTTTAGTTGAGTATCTTCAAGACGATATCGTCTTCAAGCTTAAGGTTTTCAAGCCGATATCGATACCTCTTTAAGATGATATTTGACTTGGACAAATTCTGATCTTCCTAAATTCTGATCTTTTGCTCCACCCAACTTTCTAGACCTTTCTTGTTGTTGTTTATGAGTGAGTGACAAGTCTAACATAGTCTAGATCTTAGGTCGACATGGTGATTGCATAATGATGGATTACATTGGCAAAACTATGTCTGATGACATTAAGTCTAGCCCTATGATAGGCTTGCACTATCTAATACCTGAAATCAACATTGTTAAACGCATGCATCAAATTCAAAGTGTGTTTATCCTTGACTTGAAGACTTCTTCAAATCAGAAATATTGTGGGGAAAAGTTCTCAACAGTCTCTCCCAAAATAGACCTCCAGTGGTCTGTTTTGCTCATTTTGGAATAGAAGGTCGCGTGAGCTCCCCGACTTTCCGCGAGATCCCCGGCCTCCCGTGACTACTCCCTATTTCCTCTGGCGAATCATCGGCAGCGAGGGTGTTGACAGTCAGAATGGCGGCGCGAGAAAGTTCCAGGCATCGATAGGGAATGACGGGACTTTCTTTTGCTGCTATAGAAGAGAGGAGACATCTCATAAAGAGGTCCGTGAATGTCAAACTTTCTTCTTCGTGGATGATTACAGTTTCTCTAGATGCAATTTTCATTCCTCTATATGCAGTTTCTTAGCATCTCCAATGAAAACACAGATTGCTCGATCTTCTAACCAGGGAAAACACAAATTGCAAGATCCGGGAGAGGTCAATACAGTCGAATTTAGCCTTTTTGATTCAGTTTTGATCACAAGCAGTGTACAGAACAAGGGAAAAGAAGCACCTGACCTTCGATGTTTCATCTTCTTCCTACAAATTGCTTGATCTTCGACGACAAAATGAGAAAGAGGACTATGCCTACAAAAATATACCTAAAAATCATCTTGCAAATGAATGGATAAATTGTTAGATTCAAAAACTATACCTAAAAACCATTTCGCAAACGAACCGAACTTTTTGTTTTGGCCCAAAATGAAAACATGCGATGTTTTGGTTTTCAACCAAAACGAAAACGGTAAATGAAAACGGTGCAAACGAACGGGTCCTACAAGAATTATAACCTCAAATAAAGTGAGAAAAGGTTGGTACGTGGATAGATGTACATGGTCTGTGAATAATAATTTCCAATAATAAATAAATTTTTATCCAAGATCAAACCCTAAACCTTTTATTTATCGACATACTAATTTATTTTCAATTAAATGCGAGAAAGAAATAAAAAAATATAAATACACCAACCAAAGCTCTTGGGCCCTAATCCGGCCAGCCTCCTCTCACATAACTCCCTCTCAGCACATAAGATCCTTGCATTCCGGATCCAGAGCTAATCGAGAAGGAGAAGCACCGATTGAATTATCTTCGTTGCATGTTTTGCCGATCATCTACTTGCTAGAGAGGGAGCCACCCTTTTTCATCGATAAGGAAAGCACAATCATATCTATGCATAAGTTTCCAACGCAAGATTGGCACATCCCCTAGCAGGACGATGTTGGCATCCTCTGTTATAGAAATATGGTAATATGAAGATGTATCAAACAAAACAAAACTATAAACTACAGTCGACGTATGTCGAATTGAGAAACCGATGTACAGTGAAATGGAGTGCGTAGAAAAAAAGCGTGCTCCAAGTTTAAGTTATTGTGTGTTGAAAATCTGTGCTCTGACTTGAACTCAGTGTAAGTTGAGTTAGTAAGTTAACGTACAATGAATAGAAGCTTAACACTTACAAAAGTTCCACAATCACAAAAGGTTGGTCAGCGTACCTTGAATATTATTTAGAAAGTTGTAGATGTTGGTGCACAAAATGCACCTCCACAAACTCATGCTAAGGGAGGAAAGGGAAAACTACGAGGTGTCAATTACTTTCTGGCTATTGAGGGCGAGTTGAGGAGAAAATAACAAAGGGAGCAAAGCGGTGAGGACAAATTTGTCTGCAACGACAAATACCACTTGTTGCAGAAGATCTTATTAATTACTTTAAAAGATATTAACAAAGATCGCCTAATCGGAGGCCGTAGAGACCTCCAAAAGAGATGTACTCGAGTCCGCAGTAGTGAGAAACTACACTTTGGAATCTAGTCAGTGAATGTGCACAGTGTGCCTCTAAGTATTCTCTAGGGGGGTGAATAGAGATTTAAAAAAAATTACACTAAATGTGCACACACAATAAAAATACTAAGTATTATGCAATCACCAAAACCAAAACAGAATAAAGTAATCACAGTAAATATAAAATAGTAAACAGGAAACCGGGACAACACAGAAATTCAATGCAGAAGACAGAATTTTATAGTAGTTCCCCAAAATGTGGGTAGTCCACTCTTCTACCTCCCTGGTAGGATTGCACTAACTGTGTCTGAATCTTTTGATAAAGAGACTCTCAGAACCACTAAGTCTTTTGATAAGGAGACTCTTAAAATCACTGAGTCTTTTGATGAGGAGACTCTTAGAACCACTGAGTCTTTTGATAAAGAGACTCTTAGAACCACTGAATCCTTTGGAAGAGGGATTCTTAAAACTCTTTTACAGTTGGTGGATGAGAATAGTAGAGTGAGAAGAAAGAAGAGAAAAGAATTCTCCAGTAAGAATCCTTCATAAGCTGTCTCTTTGAATGTTGTAGCTTCTATTTATCTCAGGATCTGAATATGATGAACCCTTACTTACGATAGTGATGATTGCAAGGGTTATGAGCTTGATCCTGATTCTCTGCACTTTTGTAGACTTGTTGTTATGTGATGTAGAAGAAGAAGAAGCAACACTATTGTTATGATCTTTTGCTATGCAGAGGAGTTGTTCTTCTGTTATATCTTAGGGTTAAAGGAGGAAGAAGCAGCAACCATATTTCGACGATCAGGATATATGATCACTTGTGCTTCTTTTTTTTCTCCACTCAGCATACTAATTCTCTATAATTTGAATTTGAATTTTTATCTTCTTCTGGGCTGTCCTTAGAAGGAATGTCCATTGGACAATTGATGTTTCCTTCTATTTTTGTTTCCGACCTGTCCATCTGGTTTGAATTACCTTCCAAGAATGTCTTTGCTGCATTTCTGGAATACTCCATTCTATTCTTGGTAATAAACGAACCATTGGAGAACAGTCGTCAGCTTTGTAGACCTTCTGAAAAGGTATTAGAAAAGACAGCAGAAAACCTTATATTTCTGACTGTGCTCGATGTCGCATCGACTTCATCTTTCGTCATATCGACGCACCTCTGGTTTGAATTCCTTCTTAGCTCTGGCTGAACTCAGATGTCGACGTTGCGTCGAGTTCTTATCGACGTATCCGTCGAGTTGAAGACTTGGACTTGAATTTTTTCTTCTGCGTCGAATTGAAGTCGAAGTTGCGTCGACTTCTGAGATGGCTTCGACAAGCTCTTCCTTCTTGTCGAGTTCATTTCGAAGTTGCGTCGACTTCTGATATAGATTTGATAGACTCTGTCTTCTGCATAGAGATCATTTCGATGTTGCGTCGACTTCTCTTATACTTCGACAGACAGATTGAGTTACTTCGACTTTCAGTTAGAGTTACGTCGACATCTAGTCGAAGTTGCGTCGACTTCCATTCGACGCAAGTCTTAACTTAACTGAATTTGTGCTTCTCTTAGGCCTGGTCTTGACACACTAAGTAAATGTGATATCCTAGGACATCTAATAACCATTATACCCTTTCTATACAATGTGGGTAATACAAACTAACTGATGAAATCACTTTAAGATAATTTGTTAGATAAATCAAAAGGGTTTTTCCCACCAGTCAGCATGTCTTTTTGGGGACTGTGCACCCCTATTTATACTAGTGGGGGAGAGCTTGTCTGTATAGATAAGCTCTTAATTACGAAATTTCCCAGGGTATAGGAGAACCAGACAATGATGAGAGGTAACATGGTATGCAAATAGCATTTAGAGAAAACTAAGGCTGACTGCGTGGTCAGGCGGTCAAAGTATGAGAGCTGCTCCTTTTCTGCAGGCGAACAAGGTGGATTGAATGGTACTGTCCTCCCAGACCGCAAGAAATGAATCATTCTAAGGATTTTCAGAGATCGTAGGATTCCGAACAAACATGATCCCCGCACATTTTTAAGTTTAAGAGAACTTTGAAAATGTCTGACTTGTCCGCGGAGACCGCGATTCGCCTTTAATGCTAAAGAAATCTATAAACAACATCAATGAGCCTGGAGTTTTGAGAATCATTTCTTCTGACAAAAATTCTTCCACCAACTATGATCACCATTTCTCGAGTTCACAATGTCTGCAGGTCGGAAGTCACTTATGTCAATGTTTGAGGGAGATGTGTGCAAGTGCTCTTCTCCTCGCTGGAAGAAAACCATAGCCAATAAGAATGATCAAAAGAAGTCGTCTACTTTTTCCTCCTCCAAGAAGATTGACACTAAAGTGCATGTGTCAAGCCGGTTGCGTCTACTTCTGAACCTTCTCCGGTAGTTGACATAATGGGCACCCCGATAACTTCCCAGATAATCTTGAGTCTACCCAGTACTAATTTAAGTATTGATGTGGCGAAGGTGATGGCAGAGTTCGACACTCCGAGTAATACTTTGATCGACAAGCCCGCAAAGGTCTTGCTTAAGGAGTCTGTTACTGATGGTAAGAAAGATGTGGCCGCTCGAACTGTAATGAATGAGGATGATGTTTGACAGGGTTTGAAGGATATCACAACTTCTGCTGCTGCAAAATTAAGAAAGAACCAAGAGGCAATCGAAGATGCAAAAAAAAAGAGTTGAGAAAAAGAAAATGAAGCGACCTGCTAAAGAGGCCAGTTTTAAAAAAAAGGAGAAAAGAAAAAAAGAAGAAGAAGAGTGAAGAAGCTATGGTGAATACAGAGACCATCTCTAGTGGGGAGAATTCTGAAAAAGAACATCCACAGACTCCAAAAAAGTCCGCATTGAAGAATGTTACCACCTCCCTTCTGCAGGAGTCTAAAAAGAGGACAGAGAGCTCGGCTCAGAAGGAGGTCAACCAGGAGAAGAGAAAACTGATGAAGTGCTCCGCGGCCTGATGTATAATGTTGATGATCTTGGTATTGTTGAGGAGAAGAAGTCCGATGAGAAGAATGATGTTGAGGCAGTGGAGTCCAAGGAGGAGGTTGATCGGTAGGAGAAGCTGTAGAGAATAAAGTCCGCCTTGGTAGTAGATAGTACGATCAAATCTGTGGCCAACCAGGCTTCTCTGGATAAAGCTATTATGCACCACATTGAGGCAGCTGACATCCTTAAGACAGGTAGGATCAATGCGGACAATAAACAGAGGTCGTTGCCTAAAATTCCACTCAGGGAATTCAAACCTTACATACCCTATAAGAGACCAGAGATAGTTGTCATCCCTCTTGAAGGGATTATCCTGATAAGCCATGAAGAATTAAAGCGAGGGCGGAAGAGAGGCGAGCAATTGAAAAAGCAAAAGCTCATGCTCATGGATACTGAGTGGAGAAAGGTGCATGTCCGCCCCCCCCCCCCCCCCCCCCCCCCCCCCAGCTTTCACCGTGACTACCGTGGCCACTAGAGAAATTTGGGAGAATTCGCAACCTTGCAATCTCCCTTCGATGGATATAGAAAGTATATCCACTTTTGCTTGCATTTAGATGTTTTTCATTGCTTTATAAGAATAAAAAACTTTTACTAACCCGATACATCTGATCGCAGATATGGTGCATATTCCTTCGCCTCCTCCTCTAGAAAGGACTTTGGCTCCATTAGTAGAGGAATTGAGAGAAGAGAGAGCCAGGGAGAAGTCCCTTGAGAAGGATCTGTGGTTTGCCCTTGACCAAATTCACCGCTTGGAGGAAGATGTCCGCTATTATCGGAACAAGAACACTTATGCAATCTCTGAAGTCGAGCGGTTGAAGAAGAGCAGCTTGACATCTTCGAAGGTAGTGCCACTGACTTCCGCGGCCAGCGCGGCCAGCACATCCACTGCCCCTAGCGGACATTCCTTATGTTCCTCTTATCCGTGTTGAGAAAGACATCGGGCGGATTCACGAATCTGCTCACCAAGCTGCTCGTTATCTTTCACTGGACCTTACTTCCATCAGCCAAGTGCAGGATGATGCGGCTTATGTGGGAAAGGACCGCCTCCGCAAAATTGAAATTTCTTTATAATGACGGACTATGTATAATTTTATTTTAATACTGGACATGTTTTCACTTTATGCAGACACTTCTTTATTTTAATATGCATATTATTTCTTGAGATGTTTGTTCATATTTTAGAATTGCTTAAGATTTTTTCTGTCAGAGGCTGCGGTCTAAGCGATCTTGATTTTGTTACTGCTGTTTGTGTTTTTATACATATAATATTTTGGTGGGTGACGTTGAGAATATGTGATTACTTAGTAGAGTCCGTGCAATTAATATGCTTTCTGTTATTTTGACCTCTGCCCTGAAATTCTATAAATAGCGAAAGCCTTACCGTTCATAGTTCAATTTCTTTAAATGTGAATGAAGTGCAAATCAGGGCGATCACAAATATGATGTATGCGTAAGTAAGTGTTGTGAAGTCTTTCATGGTCGCGAAGCCAGGGGCTGGGAGAGTATCCAACTTGGAATACAGGAGCTTTCTGAAGAAGCACATAAACAATACACAGTTTGTCGCGCGGCTTCCGCGGGCAGAGGAGCGGATTAATACTTGCTATGATGATGAGATCGCGGTTCCTTTGGATCATTTTGATCTCAGGTGGAGATTTCCTATTTTCTGGGAGGTTGTCGAGATCTTAAGCCACTATGTTAGTTTTTCTTTAGATGTTTTAAGAAGTTTATTCCTCATCCAATCTTTGAAAGAAGGAAAAAATACAGAATTGCTCAAGGTGTTGGAGCTTGTGTTTCACATCTCTTAGTTTGAGAATAAAAAATCACACTGTATTTGATCTTGCTTGTGTTTATAGTGTGCAGGTACTATAGTTAAATAACCCTATGAACAGGATGCTGATTAATGAAGATTCTCTGAAAAGTGAGCTAACGCCCCACGTTAGAAGTTAACACCTGATGTTAACATTCGTCGAAAAGGAATGACTTCTCAACGGATCTTGACGTCGAGATGAAAAATAGTTGGCTACTAAGTGACAACTCCAGCGTTGACACTTAACGCACGCATTGCGTCCACCAACTGCCACGTTCTCGGCGGTTCCACGATTTCAGCGGTTGCTAACACGATCACTAACTCTGGTGTTAACTTCTTAATGCCACGCGTTAGCTCCCATGCATATTTAAAGAGTTGATTTCGTTTTGGTCAGATGTTACACATTCAAAACTTCTGAGAGAGTTCTTCATCCCCGAATTAAGAGAGTACTCCCAACACCACCATTGAGGAACAAGAGTGAGAAGGAGATCTCCAACGAAAAATTTGAAGAAGGACGCTGATGCGCAAATCTAGCACACCACTATGGGCGGTAGCGAGACTGCGGCACGGAACGACAATGTACCGATCGTTCAAGTAATATAAAATATGGGAGTGAATCCCCAAGTATCGAATCTCAAAGGAACAAGGTAAGGTGGAGTTAACTATTGAGGAAGGACTTGAGATCGAAGTCCTTTAGGTCGGATGGATGCGAAAGGGGAGATTTGGTTTGTAGAAAATAAAGTAAAAGAGCTAAATCAACTACTCCTATGCAGACCTTGAGCGCACTGCTTCACTAGGCGGGATGGAAACTACGTAGGCCTTGAACACACTACTTCGCAAGGGTGGATGGACGAGTAGGCAAGCGGATGGATTGGTAAGTGTGGAATCAAACTGTGCAGGCCTTGAGCGCACTGCTTCGTGAGGCGAATGGATTACACGGGCCGCTATGCCACACTTCACTAGGTGGATGGACGAGTAGGCTTGCGGATGGAGTGAGTCGCGCCGGCGGAGTGAGGGTCGCAAGCGCCTCGTCAATAAGCACGTCACTAACAATTGCTAGTGCGGCACACGAACGTAATGGATGGAGTGGTGGATGGAAAATGGACGGGGGCGCACCTCATACACACATATGAACAATATAATTTCTTAACAATGAAATAAACATTATAAAACATGGTTCATAGTGCACATCATCAACATATAAGAGATCTAACATTTACAACTACCAATACAAAAAGAGAGAGAGCAAGAAATTGACTCAATCTGAAGCCTTGTCGAAGATTCACGGTTGGAATCGCAGGGTTGTCAATCTGCGTCCAAGCTCGGTCCTCAACTGCGTCCGGGGTAGAGAAGGCTGTCACTACCTTCCAATGGCCCATCTTCTTCGTGTCACGATCCGGCCGCACGACCAAGCTTCCTTCTCCTTGGATATTGGTGGATGTAGGGCAAAATCTCTCTCCTTGGAGCTTGAGGATGATGGAGGAGGCCAAAAAGGGCGGAATACCTGCGGAAATGGCGGAAAACGGCGGAGCGGGCGGAGTTCGATCCCTAATTTTGCGGAATAGGGCTTTAAATAGGCGCTGGCAAAATAGTGTGCATGGTCATTAGCGCACGACCAGTGATCGTGCGCGCTGGCGTTCTGCGGTCGTGCGCGCTGGCTGGGCGGAGCCTACAAAGCAAAGATTTATAAAATAAAATGTTCGCACGACCAATGACACACGACCAGTGGTCGTGCGCACTATCGTAAGTGGTCGTGCGCGCTGGTCAAGACAGAACTCAGATTTGAGGGGTTAAGTGTGCACGATCAGTGGCGCACGAGCAGTGGTCGTGCGCAATAAAACCAGTGATCGTGCGCAGTGTTCTTGTACAGATTTGTACTGGGAACACCTGCACGACTCATGTTCCAACATAAACACCAATCAAACCACTGAAAGTGGCACTTAACAATGCATGAAAGCTAATAAGATAAACATGAAAATACACCAAGACGGGCCTAGAAGTGCACATAGCATGGAATATCAAATATGAACAAAAACATGCCTAAAGTGTAGTGCATAGACTAGATAATCGGCCCAGATGAGTCCATAAAAGTGTATATAATTGAGACTCATCACACCCACGGACTTACCTGTTTGCGCGTCCCGAGCAAACGATCTCTTACGCGAACAAGAAAAACATAAGATGACATAGAAATTGTAAAGCGGAGTACCATGCGAAGTCGCATGCTCATCCACATAGAAATACAGTAGACAAAATTTCTAATTATACATATTAATTTATACTTTTCTAGGGACGTATTTATATATTACATTTACTCAAAAAGTGAATCGCGGTGAATCATAAGGTCGTACATAGGAAGAAAGTAAACTGAACGCTGAGGCGAGCATTGCCAAAGATCTGGGCTCGAGACAAACTCCATTGAAATCCATCAATATCGGTGACCATAAGCTTGCCCGTTTGCACTCTCTCCACAACATAGGTTTGACTCAGATGCGTGAATCAATAGGACTTTAGGTTTTAGATGAGGCTTGGGTTTAGGTGAGGTACACAATGATAAAAACGATGGCTCAAACACTAAACCCAAATGAGCTAGCGCAAAATAAATTATCCACGCACCACGATAAACAAGCGGATGCACCACACCCCCATACTTGGACTTGACTACATGGGTGTGTGCACCGCCTACTCCCAATCATAAGTTTGTACAAAAAGATTTTTTTTCACTTAAGCTCATCTCTTTTTCTTTTCTTCTCACTTCTTTTCTTTTTCTTATTTTCTTTTTCTTTTCTTTTCTTTTCAAAACATTTTCAGCAAAATGAACAATGAAGCGCATCCACATTTTCACAAATTATCACAACATCAACACCCCAATCATGAAAATAATAAAAAACTAAAGCTCAAAATTGGGTGTGCGATTAGGATTGGCTTTTAGGCTTTGGTGAGATAAAAGTGGGGCTGAATCAAAGAATGGGTAGACACAACTGGGCAAACGAGGATAGAGCGATAGGAATGGGCACAAAGGCTCAACCGGGCCAAAATGATGGCCTACATCACATTCACGCGATTGACTAACCATATACCCATGCTTCAAGAGTCGCTTGGGGCAAGTTCTTAGCCACCGAGAAAGATAATCCTTTCTCCCGACTCGGGCAATACGAGGCTAATGAACGTCTACACACATTCCTATGCTACCATTTGATTCACACAGGATTCACCAATTTCTTAGTAAAGTAAACAATATCTACGCTAATAGAAAAAATATAATCCAAAAGCATAAAAAGAAAATGAATCTACACGCATTTCTATGTGAGACATGAGAACTCGACTAGGAGCATTACAGGAGTCAACATTTTACTCCGCCTCATAATCCTAAGCCAGCGCAATGATTTTTCAAATCACACAGAAGAGACAAATTCGACTCGCGACGTGCCAACAACTAAGAGCACGCTCGTGTGGGTGTTGTGAAGTGCAATGAAAATGAACAATAACTTAAATAGAAGCTTCTAGTATGTTGTGCAATAGTGCACGTGAGCGGGCACAGAAAATAGCTCTCCCCCAGACTTAAACTAAACAATCCAACACAACATATAACTATGAAATTCAGAAAAGAGCTAGGGGAAGAGAGTACCAATGCTCAGAAATGAGCATACCAGAAGACGCGTGTAAACCAAGACAAAGCTGCAGCGTCCGCCATCCGCAAAAGATACTTGTAGGGGTCAGCTCCGCAAGAACAAAAGGAAAAGACAAACTAAAATAAACCACATCTAACTAAACAGGATTGAAAAAAATGAAATGCATGAAAAGTAAGATAAATACTGGGGTTATTGTCCTCCCAGCATGACTTATTCAAATTTAAAATAGTTCTAGCTAATGGGTCTATGAAAAGAAAAGTGCACAGGTAACTGTTCTAATATGCGTGTCGGTAGCGGGTACCGATACGGCGATAAAACAGTTACTCCCCTACCTAAATAATAATACCTGCTTAACACAGGTAGATGAAATAGGAAGTAAGAAGAGGAGGAAGGCTGGTCCTCACTCGTCTCACCACAAAATAAATCCTTGCCCAGCAAGGTGTCATCTCCAGGGAGGCGGCAGGAGGAGAAGGCAATAAGTGGAGCTTCCTCTACGGAGGGGGGAGCAGCCTCCTCACATAAGAGGATGCTCTCATCATTGACTCGAGCATTATGCTCCAAGTCCTCCTGGGGTACCTGTGAAGACTCAACCTGCACAGGATCAGATGGAGAAATGGGATCAAGAAATAAACAAGAAGAAGAACAAGAATAAAAATCAATCGGGGGAGTGATCCCGGTCTCACTCCGTGTAGGTTGGGGAAGTAAAATAATGTCAGCATTGTCATTAATGCTACAAGGTTCGGCGGGATCAACAGTAGCCAGGCTTAAGATTTGGACTTCCTCCACCAGTGCTGAGGAAAACTCCTCTTCACCTAGAAGGTTGTCCTCCTCCATAGGAACAGGCATAATACTTAGATCGCCAGCCTCATCTTGCGACACATCATCAACAATATCGTCAGAGACGACTGTAGTATGCATAACAGGGGGAGGAATAGTGCTCGGATAAAAGTCAAGCACCGAATCCTCACAAAGAATCGAATCCACGCAAGGTGATGGATGCACAGGGGAGATGGGCTCAGCCATGTCAGAGCCTAGATCAGCCACAACTCTGATGTGCGTGTGTGCATCATTCCCTTCAAAACTTGAAGGTGATACAACGGCGTAATCAGAGGTAGAAAGTGTGCTGTCAGAGTTAGGAGTCAGGACGATCCGGATATCCGGCTCGTCATCCTCGTCCAATTGGCGAAGATAAGCAGCACAATCCTTCACGGCATGATCCGTGCTCTGACAAAACAAGCACTTCCTTGCTGGCTTCTTTGGCACAACAGGTGCTGAAGCTGCAAAGAAGTATGCCGGTAAAGGCTCAGAATAATAGCCATAGGACTTACGCGCACCATATGGAGTACCCGACGAAGTCGGTGCTCCATATACCGGGCCTTGAGTGCTAGGGCTATTATCTCTGTTTGGACATCTATCACTAGCATAAGAGATATCTCCACACCAACGGCAACGAATATTTAATGAATCCCATATTGCGTGAAGATAACTCGATTTAAAAAGAGGAACACTATTGTGCAAAACACTACACCCAACAATAATTACTAAAGCAACCTAATATAAAACAGGAAAACAGAATACGAAGAAATAAAACAAAAGGATGCAATTTACAAATGGAAGAGCTTCTCTCCCAGATTCTACCTCTCCAGAAAACTCACACGACTGTGTTCCCCGGCAACGGCGACAAAAACTTGATGCGCAAATCAAGCACACCGCTATAGGCGGTAGCGAGACTGCGGCACAGAACGACAGTGTACCGATAGTTCAAGTAATATAAAATGTGGGAGTGAATCCCCAAGTATCGAATCTCAAACAAACACAGTAAGGTGGAGTTAACTATTGAGGAAGGACTTGAGATCGAAGTCCTTTAGGTCGGATGGATGCCAAAGGGGGTGATTTGGTTTGTGGAAAATAAAGTAAAAGAGCTAAATCAACTACTCCTATGCAGGCCTAGAGCGCACTGATTCACTAGGCGGGATGGAAACTACGTAGGCCTTGAACACACTACTTCGCAAGGGCGGATTTACGAGTAGGCAAGCGGATGGAGTGGTAAGTGCAGAATCGAATTGTGCAGGCCTTGAGCACACTGCTTGTGAGGCGAATGGATTACACGGGCCGCTATGCCACGCTTCACTAGGCGGATGAACGAGTAGGCTTGCGGATGGAGTGAGTCGCACCGACGGAGTGAGGGTCGCAAGCACCTCGTCAATAAGCACGCCACTAGCAATTGCTAGTGCAGCACACGACCGTAATGGATGGAGTTGTGGATGCCGTGGTGGATGGAAAATGGATGGAGGCGCACCTCATACACACATATGAACAATATAATTTCTTAACAATGAAATAAACATTATAAAGCATGGTTCATAGTGCACATCATCAACAGATAAGAGATCTAACATTTACAACTACCAAGAGAAAGGAATCGACCCAATCCGAAGCCTTGTCGAAGATTCACGGTTGGAATCGCAGGGTTGTCAATCCGCGTCCAAGCTCGGTCCTCAACTGCGTCCGGGGTAGAGATGGTTGTCACTACCTTCCAATGGTCCGTCTTCTTCGTGCCACGATCCGGCCGCACGACCAAGCTTCCTTCTCCTTGGATATTGGTGGATGTAAGGCTAAATCTCTCTCCTTGGAGCTTGAGGATGATGGAGGAGGCCAAAAGTGGCGGAATACCTGCGGAAATGGCGGCAAACGGTGGAGCGGGCGGAGTTCAATCCCTAATTTCGCGGAACAGGGCTTTAAATAGGCGCTGGCAAAAATAGTGCGCACGGTCATTGGCGCACGACCAGTGATCGTGCGCGCTGGCGTTCTGCGGTCGTGCGCGCTGGCTGGGCGGAGCCTACAATGCAAAGATTTATAAAATAAAATGTTCGCACGACCAATGGCACACGGCCAATGGTCGTGCGCACTAGCGTAAGTGGTTGTGCGCGCTGGTCAAGACGAAACTCAAATTTGAGGGGTTAAGTGCGCACGATCAGTGGCGCACGAGCAGTGGTCCTGCGCAATAAAACCAGTGATCGTGCGCAGTGTTCCTGTACAGATTTGTACTGGGAACACCTGCACGACTCCTGTTCCAGCATAAACACCAATCAGACCACTGAAAGTGGCACTTAACAATGCATGAGAGCTAATAAAGAAGATAAACATGAAAATACACCAAGACGGTCCTAGAAGTGCACATAGCATGAAATATCAAATATGAACAAAAACATGCCTAAAGTGTAGTGCATAGACTAGATAATCGGCCCAGATGAGTCCATAAAAGTATATATTATTGGGACTCATCAGACGCTCGCTTCAACTCTGGCGATGGTCATTGCGTGTCTTCAACATCTCCTTCAGCGCTCTTCAATCAATTGAGTCTTTTGTTCTGATTTTAACTTTATCTTTTCATATTTTCTTGTAACGGTAGTGAATTCGCCGCCTTGCGTGTGGCGACTAGGCCGGGTTTGGTTTAGGGAGAAATTCGTCATCTTGTGCGTGATGACTAGGTCTAGGGTAGATCTAGGGGGTGGCTAGAGACCTTATCTTGGGATAGATAGGCTATAGCCAACTGGTCCTTGGGAGAAGGACCGGCGAAGGAACAAAAAAGTGAATTTTATTTTGTCGCCTTAATTTCAAGCGTTATTGAAATTATATGTTTGTAATCATCTTTTTGAAATATATAATATTCATTTTTATTATCTCTAATTGTCTGAAAGTGTATTTCATTTAAGATTTCGCAAGTAAAATCACTTTGAATTTTTTTGTAAAAATATTTTCTGGAAAGATAACGTCCGACGTTAACTATCTAACGCCAGACGTTAGCGACAGAACCAAAAAGTTTTCTGTTATTCTAAAATTTGTCAGTTTATCTCAAAAATAGTAAACCCTTATTCCCCCCCCCCCCCCTTCTAAGGGAGCCATCAGATCCAACACTTGGTATAAGAGGGAGGTTATTCCAAAACGGTTTCACAACCAGAAATAATGACACATTATGATCATGTTTTCGCTGAGGGTCAATTGATTAGTAGACCACCACTATTTACCGGTACTGATTATAATTATTGGTAAACAAGAATGCGTTGTTTTCTAAATGCTTTAGATAATGATGTATGGGGTATGGTGGAACAATGCTACTCCCCACCAACAATTGTTGTTGGAGAAGTCACCATGGAAAAACCAAGAGACAAATGGGATAATAACGACAAGTTAAGATGCAAGAACAACACTAAAGCTATGAATGCTTTATTTTGTGTTTTAGATAGAACGGAATTTAATAGAACTTGTGCTTGCGAAACTGCATATGATATATGGAAATTATTAAAAATCACTCATGAAGGTACTTCACAGGTCAATGATTCAAAGCTTTTCCAACTTGAATATGAATACGAGAAATTCCGGATGGAGGCGGATGAAGACATTGATTCGATGTACACAAGGTTTACCAAGATCGTCAACGACTCAAAAGTGCTTGGAAAAGTGTTCTCCAACGGCGACTTGGTGAGAAAAATCCTAAGATCTCTCCCTCCAAAGTTCAATCCAAAGGTGACGGCTATCTCGGAGTCACACGATCTAAAGAAGCTTCAAATTGAGAGCCTCATTGGGAACCTCAAGACCTGAACTCAAGATTAAACAACAAGAGTACAACATGGAGCCAAAGAAGAAGGCCTAAGCATTGAAGTCGAAGAAGGAGATTGACGGAGATGATGATGAAGAGGACGAGGAGAGCCTTTTTGTGAAGAAGTTCAAAAGGTTCATGAAGAATCTGGAAAGGAGAAACACCTTCCGGAAATATTTCATCAAGAAGAGATCTTCTGTTAAAATTTCGGAGAATGGATCGAAGACAACAGCGGAAGACTTCAATTCAAATCAAGAAAAAGTTAACCAGTGACAATGAAGGACAAGAAGATCTTTATTCCAATTGACTATCTTATTACAATGCGTTGCATACATGACGAGACATGGTTTATAAGAGAAACACTTAGATGAGAAGAACAAGCAACACAACAAGCATCTGACGGCTAGAACACTGAGACCACCCAGATCGCTTGAACTCAGCAAGTTCGTCGGCTTCCCTGAGACCACGCGAACAGAATAGGTCGTTGACCTGTACTCTGCCAAACCGCCAACCACAGACCGCACAATCTGCTCCTTATTGAACTGCTGAAACCAAAACTGTTCGCACTTCTTGATCGCCCAAACCGCACGGTCTCAAGATCACAGAAGTAACCCGTGAACACAAGATGAAGAACTGCTCACTGCTCCAAGACCACAATTCAAGACCACCTGTCCGCTTAAGGTTGCCTGATCAACTGAGTCTGCTGCAAGAGACCAAGAACCTTCAAACACAGTTCGCCTAGACGAGACCGCTGGTGAGCTGGTTTATTCAAGCTGGAAAGAAGGAAGAATACTGACAGAGACCGCTAGCCGCTATCCTACGAACACAACAAACCGATCAATAAGCTTCAAACCGTGCGACCTCAAAGTTGAGACAGGCACAATCAATCCACACTAGGTTCTTACAGTTCTTGCATATTGAATGACTAGCCCTGCCCCTCTATTTATAGGCAACTGAAAGGATGTCGTCACCGCCTGAGAGGGATACGAACACCTTCCTTATTGAAGCACGCGGTCTCCAGAACCAGACCACGCGATCTTTATAAGACCTTATTTCACTTAAGCAAAACTGTCCAAGAAAGACAGCTTGCCAGGAACAACCCAGAAGACCGCTCGGTCTCTTATATGAACAAACATGAGCATCTGACCGATCAAGAGCAGACTGCCAGAACCAAGCTCATACAACCCGCCCGAACTCTTATAAGATCGTAGCCATATGAACATCTTGACATACCACAACTGTCCTCCAGAACGAACTCATGCAGACCGCAGTACCAGACTGCTGAAATGACCTCCAGTACAAGACCGCCCAGTCTAAACCAGAACTGGAACACTTGGGCACAACCGGCAAACCACAACAGTTTGCCAACACCAGAGATGCGTGAAAAGAGCCAGATCACGCGATCTCTACGGTCTCCAAATTTAGACCGCCTGGACACTCCACTTCCACTTCAAAATTTTAACACTCCCCCTTGAAGTGGGAAGTGGAAGTCAGCCCAAGTAGACTCCTCAACCGATCAAACGGTCCCTTCGACAACGGCTTCATAAAGATGTCCGCGACAATATCCTTGCTCTGCACATGCTCAACCATAAGAGATCCATCCATCTCCTTCTCCCGAATGAAATGATGTTGAATCTCTATGTGCTTCGTTTGCACATGATAAACTGGATTGTTCACCAGTTTGAGGGCACTCTCATTGTCACCCCGAAGCAGAGTAGGACCTCGCACCTCCCTATGAATGTCCTCCACAAGCCTCCTAAGCCAGATGGCTTCCTGAGCTACCAAAGCCGAAGCTTTGTACTTCGCTTCCGTGGTAGAGACAGACACAAAATCCTGCTTCTTGCTGCACCATGATATAGCTGTAGAACCTGTCATAAAGACATATCCAGAAGTCGATCTTCGATCATCTGAATCTCCTCCATAATCAACATCCATGTATCCATGCAAGCAAAAGCCCGAGTCCTTCCCATAGAAGAGACCTAAATAAGAGGTGGACTTTACGTACTTCAAAATGCTCCTAGCCGCCAATAGATGAGGTTTCCGAGGCTCTGCCATACACCGACTCACACAACCAACTACATAAGAGATATCTGGCCTCGTGATCGTTAAGTATATTAGACTTCCAACCAAAGCCCGGAACACCAAAGGATCGGAAAGAACCTTCCCCTCATCACGTCGAAGATGAACACCAACCTCCAGTGGAGTAGAGCTGCTCTTCCCCCCTTCCATACCAAATCGCTTCACAATTCGATCTGCATAGCCTTTCTGGGATACAAGCATACCACCCTCTTTCCTCTCTACTTCAAGTCCAAGGAAATGGTGGAGCTCACCCAAGTCCTTCATCTCAAATCTGATAGCTAACTCAGCACGAAGTCTAGCTACCTCCACTTCAGAATTTCCCGTGACAATCATGTCATCAACATATAGCAACAACAAGACCTGAAGCTCCCCCGTCTTCTTTATGAATAAGCATGAATCTGAATTAGAAGCAAAGTAACCACAGAACTAGAGCTATTCTGCGATCTTGCCATACCACACTTGAGGCGCCTGCTTCAAGCCGTAAAGAGCCTTTTTGAGCTTACACACATATCTTGGGTGCTCTTCGAATACATAACCAGGTGGTTGATCCATGAAGATATCCTTGTCAATCTCGCTGTATAAGAAGGCATTCTTAACGTCAAGTTGCAAAATCTTCCATCCTTGGCAAGCTGCCAATGCGATCACCACCCAAACCGAAGTCATCTTCGCAACAGGGCTGAAAGTTTCTTCATAATCTTCCCCATACTTCTGAGAGAAACCTCGAGCTACAAGGCGAGGCTTGTACCGCTCAATACTACCATCATCCTTCTTCTTCAGCTTGAAAACCCACTTGCAAGTCACATGAGTAACACCCTCAACCTTAGGCACCAAGTCTCAAGTCTCATTCTTCCTGAGGGAAGCCATCTCTTCATCCATGTCTCCTTCCCACTCCTTGATTCCAATGGCATTTTCAAAGCAAGACGTCTCTCTCTCATCCAGGGGACCTGCGAAGAAACATGAGATGAAGCTCACCAGATTTCCTCATGTATACCGATCTGGTGGAATGATAGTCCTCTTGGACCTACTCAGAGCTTTACTATGAACCACCTCTTTAACTACCTGTTCTGAACTAGCTCTCCTTCCAGGTATACTTGGAGCATCGTTCCCCTTGCTTCCAGAACCTGAAGCACCTGACCCTGAGCTAGAAATACCTGGAGCACCTGGAGAAATATGCAACTCCACCAGAACTTCCTTAGTAGCTTTTTTAAGTCCACCATCCAACCTGCTATCTTGTAACTCAACAGAAGAGCTACCCTGGTATGATGTCAAATCATCAAATACCACATCTCTTGAGACCATAGTTCTCCGTATCTTTGGATCCATGCATCTCCAACCCTTCTTTCGGTCATCATAACCGATGAAGACTAGCTTCCTTGCTTTCACATCTAGCTTCGTTCTAAGAGCATCTGGGACATGCACGTAGCAAGTAGATCCGAACACTCGAAGGTGTTCCACCGAAGGCTTTTCCTTGAACATCAACTCACGAGGGGTCTTCATGTTGATAGGACTTAGAGGCATCCGATTGATGACATAAGTTGCACATGACATTCCCTCTGCCTAGAAAGACTTTGGGATACTCTTGGCATGAAACCAACATTTGCAGGTCTCCGCCAGATGACAGATCTTCCACTCTGTAACTCCGTTCTGTTGTGGAGTGTGAGCAGAAGAAAGCTCTCTCTGGATGCCATGCTTCCTGCAGAAGTTAAAGAACGCATTTGAGGTGAACTCCCCTCCATTGTCGGTTCTGAACTTCTTGATCCGCAGGTTAAGCCAACCTTCCACCAGCTCCTTGAACTCCACAAACTTTTTGAAGGCTTCCGACTTCTGCTTCAAAAAATATACCCAAGTATATCTAGTGAAATCATCAATCAAGACTAGCATATACCTTCTACCTCCAAGACTGATAATTGCGGTAGGTCCAAATAGATCACCATGAATACACTCCAATGGTGTTTTGCATCTGCTTTGTGATTTGTCAATTGGAAGACGTTGAGCCTTACCATATTGACAACCTTCACAAATGTTACCTTCACCGAAAGATGGAAAACTAGGCAGACCTCTCACAAGGCCTCTTCCTGCCATAACTTTCAACTTATCCATCCCAACAAGTCCAAGTCTTTCATGTCAGATAGCTGCACTGTCATTAACCCTCATCTTATCAACATATGAACTTGTTGATAACACAAACAAGTCATTTACTCGCTTTCCAACATGAGTGACTTATTCCTTCACCACTAACACATTCCGAAGAAATTTCACTTCTATTGGACCAAACAGAACGTGATAGCCAGCATCAATAATGTTGGCCATCGATAAGAGGTTTTTCTTCATCCCTGGAACACTATAGACACTCTTCAATGTGAGAGGACCTCTATCTTTGTTCAAGGAAACTACACCCTCCTTCTCAATAGCATATATAGTATCATGAGCAGTAATGATAACATGATTACCTGAGTATGCTTGCAATGAGGAAAACTTCGACTCATCCTCAGTGAGGTGATGACCACACCCAGAGTCCACTATCCAATCATCTTGATAGTTTATGGAATCTAATGCCCGGACACAAGTGCCCATCATGAAAGCACCTCCACCACCCCAACTACCTTCAGCATTGGACCATCCTCCTCCTTACCTGCAGCATGCCCTGACTGAAGATTGACTTTACAGTCTCCCTTGAAGTGACCAAGCATGTTGCACCTGTAACATCTCGGCCCTTCCATCTTCTTCCCGTCAGACTTAGGAGCATAACTCCTCTCCTGCTGATATGAAGAAGATGGACCATCACTAACAGATGACTTCTTCTTCTTCTTGTCCCATCTCTTCTTCTTGCCTGAGTATAGAACCTCGCTTTCTCCCCTAGAGATAGATATCCCAGCCATCTGCTTTGCCATGCTCTCTTGCGAAGCAAGCAAGTTCTCCAAATCTAGCAACGATGGCTGATTGGACCAACCTTGAATAGAAGTAACAAAGGCCGCATACTCCCTCCACAAGTCGCGAATTATGTGACTCTTCAACCTTGCTTCTGAAATAGGTTCATCCGGGTCCAAAGATGATATCTTCGCGTAGGTGTTCTTCATCTTCAAGAAGAAAGTTGAAATGGACAAATCTCCATGAGTTGCTTTCGCCAACTCATTTTCAAGAAACTGTACGTTCTTCTTGTTGAACAAGCCATCCAAGGCTATCCAAATCTCAGCAGCTGACCGACATCCAATTATGTGGTCAAACAGCTCCGGAATGATAGCACGCTTGGGAGTGAACTCTGTCTTAGCATTTGTTCTCTTCCAAGCCTTCACTTGCTCAACATTCCCTTCAGCAGGTACAACTACTTGTCTCGCATCTCCTCCGACTACCTCCCATAAATCTTCGCCAAGAAGATAGCTCTCCATGCACGACTTCCACTTCTTGAAGTTAGTCCGCGTAAGGAGCTCAATTCCAAGACCTCTTGTATAACCTCCTTCCATTGCAATCACACTGGTTAACAACCTTTCAGAGACTGAAGCAAGATTCTGTGGCTGATAACTGCCTCAAACCTGCCTCTGATACCATGTTAAAATTTCGGAGAATTGATCAAAGACAACAACGGAAGACTTCAATTCAATTCAAGAAACAGTTAACCAGTGACAATGAAGGACAAGAAGATCTTTATTCAAATTAACTATCTTATTACAATGCGTTGCATACATGACGAGACATGGTTTATAAGAGAAACACTTAGATGAGAAGAACATGCAACACAACAAGCATCTGGCAGCTAGAACACTGAGACCGCCCAGACCGCTTGAACTCAACAAGATCATCGGCTTCCCTGAGACTGCGCGAACAGAATAGGTCGCTGACCTGTACTCTGCCAAACCGCCAACCACATGCCACACAATCTGCTCCTTATTGAACTACTGAAACCAAAACTGTTCGCACTTCTTGATCACCCAGGCTGCATGGTCTCAAGATCACAGAAGTAACCCGCAAACACAAGATGAAGAACTGCTCACTGCTGCAAGACCGCAATTCAAGATCGCCTGACCGTTTAAGGTCGCCTGATCAACTGAGTCCACTACAACATACCAAGAACCTTCAAACACAGTTCGCCCAGACGAGACCGCTGGCGAGCTGGTTTATTCAAGCTGGAAAGAAGGAAGAATACCGATGGAGACCGCTGTCCGCTATCCTGCGTACACAACAAACCGATCAATAAGCTTCAAACTGTGCGACCTTAAAGTTGAGACCGACACAATCAATCCACACTAGGTTCTTACAGTTCTTGCATATTGAATGGCTAGCCCTACCCTCTATTTATAGGCAACCGAAAGGATGTCGTTACCGCCCGAGAGGGATACAAACACTTTCCTTATTGAAGCATGCGGTCTCCAGAACCAGACCACGCGGTCTTTATAAGACCTTATTTCACTTAAGCAAAACTGTCCAAGAAAGACAGCTTGCCAGGAACAACCAGGCAGACCGCTCAGTCTCTTATAAGAACAAACATAAGCATCTGAACGATCAAGAGCAGACCGCCAGAACCAAGCTCATACAACCCGCCTGAACTCTTATAAGATCGGAGCCACATGAACATCCTGACATACCATAACTGTCCGCTAGAACGAACTCATGCATACCGCAGTACCAGACTGCCAAAATGACCTCCAGTGCAAGACCGCCCGGTCTAAACCAGAACAGGAACACTTGGGCACAACCGGCAAACCACAACAGTTTGCCAACACCAGAGACGTGCGAAAAGAGCCACGTCGCGCGGTCTCTGCGGTCAACAAATTAAGACCGCCCGAACACTCCACTTCCACTTCAAAAATTTAACATCTCCATCAAAGAAAGGAAGAGGTAGCGACGAGGACGATGATGAGTGACCACCACCGAATTGCTATCATTGTAGAAAGACCGGACACATCCGGAGCCAGTGCCCGAAATATCTAAAAGAGCGTAAAGAAAAACGACACACGAGAAAAGAGAAGAAGAAGGTCCTAAAAGCGGCTTCATGGGATGACTCCTCCTCTAAAGATTCAAGCGGCTCATCCACTAGCAATGAAGAAGAGGCAAATATGTGCCTTATGGGAAAAAGTAACAAGACATCCGAGGATGAAAGCAGTATCCAAAGCGACAATGAGGTAACACTCCCTACTACTTATGATGATTTATATATTGAGTATTTACAAACATGCAAATTTTTTGATAAAAGTTTAAAAGATATTGATCTTCTAAATTCTGAAAATAAACTTTTGTTAAAAGAAAACAAAAAATTATCTAAACAATTAGGGAAAGAAAAGGTATCTTGCCAAGAGTGCAATCACTCCTTGACAAGAGTGAAAGAACTTGAAGAAGCTCTTTTTAAGTCCCACTCCAATATTGAAATTCTTACTAAGGAGAAGGGGGATTTAGAAAGAACTTCAAAAACCTCTATTTCTCAAATAGAGGAAGGAAATAAAAGTTTTGTGAATCGGTGCGTTATGTTAGTAACGGAAAACACCGCTCTCAAAGCTCGTATTCATGATTTAAATTTGGCTATTAAGAAGTTTGGAGTTGGGCAAAGATCTCTGAACATGATCTTGGTTAACCAATGCCATGGAAGTGCCAAATATGGCCTTGGATATATTACTGAAAGTTATCGCCAGGCGCTAACTCCTAACGTCTGCGTTAGCAATAATTCTAGAAATAGTAATTATGTCAATAGTAAATTAAAAATTCAAATGTTACCTCATATTCCAGCAAGAGTTTATCCAAAACTCCAAAAAGAGTCTCATCCCCTTTTATATCGCGTGCCAAATGCCATTTATTTGGATACACCTCAAACTCTTGTAGGAAAAAGGGTCGTAGTGCTATAAAGCAAATTTGGGTGCCTAAGGTTTCCACTTATTCTATGGGAGGAACCTCTTCGGTATCCGAATCTTTACTCTCATCTCCTTTTTAGGTATGTTGGCAGGCTAATGACAAAAAGGACGTGTGGTATTTGGACTCGGGATGCTTCAAACACATGACGAGCAACAAAGCAAAGTTCCTTAGCCTTGAGATGAAGAAAGGAGTGATGGTGACATTTGGTGATAACAGAAAAGGAAAGATCATGGGCATCGACACAGTGGGTAACAATTCTTTCTCAATCTCAAATGTTTTATTTGTAGATGGTTTAAAACATAATTTAATTTCAATTAAACAATTATGTGATAAATGTTTAAATGTATTATTTGATCATCTACAAATCTTTGCAAAATCATAAATTCTAAAACAAATGATGTCGTGCTCACCGCACCTAGGATGCATAATGTTTATATGATTACTTTTAATGATCTTTCAAATTCTTCTTTAAAATGTTTTATCTCTAAAAATGAAGAATTAGAACTTTGGCATAGGCGCCTTGGTCACTCTAGCACCAAGCTTATTTTGAAATTATCAAAAGATAAATTAATTAAAGATTTACCTATGCTTAATGGTAATTTATCTTCTCCTTGTACGCCTTGCCAAAAAGGAAAGTTTTCAAAATATTCTTTTAAAAGCAAAAATGTAATTTCTACTTCTAGACCACTTCAATTAATTTATATGGATTTATTTGGACCAGTTAGCACTTCTAGTCTAGGAGGTAGAAAATATACTTTTGTAATAATTGATGATTATTCTAGATTTTGTTGGACTTTATTTCTATCTTCCAAATCCGATGCATTTATTGAATTTACTAAACTATGCATTCATATTCAAAACAAACTTGATTTAAAAAGTAAATGCATACGTTCGGATCATGGAGGAGAATTTGAAAATGATAAATGTTCTTCTTTTGGTGATGATTTAGGAATTAAACATGAATTTTCCGCTCTTCGCACCACCACAACAAAATGGTATAGTGGAGAGGAAAATAGAACCCTTCAAGAGCTAGCACGCACTATGCTTTGTGAATATGGGTTGCCTAAATCATTTTGGGCCAAAGCGGTTAATACTTCATGTTATATTATTAATCGTGTCATGCTTCGTCCTATTTTAAAATTAATACTTTTTGAGCTATATTTTAAAAGAAAACCTAATGTGCCTTATTTTCATGTGTTTGGTTGTAAGTGCTTTATTTTAAACACTAGAGATGCGCTAGGAAAATTTGATGAAAAATGTGATGAGAGAATTTTAATTGGGTACTCTTCAACTAGTAAGGCATACAGAATATATAATAAAAGAACTAAAGTAGTTGAAGAGTCTATTCATATAAGATTTGATGAGTTTGTTCTTTGTGTAGAAACTAATCGTATAGGAAACGAAGACGAACCACTTTCCCCTTTGGAGCATGAGGATGATGAATCACTTGGAGAAAAAGAAGAAGAGAAAGAAGAAGAACAAGTGGAATATGTTCCTCCAAGTGTGCTACAATTTTCAAAGGATCATCCAAGGGAGCTTGTGATAGGAGAACCATCAAAAGGGGTAAGTACTCGTTCTTCTTTACATGAAGCTTTTTCAAACCTTTGTTTTGTATCCGAAATAGAACCAAAAAATGCTTCAACCGCTCTAAATGATGAATTTTGGTTTTTAGCTATAAATGATGAATTAAATCAAATTGAACGTAATAAGGTTTGGAATTTAGTTGAGAGGCCATTTAATCATCCGGTTATATGAGTCAAATGGATTTTAAAAAATAAGCTAGATGGTGACTCTAGGATAACAAGGAATAAAGCTATACTAGTTGCACAAGGATATTCACAAATCGAAGGAGTAGATTTTGATAAAACTTTTGCACCCGTTGCTCTCCTTGAATCAATTAGAATATTTCTTGCATTTGCGAGTTTTAAAAGATTTAAATTATTTCAAATGGATGTTAAAAGTGCTTTTTTGAACGGGATTATAAAAGAAGAATTTTATGTAGAACAACCCCCCGGTTTTGTGAGTGAAAAATTTCCTAATCATGTGTATATGTTAGAAAAAACGCTTTATGGATTAAAGTAAGCGCCACGTACTTGGTATGATAGATTAACATTATTTTTAATAAAGCGCGGTTATAAAATGGGAAGTGCGGATAATACACTCTTCATTAAGCATGTAAATAATGATTTGATTATATTGCAAATTTATGTGGATGATATTATTTTTGGAGCCACTAATGAAGAGTTATGTAATGAAGTAATTTTAGTGATGAAAAATGAATTTGAAATGAGTTTGGTAGGAGAACTCACTTATTTTCTAGGATTTCAAATCTCTCAAAAACCAGATGGTATATTTATTTGTCAAACTAAAGATGTTCAAGATATTCTAAAAAGATTTGGATTTGAAAACCTAAAACAAGCTAATACACCAATGAGTGCATCACTAAAGCTAGGAAAAAATGAAGCCGATATTTCAATTGATCAAACATTATATAGAGGAATGATAGGCTCATTGCTATAATTGAGCGCATCTAGACCCGATATTATGTTTTCCATTTGTTTATGTGCTAGATTTCAAGCTAATCCAAAAGAATCACATTTAAAAGCGGTTAAATGTATTTTTAGATATCTAATCGGAACATCTAGATTAGGCTTATGGTATCCTCATAATGATTGTTTTATTTTACACGTTTTTTCTTATTCGGACTATGTGGGATGTTCATTAGATCGTAAGAGCACTAGTGACACGTGTCATTTTATAGGCCCCACACTCATATCATGGTCGAGTAGGAAACAGAATTATGTTGTCCTCTCCACCACCGAGGCCGAATATATCGCACTAGGTAGTTGTTGTGCACAAGCTTTATGGATGACCCAAATGTTAGAGGACTTTGGTGTTTATCTAAAGAACATAGAATTAAAGTGTGACAACAAGAGCACTATAGATCTCACAAACAATCTCGTACATCATTCTAGATCTAAACATATAGATGCCCAACATCATTTTATTAGAGATCATATCAAGAAGGAACATGTTAAAATTAGCTTTATAGGGACGGAATCACAACTTGCCGACATTCTTACCAAACCTCTACCCGATGCACATTTTCACATGCTTAGGTTAGAATTAGGTGTCTTGGAAATGTCACTTTAACTCTTATAAAAAGCTATCAAAATTATCTTATATACTTTCTTATATTTGTTTGCTTTAAAAAAAAATCAAAATATAAAAAACAAAACAAAAATATACTAAAAGAGCCTTCAAATCAACTCCATAATGTCAGAAATTTCAACTGTAAGAAGGTCTCTTTATAATACAAATGAATCATGAAAAAGATTTTTCAAAAAGTTAAAAATTAGTGTATTGTCTCGGCGTTAAGAAGCTAACGCCTGACGTTAGCCTCTATGCTCTAATTTTTTTTTGTTCTGTTAAAAAATTATTGGTATTATTTTATTTAGTATTTTGTTTTTAAATCTTTTTGTTTTCTTTTTTGTTGTTATTTACTTCCAAAAATTAAAAACAAAAAGTTAATATATGCTTAAATGCTTATTTCAAGGATGATTATATATATATTGCTTAAAGATTATTTACAATGTTTAATTTAAACCTTCAAGTTTCTTAAAAACATTATTTTTCATTTATCATGCCTTGAATAATATCTTAAAATGTGCAAAGAATTTGGTTGTATATTACATGTGTAGAAATGTTTTTACATGCCTCTAAGTATGAGTAAAGTTTTTATCTTTGATAATGATTTTCTCACTTACACCTTTTAGTTAATCTACATGTGTTTTAATTCTTATTGCATGATTGTGTAGTATAAGAACTTATTTTGAATCGCATAAATAGTTTACCTACACTATATTGAATTCTTTCATGAATTCTTTGTTCTTCATGCACTTGTGATTAGAGAAATGTGGTATTTAGAATATAAATTTATATGTTTGCAAAAATAAGTGAATTTGGAGTCCTTGGTCATCAAGTATAAAAAAATATATGACAAGGAAAACTCCGCCAAAATTGTAAAGTGTCTTGTGCAAACAAAATTTTGACCACTTCTCTTAAAAAATGAGAATCTTTATGTGCATTGAAATTTGTGGAAGTAAAGTTATTTATGTCCAATTCAAGTTATGTTCTTAAAATTGCATACTATCATGTGGTTTGTTTTATACACTTGTATACTTTGACGAAACACCTTTATTGAACACATCACTATCATTTATAATACTTCCACTCATGAGAATTGGACTTAAAGTTTATCTACACGTATTCTCTACAATCATGAGTAAATGCACTAGATAGCAACGCATGATCTTTACAATGTTTATGTATACTTGAAATACAAATTTTATTTACATTGTAAACATATCTTTACTTGATATTTTTATAATCTTGCTTGCTACTTTTTGTTACAAATTACAAATGAACTTGCAACATTTGTTTCTAAATTTCAAAATATCTACTTATTTGATTTAAACCCTTATTATATTTTGTACTTACAATTTCTAAAAGATGTTACAAATTGCTTTTGGTGTGTTTACTATTTTTAAAAAAAGTTGTTATTATTCCTACTTAATGCATAACATTTTATAGTGCAACTACTCTAACCCACCTCCTTTTGATTATAACAAAAGGGGGAGAATAAATTGAAGAAATAAATTAGAGAAATCTATGATTTAGGGGGAGTACATTATGAAATGCATTCATGTAGGGGAGTATCCACATAGGGGGAGTATGCATGATTATCACGCTTAACATATACTATAAACACTACTCTAATTATGTTTTATTTCTTAGGCTCTGTTTGGCGCGGCTGCAGCGACTGGAGAAGCAATGGGGGGAAGCAGTGGTGGAATAATCAGCTGTTTTGCAAAGTGGTGGCAGAATCTGTGAATCTGTTTGGAAGAACAACGTTTGCAGTGCTGTTTCAAACAAAGAATCTATTTAAGCTGTTTGATCTAATAATTTAGTTAACTTAGTTTTTTTTAAATACAATCAGTTCACCTCCATTAACAATAATTTTACAGAATCAATATAGAAAAGTGAGAAGCCTTCTCTCATTTTAGCCTCATTAACACAATGATCAAGAATAATTTTCCCATCTAATATAATGATCAAGCATAATATACTTCAGGAAAAAACAAAGTGTCAATGAGTATTGGACAACTACAAGAAACAAGAAATCAAGGAAATAATAGAGAACAGGAAAAATTCGATAAATCCTTGAAGAAATAACAAACAATGTTCTGTATTTGCTAAAATCTGTGAAGTCCAAACGGAAAAAACCCATGGCTACTTGGTCGGGGGGGGGGGGGGGGAGAAGCAAGCAACGTTCGTCGACTAGCATCGTTCGTCGGGGGCACCTGGTCGGGGGGGGGGGGGGGAGAAGCAAGTAATGTTCGTCGGCGGGAGAAGCAAGCAGATCTGGAAGAGGGGAGAAGCAAGCAACGTTCGTCGGCGGGAGAAGCAAGCAGATCTGGAAGAGATGGATTTTGGTAGATCTGGAAGAGATGGCTTTTGGTAGATCTGGAAGAGATGGCTTCTGGCAGATAAGCAAGCATACGAGCTCATTTTGGAAGCCGTGCAGAATGACTTTGCAGAAGCTCGTCCCCCACTCTTCTTCTCCATGACCACCCTCTCCATCCGACGGGAGATGACGAGCTGACGGGAGTCGCGGAGGGAAGAAGCGCGAGAGGCGAAGAAAGACACAGATGATGGGTTAATACAGCCGGGGGGGGGGGGGGAATCGTGATTTCAGAGTCGTGAATAATTTTCACGACTCCTAAACGCCCAAAAATTGTGATCCGCCGGCGGTGGCTGTTTCCACCATTGCACCCATTTTTCTTGTTTGGCGCGACGATTTTAAAAGTGGCAGCACACCACTCCAAAATCGCTCTGCCCAACAAAGACTTATTAGTGGATTTGTTATTATCAAAAGGGGGAGATTGTTAGAGCTTGTTTTCCACATCTCTTAGTTTGAGAATAACAAATCACACTATGTATTTGATATTGATTGTGTTTATAGTGAGTAGGTACTATAGCTATATAACCCTATGGACATGATGATGATTGATGAAGATTCTTTAAAAAGTGAGTTAACGCCCCACGTTAGAAGTTAATGCTCGACGTTAACGTTCGTCGAAAAGGAATGACTTCTCAACGGATCTTGACGTCGAGATGAAAAATAGTTGGTTACTAAGTGACAATGCCAGCGTTGTCACGTGACGCACGCGTTGAGTCCACAAACTGCTATGTTCTCGACGGTTGCATGATTTCAGCGGTGCTCTACACGATCAATAACGTTGGCGTTAACTTCTTAACGCCACGCGTTAGCTCCCATGCCTATTTAAAGAGCTGATTTCATTTTGGTCAGATGTTACACATTCAAAACTTCTGAGAGAGTTCTTCAACCCCGAATTCAGAGAGTACTCCCAACACCGCCATTGAGGAACAAGAGTGTGAAGGAGATTTCCAATGACAAATTTGAAGAAGGTCGCTCGCTTACACTCCGACGATGGTCATTGCGTGTCTTCAACATCTCCTTCAGCGCTCTTCAATCTAGGGAGTCTTTTGTTCTAATTTTAACTTTATCTTTTCACATTTTCTTGTAACGGTAGTGAATTCGCCGCCTTGCGTGTGGCGACTAGGTCGGGTTCGGTTTAGGGGGAAATTCTCCACCTTGTGCGTGAAAACTAGGTCTAGGGTAGATCTAGGGGGTGGCTAGAGGCCTTATCTGGGGATAGATAAGCTATAGTCAATCGGTCCTTGGGAGAAGGACCGGTGAAGGAACAAAAAATTGAATTTTATTTTGTCGCGTTAATTTCAAGCGTTATTGAAATTATATATTTGTAATCATCTTTTTGAAATATATAATATTCATTTTTATTATCTCTGATTGTCTGAAAGTGTATTTCATTTAAGATTTCGCAAGTAAAATCACTTTGAATTTTTCTGTAAAAATATTTTCTGGAAAAATAACGCCCGACGTTAACTATCTAATGCCAGGCGTTAGCGACAGAACCCCTTATTCACCCACCCCCTCTAAGGGCTCCATCAGATCCAACACAAGGGGCTTCTATACTTTGGAGCAAGCGGGCTGAAGGCTTTGAATCTGCCGAATAAAGTCCATAATTGGACAAAAAAATTTCTATTTTCTCGACGCGACTTTGGCGGTCTCAACACCAGACTGCAAATCCGCAAAGAGAAGTTTTTTAATCCATCAAAATTAGGGCAAGTTGAAAAGGAAATTGTCGACTTTCTTTCAGGTGAAAGTCTCCTGATGAAAGTATGTATAACTGCGATCATTGTTATTTTACATGCCCATATACCATTTCTGACGTATTATTTTTCTTTTTTCTATTGGTCTTGACGGTTCCCTTGAACAATGTGTTCGAGCAAGAAGGCATTGTTTTGACGCAGTGAGAAAAAAAAGAGCTGAAGAGAAGGAAGCGGAAGAAGATTCGGATCCTGCGAACTTTTTTATTTGGACAAGTGTTAGGGAGCATTTAAGGGATACCCATGGTAGGCCCTTGATGTGGTGGGACGATAAGGGGAAGAACGTTATGATCTCAAACTCCCTTCCCTCTTGTAAAGGCGACAGTTTCTTGCCATGCTAACACGATTATGATTGCCCTATATGAGAGCAAAAACTATAAATAGATAGAGAACATGCGGCCAACCGATCTACCCGCGATGGCTTCTCAAGCAATGGCTAGGAGCGCGGTTATGAGCCACTTCACGGGCCTTGGACTTTGCCACACCGTCAAGGCCAGTGAAGACTTACAAGAAGAACTAAATGTAAGTTACTCTGTAGTTAGGGCTTATTCTGTCCGCGTATTCTAACGTACTTTGGTCTTCTCTTACATCATGTATATGGCTTATCTTCGAGTACTGCAAGCAATCTTCTCAGGAAACAATAGAGAAGTTAAAAGCTTATGGCACACTTACCGGTGAGTTCGCGAACATAAGTTTGTCCTATCTCTTCCCTAAGTTAGTGAATGCAGACTTCGAAGCGAGTGAGGCCGCTTCTGGAGAGGGTGAGGAGTCTGCATGTGAAAGGGAAGAGAAAAAATAAGTGGAGACTGAAAACAGAGAAAAAGTAGGAGAAGAAGAGGAAGAATAAAGAGACAGATGAAGGTTCATAATTAAAAAAGAGGGGAAAGAAGAAGACGAGGAGTACGAAGAGGGAGAAGAGTCCGACAATGAGACTTCTAGCAGGTATTATGCTTCCACATCTATTTCAAATTCTTATGGAACATCTAGTGGATCGCAAGGCTCTGTTGTCTCATTGGGAAGCTCGACTGATGGTCCTGAAAAGAAGAAGGCATGGAAAGGAGAAAATGAAGCCACTTCTTAATGCGACTAATTTTTGTTTAATATATTTTGATCTTTAGCGGTGTCCGCGGACAAATTTTTGTTAGCCCTGGCACTTTATAATATAATTTTTGAAATAGAAATGAAAATATACTTTTTACCTTCGGCCTACTGTATTTAAACTTATTCGTACCGCTGAAGTATGATATATTTCATAGTTGTCACGTGCGAACACATATGTTGATTAGAACCTCTGAGGTCTTAAAGGGATAGAAAAACTTATGTATATAATATATTATACACACTCATTGCGAGCACATCAATTTGTCTGCACTGATCTTCATGCTTGATATTAATAAGTCGTCCAAATGACGTAGTTTTAATACGAGTGTTGTCTTTGGGAAGATGTCTCGAGAAGAATCTGATATTTTAAGAAAGAAGATAAGTGTGGTTGGAAAAACGCAACTTGAGCGAGTTGATATTGCCATAGTTTTTAGCGTTTCATAATCACAAGTTGGGCACAAATTGGTTCCAAAATTTATATACTATAACCTGTATGATATATAGGTGATAAAGTCGGACAGAATTTCTAATCGCATGATAAGTCAATAATTCTTTCCCGTTATAGACGAAAATAATAACCTGCTGAAAAATCCTTGTTGATAGATAAGCACTAACAATCAAATGTTTCTGTCTGCCTAAAAATAATATGAGGATTTGGCGAGATTATCTACTGATCTCCGGACACTTTTTGAATGATAATCCATAAGAATCTGACATAATTTGAAGCAGATATTTTCAATCAGAAAAACCAGTACATTGGGATCGTGTGAAAAGAAGTCTAGATTTTTCTTGGGAATTTAAGGGGTTCACGAGGGTCATAGGCTATGATGAACCAATTGTGTACAACCCATATTTGGTGAGTAGGTTGAAGATCCGTTCGGGACCCCCATGACATAGCAGGGCGAGTCTAGGCCCTTCGGTCGAACTCGTCCTCCCCTCCCGAAGAAGCGTAGGGCAAGTCCAGGCACTCCAGCTGGACTCACCCCACAAAGGGAGTGAGGCAAGTTTAGGTTGATCCGACTCGAGAGTCTTCCTTTTTCTTGTATAGACCAGTTTTATCCAAAGCGGAAGAGGCTACTTGCAGACCATTCAGATCTGGGAATAGTAGTTTTGAAAAGGCTGGAGGAGCTGTTCGCAGACCATTTAGGTCTGCGGATAGCAATTTGGTTAAGGCGGAGATAGCTACACGCAGATCAACATGACCATTTTACCCTCATAGTGATTTGCCTATAAATAGGAACCCATAAACCCTTAGATGAGCATAGACCCCCCATTTGGGGAGCCCGGGCTCTTGTTTGTCTTTCTTATATGACATCTGAGGTGTTGGCTCAGCCCTTGGTTTTCAGAGGGGAAGTGACAAGAAAATTTTGGGTTAGTAGCGGGACCTCCTCGCTGCAGCCTGTGTGCCTGTTTGTAGGCAACCACCAACCAATCAGTTGAGGGCTAGATCTAGGCCCGAAATACTCAGTCCCAGGGATTCGACGGTGAGAGAAGTAACTTAATCTACCCCCTCGGTCCGAACTCTGTTCAACCGGTTTCAGGGTTTCAAAAAATTGGGCAGGTGCCCACGACATTGCTTTACTTAGATGGGTCATCTTAGTTGTAGCGATATATCCATTGGTTTATGACAAAGTTGGTCAATCACTTATACCTCCCTTGATGCTGGGGTGTGACAGATGTCGATGGAGATCCATAATCCTAAAGGCCTCCGCATGAGATTGGATCAAGCTACCACTACACTGTGCGAAATCTGCCCGCTACACGTGGTCTTGGTAGGTATTATGACTCATTTAATCATCAATTCATGGGGGTTCAATCAGGACTCGTCGATTACCCTTTGGCGAATTTGGTCTTTCAAATCCATTATTACCCTAGCACTTCGAACTCGGGAGAACAACCTTAACAAGGTTGAGCATGATGTCTTCGTCCTGAGGAAGAGGACAATCTAATGAATCAAACAACCTCTCTCCCCCTTGCTTTCAAACTCGGGAGAACAACCTTAAAAGGTTGAACCTGGTGTCTCCATCTTGGGGAAGAGAAGAAATCCAATGAATCAAACAACCTCTTTCCCTCTTGATTTTGAACTGGGGTTAACAACCTTAACAAAGTTGAACCTGATGTCTCCATCTCAGGGAAGAGAAACAATCCAATGAATCAAACAACTTTTCTTCCCCCTTGATTTTGAACTCGGGGAAAACAACCTTAAGAAGGTTGAACCTGATGTCTCCATCTTGGGGAAGAGGGATTCTATTGTTTGTTTTGTACTCTTCTTAGATTATAAAGAATATCGATAAAAAGGCAAAAAAGACAGAAGATTTAAAAGAGATATTTCTTTATTTCAAGAAAAAATCATTTGAGATCATCCCCACTTCAAGTATGAGATATTTCTTCCCCGTCATAAGTTTGGAGACGATAAGCTCTTCCTTTTAATATTTCCCTGATAATGTAAGGTCCTGCCCACTTTGGTTCAAGCTTACCAACTGAGCCAGTTCTAGATGCCGCATCGACTTTCAATAAAACTAGATCCCCAACCATGAACTGTTTCACTCGAACGTTCTTGTCAAAGTGTCATGTCATTCTTCTTTTGATTTCTTCCCGCCTAATGACATCTTGATCCCTTAGCTTCTCGATCAGGTCGAGGCTATAACTCGTCTCTTCTTCATTGGAATACATCTAATCTTCATTGCTTTGTTTTGCTAATAAGACTTTCAGACTCATCACCTTAAGTTCTATTAGAATGAGAGCTTCAGACTCATATGCAAGCTTGAAATATGTCTCTCCAGTTGCAGAAGACGGGGTGGTTCTTAGAGACCAAAGTACAAAGGGAAGTTGCTATGCCTAATTACCTCGGCTGTTCTCAACTTTCTTCTTTAAGAGGTTCATAATTAGCTTATTAGCAGCTTCAACCTGACTGTTGCTTCTTGGATAGTGTACTGAAGCAAAATGCAGCTCGGCAGTTATTTGATCACAAAAACTTATTAGCTCAGAATTATTAAATTGAGGACCATTGTCGGTGATAATTGCCATCGGAATCCCATGACGACAAATGATCTCCCCGATGAAGTTTTTTACGACTTGAGTGATGGTATTTATTAGTGCCTTGGCCTCAATCAATTTGCTAAAATAATCAATTATAACTAGAACGAAACAACACTGACCACTTTCTATTGTACAAGGTCCCATGAGATCCATTCCACAACCACAAACGTCCACGGGGTTGCAATAGATATTAATCGCTGGGCTGGCTGAAGTTGGAGGGAAGAAAACTTCTGACATGGAACACAACTTCTTGCATATTTTTTCGGAGCCTTCCTTATCAGAGGCTAAAAATATCCATGTATCAAGATTCGCTTTTCTAATGTCTGGGCTTCTGAGTGGCTTCCACACTCACCAGAGTGAACTTCTTGTAGGATAGTTGGAATTTCTTCTTCAAATACACATAAGGAGAATGATGACAAGAATGTTGTTGAAACCTGGATGTCGATTCAACTGAGTTCGAGACTGGGGGAGTAGTCTGAGTTACTTCTCTCCTCGTTAGATCTCAAGAGCTAAGTATTTTGAGCCTGAAACTGGCCCTCACTGTTAGGTGGATGAATGCCTATGAACAAATCCACATGTTGTAGAGAGGAGATCTCGCCACTAACCCCAGAATCTTTGTATCACTTCCCATCATAAAACCAGGAGTTGAGCCCGCACCTCAGATAGCACGAAAAGGAACGAAAGAAAGCTCTGAATCTCTATGGAGGTGGATCTGTGCTGATCTGAGGAATAACGGGTCAGATTTATAGGTAAATCCTTCTAAGGGCAAAATGGTCCTATTGGTCTGCGGGTAGCTACCTCCGCCTTAACCAAATTACTATCCGCAGACCCAAATGGTCTGC
The DNA here is from genome assembly GCA_033032865.1 of Dactylorhiza incarnata. Lineage (NCBI taxonomy): Eukaryota > Viridiplantae > Streptophyta > Magnoliopsida > Asparagales > Orchidaceae > Dactylorhiza > Dactylorhiza incarnata. The sequence goes on along the minus strand of JAWHQI010000343.1, from coordinate 1,493,252 downwards.
GAACAACCCCTCATGCTTTCTCAGAAGTACTAATCGCAGCCATGTTGGTTCACGAATAGAGAGGGAGGGCTCACGAGTCGGATCAATCTGAACTCTCGTCGCCTTACCCTAGGGCGAATTCGCCTGAGGCGTACCGACTTGCCCCGCCTTACTCTGGTGTGAGTTAGCCTGAGGCATACTGACTCTCCACACCTTACCCTTGGGCGAGTTAGCCTGAGGCGTACCGACTCACCCAACCTTACCCTAGGGAGAGTTAGGCCGGTCTTGGGCCTACTCACCTAATACGGTGTTGCAACAATGCTATTACTGATTTGGGCTAGGATCACTATCTGTTGACTAGGACTAAGTTGACCCCAATGTATAGTCTAAGGGTCAAGGTTTTAGGCTGCTAGAACTTAAAGAAAAGATAAGTTTCTACGTTCGACGAACTCCATACTGCGTTCGACGAACTCCATCCTGCGTTCGACGAACGGCATGCTCCAGTTCGACGAACTTGCCAAGGTTCTGCATTCGACGAACTCTTTCTGCGTTCGACAAACTTCTCTCTGCGTTTGACAAACTTGCTCTCCAGCTCGACGCACTCAGTTCTCCAGCCAGTCTAGCAGTTTATTCTTCAGTTCGATGAACTTCTCTCAACAGTCGATGAATTTGCCCAGTCTCAGCAGTCGACGAATTTGTCCTGTCTCAGCGGTCGCCAAATTTGCCCAGTCTCAGCGGTCGACGAACTTGCCAAGTCTCAGCGTTCGATGAACCTCCCAAGTCTCAGCGTTCGACGAACTCAGCTCCGCGTTTGAAGAATAAGTATCAAGATGTTCAGATCGACAAAAGTTCTTCTCAGCTTGACGAATTCAATATTCCAGCTATCTTATCAGATTTTATCTCTCAGTTCGACGACCTCCAGCTTGAGATCGACGAACTCCAGATTGTGTTCGACGAATTTATTCAGATCGACGAAATTTCTATTCAGTTCAGTATTTTAGACAGATTATTTTTATTCCATTCTCTGAACTCAGATCTACTATCATCAACGGATCTATATTCCAGATAAGTCAAGGATATTATCTTTCCTTTTAATATTCTCTTATTTCGAGAAAGTAGCCGTTTGGCTAATCGGAAAAGGATATCATTTATTTAAAAGGAAAAAGGAATTAAATATTGGCTTGTAGTTCCAAGAAATAATCCTCCTAATTATTTTATTCCTTATTCAGAAGATTTGATTTTCAAAATCAGTCATATACAGAAAGGAAAAAGGAAGAGGAAGAATAGTATTACAGCAGTACAGCAAGACAGGAAATAGAGAAGAAGAATACAGTTGAGAGGAAGAAAAAAAATATACAGAAAGGAAAAAGGAAGAGGAAGAATAGTATTACAACAATACAACTAATAGGAAGAAGAGAGGAAGTAATAGTCGGGAAAAAGAAATACAGAAAGAAAAAGTTTACAGATCTTCATCTTCCTCAAGCAGCAATATCATTCTCTGAGAACATCAACATTATTCTCTCAGTTTTCTGTAGCAAGTTCAAATCTTCAAGAGCAACAATAATCTGAGAAACCTTTGTCTCTCAGATTCATCAGCTATCATAGGAAGATCTACATTCAAGAGAAAGCTCCATCCTCAACTGTCGACTATTTTTTATCAGACATGGGGAGATTTACAACAACAAATCCACTAGTCTTCTCTCAGATTATTGACAGAGAAGAACTTCATAACCCTCTTTATCCCATCTTGTATATGGTTCTAACTCCCTTCAAAAGTTAATCCCTTGGTGGCAGGGCACCTGAACAAAAACCTGTAGTTTGGTTTGAGAACCTGATCAAAAGCTCAGTTGGTGTATTGGGCACCTGATCAAAACCCCATTGGTGATAGGGCACCTGATCAATACTCCATTGGTGATAGGGCACCTGATCAAAAACCTAGTGGATTCCTACCAAGGGTGGTATAAGAGTAGATGAACCCAGGTTTATTGGGGAACTACTATAGATCCTTGTGTCCTCTGTGATTGTGTTTATTTTTCTGTGTTGTGCTGTGATCTTTATTTTGTTTTATAACTGACTCAGTACACACACATATATATATCACTATTTTAATTCCGTTATAAAAATAAGTGAAAAACTTCTTAATACTCTATTCACCCCCCTCTAGAGTAACTTTAAGATCTAACCTCACTTTCAATTGGTATCAGAGGTTTCAACTGATATCATAGGACTTTCATACGGGTCGCACAAATGTATTTTTGTATAAGATTCCTGAGATAAGATAGTAATGAGCTGCCTTCAGCCTAAAATACTTCTTGTCCGAAATAGAAGGATGAAAGTTCTCAGTGGAGAGATAGAGAGCGAAAGGATCCATCCAAGAGGGACACTGATATAACTACATGACCTCACCTTCTTCAACTGCCAGATGAAAGAGCTTAGAGGTAGTCCCTCCCAAGAGAAGACTATATTTTGCTAACTCACACGCTTCAGAGTTTTCGGAATGAGGTATATGCTAATCAATTTTTTCACCAATAGTTGATACTGCTTGAGAATTTAATCATTGATTTTGAAGGTTCCTTTTACCTGAGATACCATAACTAATGAATTTGTCTTGACCTCAACATCTTATATTCCTATCTCCCTTGCAAACTTGAGCCCAACAAGGAGCACCTCATATTTTGCCTGATTTTTAGTAGTAGGGAAATTGAACTTCAAAGCTTGCTCTAGTTTGATCCCGTTTGAATTGACTAGAACAATGCCTGCTCCTGATGAGTTTTTACCTGAGGCCCCATCTACAAAGATGGTCCAAGCCAAGGGTGCTCCAACTTTCCTCTCTACATTGTTTTCTGTTGTATCCACCATAAAATCTACCAAGACTTGAACTTTTATTGGCATCCTAGACACATAAGAGATATTAAATTCACTAAGTTCAATAGCCCATTTGGCTAATCTTCCTGAATGTTCTGGCTTCTCTAATACAATATTGAGCAGTAGATCAATGACTATTTGGATTGAGTGAGCTTGAAAATAGGGTCTAAATATTCGAGCTGAAATGATAAGAGCCAAAGCTAACTTTTTGAGTATTGTGTTGGGAATATTGCCCTTCAATGTTCCTTGGATTTGAAGATGCATCACATATAATGCTAAGTGCATACTGTATTTGATAAGTCATTTTTATTTCATCTTAAATACAGACTTAAGTCATTCCAAACCTTGGAATAGTATTGATTATATCACTGTGAAGATCAGCTGAGATAACAGTCTGGTCTCAGCTGAACAACTGAGACTCAGATGTATAGTCGCTGAGAAGAAGTCTGTCTCAGCCATGAAGCATATTGAGTAAACTACTGAGAATACTACCCATCTCAGCGGATCCACTGAGACGCAGATTATTTCAGCCACTGAGACTGAAGCCTGTCTCATCCCATCCGCTGAGACAAATTGAAATATGAATGTTTCTCTGGCGGGATCTATTTTTGCAGAAGGGACACGAAAGCAAGATAAGCTTTTCTATTCTTGTCCATGCTGTGACAAGGCATTCCTTACAACCGTTGAAGATTGCTGGAGGTATAAAAGAGATAGCTAGGGAAAATGGAATCGGACTAATTGACGGGAAGAACATTGATGAACCTGTGCTGAAAATCATCATCTTCTTCCTGTAAAGTAATCTCTATCTCAAGCTGCAAGAAGATCAATACAAGAGAGATAACTAGTTCTTGCTGATTGTCTTCAGAAGAACAAGTTGGCCTTCCTCCTTTTACTGAAGAAGAAGATTAGGTGAAGCAAGGACTGTAACTATTGTTATTCAGCCCTACTTCAAGACAACATCTGCTGTGCACTACAATAAAAGAATCAAGCTGAAGGTCTATCTAATTAGTCTTCTGTTGTAAAACTAGATTCATTAATTTCTGTAAGAACATTATTGTTCTGAGTTGTAGAGCATTTGTGTCTGAGCTATAGGGCATGTGAGCCTGAGATTGTAGGGTTGTACTCCCAGCCCGAGCTGTAGGATTTCAGTGGAAATCGGAGGTAGGACATGAGATAAGTCTAAGGTAGGAAACTTGGAGGGTTTCTGAGCTGTAAGAGTTGGAGGACTCTGAGGTAGGGCTTCTTGGTAAGTCTTGCTGGCCTGAGGTAGGGTTTTGGAGAAAACCTGAGAAATCCTGAGGGATTTGTGTGGTAATCTCATTGGGCTGAGTTATTGAAGGAGATTGTCTTGTCTAACACACTGTTAGAAAGGTGGAGAGGGAAAGTGGATGTACCCAGACCTTGGGGAACCACTATAAATAGTTGCGTGCTTTTCTGTGTTTTCTTCTACTTTGCTTAAACAACTAAAACAGCTAATTATAAATAGAAAAAGCAAAGAACCCTATTCACCCCCCCATCCTCTAGGTGAGTTAGACTACTACCAGGTTAACTATCATATTGGATATCTTGTTTCTGCATCCTCCAGAATTCTACTAACATAGTACACCAGATACTACTTTTTTCCTCAAACTAAGATAGAGCTGACTACATCCGAACCATCACCAATGTAGACAAGTAGGATCTCCCATTCCCGAGGGCTTTGATGTAATGGAGTTGATGTTAATTGTTTTTAAGTTGATTAGAGGATAAATCACATTCTTTGGTCCACTTAAACTTTGAGGCCCCATGCAAAGTCTTAAAAAATGGAGCATATTTATCTCCTGAGCGAGATATACCTGCTTAAACCTGTCATCCTTCCCCCTAACTGCTGAACTTCCTTTGGTGATTTCAGAGGTAACATGTCAAGAATCATTTTGACCTTATTTGGATTATGCTCGAGACCTTGGGGAGTAAGGAGATGTCCCAAAAACTTTCCCTTACTCGCCCCAAAGATACATTTTAAAGAGTTGAGCTTCATCTTAAGAGTTTGTATAGTAGTGAATGTTTCTACAAGATCCATGACATGAACATAGAACATTTTGATTTTAATTACAAGATCATCAACATAAACTTTGAGATTCCTGCCTTTCTGCTTTTTGAAAGCTAAATTCATCATTCGCTGATAGGTTGCGCCGACATTTTTAAGCCCGAACGGCATCACACGATAACAAAAACAACCTTCGTCCGTGATAAAAAGAAGTATGAGAAATGATATGTCAAATTTGAGATATTATATTTTCTCTCAATTCTACGAACTATAGGAATGACACATATCATTCACAGTATAAGATATTATAAAGTAGTATCAAGTGTCGTATTCCACGGGGCTGTTTAGTACTTCTACTTACGCAAATTATAATTATTTTATCGGTAAATAAAATTGAGTTTTGAGAATAAACTAATTAAAGAAAAAAACATTTGATTAAGAATCAATCTTAAGTAAAATAATTAGCAAATCTAAATTTCATAAGCAATTGATGAAAAGACTGTGGAGGTTTCCAAATCACAATAACACCTCTCTAGAGGAATACTACCAACTAACCTTAGGTTGATCGATTAAGATCTCTCGACCAGTCGAAACTCCTAAGCTTGATTTACGAGGTGAACCTCGCTATTAGATTTGACTCAAATATAAAAGATTTATGTCATCCTCTCTCGAGGGGTGCATGCAACTCCTTTCACCGATGCGTGATCTTCTCATATTCATGGATCTCTCAATCAGCTAGAATACAGATCTAGAATTGAAAATCATATGTCGACAATATGTAATCAATAAGATTACAATCAAAGGTAAATATAGTTTTCTAAATAAAAAGCTATGAAAAAGAAATTAAATAATTATTTTGCTAAAGAAATCATCCGATCAAATGTGAGAAAATTAGCTAGACATGATTAGAGAAAAACAAATTTTATAACTAAGAAAAGAAATTACAATTGCAAGAAAAATAAATTCTAAACTAGGAATTGAAAATACAAGATTTAAAGAAAATTGCTTGAAAGGAAAATACATAAAACTAAGCTTAGAATGATCTAATCGAAGCAAGGACTGGATGATGAACAACTTGCTTTTTATAGTAGAAAATTTCAGGAGTCACGCCCATGACCAAGGGAGTTATTTGAATAAAATCGCCAAAGTAAATCCCTGGAATGTTGGGAGAAAAACTGCCAAAATCTGTCCTATTGCGAGAAGAAACATGCGTGAAACGGGCAAAGCTGGCTGTTTTCTGCGATTTCTGGACGGGTCACGCCCTAGGTCATGCATATGTCCTAGGGCATGTAATTTTAACTTTCAAACATTTCCCATATTGTATATGATGTCGTTCTCATTTCCAAATGGGGTGGCACGTTTCGTAACTCTTCCTAGATTGAAAGTTCTGGTCGTTTGAAAATGCAACAATCAACACTGCCTTTTTGATTTTCTGGAGTGTAAACGCCCTTGGGTCACTCCCATGACTTTATTACATACCCTTTAGTCATGGGCGTGATCTAGAGTGTTTAATGTTAAAATTTTAAAATTTACTATTCGCAGACCTCTCCAAAGCCCTGAAAACACACACAAAAGTAAATTAAACTTAGAATAAAATAAAAATACTAATAAATTACTTTAAAGAAAAATATTAACTATGATAAATAAATATATAACATATGTATTATCAAATACCCTTATGCTTAAACTTTTGTTATTCCAGAACAAAACTAATTCTTAAGTATGCGAAGAATTCATAGGACATTTTAAAAAGATTTAGTTCTAAATATGTACATTAAAATAATACATGACTCATATCAAAAGAAGTTATTGAGATAAAATTTAGATTCATAAGAAATAAGTCATAATTCATCAATTGATATGAGTAGAATAAATATTAATTTCAAAATTCTCTAATTAAATTTTCATAAACAAGATTGTATTGAATTAAACAAAACAATCTAAAATTAAAATTATATAAACTTTTAACAACATTAGAAACTTTTTTTTAGAAAAGATATTAACTAAACTCTCTCATAAATATCTTAGATATGCAATTGATATTGGCTAAAGGCGGTTGAAATTGGCATAAAAGAAAATATTTGTATATGTTTAAGAAATGATGAATTTTATTCTCTCATTTCCATGACATATAATCTTGTAAGAGCTTTCTTCTTTTTTTACTTCCCAAATTATATATGTTTAGGAGTGATGAATCTCATCATCTACTCTCCATGACATATAATTTTTTAAAACTTCAGGTGCATATGTTTAGAAATGATGAATTTATCCTCTCATTCCATGACATATGATCTTTTATTAATTTCTTTATATTGCCAATCAATGAGTTAATAAAACGTAGGGGAAGGGCTAGAGTTTAAAGGCTTTAAAATTCCAAAGATATATGTTTTGAGAGCATAGAAAATAAATTGAGAAATCTTAAGAATCTATTAGGTAAAGTTAATATAAGTAAAATCTAAAGTTTTTTAACATAATTTCTACAAAATTGATTCATGATATTTTAAAGAGAGAAAGTAAAACTAAGAAATATTTTAAACAAATCAAGATAATGAAAATTCATTAAATCAAATTCATCTAAAAGTTAAATCTAACAATTTTTGAAGAGACATACAAAATAAAAATACATTGAAATAAAACTCTTTCAAAAAGTCTATAAATAAAACTCATAATTTAAACTTAGTTAAACTCAATTAAAAATAAGGAGGAATCCAATATAACAAGATTTATAATATAAATTATAGATATGTTTTATAAGGGCCCGTTCGTTTGGACAGAATTGAAGACTTGGAATTGAAATTCGACGTCGAATTTCAATTACGCCGTTCACTTGTTAGATAGCTTTAATAATTGGAATTCGAGTTGAATATCATGAAATTGATTTTAACCTAGGCACAAAATCTAGCTAGACACATCGGAATTGGGAGAGTCTGACACGCTCGATTTATAGCATTTTTCGCCAGGGAGAGCATTTTTTTGCCCTGGCGTGTCTTTTCGCCCGGATGCGAGTTTTTCGCCAGGATGGGAGTTTTTCGCCCGGATGCGCGTTTTTCGCCCGAGAGCGCGTTTTTCGCACGGGCGCGTGTTTTTCGCCCGGACGCGCGTTTTTTTCGCCCGGGCGCGCAATTTTTGCCCAGGCGCGCGTTTTTCGCCTGGGCGTGTATTTTTCGCCTAGGCGCGCAATTGTCGCCCGGACGCGCATTTTTCGACCGGGCGCGCGTTTTTTCGCCCGTGGACGCGTTTTTTCGCCTGGGCGCACGTTTTTCACCCGGGCGAGCAATTTTTTGCCAGGGCGCGCGTCTTTTGCCCGTGCACACGTTTTTCGCCCGGGCGTACATTTTTCGCCTGGACACGCTTTTTTTCGCGCGGACCCGCAGTTTTGCCCGGGCATGCGTTTTTCGCCCGGGCGCGCAATTATCGCCCGGGCGCGTGTTTTTCTACCGGGCGCGCGTTTTTCGCCCATGGACGCGTTTTTTTCGCCTGGGCGCACGTTTTTTCGCCCGGGCGTGCAATTTTTTGCCCGGGCGCGAGTTTTTCGCCCGGGCGCATGTTTTTCTCCCGAGCGCGCGTTTTTCGCCCAGTCGCATGTTTTGTCGCCCGGGCACGCAATTTTTTGCCCGGGCGCGCGTTTTTTGCCTGGGCACGCATTTTTCCTCTAGGGGCGTGTTTTTCGCCCGGGCGTGCATTTTTCGCTCGGGAGCGCGTTTTTCGCCCAGGGGCGCGTTTTTTGCCCGTTGGCGCGTTTTGTCGCCCGGGCGCGCAATTTGTCACCCGGGTGCGAGTTTTTTGCCCGGGCGCGTGTTTTTCGCCCGGGCACGCATTTTTCGCCTGGGCGCGCAATTTTAACCCGGGCGCAAGTTTTTCGCGCGACCGCGCGTTTTTCGTCGCAGAGCGCGTTTTTCACCCGGGCGCGCGTTTCTCGCTCAGGGGCGTGTTTTTCGCCTTGGCGCATGTTTTGTCGCCCGGGCGCCCAATTTTTCAACCGGGCGCAAGTTTTTCGCCCGGGCGGGCTTTTTGTGCCCGAGCACATTTTCTTTTGTCCGGGCACGCATTTTTCGCCCGGGCGTGTGTTTTTTGTCAGGATACACATTTTTTTATTATATATGTAGAAAAATATTAATTTCTTTATAATATTTTTTAATTCTTAGATTGAATTTTATTTAACAAATGAACAAAAGAATTGTTCAATTCCACAATATTCAACAATATTGTTTATTAGGCGAACGATGGAATTGGAATTAGACCAATTCCAATTCTGAATATTGAATCCCAATATCGAATTCCAATATCAAATTCCAATTCCGTCCAAACGAACGAGCCCTAAAAGATTTTAATAATTTTTATTTGTTTTTGGATTTTTATAATAGTTTTTCATAAAACATAAATAAACATTTTATAAAATCTTGGACTTCCCAAGGAATACCAATGACAGACTCTCAAGGTACTAGGCGGTTTTATGTGATGAAAGCCCAACACGGTCTTTTCGCAAGAAATTAGATTTTTTTTATTTTCTAAAATTTTTGTATTTTAATTTGCTTAGAAAAGAAAATAAGAAAGAAAAAAAATTGAAACAAAATAAAAGAAAAACAATTTTTAATAAGAACAAATTTTTTCATGCTTAATTTTTATGAAATTTTTTTATTTTTTTATTTTTGTGAAAAATAAATAACAAAAGTGAACACACCTCCATACTTAAGAATAAACATTATCACCGATGTTTATAAACTAAGTATGAAGAAAGAAAATATGTAAAGAAAATAATAAGAAATGGATAAAAGATAAGCAAGGGGTGTCAACAAAGAATGCTTTGTTTAATGTTTTTGAGCTAGACGTTAAAGGTTAGCTAAAGGATATTAATATGAAAAATGGACATGCAAGTCCATTAAGTCACGATGCGGTGAATATGCCAAAATCCTTGCCCGGAGACTCCTCCATAATAGTCTTGATTCTTTTGTTGACAGTTGGCTTAAAATTGTGCATCCAAATTACCTATACATACCTGAGGTAATTTGGGTTGTTGGAGATGAGCGACAAATGGATCGGTGAATACTGTTGGGAATATTGCCCTCAATATTACCTTGATTTGAAGAAGCATCATTCTCAATGCTAAGGACATATTGTATTTAACATAGCTATACTTGTATAAGATATACATGCACAGGTGACTAAAAGTGACTCAAAAGGAAGGGCCAAACATGGCATTAGATAAGAAGAAATCATCCACAAGGAGATGAAGATCCATCTCAGCACAACCGCTGAGACGAGGAGCTATCTCAGCGGATCCACTGAGAAGGAGACTGGAGCAGCCGCTGAAACTAAAAGTCATCTCAGCCCAACCGCTGAGACAGATCCAAAGTCTTTGTCGGGATCTGCTTTCGGCACAAATAATATTTGAAAGGGAAAAGCAAGTCCAATCAGCCGCATATTGTGTCAGGAGGATAGAGATAGCCGTTGAAGCCTTCTGGAAGTATAAAAGAAGATGTTAGGGCATATCATCCAAAAAGAGTTCCATTATTAAGTTTTTGCTGCAAGCCGTAATCGCGCATTCTCGTTCCAGCCAGGTGGAGTGGTTCTCTGATGCTGGAGTTAATCTTCTAAGGAAGATTAGTTAGCTCTTCCTGTTCCAACTCAAGAAGGGCAAGTCGATCCTCTGCTTTGCTGAAAGAGAAGATCAAGATGATTCAAATCTGAAGCTACCGTCCTCCAGATCTGAAGAGATGAACCAGAAGACCTAAGAGTAAATCTTTTGTGATCTGAACTCAATACAAACTCATTTATAACTTTGTAAGGCAGCTTGCCTGAGAAAAAGGCTGTTGAGCCTGTGTAGAGCTGTATTGACAGCTTGAGTGGTAGGACTTCTTGACAAGTCTGAGGTAGGAAATCTGTAGGATTTCTGAGAGATAGGAGTTATACATAACTCTGAGTGTAGGGCTGCTGAGCCTGAGTGTAAGGCTGCTGAGCCTGAGTGTAGGGCTGCTGAGCCTGAGTGTAGAGCTGCTGTGCTCGAGGTAGGATCACTCTTGATCTGAGAAGTTCTGAGGAACTTGTGGTGTAAGCTCAAGGAGCTGAGATTGAAGTTTGGAGGAGTTGACCCTGTCTAACACACTGTTAGAAGGGTGAAGGGGAAAAGTGGACTACCCATAGACTCATTGTCTTTGGGGAACCACTATATATTTCTGTGTGCTTTCTGTGTTTGATCTTTTTCTTGAACTACACCTGAATACCAATAGTCTAAATTAAAGAACCAAAAGGGACCTATTCACCCCCCCCCCCCCCCCCCCCCTCTAGGTGAACTAGTCAGCATACTTATAATCTATCAAGTGGTATCAGAGCTAGGTTGGTCAAGAAGGACTTAACAGTCTAACCAGATCCCAAATAGGTGTTGCTGACACTGAACTAAATGGCCTCTAGTGGAATGAAGGAGTTAGGATCAATGAAGTTGCCCATATGCTCAAAGGAAAACTTTGGCATATGGAAGCAAAGGATGAGGCTGTTCATGGAAGCCTCAGACCCAAGGATCTTCATCACAGTGAAAAATGGTCCTTACACATTTGAGAAAGTCTCAACTACTGACCCCACCAAGAAAATGCAGAAGGTATTCACAGAACTAATTAATGATGAAATTGCACTATTCACCATGGATAAAAGGGCTCAGAACATTATTGTCAACACTATTGATGACTCCACATTTCAGAACCTGGTACACTGTGCAACTGCCAAGGAAATGTGGGACACATTGATTGTATATATGGAAGGAACTGCTGAAGTAAGGGATGATAGAAAGTCACTGCTTAATCAAGAGTATGAAGCCTTTAGGAACCACAATGGAGAAAGCATCTCCATTTGCTATGAGAGGTTCTTCAGAACTATCAATGAGCAGAACACCTATGAGAGAGAACTCACAAACTATGACCTAAATGATAAATTTCTTAGATCTCTAACAAGAGATTGGGACACAAAAATCTGTGCAATCAGGGAAGTGGCCAGGCTAAGTGAGACCCCCACTCACACACTGTTTGGAAAGCTGCTCTCCTATGAGATGCAGCTGTCTGCTAGAAAGGAAGAGGATACCTCAACCAGGACACAGGCCAAGGAGAATTCTGTAGCCCTCAAAGCTGACAACTCCAAGAGAAACAAGAGCAGGATGGTATCTCCTCCAAGGAGAAGTGCTGAACCTGAAGTCGGCACCTCTGATAGCTCTTCCTCTGATGAAGAGCTTGTTGCCTTTTCAAGGCAATTCAAAAAGTTGTTAAAGAGAGAGTAATGGAAGAACTTGCCTTCCTCATCACCACACTACAAGAAAGTTAGCAGGAAGTCTGAAAGACATCACCCAAAGGGTAACAGGCATGATTCCAAGCTTAGTAAACAGTCTTCTAATAACCTTATTTGCTATAGCTGCAGCAAACCTGGACATGTCATGGCTGCTTGTCCACCCAAAAGAAGAGAGAGTGGTGATAAGAAGAATCTTCACCATAAGAACAAGAAGGGAGAAAGGTCACTCCTAGCAACGAAAGGAAGAAGCTGGAGTGAATCTGATTCCTCATCATCAGATTCAAATAATAAAGAATAGGCCCTTTTTGGGCTAGTTGCCGCTATAAAAGATGAGGACCTTCATGCAACAAAGGTAGGCATCGGGGATCCTCTTTCTCACCCTGAGAGTGACAATGAGGTGGATGAAGAAGAAGAGGAAGAATTTAATGATATCACGACCACTTCTGCATTTAATGTTGATAAGGTACCTACTCTACATTTTGCTCTATCAGAGTCTGAATATAGTACAAACCCAGATTGTGAAGCATCCTCAAGGACAGAAACTGAGGATGGATCTGAATCCGAGATAGATGCTGATCATCCAGTTGAGAGATATGATGCTCTCCTTGATGCCCTGGGCAAAAAGGAAAAACTTGTTAAAGAACAAGCTGACGAGCTCAATGAGATAAGGTCACATAAGGCTGAGCTACAAAGTAAGATGGACATTCTCCATCAAGATGGACTAAAATCCATAGAGCTCCAGAAGGTAATTGACAATCTTCTTGATGAAAAACAAAAGATGTGGGTATACATTAGGAAGCTTCTTAGTCAACTTCTCATAGAACAAAGTAAAGTAGCCCAATTCACTAAATCCAAAACTGTGTTACCCATCATTAGGACCTTTACCCCTCAATCCAGTATGAGGGAATTAGGCAACATTAATGAGGCAGCTAGGGATGGGAATAATAGAAAAGGGAAAGCTTTGGCTAGGATGCAAAGCACCCTCCAAAAAGTGTGGCTACCCTCAAATGGGTATGACCAGAACAGCATATGTAGGCAATTGAAGATTGCCAAGGTTCCATGCAAGGAGAACACTCCAAGCAGTGGAAGAAGAAGATTTGAGTTGAGTACTCTGAAAGCCCCCCATGAAGAAATACAGATGGCTCAACCTGAACCATTTGTATTTGGTGCCTTAGCATCCTCACTAAAGGGAACTAAGTCCAGCTCTTCCAAGATTGCACCAGCTGTGAAAAAGGCAGGATGCTGCAATGAGGATAATCAACATCGGAATATTTCTGAGGCCATCAACAGCAGGAAAGCTGAAAGGCTGAAACCTGTCAGCAACTTGAAGAAGCATTCTCATGCAACTCAAGCCCAACCAGCAGTCACGTCACCTCCAGCTATAAATTCAACAAAGAAGGCGAACACTAATCCCTCTACAAGGGCTCAAAAAAGGAGATATAATATCCACGAGTGCTGGTGTTGTGGTAAAGTCGGACACTTTGCCATAGACTGTTGGCACAACTCAAATGTGTCATATGCAAAAATGAGCCTTCTTGCAAAGAGGGCAGCTCACGTAAAGTCATTCTATGACTCTAACAAGTACCTAGGACCCAAAGTTATTTGGGCTCCTAAGGCCAACTAAAATCTTTCTTGCAGGATAGTCCAAGTACCAGCCTAAACCAAATTGGTACTTGGACAGTGGGTGCTAAAGGCACAGAACAGGAAAAATCCTGATCACATGGAGATGCAAGAGGTAGACCAGTATGGGTATCCGCAAAGCTGATTCAGAACAAATAACAACTGGGAGTTGCTGTGCATAGGTGTTGTAGATCCAACATCATCTAGTGAACTAGAGTATCAAGGGAGTCACTCACCTCTGTTATGTGACTCATCCAGTTCTGAATATGAGTCAAGTAAACCTATGTAATTTCAAGTTAACCATCTTGTGAATTCAATCTTTTAACTCACCATATACATAATAGAAAGAAAATTGATGACTAAGGCTGACGACCAAAAACAAATAGGGGATGCACATCCTAGATACGCTGTAAACGACAAAAGTGTCAGCGCTCAACTATTTTTTTTAAATATTGTTAAAATTCCGCAAGTCAGAAATGCTCGACACGTAGCCATCGACTCCTCGAGAAATGCAAAAGGAGTGCTCGCCTCTTCACCTACTCGTACTATAAATGGTGTGGATGCCAAGGATGGAAATTTGTCTCCAACCCTTCGTCCTCCCAGAAAAATGTCAAAAGAAACCGGTGAGATGCTCCCCAGTGTGACGCTGATAGGAAAATTATTTTCCCGAAATAGATTCGGTAAGAAAATAATTTTATTTAATTTGCTAAGAGGCAAGCGCACCTATCGCGTGTAGTATATATATGATGAAAATATCATAACATAGTCGTATTGGTCCTGGGTCCCGTCGAGTATTGTTACTTCGAGCTACGCGTATTGTTTTATCGGATATAAAAATGGATGAAAGTTTATGCATTAATTAAAAACAAAAATGATAACATTACGATAATAACAAAAATGATAACAATCGCGGGCTTGGTGTGCGTTTAGCAAAAACCAAGAAAAGCGATAGAAAAGACAAAAAGGACGCACTAAATTAAAACGCACACACTCTACGAAATTGAAATGAAAGCGATAAATTGCAGGAATTAAAGAAATGCAATCCCTACCCAAATAGGTAGAGGGGAAATAAATGCGTGACCAAGTTCTACCCAAACGGGTAGACGGGAAATAAATGCAGTGCAAGTTCTACCCAAACGGGTAGACGGGAAATAAATGCAGTGCAAGTTCTACCCAAACGGGTAGACGGGAAATAAATGCGTGAGCAAGTTCTACCCAAACGGGTAGACGGGAAATAAATGCAGTGCAAGTTCTACCCAAACGGGTAGACGGGAAATAAATGCATTGTAATAATGAAATAAAACTAAGCTATTAAACGAAATAACGAAAACAAAAACACGAATTAAAGAAGGTAATGACAACGAAAAAAAATGACGGAAACGAAAATGATTAAAACATAAAACAACAAAAACACGAATAATAAATACGAAAACGAAGAAAGCATTACGAGAGAAAAACGCTCGCTTTGAAGCGATTTTAAACGCAGCCCGAATATCCCATTCTAAACTACCGTGTCAAGGAAGAAAAGAATGAAAAATTATGACGACGCATAAATTCGAATATAAGCGAGAAAACCGATTTTATGGCGACGAATAAATCTAGCTAAAGAAAAATTGCGAAAATTGAAGTGCGGAAATAAAGCTAAGTTATGAATTGAAATACGGTGCAGAAATAAAGCTAAGTTATGAATTGAAATACGGTGCAGAAATATGAAATTGCAGAATTTGAAATTACGCTACGAATGCACGAAAAAACTAAATTTATTTATTGCCATAATAACGGGGTTTACAGGAAATAAAATTACAAAATTAAAAACATTTAATTTCAACATTTATATTACAAAAAGAAAATAAAATAAACACCTAATTAATTAAAAAAAATACAAAAAGTGGACAAAATATTGTGGAAGATCACCCAAAAAGGGCAATCCATTAGGAGCCAAGATGTTCCAAGAGGTTCCAAGAGAGAGAATTGATGAGGGGGTCGGGTTCTATTTATAGGCAAAATTTTGGAATTACACGCCCTCGGACACGGGCGTGTCTGAGGGCGTGACACGGCTTGGGGTGCGAATAGCCAGAACAGCTGGATCCAGGCTGGCATCTAGAAGGTTTGATCGGCGACTTTGGAAGTACACGGGCGTGTTCTAAGGAACACGGGCGTGTTCTAAGGAACACGGGCGTGTTCGATGTCGGCAGGCTTGAGCTTGAACTGGGCGTGACACCTGACGTGTCCTTTGGTTTTCTGGAGGCTTTGTTGAGTCACGGCCTCGGTCACGGGCGTGACCCTGACATTTGGGCTCGAATTCTGGCTGAACAACCAACACGGGCGTGACCTAGTACACGGCCTCGGTCACGGGCGTGACCGAGGGCGTGACCTAGTATTTGAGCTGGAAAAAAAAGAGAAATGAAAATTATCAGAAATTATTGAACACGCCCTTGGACACGGGCGTGTCCGAGGGCGTGACTTAACAAAATTACAGAAAATTTATAAAATGAAAATAAAACTAAGTTAAAAACAAAAATAGCAAAAACAAACATTTTATTCATTAATTTACATATATTATTTACAAATTTAATTAAAACTATACTAAAAACTATATAGAAAAATGGGTATATTTTCTATTTATCAAACACCCCCATACTTAAGCTTTTGCTATTCCAGAGCAAAAGTAAGGGATACCTATAAGACGTTAATAAAATTTCTAATTTACTAAAAATTTTATTTAATCAAAAGTGAGATCGAAATAAATTTAGGAGATTTAAAGAGGTAAGTCCTAAATTGTGAAGATAATTTAAAAAGAGCGAAAAAGTTTTAGCGAAACTTCTAAAGTTAGTTAAATAGCGTCGAATATTGCAGTTTTTGGCACCTTTTAATTAGAATAGAATTATATAAAACTTTAACTTTTTTAAGAAAATTTTTAAGAATAAATAAAACCTACTAATTATGCTCTCGCAAACTTTTTAAATTAAAATCTAGCTTACAATTTTAGTGGCTAAGGGGTAGGGGAAGAAAGAAAGCTTTGGCAAAGAAGAGTGCTTGGATTTTGGGGTGATGGATTTTAATCCTCTCACCCCACCATTTTGGTGGTTTAGCTTTGGTTCCCAGTGTTGGTTTACGGGGGATAATTGAAATCATTTTAAACTTAACCCAATGCCCGTGTTTACGAAATTTTATTTTATTTTATTCCCATTGACACGAGATTTCTTTTAACAATATTGGGTGCCTGTGTTTACGGAATCTTTTTATTCCCATTGACACAGGATTTCTTTTAAAACGTCTTCTTTTACTTTTTATGCCAAGCTAAAGGGGTGAGGGTTTCAAAAGAAAAACTAGAGTAATAAAAGAGTATTTGAGAGCAAAATTTAGTAGATTAGAACATTCCTAAAGTTTCACAAGTTCGAGTTAGAATAATTGAATCTAAAGATGGTTTGCCAATATAATACAAAAACAAATCTATTTAGGGTTAACTCGAGGTAGTGCTAAAAGTTTTGTTCTCAAATTAAATTAAAATCACAAGAAATTCTTTACTACCAAAATTCCTTGATTTAAATTTACAAACTATGATGCAAATAAAATGGTTTTAGCAAATCAAAAATAGTGAAAACGCTTAAAGATAAACTCTACATAGCCTTGGAAATAACAAAAAGCTAAGTAGGGGTTTTTATTCTATTTTTGGGGTTTTTTTTTTTTTTTTTTTTGATAAGTTTTTCTTTTCATCAAATTTTTTTTTTGGAGTTTTTAAGATATGATATTATTTTTTTTTTTATTTTTTGTGATTTTTTTGATTTTTTATAACAAATTACATATATAAACACTTAATAAAAATAAAGTAACAAAAAGAAAGAAGAAATTTAAGAAAAGCAAAAATACATACAAAAATTTTTTGGTTTTTTTGTAAGAATTGTTTTTTCATATATTTTTTTTGTGATTTTTTTTTTTTTTAATTTTGATTTTGGTAAAATATATACATTAATACTAAAAAAAGAGAAAAAGAAAGAGAAAGAAAAATAAAACTAAAAATTTATATAAAAATTTTTGGGTTATGACAAAATTTGTGAGGATTTTGTTATAACAAATTTTTTTATAACTTTTTTTTTCATCAATTTTTTTTTGGATTTGATTATACATAAAAAAGAGAAAGGTTATTTATATATAATTAAAAGACACATAAAAACATTAAAATTTTTTTTTTTTTTTTTTTTTGTTTTCTAAGTAAAAAGAGAGGGGCAATAATTACAAAAAAGGGCTAAACACCCCCATACTTAAAGATCAACATTGTCCCCAATGTTGAAATTAAGTATGAGGAACAAATCTAATTATATATGTATAAAAGCATAATTAAGAGGAAAAAGAAAATACAAGGGGGGAAAAGCACGCCCCTATTTTGGAGACGGATTACCGGATTAATACCTGCAAAAAATGTTAAAACAAAATAACAAAATGTTATTTACAAAAGAGAGGGGGGGGGGGGGGGGGGTAAGAATGCTAAAATCGTATATAAATATATAAGTTTTTTATTTCTTTTTCTTATTTTTCTAAGTTACAAAAATAAAGTAAAACTATATATATATTTTTTTGGATTTTAATATTTTCATTATTTTTTTGGATTTTGAATAAGATAAAAATATATAAAACCTAAAAATAAAAATAAGAAATAAAGAAAGAAAGGAAAAAGATATTTACAAAAAGAAAAGAAAGATACAAAATTATATTAATTTGTTGAATTTTTCTAAGATAAGTTTTTATCATAATAAATTTTTTTGATTTTTAATTTTATTACATATATACATATTAAGTAAAAATAAGGGATAAAAAAGGAAAAGAACAAAAAGACAAAGAAAATGAAAATACATTAAGTAAATTTTTTTTGGATTTTCTTTAAGAATTTTTCATCATATATTTTTTTTCTTATATGTACATTTATATACATACAAAAATAAGTACAAAAAAAGAGAAAAAACAAAGAAAGAAAAATCATATATGATTTTGGGTTTTTCTATATTTACAAAAAGCATGAAATATATAAATAAAGTAAAACCACATATTATTATTTTTTTGGAGTTTCCTAAATCAATTTTCATCATTTTTCAAATATGCATATTTATAAAAACCTTTATACTTTATAAAAATAAAAAATAAAGAGAAATTTTAAAATAAAAATCAAAGAAGAAGAAGTGAAATCCAAGGATAAAAGTAATAGGGTTTCCCCTTTTCAAAATATCGACAAAAATCCCCTCGCGGGTCTGCCGAGTACTCCTACTTTGAGAAAACTACCTATTATTCTATCTCAAAAATTCCAATAATTCTTTAAGATTTATGTTTCAAAGTTTTCCATTATTTTGTTATTTTAATTAAAATATTATTTGATTTTGTTAAATATGCATTTTAAACTTTAATGAAAATAAAATAGAAATCATTTTTTTTGGGGTTTTTAATTATTTTTTTTTTGAAGTTTTTAAAGATGATAAAAATAAAGAACAAATATTTTTGAGTTTTTTTTTTTTTTGGGTTTTTTTATTTTTTTTGGATTTTTTAAAGATGATGAAAATACAAAAGCATATATTTTTGAAATTTTTAGTGTTTTTTAATTTTTTTTTTTGAGTTTTTGAAGATGATAAAATCAAAAAACAAATATTTTTGAGTTTTTGGGGTTTTCTAATTTTTTTGGCTTTTTTAAATATGATAAAATCAATAACGTAAATTTTTTTCGCAATATCGATGAATCTCCCCGGCAACGGCGCCAAAAACTTGATAGGAAAATTATTTTCCCGAAATAGATTCGGTAAGAAAATAATTTTATTTAATTTGCTAAGAGGCAAGCGCACCTATCGCGTGTAGTATATATATGATGAAAATATCATAACATAGTCGTATTGGTCCTGGGTCCCGTCGAGTATTGTTACTTCGAGCTACGCGTATTGTTTTATCGGATATAAAAATGGATGAAAGTTTATGCATTAATTAAAAACAAAAATGATAACATTACGATAATAACAAAAATGATAACAATCGCGGGCTTGGTGTGCGTTTAGCAAAAACCAAGAAAAGCGATAGAAAAGACAAAAAGGACGCACTAAATTAAAACGCACACACTCTACGAAATTGAAATGAAAGCGATAAATTGCAGGAATTAAAGAAATGCAATCCCTACCCAAATAGGTAGAGGGGAAATAAATGCGTGACCAAGTTCTACCCAAACGGGTAGACGGGAAATAAATGCAGTGCAAGTTCTACCCAAACGGGTAGACGGGAAATAAATGCAGTGCAAGTTCTACCCAAACGGGTAGACGGGAAATAAATGCGTGAGCAAGTTCTACCCAAACGGGTAGACGGGAAATAAATGCAGTGCAAGTTCTACCCAAACGGGTAGACGGGAAATAAATGCAGTGCAAGTTCTACCCAAACGGGTAGACGGGAAATAAATGCATTGTAATAATGAAATAAAACTAAGCTATTAAACGAAATAACGAAAACAAAAACACGAATTAAAGAAGGTAATGACAACGAAAAAAATGACGGAAACGAAAATGATTAAAACATAAAACAACAAAAACACGAATAATAAATACGAAAACGAAGAAAGCATTACGAGAGAAAAACGCTCGCTTTGAAGCGATTTTAAACGCAGCCCGAATATCCCATTCTAAACTACCGTGTCAAGGAAGAAAAGAATGAAAAATTATGACGACGCATAAATTCGAATATAAGCGAGAAAACCGATTTTATGGCGACGAATAAATCTAGCTAAAGAAAAATTGCGAAAATTGAAGTGCGGAAATAAAGCTAAGTTATAAATTGAAATACGGTGCAGAAATAAAGCTAAGTTATGAATTGAAATACGGTGCAGAAATATGAAATTGCAGAATTTGAAATTACGCAACGAATGCACGAAAAAACTAAATTTATTTATTGCCATAATAACGGGGTTTACAGGAAATAAAATTACAAAATTAAAAACATTTAATTTCAACATTTATATTACAAAAAGAAAATAAAATAAACACCTAATTAATTAAAAAAAATACAAAAAGTGGACAAAATATTGTGGAAGATCACCCAAAAAGGGCAATCCATTAGGAGCCAAGATGTTCCAAGAGGTTCCAAGAGAGAGAATTGATGAGGGGGTCGGGTTCTATTTATAGGCAAAATTTTGGAATTACACGCCCTCGGACACGGGCGTGTCTGAGGGCGTGACACGGCTTGGGGTGCGAATAGCCAGAACAGCTGGATCCAGGCTGGCATCTAGAAGGTTTGATCGGCGACTTTGGAAGTACACGGGCGTGTTCTAAGGAACACGGGCGTGTTCGATGTCGGCAGGCTTGAGCTTGAACTGGGCGTGACACCTGACGTGTCCTTTGGTTTTCTGGAGGCTTTGTTGAGTCACGGCCTCGGTCACGGGCGTGACCCTGACATTTGGGCTCGAATTCTGGCTGAACAACCAACACGGGCGTGACCTAGTACACGGCCTCGGTCACGGGCGTGACCGAGGGCGTGACCTAGTATTTGAGCTGGAAAAAAAAGAGAAATGAAAATTATCAGAAATTATTGAACACGCCCTTGGACACGGGCGTGTCCGAGGGCGTGACTTAACAAAATTACAGAAAATTTATAAAATGAAAATAAAACTAAGTTAAAAACAAAAATAGCAAAAACAAACATTTTATTCATTAATTTACATATATTATTTACAAATTTAATTAAAACTATACTAAAAACTATATAGAAAAATGGGTATATTTTCTATTTATCAGACGCTCTCCACCCTGTTGGAGCAAATAGAAGCGCTCATACAAAGGGGCATAAACAAATTGAAGGGTGAAGTGAAGGATGACATTGCGCAGTCCACATCTCTCATCTTGAACAGAATCAATAGAATGGAGCAAACCCTAAACGATCATCTCCAGGAAGTGAGAAATGACACAGATGTAGGAGATCAGGAGATTTCGGAGCAGGTATTTGAACTACAGGCATCAGTAAAAGAAGTAATCCAAGACGGAGAAAAGAGAATTGGAGAAGAAATTCGGAAAGAGATCAAGGGAAGTATAGCTGCTTGCTCGCATCAAGCTAAGTGGGTAAACAATCAGGTAAGGAAAACACTTCAAGTAACCCCCACTGAATACAAACCCGCTGAACCCTCCTCCAGCTCCGACTCTGAAACTGAATCGGATGAATCTGCATCAGCTAGAAAGAAGAGGAAAATATCCTGCGAAGAGTTCCGGAAGAAAAGAGTAAGTGAGGTTCAACAAGACCCAGGTTCTAGTCGATGGAGTCCACGCTCAACAGACATAATTACTGAATCTTGGATAACCTTTGGACACGGTCAGCAAGACTATGAGAGAGTGTACTCTTCCATTGAATGGGATCGTCACATGAAAGATAAGGAAGAACGAACAAGACACAAGATGGCCTTTCCCCACGGTCCTCCTCCTTCACCAAAGAGAATCCCGAAGCCACTGAACTTTTACAGGCGACAAAGGAAGAAGGAAGCCAAGGAAGCTGGCTGCAGCAAGGACTCCATACTTAACATCGATTGAAAGGGATCTATTTTTGCTGTTTTCATATTATGATCAAACAATTGCCATATGTCCGCTCCTAGATACAAACAATTATAGTTTAAGAAGTATTATATATATATATGAATGCCTATAAGGCATATGCCTGGGTTACTGCATGATATAATTACTGCTATATCCAGTCATTAAACTTGTTTTCTCTGCTTAAAATAAAAAATATATATATATATATATCTACTTGAATCTATGCTAGACCTAAGAATACAGGGTATAAAGAATGCAGGAAAGTAGTCAGAAAGGGGGAGCATAGCTCTCTCCTTGGAGATAATGATGGGTGTGCCAGTGAGGGGGAGCACAACCCAAAAAGCTGAAGAATACATGTCTCAGAAGAAAATCTTTATGGGAAAGGATTCACAAAGAAAATTTGGTAAGATGGGAAAATCTCTTCCAGATATCTTCCCGAGTCACTCCTGTACTTCAAAATAAAGGAGAAGGCGCTTCCAAGGGTCTTTCTTAGAACAACCAAACTTGACATTTTGTTTCTGCTCGAATGAACAACTATTAGTTGAACTGTACTTGTCTTTATTATCTCTAGAACTCAGTAGCTTAGATGGATTGCTTAAATTAAGAAGGAGTAAATTCCTTAATCAGGTTGATGAGTAATGGGCACATGCAAAGTGTGTACAGGTTAGCCTATAACATGATCCAAAGGGATCTGTAATCGTTATCCCTCTCTACATAACAAGTAAAGGAGGTGATTATAAGTTAAGGTTGAATAAGGCAGAAGGGGGAGATAGGTTCCAGTACCAATGCTGGGTTCCAGTATCAATGCTGGAGAAAGGGGAGGAAGGGACAGTGCAACTGTTGTAGTGCAACTGTTGTAGGTTTTATGTCTTATAGATCACTCTCTTTAAAGATCATTTTATTCTGTTAATGGATCTTAGCATTGGGATGTTCTGCCTTCTTCAAATAGGGGGAGATTGTTGGGAATATTGCCCTCAATATTACCTTGATTTGAAGAAGCATCATTCTCAATGCTAAGGACATATTGTATTTAACATAGCTATACTTGTATAAGATATGCAGGCACATGTGACTAAACGTGACTCAAAAGGAAGGGCCAAACATGGCATTAGATAAGAAGAAATCATCCACAAGGAGATGAAGATCCATCTCAGCACAACCGCTGAGACGAGGAGCTGTCTCAGCGGATCCACTGAGAAGGAGACTGGAGCAGCCGCTGAAACTGAAAGTCATCTCAGCCCAACCGCTGAGACAGATCCAAAGTCTTTGTCGGGATCTGCTTTCGGCGCAAATAATATTTGAAAGGGAAAAGCAAGTCCAATCAGCCGCATATTGTGTCAGGAGGATAGAGATAGCCGTTGAAGCCTTCTGGAAGTATAAAAGAAGATGTTAGGGCATATCATCCAAAAAGAGTTCCATTATTAAGTTTTTGCTGCAAGCCGTAATCGCGCATTCTCGTTCCAGCCAGGTGGAGTGGTTCTCTGATGCTGGAGTTAATCTTCTAAGGAAGATTAGTTAGCTCTTCCTGTTCCAACTCAAGAAGGGAAAGTCGATCCTCTGCTTTGCTGAAAGAGAAGATCAAGATGATTCAAATCTGAAGCTACCGTCCTCCAGATCTGAAGAGATGAACCAGAAGACCTAAGAGTAAATCTTTTGTCATCTGAACTCAATACAAACTCATTTATAACTTTGTAAGGCAGCTTGCCTGAGAAAAAGGCTGTTGAGCCTGTGTAGAGCTGTATTGACAGCTTGAGTGGTAGGACTTCTTGACAAGTCTGAGGTAGGAAATCTGTAGGATTTCTGAGAGGTAGGAGTTATACATAACTCTGAGTGTAGGGCTGCTGAGCCTGAGTGTAAGGCTGCTGAGCCTGAGTGTAGGGATGCTGAGCCTGAGTGTAGAGCTGCTGTGCTCGAGGTAGGATCACTCTTGATCTGAGAAGTTCTGAGGAACTTGTGGTGTAAGCTCAAGGAGCTGAGATTGAAGTTTGGAGGAGTTGACCCTGTCTAACACACTGTTAGAAGGGTGAAGGAGAAAAGTGGACTACCCATAGACTCATTGTCTTTGGGGAACCACTATATATTTCTGTGTGCTTTCTGTGTTTGATCTTTTTCTTGAACTACACCTGAATACCAATAGTCTAAATTAAAGAACCAAAAGGGACCTATTCACCCCCCCCTCTAGGTGAACTAGTCAGCATACTTATAATCTATCAAATACATTTGGTTGCAATGGCTCATCATCTACATTGAAAATATTAGAATAAAAAAAATCAAGATTCAGCGAGTCAGAAAATTTTTTGCAAGGAGTTTCTTGTGAAAATACATGAGTAAGTGCGGGTTGTTTAATTTAAAAAGAAAAATTGTTATCCGAGAATTCTAGCGGAATACCAAGTGTTGAAACCAATAAATTGGTCTCTCGAGGAGTTCGGGCCCTCAACAAGTTGAGGGGTGACCAACACTTACTCCTCCCAAGGGAGAGCTCTAGGCTAAGAGGCTAAGGAACTGGGAACAAGGCCAAGGGCTTAGCGAGGAGGTCCCACCACACACCCGAAAGAACTTAGAGCGTTTCCCCTCCCAAGCCAATGCTAAGCTTGGGCACCTTTGGAGGCTCTCTCCACCCACCAAAGAAACATGGGGAGAGAGTGGCCAAAAGAGAAGTCCCTCCAAATGGTGCCCCCTTGGGCTTATTTATAGTTTTTGGAACCGGGTCTGCGAATAGCCAGATTATGGCCTTCAAGATTACAAAAATACCCTCGGATTTGGCCTGCGAACAGCCAGATCCCGCTGTTCTACGACGCTTAACGCAGACCGACCCCCAGCCCCTTGGGCTGGGCGGGAGAGGACTGGCCTCCTTCCAAGGCTTGCCACCTACTGGGGCGAGGGCGAGACCGCAGGGCTGCTCCCTGGGCTCGCCCCCCCTACTGGGGCGGGGGTGAGACCGCATGGCTGGTCCCTGGGCTCGCCCCCCTACTGGGGTGGGGGCGAGACCGTAGGGCTGGTCCCTAGGCTCGCCCCCCTGCTGGGGAGAGGGCGAGACCGCAGGGCTGCTCCCTGGGCTCGCCCCCTGCTGGGGCGGGGGCGAGACCGCATGGCTGGTCCCTGGGCTCTCCCCTGTGTTGGGGCGGGGGCGAGACCGCAGGGCAGCTCCCTGGGCTCTCCCCCCTGCTAGGGCAGGGCGAGCTGGGACGGCGCCCTCTCCTGAGCTCGCCCCCTGCTGGGGCGGGGGCGAGACCAGGAGGCCGCCCGCCTCGGGTCTCGCCCCCTTGCTGGGGCGGGGGCAAGAGGGGGGCAGGCCGCCCCTCCTCCCCTCGCCCCCCTGGCTGTGTCAGGGGCGAGAGGGGGGCAGACCGCCCCTCCTCGCCTCGTCCCCCTTGCTGGTTGGGCGAGCGGTAAGCTCCCGCCTCCACCGCTCGCCCCCTCTCTTCCTGTCCTGGATCTTGCTGGAGAAAAAAGTCTTAAAAGACTACTTGGGTCCCGGGAGCCTACTCGGCGAATACAGGGTTGTACACAATCCCCGCTCTTTTCGAGCGGGGTACACGCTCGGAAAGAAAAGTCCAACCCTATCCATTCGGCGAGTGGCGCTGACTGAAATTGAGAAGACCCCACATCGTCCCTGTGAAAATTTGCTCAAGCTTCCAGAGAGTCCATCCTACCCTGCCGGCTAGTGAGAGCACGGCTAATGGAGCCACCTCGGGGGAATAAATACTTACTGAAAGACTTTAATTAAGGGTAGCTAATCACCTAGGGGGGTGAGGGGGGGGGGGGGGGGGGGTGAATAGGTTATTTAAAAACTATTGCAGTTCTTGATTATAACCAAGATAAAACTGATCAGAGCTTTCAAGAAATAAAAACACACACAGAAAAGAACACACAGATTTTTATAGTGGTTCCCCTTATCTTGGGTAATCCACTTTCCCCCTTCACCCCTTCTAGCAGTGTGCTAGATAAGGTTTATAGCTCCTCCAGATCTCAGACCACAAACAGGTCTTACAGCTCAGATCACAACAGATTTTACAGTCTCAGATCTCACAGATCTTACTAACTCAGATCACACAGATCCTACCTCAGCCTTTATAACTAGGCCTACAACTCAGATTCACCCCTGAATCCTACAACTCAGATCACACCTGATCTTACAACTCAGATCCTTGACAGATCCTACACTCAGATCTGACAACTCAGATCCTACAGGAATTTATAAAGAGAATAACAAATACTTAGACTCAGATTTGAGATTTTTGAGCCTTCTTGATCTGCCTGAATGATCAGACAGAAATCTTCAGTAGAACAGCAGCAGCAAATGATCTTCTTGATTCGACATGCTGTGATGACTGTTCTTTTTCTTAGGAAGACAGATTCTTCCTTCTTGATCTTCTTCTTTCAGAAAGAGGTATCAGCACCAGATTGCTGAATGAAATCTTCAATTTAGATTGGTTCTGAAAGGGAAGACGACTTCTCCAGATTCTTTCTCAAACTTTCTCTCAAACTGATGGAGACGATAATGGCTTTTGAAAGATAGGAAAAACTTTTCTAACTTAACTTTTTTTTAACCCATAGGTCATGCCTTCTATTTATAGCCCGCCATCTGCAATGTCTGTTACGCTCCTCCACGTCAGCATGACATTACGTCTTCAACGGTCTTCAATGGAAACAAAGGCTTAGCTAGCTGTAGAGGATATTCCTCAGTTCAGAGTATTTGTAGAAGAGGCGTTGAGCACTTAACATCTCTGTCGACGCTTTTTCAATTAGGCATCGAGCGATATTTAGACGCTCGACACATACTCCTTAGACTGAAGCTCTCGACTCCTCCTTCTTAGGCGTTGAGCAATCATCACTTAGTCGACGCTTTTTATCTGAAGAAGTCGAGCAACGTACGGGGGCTCGACGCTTCTTAATTATGCCTTCATATCTCGACACTTCTGGATGGTGCTGAGCTGACTAAAGTTTAGTCGACACTTCTCTTTCCAAGGCGTCGAGCGATATAACATGGCTCGACGCTTCCAAACTTGGTCTCAGAACTTCAACGGCAACCTTATCTATTTGAGTAGTAGACATGAGTCAACGCTTCTGGGTCACAGGCGTCGAGCGATGTATGATGTCTCGACGCTTGTGAACTTGAATGACTTCCATGAACATTTTGCCTGACCTGATCTCCTGAACATTGATTCTATAAAGTATATCAAATACATTCTGAGATATATCTTTGACTTAGGAATGGACTTCTCCAAATCTAAGACATTGTGGGCAATGATCCCAACAATCTCCCCCTATTTGAAGAAGTCATAATTTCAGTCAATAATATATCTCTCTTTTCAAAGATAATCAATGTGTTCTAATTTCTATACAGGTAATCAAAGTAAAGAGTATCATACTTCATAAAATTATATTACCAAAACATTCTATCCACAGAAATTATCTCAGACATGATTTCTCATATAAGCATAAAAACATAAGCAATTC
Source organism: Dactylorhiza incarnata (assembly GCA_033032865.1). Taxonomy (NCBI): domain Eukaryota; kingdom Viridiplantae; phylum Streptophyta; class Magnoliopsida; order Asparagales; family Orchidaceae; genus Dactylorhiza; species Dactylorhiza incarnata. The sequence continues at coordinate 1,465,496 of JAWHQI010000343.1, read as the reverse complement.
AGAATAAGACATGTCATGAAGAGAGACAGAATCACATCACAGGCATATATATATATATGATCAGAAAAATAGTTAACACTGGGAATTCATCAAGATTGTTCAAAAATATATCAATTACATTCTTCTGAAAGTAAAAAGTAAAGAATAAATTTCTAAAGCTGCCCAGGATCCTTGAATTCAATTCTTCTTTTGGCTCTTTTGGAGAATGCTTCAGCAACTTCCTTTCTCCTCTTGAAATAGCCAAATGGCTTTGGAAAGTATCTGATTGGCTCCATTTCTCCTGCCTGGACCTTCCCAGCCATTTTGTCAGCCTTGAATTTGATCTTTAGTTCCTCTTGATCCCTATGCTTTAACCATTCAGCTTCAGAATACCGCTTTCCTCTTTCCTCTGGGTTATTTTTCATAGCTTCCCATGCTGATAGAATCAATTCTCTGGAACATGGAGACCAATGTTCAAAATCAACTCTTGATTGAACCACTTCTCTGAACTTTCTTTTACTTGATTCTACTTGCTCACTAGTAAGATTCTCTCTTTTACTTTTATCTTCAGGACTATACATTTTAGCAATCTGCTTTTGAACCTGAGTAAGAGAGGCTGGCCTTGTCTCAGAAACTTGATCATTCTCATAGTCTATGGGAGGATATCCAAGAGTTTCTCTTATAGAGTTTGAGGTCCACACAGCATGTTCAGAACTAGCTTGAATCATTGACCTCTCCCCCTTTAGGACTTCTTCAACAATGTGATCTCTCAAAGTATTCTTCTGAAATCTGACTTGACCTTCCAAGTGATGAACTCCACTTTCAATGGTTTTCTTTACTTTAAAGAGATGATCATCTATAGTATCTGCATGCAACTTTGCTTGATCTTTTAGAACTGTGGAGCTCTCATCAATTTTAGCCAAGATATCAGCATTCTGCTGTTGCAGTCTAGCTTCAATCTTATTTGTACCTGTTAAGATTTGTGCTACCTGTTCTTTATACAGAACTTGCATATTGCTACTTAGTATTCCTTGGTTTGTCTGAACATCATCCACTGTCTTTGTAATTCCAGCTTGAGATTCTTTAATAACCTTTGATGTTTCTTTGATTACATCAAGCTGTTCAGTTGTATAATCTACTGAAGCACCAGCTCTCTTAAAAAAATTTTACCATCTCCTTTCTTAATGCAGATATCTGATGATTTACTTCAAATCTAACCAATTTCAGTTGGAAATCTACCTCATTTTTCATTTTTGTATTATTCTCCTCAATATATTGTTCTAATAATCTTCTTTGATTATTCAGCAACACCTCCAGCTGAGGTAGAATAGGACTAAGATCCACATGGATTTCCTTTTCCATTTCAACTCCTTTACTGCTCTCTTCTCTGATTAAGGAATCATCTCTCTGGCTCATATGGGAGCTAGAGGATTCTATCTTGATAACCTTCTCAGCAGGTTTCTTTGTTGCTTCAGGCTCTCCTTCTACCTCCATAGCATCAATTACAGAATTCTCTTTAGGAGGGATCTCAGCCTGAGACTCCCACTCAAATGGTGCAGTATCTTCAACTGGAAATACATCTTGAGGCTCCCCCTCAATCTCTGCATTGATCAGATCAATTTTATCCTGAGCAGGGATCTCATCCTGAGCCTCCCCCTCAACTGCTGCTTTGCTCATTTCAGAATTATTCTGAGCAGGAATCTCATCTTGAGTCTCTTTCTCATTTAGAAAAACCCCTTCAAGTCTAGCAGGGGATACATGAAGACTTCCTCTTTCTTCTTCTCCTTTCTCACTCTCATCCTTTGGTGTATCAGGAGAACTGTCCCTTGCATTGTTCCCTTCATCTTCTGATGTTGTAAGGTTTGGATCATGAATTGGAGTAGATTTAGATTTTCTTTTGGAGGATGAGCTGGATGAACTTGAAGAACTTGAAGAAACCTTCTTCTTCTTTTACTTCTTTGCTTTCTTCTGCTTGGGAGAGGGATCTGCTGGAGGAGGATTTGATAAGACTCTGTCCTATCTCTCTATCATTCTCATATCCATTTTCTTCATGTGGTTTATCTTTGATCCAAGTTTATTATTCAAAGAGTCAGGAGTGACTTTTACTAAATACAAAGACAATATCCTATCCATGTTGGGTACTTGGATACATTCAACTATCCTGTCAAACACTACTCTCCCCCAATCTGTTCTCAGAGAATGAATAATCCTTGTCAGTAGAATAAACATTTTTCTGGAAATTTTGTCATGTGATCCAGTCTTGCACAGCAGTCCCTTTCCTATCACATCTGTTATCAATTTACCTTTCGAATTCATTCCTTTTCTCAGAATACTTCCAGTGATTTCTCGTGAAGTTTCAATTCCGCACCAGATTTGTGCTAATTTAATTTGTTCAGAGGTCACCTCTTCTTCTTCTTCATTCCTTTTTAACCTAGGCAGTTCTAGTGCCTTAGCGAGTCTAGAAGGAGTTATCTTAATCTTCTTACCATTCACACTAGTCTTAATCTTTGAATTGACGGAGTCTATTACTATGTTAGAGTATAGCTCTAATACCTCTTGTTTCCAGATGAGAGTTGATTCAGACAGCACAAATTCCAGTCCTGCATTGTAGATTAATTCGATTGTTGATTTGATCTCCACTGAAGCTGATTGGAATCAATTTCGAACAAGTTCACTTCCTTCATTGAGATACTCACTGCTTTTGGGAGGCATTGCTGTTGATGATCGAAGAGAGAGAGAATTGATGGAGAAATTTTCTAGGGCAGCCAATTTCGAACTTAGAGAACTAGGGCATATGCACTAACGAAGTGTCTTCCCTATTTATAGAAGTTCTAATTCAAGAAGATGAATAGCCGCGCGCTGAACTTGTTTGACAAGATTGATCTAATGGTTCAAATTGACCCTGTCGAGACGGCCTAGCTATGTTCGCACAAGCGTTGAGATCGCTCGACGCCATATATCTTCAGTCGACGCCAGGTATCTTCTCGACGCCAGATATCTTCTCGACGCCAGGTATCTTCTCTCGACGCCAGGTAATTTCTCTCGACGCCAGGTATCTTCTTTCGACGCCAGATAACTTCTCTACTTACCTTATAGGACTCAATCATTATTTTTCATTTATTTAATTTAATACAACTTTAATCCATTTTTAACATACCTAATTCAATTTTAAAATTATTGAATTTAGTTTCATCCAAGGGTTTAGTAAATATGTCAGCAACCTGTTTGTCAGTGGGAACATATTCAATTGAGATATCTCCATTTTCTACATGTTCTCTAATGAAATGGTATCTTATTTCTATGTGCTTAGTTCTGCTATGAGATACAAGATTGTTAGCTATAGCAATAACACTAGTTGGATCACAAAATAGAGGAGATTTATTTAGCTGAACTTTATAGTCTTGGAGTTGGTGTTGAATCCATAGTAGCTGAGCACAACAGTTTCCAGCTGAGGTGTACTCAGATTCTGCTGTAGATATAGCCACACTGGTCTGCTTCCTGCTACTCCAAGATATTAGTCTTTTGCCAAGAAATTGACATGTAACAGATGTACTTTTTCTATCCTCCTTGCATCCTGCAAAATCAGCATCTGAAAAACCAATTAGTTCAAAATCATTGCTTCTAGGATACCAAAGGCCAAGATTAAGAGTGCCCTTCAGATATCTCAGGATTCTTTTGACAACAGTGTAGTGAGATTCTTTAGGGTTCACTTGATATCTAGTACACACACATGTTGAGAACATAATGTCTGGCCTGCTAGCAGTTAGGTAGAGCAATGAGACAATGATGCCTCTGTACAAGGTTTCATCAATAGGTTTCCCTTTTTCATCCTTGTCCAGTGACATATTTGCTGTCATTGGTGTCTTCATGACAGTGGAATTTTCCATTCCAAACTTCTTAATAATTTCTTTTGTGTACTTGGTCTGAGAAATGAAAATTCCTTCCTCAGACTGTTTCACTTGGAGTCCTAAGAAGTATTTAAGCTCACCCATGCTGCTCATTTCAAATTTCCCTTGCATAAGGTTTGTAAACCTTTCGCAAAGGTTATTATCAGTAGAGCCAAATATTATATCATCTACATATATTTGTACTAGAATAATATGACCTTTAACTATCCTAAGAAACAATGTCTTGTCTATCTTTCCTCTTGAGAATTTGTTCTCAATAAAAAATCTAGATAATGTCTCATACCAGGCTCTAGGTGACTATTTTAGACCATACAATGCTTTTAATAATAGATAAACATGATCTGGATGAGTAGAGTCAATAAAACCTGGGGGTTGTTCAACATATACTTCCTCCAATATTGTTCCATTAAGGAATGCTGACTTTACATCCATTTGATAGACTATGAAACCAGTGTGTGCTGCAAATGCCAGGAATAACCTGATTGCCTCCAATCTTGCCACAGGAGTAAATACTTGATCAAAGTCTATGCCTTCCTCCTATCTATATCCTTGGGCAACCAACCTAGCTTTGTTTTTGATGATCACACCATTCTCATCCAGCTTATTCCTGAATACCCATTTGGTCCCTATGACTTTGTGTTTCTTTGGTCTTGGGACCAATATCCAGACTTTGCACCTTTCAAATTGATTTAGCTCTTCTTGCATAGCTGATATCCATGAAGTGTCTTTATTGGCTTCATCAAACTTCTTAGGTTCTATTTTGGAAAGGGAGCTATGATGCAAAGCCTCATGTATTGAGTTTCCTCTTCTGGTTTGCACACCATCATTTGGATTTCCTATGATCTGTTCTTTTGGATGATCCTTTAAATGTTTGGTTGCATTCCTCCACCTTTCATTTTCCCTTTGAGATTCTGGTGCATCTGTTTGAGTAGGTTCTTCTAGAGGTTCTGGATGAGGTGGTTCTTCAACAACAATAGGTTCTTCATAATTGTCTTCTGCTTGAGGTTCATCCTCTCTAGTTACAATTATAGTCTCATTAGTTTCTTCATTATCCTCATTTTGCTGTTCATTGATATTCATCTCCTTCAATTTCTGTGTAGAACCTGCACAACTAGATAAACTTCCCAGATCCTTATAAATAAGGCTGGTTTCATCAAATACAACATGTATATATTCTTCTATCCTACTAGACTTTTTGTTGAAAATTCTATAGGCTCTACTTTGAGAGCTATACCCAACAAAGATTGCCACATGTGCTTTTTCAGCAAATTTAGTGAGATGGTGCTTTCCATTATTTCATACAAAGCATTTACTACCAAATATTTTAAAATAGGCTAAAGTGGGTTTTCTACCTTTCAACAACTCATATGGGGTCTTATCCAGTCTTTTGTTTATAAGAGCCCTATTCTGCACATGGCATGCTGTGTTTACAGCTTCAGCCCAGAAATACTCAGGAGGAGAAGAATCACTCAGCATACTCCTGCTAGCTTCAATAAGGGTTCTATTTCTTCTCTCAGCAACCCCATTTTGTTGGGGAGTTCTAGGAGATGAGAACTCTTGAGAGATTCCTAGATTCTCACAAAATTTGGTCATTGCACCTGACTGAAATTCAGTCCCATGATCACTTCTAATTTTGGCTACAAAATTTCCTATTTCATTGGTGATTTGCCTAACAAAACTGGTAAATATTTCTAAAGTGTCTGACTTATGTTTGAGGAAGAATACCCAAGTGAATCTGGAATAATCATCAACTATTACAAGGGTGTATGATTTTCCTCCTAAGCTATGGATTGACATTGGTCCAAATAAATCCATGTGAAGTAGGTATAGACATCTAATGGAATCCTTCTCACCAATTGGTTTGAAGGATGACTTGGTCTGCTTACCCATTTGACAAGCATGGCATGGACCCTCCTGCACACACTTCCACTTAGGCCCAACTCTCACTAGATCTTTTGAAATAAGTTTATTTATAGTCTTATAGTTTATGTGAGCTAACCTTTTGTGCCATTGAACACTACTAGAACTTTTATTTTCTGCTACTAAGCATATGGAGTTAACCTGATCAGAACATATAAAGTTTAAGCAGTAAATGTTGCCACTCCTAGTGCCTGAAAAAATTATCTCATTTTCTTTCTTAATCAGGCACTCATCCTTGTGGAATGAAATGTCATACCCAATATCACATAATTGACTTATGCTAATGAGATTGTGTTGCAATCCATCAACATGAGCAACTTTGGTGATGGTGACAATTCCATTTGAGATATTGCAATAACCTTTAGTTTTACCTCTTTCAGACCCTCCAAAGATAACCTTTGGTCCATTCCTTACAGGAGTGTAATCATTCAGCAGACTTTTTGTTCCTATCATGTGCATAGAGCACCCACTGTCCAAGTACCAGATTGGAAGTTGATTGGTCTTTGGACAACCCTGCAAAAAGAAATTACCTTTTCTTAGGAGTCCACACCAAGTTGGGTCCTAGAACCCTATTAGTATGAGCTGGAACATTTAGTTGTTGAGTAATCCTTGGTGCTGTGAGAGTTGCCATAGGTCTGAATACTGGTTTCCCAGAGTTGAATCTTGGAACAGTTGGATTGAACCAACAGTCAAGTGCAAAATGCCCAACCCTTCCACAGCACCAGCATTCATATCTATTATATCTCCTTGGAGGTCTTCTTACTTCTTTATATTGACTTATATTTTGCCTAATTGCCTTATTCACAGGAGCTATGTAATTTGTTTTAGTAACTTTTACCGGTTCAGTTTTCTTTCCATCAGTGGTTTTTACTTTAGGTCTTAGTTCCTTTCTTTTGAATTTAGTATTTGCTTTAAATACAAAAGAGTCATGATGAGTTAATACTTTTTCTTTGCATAGAGGTTTGGCATTATTGTTACTTGGTTGAATTAAATCATCTTTGCTATTAGAACATTCACCCTTATAAAACTTATGCACACCTTTTTGATCATGCTTGTTTGTGATAGGCATGGCTTTGTTAAACTTTAAAGGTTGTATAGGTGCCTTGTCATTACTTTTAGGGTTTTTATCTGCATTCCTATCATATCCTATGCCATATCTGTATTGTGCATAAAATGTGTCTATTATAGGAAGAATAGTTTGTGGTTTTGAGAACTTTGCTACAAATTTCCTTTCTGCTAGGAGTTTTGCTTCAAGTTCTTTTATTAACTTTTCCTTAGTGCATAAAGTTTGTATGTGAATAATAGACATGACTTTTAGTTTGCTAAGTTCTTTACTTGTCTGATTCAGCCTCTCAGCTGTCTCAGAGTTTTGAGAATCAGTTTTCTTTAATTCAGATAGTTCTTTTTGTAACCTTTTATTATGCCTTTTGCTCTTCTTAAGTGCTTTGAGAATTAATTGATATTTTTCAATAATTTCATCTACATGAAGTTTAGATTGTGAGTCATTTTCATCAGAAGAGAATGAATCTATTTCAGGTTCAGAATCAGAATCAGATAGAGGAGTTTTATCAAGTACCTTTATATCAGTAGTTGTCTCTTGATCTTCTTGATCACTCAATGCCATGAGTCCTGCATTTTCTTCTTCATCCTCTTCACTATCAGACCTTGATAGTGGGGCTTTTATCATAGGTCTATCATTTAGACTGTCTTCATTTTCATTGGTAGCCATCAGAGCTATGAGTGCCTCCTCACTATCTGAGTCTGATGACTGAGATTCACTATCACTAAGAGTGACCTTGCCCTTTTTGGCTATTAGACTCTTCTCATGTCTCTTGTCAGATTTGTGCTTTCTTTCATCAGATTTCTTGTTGTTCTTTCTCTTTGAAGGACAATCAGCAATCATGTGTCCTGATTTCTTGCAACCAAAACACACAAATTCTTCTGAATTAATTTTATAGTGTTTAGAATTGTACCTGTCCTTCTTGGAGTCTTGTTTGAATCCCTCTGAAGAATTTGAATGCTTCTTAGATCTGGATAACTGAGAGGGTCTGGTTTTCCAGTGTTGTTTTCTTCTCAACATTCTTTTTAGCTGTTTGGTAAAGAGTGCCAATTCACCATCTGATATTTCAGAATCAGAATTACTGGTTTCTGATTCTTCTGATTCAGATGGAATCCTGGGGGATAATGACATTCTTTCTTTGCTTTTCTTGGAGCTTTCTGCTTTTAGAGCAATAGGATTTTCCCTGCTGTGTCTTTCCTCAGCTTTTCTGGTATTCAGATGAAGTTCATGGGACAAGAGTTTCCCATATAAATTTTGTGGCTAAATGTTTCCCAGATTTCCCATTTCTCTGATTGCACAGATCTTGATATCCCATTCTTTGTTCAGTGATCTTAAGAATTTATCATTCAGCTCATAATCTGTGAAAGTTCTTCCATAAGTTTTTAGACCATTTACAATCTTGAAGATTTTTTCATAGTAGACTGCTATTGAAACTTTCTTATCTTGTCTGAAGGCTTCATATTGCTGATTTAGAAGTGACTTCCTATCATCTCTGACTTCTTCAGTCCCTTCCATATAGACAATAAGAGATTCCCACATTTCTTTGGCAGTTTTGCAATGGACTAAATTTTGGAAAGTTGAATCATCAATAGCACTAACAATGATGTTCTGGGCTCTTTTATCCATGGAGGCCAGAATCACTTCATCTTTGGTCATCTCTGAATAAGTTTTAGGAGTCTTTATACTTCCATCTGTAAATGAAACTTTCATAGGAACAAAAGGTCCCTCTAGAACAGTTATGTAAATCCTAGGATCAGATGCTTCCATGAAAAGTCTGACCCTTTCTTTCCAAATCCCAAAGTTTTCTTTTCGGCAGATTGGAAGCTTCATAGATGTGAATTCTTTGCTTCCATCTGTATTAGCCATCACGACTTCAGAAATCTACCCTTAGAAGACCTTTTCTTGAACAACAACCCTCTGATACCACTTGAAAGACTTTAATTAAGGGTAGCTAATCACCTAGAGGGGGGGGGGGGGGGGGGGTGAATAGGTTATTTATAAACTATTGCAGTTCTTGATTATAACCAAGATAAAACTGATCAGAGCTTTCAAGAAATAAAAACACACACAGAAAAGAACACACAGATTTTTATAGTGGTTCCCCTTATCTTGGGTAATCCACTTTCCCCCTTCTCCCCTTCTAGCAGTGTGCTAGATAGGGTTTATAGCTCCTCCAGATCTCAGACCACAAACAGGTCTTACAACTCAGATCACAACAGATCTTACAGTCTCGGATCTCACAGATCTTACTAACTCAGATCACACAGATCCTACCTCAGCCTTTATAACTAGGCCTACAACTCAGATTCACCCCTAAATCCTACAACTCAGATCACACCTGATCTTACAACTCAGATCCTTGACAGATCCTACACTCAGATCTGACAACTCAGATCCTACAGGAATTTATAAAGAGAATAACAAATACTTAGACTCAGATTTGAGATTTTTGAGCCTTCTTGATCTGCCTGAATGATCAGACAGAAATCTTCAATAGAACAGCAGCATCAAATGATCTTCTTGATTCGACAGGCTGTGATGACTGTTCTTCTTCTTAGGAAGACAGATTCTTCCTTCTTGATCTTCTTCTTTCAGAAAGAGGTATCAGCACCAGATTGCTGAATGAAATCTTCAATTTAGATTGGTTCTAAAAGGGAAGACGACTTCTCCAGATTCTTTCTCAAACTTTCTCTCAAACTGATGGAGACGATAATGGCTTTTGAAAGATAGGAAAAACTTTTCTTACTTAACTTTTTTTTAACCCATAGGTCATGCCTTCTATTTATAGCCCGCCATCTGCAATGTCTGTTACGCTCCTCCACGTCAGCATGAAATTACGTCTTCAACGGTCTTCAATGGAAACAAAGGCTTAGCTAGCTGTAGAAGATATTCCCCAGTTCAGAGTATTTGTAGAAGAGGCGTTGAGCACTTAACATCTCTGTCGACGCTTTTTCAATTAGGCGTCGAGCGATATTTAGACGCTCGACGCATACTCCTTAGACTGAAGCTCTCGACTCCTCCTTCTTAGGCGTTGAGCAATCATCACTTAGTCGACGCTTTTTATCTGAAGAAGTCGAGCAACGTACAGGGGCTCGACGCTTCTTAATTATGCCTTCATATCTCGACACTTCTGGATGGTGCTGAGCTGACTGAAGTTAAGTCGACACTTCTCTTTCCAAGGCGTCGAGCGATATAACATGGCTCGACGCTTCCAAACTTGGTCTCAGAACTTCTGCGGCGACCTTGTCTATTTGAGTAGTAGACATGAGTCAACGCTTCTGGGTCACATGCGTCGAGCGATGTATGATGTCTCGACGCTTGTGAACTTGAATGAATTCCATGAACATTTTGCTTGACCTGATCTCCTGCACATTGATTCTATAGAGTATATCAAATACATTCTGAGATATATCTTTGACTTAGGAATGGACTTCTCCAAATCTAAGACATTGTGGGCAATGATCCCAACACTTACCCTCCCCGAGAGGCCTTCCTACCCTGCCAGCTAGTGAGAGCCCGACTAGCGGAGCCACCTCGGGGGAAAAACACTTAGAGAATTTCCGGCCACCGAGCGGTTCCCGGCCCTGCCAGCTAGGTGGGAGCCTGGTCAGCTGGCCAGCATCGGGGCTAAGTACTTTGCTAAACTTTCTGCCACCGAGCGGTTCCCGACCCTGCCAGCTAGGTGGGAGCCTAGTCAACGGGCCAGCATCGGGGCTAAGTACCTTGAGACCTACCTGCCACCGAGTGGTTCCCGGCCCTGCCAGCTAGGTGGGAGCCTGGTCAGCGCGCCAGCATCGGGGCTAAGTACCTTGAGACCTTCCTGCCACCGAGCGGTTCCCGGCTCTGCCAGCTAGGTGGGAGCCTGGTCAGCGGGCCAGCATCGGGGCTAAGTACCTTGAGACCTTCCTGCCACCGGCAGTTCCCGGCCCTGCCAACTAGGTGGGAGCCTGGTCAGCGGGCCAGCATCGGGGCTAAGTACCTTGAGACCTTCCTGCCACCGAGCGGTTATAGGCCATGCCAGCTAGGTAGGAGCCTGGTCAGCGGGCCAGCATCGGGGCTAAGTATCTTGATACCTTCCTACGACCGAGCGGTTCCCGGCCCTGCCAGCTAGGTGGGAGCCTAGTCAGCGGGCTAGCATCGGGGCTTAGTACTTTGCAAAACTTTCTGCCACCGAGCGGTTCCGGGCACTGCCAGCTAGGTGGGAGCCTGGTCAGCGGGCCAGCATTGGGACTAAGTACCTTGAGACCTTCCTTCCACCGAGCAGTTCCCGGCCCTGCCAGCTAGGTGGGAGCCTAGTCAGCGGGCCAGCATCGGGGCTAAGTACCTTGAGACTTTCCTGCCACCAAGCGGTTCCCGGCCATGCCAGCTAGGTGGGAGCCTGGTTAGCGGGCCAGCATTGGGGCTAAGTACCTTGAGACCTTCCTGCCACCGAGCGGTTCCCGGCCCTGCCAGCTAGGTGGGAGACTGGTCAGCGGGCCGGCATCGGGGCTATGTACCTTGAGACCTTCCTGCCACCGAGCGGTTCCCGGCCCTGCCAGCTAGGTGGGAGCCTGGTCAGCGGGACAGCATCGGGGCTAAGTATCTTGAGACCTTCCTGCCACCGAGCGGTTCCCAGCCCTGCCAGCTAGGTGGGAGCCTGGTCAGCGGGCCATCAACAGGGCTTAGTACTTTGCAAAACTTTCTGCCACCGAGCGGTTCCCGACCCTACCAGCTAGGTGGGAGCCTGGTCAGCAGGCCAACATCAGGGCTAAGTACCTTGAGACCTTCCTGCCACCGAGCGGTTCCCGGCCCTGCCAGCTAGGTGGGAGCCTAGTCAGCGGGCCAGCATCGGGGCTAAGTACCTTGAGACCTTCCTGCCAACGAGCGGTTCCCGGCCCTGCCAGCTCGATGGGAGCCTGGTCAGCGGGCCAGCATCGGGGCTAAGTACCTTGAGACTTTCCTGCCCCTGAGCGGTTCCCGGCCCTGCCAGCTAGGTGGGAGCCAGTTCAGCGGGCCAGCATCGGGGCTAAGTACCTTGAGACCTTCATGCCACCGAGCGGTTCCCAGCCCTGCCAGCTAGGTGGGAGCCTGGTCAGCGGGCCAACATCAGGGCTAAGTACCTTGAGACCTTCCTGCCACCGAGCGATTCCCAGCCCTGCCAGCTAGGTGGGATCCTGGTCAGTGGGCCAGCATCGGGGCTTAGTACCTGGAAAACTTTCATAACTTTGACTATCATATTACATGTAAGAAAAACAAAGTCTGAAAGTAAACCATCATACTACATGGACTTAAAAGAAAAACTAAGTATGAAGACTAAAACTTGGTCTCCTACTCCCAGGTCTGATCTTCCTCGACCTCTTTTAGTTGTTGTTGTTGCAGCCTCGGACCCCTCGCCTCCCTTATTTCCAAGAACTCAGGGCAGGCGGACGTCACGTGACCCTCCTAATCGTGGAAGTCACAGTAGGGTAACTCGACCATATCCCATCTTCTTCCTCTTCTTTCTGCTTTCCTGGCTCTCCTCCTTCTCCCTCCGCCAATTGCCATGGTTTGCTGAGGTGGTGGAGAGGGTGTTTTTGATCCCTGACTCCACCCTGGGGGGTCGGGTCTCTCTCCCTGGAAGTTGCCCTCTTCTTGGTCGAGCTTCCTCTTGGGAGCCTCCACCCCCCTGTTGCCTTGCCTCCGACTCACTCAGCTTGGCCAACCTTCTTGCGAACTCCGGGTTGGCCTCCTCACTCTCAACTTCTTCCTATACCCTTTCCATCAGCTCTTCGAAAGATAGGGGGACTTCCGCTTCAAGCTCATCTTGAAGAACCCCTCCCGCAGCCCCACCATAAAGGCGAGCTGGAGGGTGAAACCTGGTACTTCTTGGATGAGTAAGACTTCTTCCTGAAACCTGTCGACATAATGAGCTAGCGACTCCCTTGGCTCTTGCTTGATCTTAAAGAGTGCTTCAACATCCTTCTTCCTCTTCCTTGACATTGAGAAGCGCAGCAGGAAACCTCGACGTAAGACCTCGAAGGCATAGATAGATCCCGCAGGGAGCTGGTGGAACCAATCCCTAGCCTTCTCCTTCAGAGTGGTCGCGAAGAGTCGACACTTGAAAGCGTCCGACATGGGCCTGATGGAGACCATGTCCTCAAACCACTGCAGGTGCAGGACTGGGTCATCCTTGCCGGAGTAGTAAGACATCTCCAGCCCTCTGAACCCCTCTAGAACCAGGGCCGAGAGGATCGACTCACACAAAGGACTTCCCTTGCTCGCCCCCTCTGGGGCTGGGCGAGTGGGGGTATGACACCTCCCCACTCGCCCCCTTGGGGCTGGGCGAGTGGGGGCATGACACCTCCCCACTCGCCCCTTGGGGATGGGCGAGTGGGGGTATGACACCTCCCCACTCGCCCCCTTGGGGGCTGGGCGAGTGGGGGTATAGCACCTCCCCACTCGCCCCCTTCTGGCACCTCCTTCCTGGGTTGCTGGTGTGGAGTACTCTCGCCTACTTGCTAAGGCGGGACCTCTGGACCACCTCCTCTTCTGCCTTCGCCTATCGAGGCGAAAGCTACCTGCAAGGTCTGCAGGACCTCCCGATTGAAATTTTCAAACATCTCCAACATTACTCCAACCACCGGGGGCGGCGAGTGGCCTGGGTCGAATCCTCCACCTCCAGCCATGGAGCTCAGCTTGAGAGTTTCTTGAGTTGGTCACTCTCCACGCTCACCGCACCATAATGTTGAAACCAATAAATTGGTCTCTCGAGGAGTTCGGGCCCTCAACAAGTTGAGGGGTGACCAACACTTACTCCTCCCACGGGAGAGCTATAGGCTAAGAGGCTAAGGAACTAGGAACAAGGCCAAGGGCTTAGCGAGGAGGTCCCACCACACACCCGGAAGATCTTAGAGCGCTTCCCCTCCCAAGCCAATGCTAAGCTTGGGCACCTTTGGAGGCTCTCTCCACCCACCAAAGAAACATTGGGAGAGAGTGGCCAAAAGAGAAGTCCCTCCAAATGGTGCCCCTTGGGCTTATTTATAGTTTTTGGAACCGGGTCTGCGAATAGCCAGATTCTGGCTTACAAGATTACGAAAATACCCCCGGATTTGGCCTGCGAACAACCAGATCCCGCTGTTCTACAACTCTAAATGCAGACCGAGCCCCTGGGGCTGGGTGAGAGGGGACTGGCCTCCTTCCTTGGCTCGCCCCCTACTGGGGCGAGGGCGAGACCGTAGGGCTGCTCCCTGGGCTCGCTCCCCTTACTAGGGCAGGGGCGAGATCGCAGGGTTGGTCCTTGGGCTCGCCCCCCTGCTGGGGAGGGGGCGAGATCGCAGGGCTGGTCCCTGGGCTCGCCCCCCTGTTGGGGCGAGGGCGAGACTGCATGGCTGCTCCCTGGGCTCGCCCCCCTGCTGGGGCGGGGGCGAGACCGCATGGCTGGTCCCTGGGCTCGCCCCCTGCTGGGGCGGGGGCAAGACCGCAGGGATGCTCCCTGGGCTCACCCCCCTGCTGGGGCGGGGCGAGCTGGGAGGGCACCCCCCTCCTAAGCTCGCCCCCTGCTGGGGCGGGGGCGAGACCAGGAGGCCGCCCGCCTCGGTGAAAGTGGAGGTTATATCTTAAATTAACTCTAGAGGGGGGGGGGGGGGGGGGTGAATATAGTTTAAAACTTTTTCCCTTAGTTTTATTGCAGAATTAAAAATAGTGATATATATATATGTGTATAGAGAGTGAGTAATAAAAACTGAAATAGAAAATCAACAAAGCACAACACAAAAAAGAAATCAAACACAGAAGACACAAGGAGCTATAGTAGTTCCCCACTAAACTTGGGTACGTCTACTCTTCTACCACCCTTGGTAGGTGTTGAAACCTGCAACAGGTCTCTAGAGTTCGGACCCACTGGGGGGTGTAGCCGATGCTTACTTCTCCCTCACTAGACTCTCTTGACGGTGGATGTGAGAACAAGAATAGACCCAAGGCTGAAGCGAGGAGGTCCCGCCACACACCCGGAAGATCTTAGAGAGCTTCCCCTCCCAAACCAGAGCTCAACCGGGCACCTTGGAGGGCACTAACAGCCGACCCAGAAACTAGCCTGGAGGAGAGGATTCTCTAAAATTGGGTCTCCTCCAAGGTGCCCTTAAGGGTCTATTTATAGTTTTTCCGAGGCTGGTCTGCAAATAGCATGAATCCGCCTTTTAATTTTACTAAGCGCACCCCAAATTGGTCTGCAAATAGCCTAACTCCGCTGTTCTGAAGGGCTATTTGCAGCCCACAAGGGGCATCATGGTCATTTCTCCCTTTGAATACTAGGGGGCTAGTGGTCCATGGGGACACCACTCGCCGAGCTCCCGCTCAGCTGGGCGAATACCTATATCTCTGGGCGAATGGTCCGCGAGGGTACCACTCGTCGAGCTCCTTCTTGCTTGCAGCTCACCCCCACTAACCCGGGGGTCTTACCACCTGTCTTAGCCTGGGCGAGTGATCTGGCTGACCCAAGTCTCGCCAATTGGTTTGAGGGACCCACTCAACGAATACGGGTTGTACACAATCCCCGCTCTTTGCGAGCGGTTCCTACGCTCGGAAAGAACAGTCCAACCCTGTATTCGGTGAGTGCTTGCTGACTGGACCCATAAGATTCTGTGGGTCCCACCGTCATCCTATATATACCTCCTCATGTCAGACTTTTCTGGACCATTTTTATATCTCGGCCTAGAGTTTTCTCACCATGGACCTTTCGCCACTTCCAATGTCTTTCCACAAGCCTTCCACGAGACCCCTTTTGCAAGAAATGATCGAGCGCCTGGCCGCGGCCCACACTGCAACCGCCCCCAAAACTACCAGGTTTGCTCCCTGGCTGACATCCAAAAGAGACTCGAGCGCCCCATATGTTTCTCGGCGAGCCAAGGCGATTCGTATGAATCGCCAAAAGGGCGAGACGGCCTCGGAGTCTCCGACGAGTACTCCTCCGGACCCCAGGACTCAGGTATGAGGATTCCTCCTGTTTTTGTGTTTAGCTTCTGCCTCCTTATTCTTCAATCGCTCTGACCATTCGCAGGGGATTTCGGTGCCTGAGGACGGTCACGGGGCCGTTCTGAACAGTGCCGCGGCGCCACCTCCCGCGGATGAGTGGCCTCCTCCAGATCTGGAGCTTGCTCCTCCAGATTTGGACCTTGCTCCTCCACCCCCTCCGGGCGAGACCATACTTCAATCCAGTAAGTTGTGAACCCTCTCGATTTTCCTTTCATGTTGCTTGTTACTGACCATTACCTTTTCGCAGCCCTCAACCCTGACGTCCCGCTGCGGGACTCCATTCCTCAAAGTTCCCCTGTCCACCAGAACCCCTCTGTTACCGCGAATGAACTGAGGGTCTCCGCTGAGCGGGAACTGGGTCAACACCTCCGTGCTGATGACCGTACGAATGCTCCGACTCCTCCTCCTCCTCTTTTCCGCCCCGGGAAAGGGAAGGTTCTACCACCTTCCGCAGGCTTGTCTGGGGTGCACCCCCATTCGTCTCTCCCTTCAGGTCATAGGGAGCCCGTTCCAGCTCAGTTTACACACCTGCCCCTATCGCACTCGCTTGTTATACCGCAACTGACCTAGTCGTGATTTCGCAGGCTATCGGGAAGCCTCCCCCCTTGATTCCTACTACGAGGGGGAAGAGGGGATGCTCTCGCCTCTCCCCTCCCTTGGGGATCTCGTTGATTTCCTGGGCGATTCCTCAGATCACGCGACCCTGAAGGAGCGGATCACGGAGGTCTTGGGGAAGCTCATCCACATCCAGCGGAACATCGCCGGCCAGGTGGATGATGTGCGGCTGGGAGTCACGCGCGAGTTAAAGGACCTTCGGTGGGACTACTCGCGCCTTCTCGCGACGGTGGAGTGCCTGGGGGGTGAAGGAGGGGAGCTATCTCCCGGAAGACACGCCGCGCGAGCCCGGAACCAACTCCAACTGGCTTCCCATGAGATCACCAATATGCTCGCGTACTACCGTCCGTGAATGCCCCTGGAAGCTGGGTCGCGAAGGCGGGGTCGGTGGGTCTGGGAGGAGTTCTGATCTACTCGATGTTCGCCCCTCCTGTTATTTCTTCTGTTTTCTGTGCCGTGAATGTTGAACTTCGATATTTGTCTGTAATAATTTTACTTTACGCTTTGCGAATGCTCTGCTTCTCGCAATTTGTTTTTCTCATAACTCGCCTGTGTGTTGCCGAATGATATGTTATTGCCGAGTGCTTTTTTAACTCTTTCACGTAGCCATCGAGCGAATAGCCACAGGACATTCGCCATTAATGGGCAAGAGGGATCGGCCCGGGTTTCGAGGCGTCGGGCTGCCGCGGACTGCTATCCGCACACCCGTTGCCTCGAAAGCTCAAACGCCGTTTGGTTCTTCTATAAATGGGCCTTTCAACTACCGTATTAAATACCTTGCCATCCGCTCCCTCTCCCTCTTCGCGCTAGCACTCGCGCTTCTCTCTACTTCGTTGCTCCCGCCTTCTTCTGCATTCGTGAAATGGGTGGTGACGCTGAGGGAAGGGGCAGTCGCGGACTACGTTCCGCCGGGATTTCAAGCGCGGAGGCCCGGGCCAGAGGACCGCATAAACACCATCTCGCCATGTGCTCTCGCGATCCCGCTAGAGCACTTCGAGGTGGGGTTTCGCCTTCCCATCTGGCCGGAACTCCGCCAGACCTTTCGGTATTACGGGGTCGTGCCCGGCCAGCTCAACCCCAACTCCATCGCCATGCTGGTCGGGTATGCGAGCTACCCGCGAGAAGAGGGGATCGAGTTCTCGCTGCCCGTCTTCCGCAAGCTCTACACCTTCCGCTGCACCAACGACATCTCCTTCTTCTCGGGTCTAAACCCACTCAAGCACTACGGGCTCCCGAACAAGAACCACGACTGGGTTCGGCGCTTCCTCTTCGTCAGCGGGAGCCTAGGTAACACCCTTCTCGCCCCGGTGCAGGAGGAGGAGTCAACCTTCCGCCCCCCGACCCTAGGGGGGCACGAGGCCAAACTCCATCAATACATTCTGGAGTACGGGATGGACCTTGTCTATCTCCGGCGAAATGTCAACACACTCCCGTTCATCCCGCAGGGCGAGGGTAAGATTTCGAGACTTTCTTAATTCATTTCGGCTGTGATTCTTACTCCATTCGCTAAAACCACTCGCAATATTATGTAGGTGTGTGAAACCTTCCCCTTCATCCGCCGCGACCTCCTGGATTCTGCGTGCCTCTCGCGCAAGCTGCCGCGGATGCCTGCCGGGAGGGGCCTTCCTCCTCCAAGCCCAGCAGCCGAAAGAGAAAACCCGCGGCGACTCCTTCCTCTCCCCCCAGCAAGTCGCGATGCCCTCCTTCCATCAAAGGGAAGGGGGTTGTGGGCGAGACCTCTGGAGCGAATGCTCCAACCCCAACCCTAGGGACAGAGGTCCCAGCCCAACCCTGGGGACCGAAGTGCCGGCCCCAACCTAGGGGTCGGGTGTGCCAGATGGGACGGTGGTCCAGGCGAGATCGTCGCTGTCGCCGCCTCCGTTGCCCAGGGACCACCGGAACTTCCCGAACGGCGAGAGGTATGTGGATCCTTCCGGGGCTCCCTTGGTGAAGTGGGACCGGAACTCAAACAGGGTTTCGCTTTCCACCCTCCACCCGTCCTGGGTAGAGACCAACATCGCCAGTGGCGAGGCCTATGCCATGGCGTATGGCCTTTACGGTCGGGAGGACGCCGAGGTCTTCGACGCATAGAAGACGCAAGTTCTCGCCCACGAGACCGCCCGAGCCATGCTGCGGGCCCTTGAGCTCGCGCACATGTCTTCGCGCCGGAGCATCAGTCTGGGGCGGAGTCTGGCCAAGGTTGAGGTGACCAGGTCCCTTGTTTCGGCCGAGGTGCAGGAACTCAAGACGAAGTTGGCAGCTGCGGAAGCCCTTCTCGCCAGCCCCGTCAGAGAGGTAAATATCCTCCCGCGAATACTCGTTACCTTTTTTCCGCACTTCCATCTTACCATGTTTATTCTATCCCTTCAGGACACCATAGGCGCCGAGATGCTTCGCGCGCGGGTGATCGGCCTCGAAGAAGAAGTCCGCCTGGCCAAAGCCGAAGTCCAACGGTTGTGAGAAGCCGGCGCGTCGGCACTTGCCCCGGGAAGTGGGGGGCACTTTTACCCTCATCACGAGCTAGAGCAACTGATGCAGGAGAATGCGCAAAGCGCCGTTAAGCATGCGTTGCAGGTGCTGCGGCGGGCTGGATATCTGAAGGAGGAGGCCGAATGCCTCACCGCCCGTCAAGTTGTTCCCGAGCTCTACATCCCAATCCCATTCCCGGAGGATGATAACGGCGAGCCGCGGGAAGACGCCCTCCTCCCAGATTCTGGCGAGAGCGAAGGATCTCCAGGCGAGGAGTCTGCCGACAAATGAGATGGGTCCCTTGTAATTTTTACTTTCTTTTTACTCTCCCTTCTGAATGTAATCGTGAACTGGGCGAGTGCACTTGAAGGATGTATATATATGGATTACAATTTTTGTGCTATCACTTTTTGTGTTATCTCAATTTTTATGCTATCTTATTTTTTCCATTCGCCGCTATATCCCGTTAGGCTCGCTAGGACACTAGGTCGTAATGTAGCTGTCCCGGTCACTCGCCGAATGCTTGGAGATGACCGAGTGCATCGCCGTTCTGGATTTCCCGCTACCTGTTCCACTCGCACCTTTGGACCATTCGCCCATCCCGGGGTTTCGCTTGGGTAGTTATGAAGGAGAGGCGAGATCACCCCACCGGCGCGTGGTCTATGCGAGTGCTCTTGAGGCCAACCTCTGAGGATTTAGAACCAGCCACCGAGTGAGCCTTCAGACCTGCCAGCTAGATGAGAGCCTGGACAGCGGGTCCGCTCGGGGCCATTTTCTCAATACCTTGGAACCTGCCACCGAGTGAGCCTTCGGACCTGCCAGCTAGATGAGAGCCTGGACAGCGGGTCTGCTCGGGGCCCTTTTCTTCATCACCTTAGAACCTGCCACCGAGTGAGCCTTCGGACCTGCCAGCTGGATGAGAGCCTGGATAGCGGGTCTGCTCGGGGCCCTTTTCTCAACACCTTGGAACCTGCCACCGAGTGAGCCTTCGGACCTGCCAGCTAGGTGAGAGCCTGGACAACGGGTCTGCTCGGGGCCCTTTTCTTCATCACCTTAGAACCTGCCACCGAGTGAGCCTTCAGACCTGCCAGCTGGATGAGAGCCTGGACAGCGGGTCTGCTCGGGGCCCTTTTCTCAACACCTTGGAACCTGCCACCGAGTGAGCCTTCTCACCTGCCAGCTAGATGAGAGCCTGGACAGCGGGTCTGCTCGGGGCCACTTTCTCAACACCTTGGAACCTGCCACCGAGTGAGCCTTCGGACCTGCCAGCTAGGTGAGAGCCTAGATAGCGGGTCTGCTCGGGGCCACTTTCTCAACACCTTGGAACCTGCCACTGAGTGAGCCTTCGGACCTGCCAGCTAGATGAGAGCCTGGACAGCGGGTCTGCTCGGGGCCCTTTTCTTCATCACCTTAGAACCTGCCACCGAGTGAGCCTCGGATCTGCCAGCTGGATGAGAGCCTGGACAGCGGGTCTGCTCGGGGCCCTTTTCTCAACACCTTGGAACCTGCCACCGAGTGAGCCTTCGGACCTGCCAGCTAGATGAGAGCCTGGACAGCGGGTCTGCTCGGGTCCCTTTTCTTCATCACCTTAGAACCTGCCACCGAGTGAGCCTTCGGACCTGCCAGCTGGATGAGAGCCTGGACAGCGGGTCTGCTCGGGGCCCTTTTCTCAACACCTTGGAACCTGCCACCGAGTGAGCCTTCGAACCTGCCAGCTAGATGAGAGCCTGGACAGCGGGTCTGCTCGGGGCCCTTTTCTTCATCACCTTAGAACCTGCCACCGAGTGAGCCTTCGGACCTGCCAGCCGGATGAGAGCCTGGACAACGGGTCTGCTCGGGGCCATTTTTGGAGCTTTCAGAGTCTTCCCTACAAGCTGCAGCATCACTCTCATACACATAGTTTAAATAAAATATTTTTTATTCAAGAACACTGTTATTACATACTGCTAGGGATATAAGCGTTTGAGTTCGTCGCCACTCCATGTGTGGCTGAGAGGTTGGCCCTCCACATTCTGAAGGCGATACCCCCCAGACTTTAGTGCCTCTTCCACGACATAGGGACCTTCCCAGTTGGGGTTAAGTTTCCCCACCGCGGCGGACCTCCCAGCCGCGTCGACCTTCTTGAGCACCAGATCTCCCTTCTCGAACTGCTTGACCCTGATGTGCTTGTCGAAGTACTTGGCCATCCGCCGCTTGACCTCTTCTTGGCGAATGGCTGCTAGGTCCCGAGCTTCCTCGATGAGGTCGAGGGAGAGCCGTAACTCCTCCTCGTTCTCGGCTCTCCAATCTTCCTCACCACTTGCGGCGGCCTTTACCCGTGGTGTCATAACCTCGAACTCTATGGGGATGACGGCCTCGCAGCCGTAAGAGAGCTTGAAAGGGGTCTCTCCTGTGGCGGTGCTGGGGGCAGTTCTTAGGGCCCACAGGACCGATGGAAGCTGTTCCACCCAATTTCCCTTCAGATTTTCCACCTTCTTTTTGAGCAGGTTCACGATGACCCTGTTTGCCGCCTCCACCTGCCCGTTGCTCCTGGGATGGTGAACGGATGCAAACCTGAGGTCTATCCCCAGCTGGCCACAGAAGCTGATGAATTCCTCGCTCGCGAACTGTGGACCATTATCCGTGACTATGGCCTGTGGAAGCCCATGTCGACAAATGATTTCCCCCCATACGAAGTTGCGGATTACCTGGGAGGTGACCTTAGCCAACGCCTTGATCTCCAACCACTTTGAGAAGTAGTCAATCATGACCAGGAGAAACCTCCTCTGTCCACTAGCCTGGGGGAAGGGTCCTACCAGGTCCATCCCCCATATGGCGAATGGCCAGGGCGCCGTGATACTCTTTAGCCTCTGAGCTGGCATGAGCTGAAGCGGGGCGAACATTTGGCACTTCTGGCACCTCTTGGCGAAGGCTGTCGCATCTTTACTTAGGGTTGGCCAAAAGTACCCCTGCCTCATTATTCTTGCCTCCAACATCCTGCTCCCCGAGTGGCTGCCGCACTCGCCGGAGTGAACTTCTTCCAAGATCCTCGGGACCTCCTCCTCTGAAATGCATCGGGCCAGGAGGCCCGAGAGGGTCTTCCGATACAAGTCCCCTTCATGGAGCACGTAATAGGCGGACTTATACCGGAAGCGCCTCTGGTCTGGAACCTCCTCCGGGAACTTCCCTGTTGCGAGGAAGGTTACGAAGGGATCCTTCCAAGAGGGTCGCTGCTCTACTTCCATGAGTTCCCCTTCCTCGATCGAAGGACGGAATAGGTCTGTTAGGGTCCCTCCGGCTCGAGGGCCGGATTTGGCCAACCGATCCGCCGGGGTACTCTCCTCCCGAGAGACGTGACGGATGGAGAAAGTCTTGAACGTTCCTACGAGACCTCTCACTTTGGCTAAGTACCTTATGAGCGCAGGCTCTCTCGTCTCGAACTCTCCCCTGATCTGAGAGGCTATTACCATCGAGTCGGTAAGGACCTCCACGTCATGGACTCCGAGCTCCTGGGCCAGCCGCAGACCGGCGATCACCGCCTCATACTCTGCCTGGTTGTTGGTGATTGGGAAGTGTATCACTAGCGTCTGCTCGATCTTCACCCCGTGGGGACTCTCCAGCACCACCCCTCCTCCGAGAGAATTCTTGCCCGAAGCCCCATCCACCAGCAACTTCCACGGAACATGACGAGGGGCTCCGTCTTCTTCCATATTGGCCATGTAATCTTCCATGAAATCAGCCACCACCTGCGCCTTCAGGGATAATCGAGGGACGAAGGTAATGTTGAATTCACTTAGCTCTATCGACCACTTTGCGAGCCTTCCTGAGTGCTCTACTGCTTCGAAGATCTTGCGGAGAGGGTGGTCCGTCACTACTTGAATTGAATGGGCCTGGAAGTATGGCCTGAGCTTCCTCGCCGCGATGACCAAAGCAAAGGCCAACTTCTCAAAAATCGGGTACCTGAGCTCCGCCACCCTCAGGACCCTACTTACGTAGTAGACGGGCAGCTGCTTCTTGCCTTCCTCCCGGACCAGGACGGAGCTTACGGCCTCCGCCCCGACCCCGAGATATAGATATAGATCCTCCCCCTCTTTGGGACCTTGGAGTAGCGGAGCCTTGGTGAGTTGGCTCTTCAAGGCCTGGAAGGCCTCCTCGCATTCCTTCGTCCATTCGAACTTCTGGTTACCTCGCAATGTCTTGAAGAAGGGAGAGTATTTCTCCCCGGCTCGGGAGAGAAACCTACTCAACCCTGCGAGCCTTCCCGTCAAGCGTTGGACCTCCTTGGCGTTCCGCGGCGACCCCAGCTCCATTATGGCCTTAACTTTGTCCGGGTTAGGTTCTACCCCCCAAGGGGTGAGAAGGTGCCCCAGGAATTTCCCCTTACCGGCTCCGAACACACATTTCAGGGGGTTCAAGTGCATCTTGTACTTGCGTAGTGTAGCGAAGGTCTCCTCGAGGTCCTAGATGTGAGAGCTCACGCACTTGCTCTTCACCATGAGGTCGTCCACATAGACCTCCAGGTTCCTTCCCCTTTGCTCCCTAAATACCTGGTCCATCATCTTCTGGTAGGTTGCTCCTGCATTTTTCAGCCCGAAGGGCATCATCTTATAGCAGTAGCATCCTTCCCTGGTGATGAACGAGACGTCTTTGACGTCCGGGGGGTGCATCTTGATCTGGTGATAACCTGAAAAAGCATCCAAAAAACTCATCACAGAAAAACCGACGGCTGAGTCAACCAGCGCGTCAATCCGAGGCAGAGGATAACAATCCTTAGGGCAGGCCTTGTTTAATAATGAAAAATCAACACACATACGCCATCGGCCATCGGCCTTTTTTACCATTACGACATTGGAGACCCAGCCTGGGTACTGGATCTCTGATACAAAACCTGCTTCGAGGAGCTTGGCCACCTCCTCGCGGATTGGTTTTTCGAGCTTGCTGGCGAAGGTCCTTCTCTTCTACCGGATGGGGCGGGCTCCTGGCTCGAGGTTGAGACGATGGCAATCCACATCCGCCTCAATGCCTGGCATGTCAGCTGCGCTCCATGCAAAAACATCCACGTTCTTCTGGACGCACTCCAGCATCTTCACCCTGTCCTCCGGGCCGAGACCCCCGCTGATCCGCACCTCTTTCACCCTTCCCTCTTGGGTGATGACCTCCATTTCTACCACCTCTTCTACCGCCTCGAGCCGGGCTGGCTCCTCCCATTGGCTCTTTGCTTCTCGCCCCTCCTCCCGGGCTTCTTCCTCTGCGGCTCCTTCCGCCTCCACCGACTCGACCTCCTGCTCCTCCTGAGCGACCTCCATCAGCTCGACCTCTTGCTCTTTCTGAGCAACCTCCATATTCTCCCCTCGGGCACCGCCCTCTTCCTCTACCCCTCTCTTCTCCGCTTCTCCTCCTGACCCCTCCGGACTCGCCATCTCCTCATCCATCCTCTCAGCTTCTGCCATCCAAGAGATGGTGTTGACGACAGTCACATAGCACTGCCTCGCCACCTTAGCATCTCCTTGGATCCGGACCTGGACTCCTCCACTATGGAACTTCAGACACTGGTGGTACGATGAGGGCACGCACCGGAAAGCACTAATGAGAGGGCATCCGAAGATAGCATTGTAGCTGCTCGGAGCGTCCACAATGACGAACCGGCAGTTCCTTGGGACCCCTCCTAACGTCACCTGGAGGCCGACACCTCCCTCGACCTCCTTCCGCTCTCCTGAGAAACCAAACAATGGTCCATCAGAGGCTTGCACCCTCTTCTTCTCCACCTCCATCGCATCGAAAGCCTTCTTGAAGATCACATTCACCGAGCTCCCGTTGTCCACCAAGATCCGGGAGACCGTGAAGTTTTCAATCGCCGTCTGGATTACCAGGGCGTCGCAGAACGGGTCCTCATAATCTGGCATGTCTTCCGAGGAGAAGGTGAGCTTCTCCGAGGGGGGTGGGGTTTGGGAATTCGACGCGACGCCCCTTCGGAACATCGCCTGGAAGCTCCTCTTGCGAGAGGCCTCTATCCCAACCCCACCATGAATCACCCCGATTCCCCCCTTGCCCCTACATCAGCCCGGTCTTCACACCTATCCTCTTCCCCTTCCGGGAACACCTCCTCAATCCTGATCGGCTGCTGCCGTGGTTGCCCTCTTCCCCTCATCTCCAAGAACTCCGGGCAGGTGGCCGTTGCGTGACCTTCTTCCTGATGAAAGTCACAATAGGGCAACGCCACCCTGCCCCCTCTTCCTGCTCTTCCTCTTCCTCCTCTGGCTCCTCTTCCTCCTCTTCCTCGGCCCACTGCCATGGCTTGCTCCCGCGGAGGGTGAGGGGCTCTGGGACCCTGCCTCCATCCCGGGTTGACTCCCCCCGCCTCCCTTCCTTGGTACCCTCCTTCCTGACCTCTCGCTGATCCTTCCTGATGCCTCCAACCCAGCCTGTTGTGGGGCTCTTGATACCTCCAATTCCGAGGTGGCCTCTCGAACCCCTGACCTCTGGGTTCCTCCCTCCTCCTTCCTTCTTGCGGCCTCACCTCAGGCTCGCTCATCTTCGCCAACCTCTTGTAGAACTCCGGGTTGGCCGCCTCCCCTTCTATCTCTTCCGCTGCTCGCTCCATCAACTCCTCAAAGGAGACGCCCTTCTCTTCAGGTCCATTTTGAAGAACCCCTCTCTCAACCCCACTATGAACGCCATCTTGAGGGCGAACCCCTGGCACCTCCTGCACAAGGTGTATCTCTTCCTGGAATCTGTCCACGTAATGCGCCAGGGTCTCCCCCTCCCTCTGCCTGATCTTGAAGAGAGCCTCCGCATCCTTCTTCCTCTTTTTTGACGTCGAGAAGCGCAGCCGGAAGCTCCGTCACAGATCGTCGAACGCGTAGATGGAACCTACGGGAAGCTGGTAAAACCAGTCCCTTGCCTTCTCCTTCAGGGTGGTTGCGAAGAGTCGGCATTGTAATGCATCCGACATGGGAAGAATTGAGGTCATGTCTTCAAACCACTGCAGGTGCACGACTGGGTCATCCTTGCCAGTATAATAGGACATCTCTGGCCCTCGAAACCCCTCCGGCACCGGGGCCGATAGGATCATCTCGCAAAAGGGGCTCCCTTCCCCTGCTCGGCGAGTGGTCCTCTCGCGAGGAGCCAGCTCGCACACCTCAGCACTCGCCGGACTGCTGAACAGCTGCAGCCCCGGGAGATCTCGCGCACTTCCTTCTGCTGGCACCTCCATTCCCGGCCGCTGTCCCGGAGCGTTCTCGCCGACCTGCTAGGGTGGAATGATGGGAACAGCTGGCGTCTCGCATTCGCCCCTTGCCGCGAGAACTGTCTGCAGGACTTCTCGCTTGAATTTCTCGAACATCTCCAGCCACTCCCCTGTCGCTGGCGGCTGCGAGTGGCCTGAGTCAGAACCATTCCCTCCATCTCCTGTCATCGAACCAAGCTTGGGATTTTCCTTCACTGGCTACGGTCCACGCTCACCGCACCAAAAATGTTGGAAACCTGCAACAGGTCTCTAGAGTTCGGACCCACTGGGGGGTGTAGCCGATGCTTACTTCTCCCTCACTAGACTCTCTTGACGGTGGATGTGAGAACAAGAATAGACCCAAGGCTGAAGCGAGGAGGTCCCGCCACACACCCGGAAGATCTTAGAGAGCTTCCCCTCCCAAACAAGAGCTCAACCAGGCACCTTGGAGGGCACTAACAGCTGACCCAAAAACTAGCCTGGAGAAGAGGATTCTCTAAAATCGGGTCTCCTCCAAGGTGCCCTTAAGGGTCTATTTATAGTTTTTCCGAGGCTGGTCTGCAAATAGCATGAATCCACCTTTTAATTTTACTAAGCGCACCCCAAATTGGTCTGCAAATAGCCTAACTCCGCTGTTCTGAAGGGCTATTTGCAGCCCACAATGGGCATCATGGTCATTTCCCCCTTTGAATACTAGGGGGCTAGTGGTCCATGGGGACACCACTCGCCGAGCTCCCGCTCAGCTGGGCGAATACCTATATCTCTGGGCGAATGGTCCGCGAGGGTACCACTCGCCAAGCTCCTTCTTGCTTGCAGCTCACCCCCACTAACCCGGGGGTCTTACCACCTATCTTAGCCTGGGCGAGTGATCTGGCTGACCCAGGTCTCGCGAATTGGTTTGAGGGACCCACTCGGCGAATACGGGTTGTACAGTAGGAATACACTAGGATTTTTGATCAGGTGCCCTCACACCAATGAGCTTTTGACAAGGTGCCCAAAAACCAACTAGATTTTTTGATAAGGTGTCTTGCCACCAAGAGGTAAACTTTTGAATGGAGTTTTAACCCTGTACAGAATGGGATAGAGAGGGGTTGAGATGTTCTTCTCTGTCAAGATGTATATAGAAGACTCTAGTGGATGTTGATGTAGAAAAGAACTCATCTGTCTGATATGAGATGTTTGACAGTTGATTTTGCTGGAGCTTTTCTTTGAAAGAATTGATCATCCTGTAGGAGATAAATCTGAAAGGAAAGAGTGCTTCTCAGGTTGTTGTTGCTCTTTTGAAGATCTGGACTTACAGCAAAAGACTGAGAGAAGAATTTAAGTTCTCAGTTGAAATGAAAATGCTGTTGTTGAGGAAGAAGAAATTGATGTTCTTTTTGTTCTTCTTTCTCTTCTCTTCCTGTAGCTTTCTCCTTTCTTGATTCTTATTTTGCAGCAGGAAATCTGAGAGATGGTGTAGCTGTTCTCAGAAAATGTGTGCTGCTGAAGGAGGAAGACGATGAAGTTCTGTATTCTGTTCTTCTTTTTCTTCCTGAAGCTTTTCTCTTTTCTTGATCTAATTCTTTGCAGCAAAATGACTGAGAGGAGGTGTTGAAGATGTTCTCAGTATGCAAGAGCTGCTGAAGGAAGAAGAAGATGTTCTGTATACTGAAATTGCTTGAGGAAGAAGAAAAAGTAAATTTTAATTTCTTTTCTTCCTGTATATTTATTTCTTTCTTTTTCTCTGTCTATTCTGTACAGCAAAAATTCTGTATTTGATCTGTCATGAAAGCTGTAAAGTTATTCTGTAATATCTTCTTTCCTTATTTTCCTTTTCTTTTTCAAAATCTCTGACAGACATTAAATGCACATTCTTTATATTAAGGAATATAATACACTGAGAGTTATTTTGAGAACATAAAACAGCTGCGCCATTTAATTCTTTCCTTTTCCATGAATATGTCCTTTTTTGAGGAAATGTCAACGACTATAACTTAATTAATAAAGGAAATATATTCTCTTTACTTGATTTGATGGAAAGAGCCATTTCTTTCGTCGATCTGAGATCAGAGAATGAAATGAATATAATTCTTCTGAAATTTCTGAGCTTAAATAAGAAATATTTGAATTGAACAAAATTTGTCGAACGCAGACTGGAGTTCGTCGAACGGAAAGATTCGCCGACCGTTGAGCCTGGATAAAATCATCGAGCGCTGAGCATCGAGCACTGAGCTGGAGTAAAAGCGTCGAGCGCTGCACTTAGACCAATTCTTCGACCGCTGAGACGGGTTCGTCGACCGCTGAGAACAAGTATGTTCGTCGAACGGAGAGAGCTTGCCGTTCGTCAAACGCCGATAGCCATTCGTTGAACGCAGATAGCCATTCGTCGAACGCAGAAACTGAATGAAATTTCTAGTTATAACAGCCTAAACTCTTGACCCATAAACTATACATTGGGGTCAACTTGTCCTTAGTTAACATATAGTGATCGTAGCCCAAATCAGAAATAGGGTTGTTCCAACAATCTCCCTCTATTTGGGTTAGGACACTATTTGACAAAAATTGAAAATAAACAAATGCTAAAACAACAAAAACAATAGAGCATGAATATATCTGATATATTTTTAAATATTTTATCAGATATAAAATAAATAGTACTCTGAGTTTTTGAAATTACAATTCAATAAAAACAGAAATGGAAATACAATCAGAACCTTTGATTTTTCTGAATTCTGAAATTCTGATTGAGATTCTGATCTGAGCCGAACTGAATCTGCTATGTAAATCAGCTTTCTGAATTTGTTCTGAACTGAATTTGTCTGAATTCTGATTTTGTCTTTCTCTGATTTCTGAATTTCTGATTAGCTGAGCTGTAGCAATAACTGATACTGAATTTGCTAAAACAAAATTCTTCTTCTGAGCTGCACTGTATCTGCATTTGAACTTGATTATGAGCTGTATCTGAATATTTCTGAAACAGAAATTTGCAATCAGCGAACTGATGTAAGCTTTATCAAGCTTCTTCATACAGCAACTCCCCCTGAGAGTGTCTCCCACTGAGACTGGAGGTTCTTCAGGTTTCTCCTTTTGCCTAGTTCATAGAACAACTCCCCCTGAGCAAAGCAATGCATCAAATGGAAGCTTGTTCATGAAACTTCTCCCCTGCCTAGTTTCTGGAAAGGCCTGAAGCTAGTCCCCTTGAAGAGGGGACATTTGATGGAGGTAGGGAAGGATGCAAGATTGTCATTGTTATTGTTCCTACACAATAAAATAGAGATCAAGTGCAAAGGGAACTAGAAAGAGAAACAATTATGTAGGCATTCAGCTAAAAAAATTTCTTATTAATGATGACAGGCTGAAATAAAAAGCTTCAATTCAATGAAGAGATGGGTAAGTAGAAAACTGAATTTTTTAACAGATTGAATCTCCATCTATCATACATAGCTGATTTATAAAGAAGATATGTTTCTTTTCATCCAAGGGCTTGGTGAAAATGTCAGCTCTCTGCAAATCAGTAGAGATGAACTGTAGGCAGATTTTGTTTTTATCCACATTATCCCTAAGGAAGTGGTGCCTAATTTCTATGTGTTTAGTCCTACTATGGAGAACAAGATTTTGTGCTATAGATATTGCACTAGTGTTGTCATAAAATATAATTGAATTATTTAGATTGACACCATAGTCTAGGAGCTGATTTTGTATCCACAACATATGTGAGCAGCAACTGCATGCAGCTATATATTCAGCTTCAGCTGTTGATGTGGACACAGATGTCTGTTTCTTACAAAACCAAGACACAAGCCTATCACCAAGAAACTGGCAAGTTCCTGATGTGCTTTTCCTGTCTACTCTGCATCCAGCATAATCTAAATCTGAGAATTCAGTTAATTCAAATTCAGATGTTGTTGGATACCAGAGACCTAGATTAGGGCAACCCTTTATATATCTCAAAATTCTTTTTAATAAAATTAGATGAGATTCTTTGAGGTTAACTTGCAATCTAGCACAAATACATGTAGCAAACATTATATCAGGCCCACTAGATGTTAAATAAATTAAAGAGCCAACAATTGCTCTATATACTTTTGAATCAACAGGTTTCCCTGATTCATCATTATCAACAATAGCATTTGAGGGCATGGGTGTTTTCATGGTGGAAGAATCAGACATACCAAATCTTTTCACTAATTCCTTAGCATACTTAGATTGGGATATGAAGATTCCATTTGGGGTTTGCTTCACTTGAAGACCAAGGAAGTATGATAATTCACCCATACTACTCATTTCAAATTTAGATTGCATTAGATTAGAAAATCTTTTGCATAAATTTGAATCAGTAGAGCCAAAAATAATTTATCTACATATATTTGAACTAGCAAAGTTTGATTTTTATGTATCCTGAAAAATAGAGTTTTATCTACTATGTCTCTACAGAATTTGTTCTCTAAAAGAAAACTAGCTAAAGTCTCATACCATGCTCTGGGAGCTTGTTTGAGACCATAGAGAGCTTTCTTAAGCTTAAATACAAAAGAGGATTGAGTTGGAGAGATGAAACCTGGTGGTTGTTCCACATAGACTTCTTCTTTGATTTCTCCATTTAGAAATGCACTATTTACATCCATTTGATAAACCTTGAACTGCTTGCATGCAGCAAATGCAAGAAAAATTCTGATTGCTTCAAGTCTTGCAACAGGTGCAAAAGTCTGATCATAATCAAACCCTTCTTCCTGTGAATATCCTTGGGCTACCAATCTTGCTTTATTTCTTACAATGTTGCCATATGCATCTAGCTTATTCCTGTAGACCCACTTAGTTCCAATAACTGGATAATTCTTTGGTCTAGGAACCAATTCCCAAACTTTGTTTGTCTCAAACTGATTGAGTTCCTCTTGCATAACAATGATCCAGTTGGGATCTTGTTCTGCATCTTGTAGGGATTGAGGTTCAATCTGAGAGAGAAAACAAGTATGCATCATATTCTGATTTGTTTGATGCCTTGTTTGCACACCTGTTGAAATATCACCAATTATTTGAGATATTGGGTGATCTCTAATTGTGATGTGGTCAACAGTTGGAGCTGGTTTAGCAATAGTTTCCACTTGGGTAATTTGTTCAGCTGTTATATCCTGTGGAAGATGATCTGATGTTATCTGATTTAAACTGTCAGCAAAATCTGGGTGATTTTCTTCTTCACTTTCTTCAAGTGTTTGAGTTGTTGGAAGTAAAGAATCTCTTTTCTCTAGATTTAGCTCACTTAGCTCTTCACATAGATCTGATACCTACAAAGTATTTATGGTAGAGGTAGTATTCCTCTCCTCATTTAACATGTTAGTTTCATCAAAAGAAACATGCATGGACTCCTCTATCTTAAGAGTAGATTTGTTGTAGACTCTATATACTTTACTAGATAGAGAGTATCTAAGGAATATGACTTCAGCTGCCTTAGCTTCAAACTTCCTTAGATATTTTTTATCATTTTATGCACATAGCATTTACAACCAAAAATCTTAAAATTGCTAACCTTAGGCTTTTTATTCTTGAGTAGTTCATAGGGAGTTTTACCCTTAAGTTTATGTATCAGGCTTCTATTCAACATATAATTTGATGTGCTCACTGCCTCTGCCCAAAAAGAGAGTGGCAAATGAGCATCAGCAAGCAATGTAGTTGCTGATTCAATTAGTGTTCTATTTTTCCTTTCAGCTACCCCATTTTATTGAGGGCTTCTGGGAGCAGAGAAACACTGCCCGATCCCTTCTTTTCCACAGAATTCTCTCATCAGAAGAGACTCAAACTCAGTGCCATGATCACTTCTGATCAATGCAACTACAGTAGAGTACTCAGTCTTGATGGACCTGAGAAAGTCTGTTAGAACTTTGAAGGTGTCAAACTTGTTCCTAAGAAAGAACACTCAAGTGAATCTTGAGAAGTCATCTACAATAACTAGAGAATAATGCTTCCCTCCTAAGCTCTGAATAGCAGTAGGTCCAAAAAGATCTAAATGCAACAAATACAGAATCCTAGGTGAATCACTCTTGGATAAAGATTTGAAACTACTTCTAGTCTGCTTACCTAACTGACAAGCCCTGCAAAGTCCTTCCTTCTTGTATGAACCAGAAGGCAATCCTCTGACAAGATTGTCCTTAGAAAGCGTAGAGATAGTTCTAAGGTTAATGTGTCCAAGCCTTTTATGCCATAATTCATTTGTCTTACTTATTGTATTAAATAGACAGATGTCTGAATTGGCAGAGTCAAATTTGACTAGATAAATGTTTCCTTGTCTAATACCAGATAATACATTTATGTTTTTATTATTGGTAATAAGACATTGGGAAGGGTTAAAGGTTACCTGATAACCTTCATCACATAACTGGCTTATGCTGATGAGGTTGTGCTTGAGACCTTTGACATATGATACTTCTTTGAAGGTGACTGCTCCAATCTTGACTTGTCCATATCCTTTTGTCTGTCCACAGTTGGAGTCTCCAAAGACAACTTTGGTTCCAAGCTTTTCCTTATAATTGCTCAGGTTGGCCTTGTTTCCTGTCATATGCTTTGAGCATCCACTATCCAAGTACCAATATTCCTTTATCTTGGATAGCTTTGTACCTACAAAGACAGAAAAATAAACTAGTTATTTTTGACCCAGACTACCTTGGGTCTTTTTGTCTTACCACAATATTCAAAAATAAAGGATATTTCAGGCTGATCCTTATAGCCTTGTGGATGATATCTCCTTGGAGGTATAATCCATTCAGTGAAAGGATTTTTAGTTTGTTTTGAATTAGAATTCTTGAAATTTTCTGTATAGTATCTGATCGACAAATTTGGGTAAGTTCGTCGATCGTCGTTCATGTAATAACTATACTGACAATCTGTTTTCAGTTTTCGTCGATCTTCGTTCGACAAATTGAAGTCTTTTCGTCGAGCTCCATTCGACGAATTCTTCTGAATTCTTTTATTCATAACAGACTTGTTTGAAATATTTTTATTTGCTTCTACAGCCTCTTTGCTTTTAGCAGAAATGAATTTTATAGGTGTAGATAATATATTCTTCTTAATTAGAGGTGGCTCACTTGATGAAGCACCCAAGCCCAGTTTGCTATTAAGTCTAGCATTTACTGTGCTTGTTATGTCCATCAGTTTGATGCTTCTCCCATTAAGGGATTCTTCAAACTTTTTGGCTTCAGACAACTTGCTCTCAATGAGAACAATATGTTCCCTGGAGGCAGCCAAATCTTTCTTAAGATTTACATTTTCTTCACTTATATTTTTCATTTCAGCTAGCTTACTTCTGAGTGAGATTATTTCTTTCTCAGATTTTAGTAAGTCTAAGCAAAGAACCTTGAATTCAGCTTTGAATTCAATTGAAGTAAAATCAAAGTTAGATATTACCTGATCTGCATCATCTTCTGCTTCTAGTTCTGATCCTTCTTCATCAGAATTGTTGGCTGAGGCATTGATTGTCATCATGCAAAAGTTCTTCTCTTCTTCATTATCTTCATCATCACTGGATGATGATGCATTTCCTGACTCACCGCCTGAGTCATAAATTGCCATCAGGCACTGATCATTCTCTTTTGTTTCTTCTTCATCATCTGAAGAGTTGAATGACTGATCTGATTCAGTTTCACTCCAAGATTCAGCTACAAATCCTCTTCCCTTCTTTTTGTGTTTGTGAGAGGAAGACTTGCTGGAGTTTCTTTTCTCTTCTTTGTCCTTTTTCTTTTCTTTCTTCTGGTTTTCTGGACAGTCTGGTGCAATATGTCCTGGTTTCCTGCAGCCAAAACATATAATTTCTTTAGAATTGTTTTTCTCATACCTTGGCTTTTCATAGCTTCTGGATGACTTTTTCCTGAAGTCTTTTCTTGCCATCTTGTAGAATCTTTTGGCAAACAGACTCATCAACTCCTCATTGTCAGGAGTCTTTCCTTCTTCTTCTGTAGCTTTGAAGGCAATGTTCCTGTCCTTCTTTGTTGAAGAGGAGGAGCTCACTTGTTCAGCTTCCCTTGTCTTGATGAGTTGCTCATAGGATTTGAGCTTTCCAAATAGTGTCTCAGTAGTTATCTCATTAAGACTTCTGGCTTCCTTGATAGGTCAGATCCTAGAGTCCCAAGTGCTGGGGAAGCACATTAGGATTTTGTCATTGATCTCAGTTAATGAGATTTCCTTGTCCAGTGTTCTGAGTTCACTTATGATTACACTTAATCTAGTGTACATATCTGCAACTTATTCTTCTTCACCCTTCTTGAAGTTCTCATACAGAGAGATCAAGTGAGATCTTCTGACCTTTCTTTCATCAGCAGAGCCTGCAACCATATTGTTGAGAGAGGTCCATATCTCTCTAGCTGAGGTGCAATCCACCACTTTCTGAAATATGTCATCAGACATTGTTTGAGCCAGAATGTTCATGGCTTTTGCATCAGCACTCCTTTGCTTTTTCTATGCTTCTGTCCATTCAGGAGGTGGGACAACATTGTTGGCAGTTGTGGTTTCAGTACTTGCTGCTGCTGTAGGTGTTGGAGGTCCTGTCAAAATCACATTAAAAATTTCTTCATCAATTGAGTTCATATAAAGCCTAATCCTTGCTTTCCACAGTGCAAACTTACTGAGATTGCACATAGGAGGTCTTGTGCTTGAATACTCTTTATTTTGTGCCATGAGTTTTTAACAGAAAATAAATAAAATAAAAACTCTAAAAGAATTTAAGATCTAATTGATCTTTGTGATTCAGGTGTTAGCCTATAAAGAATCAACTTCCTCTGATACCAATTGAAAGTGGAGGTTAGATCTTAAATTAACTCTAGAGGGGGGGGGGGGGGGGGGGGGGTGAATAAAGTTTAAAACTTTTTCCCTTAGTATTATTGTGGAATTAAAAATAGTGATATATATATGTGTATAGAGAGTGAGTAATAAAAACTGAAATAGAAAATCAACACAGCACAACACAAAAAAGAAATCAAACACAGAAGACACAAGGAGCTATAGTAGTTCCCCACTAAACTTGGGTACGTCTACTCTTCTACCACCCTTGGTAGGAATCCACTAGTATTTTTGATCAGGTGCCCTCACACCAATGAGCTTTTGACAAGGTGCCCAAAAACCAACTAAATTTTTTGATAAGGTGTCTTGCCACCAAGAGGTAAGCTTTTGAAGGGAGTTTTAACCCTTTACAGAATGGGATAGAGAGGGGTTGAGATGTTCTTCTCTGTCAAGATGTATAGAGAAGACTCTAGTGGATGTTGATGTAGAAAAGAACTCCTCTGTCTGATATGAGATGTTTGACAGTTGATTTTGCTGGAGCTTTTCGTTGAAAGAATTGATCTTCCTGTAGCAGATAAATCTGAAAGGCAAGAGTGCTTCTCAGGTTGTTGTTGCTCTTTTGAAGATCTGGACTTGCAACAAAAGACTGAGAGAAGAATTGAAGTTCTCAGTTGAAATGAAAATGCTGTTGTTGAGGAAGAAGAAGTTGATGTTCTTTTTGTTCTTCTTTCTCTTCTCTTCCTATAGCTTTCTCCTTTCTTGATTCTTATTTTGCAGCAGGAAATCTGAGAGATGGTGTAGCTGTTCTCAGAAAATGTGTGTTGCTGAAGGAGGAAGACGATGAAGTTCTGTATTCTGTTCTTCTTTTTCTTCCTGAAGCTTTTCTCCTTTCTTGATCTAATTCTTTGCAGCAAAATCACTGAGAGGAGGTGTTGAAGATGTTCTCAGTATGCAAGAGCTGCTGAAGGAAGAAGAAGAAGTTCTGTATACTGAAATTGCTTGAGGAAGAAGAAGAAATAATTTTCAATTTTTTTTCTTCCTGTATATTTCTTTCTTTTTCTCTGAGTATTCTGTACAGCAAAAATTCTGTATTTGATCTGTCGTGAAAGCTGTAAAGTTATTCTGTAATATCTTATTTCCATATTTTCCTTTTCTTTTTCAAAATCTCTGACAGACATTAAATGCACATTCCTTATGTTGGATTTTACGGCGCCCTTAGAGGGGGGGGGGTGAATAAGGGAATACAAATTCTTTTTATTATTTTAAGAAAATTACTAAATTGTTTTATAATATGAGAAGCTAAAATAATAATTTAGCTAAATGAATAGAAAAATTATGATTTGAAATTTTAGAAACAAGTACTAAATTGTTTAATGATGAAAGAGATTGAAATAAACAATTTAGATTTAGAATTGAAAACTTAGAACACAATATAATAGAGAATACGCCAAATGAGAGAAATCAAGTAAACACAAATAGAGACATGATTATATTATATGAAAAGGTGTTTACAAAAATTGATTTCAATATCGCTAGAAATCGGAGGCGACAAATATGTAAATAATTTTTCCTTTTCTATACCGACTCATATCCCCACGAACCGGTTGGCTTTAGCACATCCTTCCCCGGATATGGCCTCAATCCGCTCTAGCCAATCCTTCCCCGGATATGGCCTCGAGCACCCCTAGATCTAATCACCTGGACCTAGTCGCCAACACAAGGCGAATTTCCCCCTAAGTCCTACCCAGACCTAGTCGCCAACACAAGGCGAATTCTCTAAACGGTTACAAAAAGTATGGAATGGAAATAATGATAACAATAATAAAAACTCCCTATATGAGATTTCTGAAGATGAGGATGAAGGATCGATGCAGCATAAGTGAGGTTGAAGCGATCGTCCTTCGGATGTAGCGTGACGTTGTCCTCCTCCAGAATTCTCCTTAAGCTTTTAGTGGGAGATCCATCTTTGGCAGCATTGCAGCAGTAGAATTGTGGCACAAGCAACCTCTCTGGGATGGATTTACCAAAACGAGAAGCAAAGCTCCAATATATAGAACTTCTCGCTAGCGCCTGCGGTATCTCCTAGCGCCTGCGGTATCGTTCGTGTGGAGCGGTTGCGAAATCGTCGGTGGCGTGGCGCTGTGCACGAACTTGAGATAGCGCATGGCAGTAGCACTAGCGCTGGCAGTAGCGGTTGCGAAACCGTCGGCGGCATGCCGGAACAAACTTTCGTCGAACGAAATTTTCGGCGAACGGAGCTCCAATTTCGTCGAACGGAATTTTTCGTCGAACGGAATATTCGTCGAACGAAAATTTTCGTCGAACGGAGCTTCAAGTTCGTCGAACGAGCTAACGCCCAGCGTTAGCGATAGCGCTGGTGTTAGTGCTGCTCCTTTCAAAAGTTTGATTCCATGCTGCCTTCTACATGTGGAGTATTGCACCTATAGTTCCTACACACTATAAACACACTACAAGCAATATCAAATACAATATGAGATTTTTTATTCTCAAACAAAGGGATGTGACACACATGTCCAACAATCTCCCCCTTTTGATAATAACAAATCCTCTAAGCAAGAAATCAACAATAGTGTTTATAGTATAGGATAAGCAAGATGATAGAGCAACTATAGTATATGATAAGCTTGATAATGTGCATACTCCCCCTATCTTAATGCTCCCCCTACATAAATGCAATTTATGTTTTACTTCCCCTAAATGATAGATTATATGAATTATTCTCCCCTTAATCTTCTATATTTCTCCTATATAGATTTCTTCAATTAATCTCCCCCTTTTGGTATTATCAAAAGAAGGTGGGGTAAGGGTAGTAAGGAGACATTTCTTATAAATGATAAAGCATGATCGAGCTTTTGTAATATATGAAATGATAAAGAGTTTAAGCATAATATATATAAGAGATTTCAAATAAAAAGATAAGAGTTGTAGGCAAGCGGAAGATTATAAGAAACATCTTTTTGTAAGCATGAAAAAGCATAAGTAAAAATATGAGTTATAGTTCAAAATTGAAAGATGTTCTAACCTTTTTGAAATCTCAAATTTTTCATAAAGATACCAAGCATGAAATGAACATATCAAAGAGAGATTATACTACAATATTACTTAATTTTAAGTTCAAGAGATACCAAAACATTGTAGAGATTATGTTAGGTTATCTAGTGCATTTCTTATATAAAGAGTAGTATAGATAAAGCATTAGAATCCAATACTCATGAGAAGAAGTGTTATGAAAGATAATGATGTGCACATAAGTGTATTTTGGGCAATGTTAACAATTGATTTAAATCAACAAAATACAAGACATATGTAAAGTAAAATGCACAATAAAACACAAGTATATCAACTTTCACACACTTTTAATGCACATAGTTTTTAACAAAGTGGTGTAGTAACAAAGGTTTGCACAAGACACTTTACTATTCTTTCCAAGGTGCTCAACCTCACAATGCTTAGAAGACTTATCAGGAGGTTCAAGTAGTGCTTGGTGGAGTTATATTTGTCTACATATGTTATATTTGTCTACATATATAATTTTTTGTTCATATTTGTGAGACAACATTCTCTGAATACACTTATTTTGCAAACCCAAATTTTTAAACTTAACCACTTTTCTAAATTTTATAAGTGCAATTCAAATGTAGTGTAGGCAATAAACTTATGCAAGTTTTAATTCATTGTAAAAATACAATACACAAGCAAGCATTTTTAGATTTAAACACACATGTTGATTACCAAAATAAGTAAGTGAAAGGTATCATTATCAATCATAATACATTTACTCATACTTAGAGGCATGCTAAGCTTGGTTCTACACATATTTTTCAATACAATTGATGCACTTTAAATAGATTTATCAAAGCATGATAAGCAAAATAATGTTCATAGTAATTTGAAAGAATATGTTTAACATTGTAAATAATTCTAAATAATAGAATTCATACATGCTTGATATTGGCAATAAAGATCATACCATTTTTTTTGTTTTATTATTTTTAAATTAATTAAAAACAGAAAATAAAAAAAAATATATTTTTGTAACTTTTTAAAATTTGAATTTTTGTAGTAGATTTTTCATAATATGAATAAAACACAAATAACAAAAAAACATATTTTTGTATTTTTGAATTTTGAACTTTTGTAGTTGATTTTTCATAATATGAATAAAACACAAAAAAAGAACATATTTTTTTTTTGTATTTTTGAATTTTGAATTTTTGTAGTTGATTTTTCATAATATGAATAAAACAAAAATAACAAATGTCAGAAATACAAATCAAAGTGGTATATATAAACTAACATATTTTTGTGGATTTTTAGAAATTTTAAAAAATAGAAAAATCACAAACCCACGCTAGCGCCGACGCTAGTGATAGCGTGGCAAACAGTACGTGATTTTTTGAGAATTTTAAATTTTTTATTTTTGATATTTATTAAGTGTCCTTAGAGTAGTTCCATGCTGAAATTTCAGAATTTTTGGAGATCTCTAGGTAGATCAAATTTGCATGAAACTTTGGCTTTTTCAAATTCTTGTGTTTTACAAAACCATTTAATCATGAAAAGATAAATTATGAAGACACCATGGGACATTTTTATTAAACAACCTAAAATATGCATGATTTAAGTGATAAGTAAATAAAATGATCATGCAAAGAGTAATATAAGTATGTCCTAAGATTAAAGACTACCCCGACTAAATGTCTACACCCTAGCCCCGTACTAAGTGACGGATGGGCATGAGGAGCTGCACACATGCCGTAGGTTGGGGTGTTAATCCCATATGCACACATTAGAGAACGCTCAACCTAGCACTCTTTCCCCTCAGTGCCTCGCAAGGCCCCACTAGAACCCTCCCCGGTTAAAGACAAGACATGACTTAGAGGTTAGGTCTCTAATGCATACAACCATACGCCCCCGCTATTGTGAGATATCAAGTCATAGGTGAATAATCTTTGGACAACCTAAGCTTTTACACTATGGGTTTTGGATAAAGCTAGTATGATGAGTTTTGGATTTAATGTCATGTCATAAGATTAATATTAATATTGCATGTATTCCAAAATAGAGTTTCAAATTATAGATCTACAATAGAGTGATGATTAAGTTTGATTTATACTTTCATTACAAAGTTGATTCTAGAGTCTACAAATATGAAAGATACATGCAATTACTAGCAAAGCAAATCAATACATCAAACAATGTAAAGAAAACACTATTCATATTTTTATCATAAGATTCATAATTCCTAGGTGATAAACATTATTGTTTTGACATATTTCCTGATAAAAACATGAATTATGATTTATGATTATAGAGAATTTTGCATAGAATATATGTTAGATCATCATGATGTATGTAAATTCCTATTCTCTTAGACTTATGACAAAATGATTTGGTGATTTTCTTTTAAATAAGCATGTTTGATTTGTGAGTCAAAAAAATGATGACCATCTAATCATATAAAAGACAAAGATCACATATATAAAGTTTTGAAATTTATAAGATTGCTTTCAATAATTGAATTTATTGATCTTTGGTTTTGCATGATAATATATGATTCATGATACAATATTCATATATATTCTAATGATTAATCCATAAACTATGTGTTTATTGGAATTTTAGTATTCTATTATAATTTCAAATCACATAGTTATCATGAAATTTGAATAACATTGTAAGTGTTATACCTAGCATAAATATATAAGCATAGACCAAGAAGTGATGCTAAGATGATGAGTTTGAATGCAATGTTATTACATAGGATTAATGGAGATAATGTTGCATGTAGTATAGAAGGTTTCAAATTAATTTTTTTAGACCAAGAATGAAATGATTAAACTTTTGATTTGAACTTAATGATACAAGACGATTCTAAGGTCTAAATAACATGCAAACAATGGTGACACACATTACACACAATATACAAAGGATATCATGTGATCAAGAATCCAAATACACAGAACCACTTGTTGGATGGAGATTTCTGTGCTCTTTCCGAAAAGATATCAAACGCGAAAATCGGACGAGCGGATCAAAAGATATGTCTGTTTGAAGTTTTGATCTAAAAACTCGCATTTTTTAAAAGATTAAACATGCGTTTTGTGAATTTTTGTTTTCGATTTTATTTGATAATATTCTTCATTATAAGGGCTATCATATGCAGCAAACAAGATAGAAAATAATCAAAACATTGCATTTTAATTTTTAACATAAGCCCTTTAATAAACCATTTAAATCCATTTTTTTTAAATAATTTCATCAGTCTTGAAAATAATTTCAGTAATCTAATTATAATGTTAATTCAAGACATTGATGGGCAAAGGATTTAAAAGGATATATATAAGCAATTTTTTTAAAAAGATGAAAGGTAGGTCACTTTTAAGATCATATGACTTTATGTTCAATTTTAATTCAATTTGATTTGATAAACATTTGGCTTAAGATGAGTAAGTAATATCTTATGAAATATAAAGTGACCATAAACATTTTGGATCAAAAAATACAAAACAAACAAAATAAAAGAGACAATAAGCATATCATGAAGTAGAGTATTGATATTTCATTATTAATTGTTTCTACTTCATGCAAATGATTGGATACTAATGAATGAGAGATTTAGGTATCCAAAGGGGACCAAGTGGGATGGTTCCTTTGGGTACCCAAATACATCGTGGTGGCTTTTGGGAAGATAATGATGAATGGGTTTTAATAATTAAAGATGATATGTCATTTTTCTTTATGGGTCTCCATTCACACATTGGTTGTTTGTCTTTTAAATTCATCATATGATTATGTGACATCTTTATATGATTATATTTGTTTAAAAATAATTCATTTGAGATTTATGTTTATTCAAATTATTTTTCAAAATAGATTGATGTTGATAATCATAATGAATTTTATTACATGAATTCTTGGAAATTTTATAAGTGTGATTGTCTTTCTTTAGAAGTGATTGTTGAAAGAGTGGGTTACAATATGTTTTAAAAGACTGATTCTTATTTTATTGATTTTCATTTCCACTCTTTCTTATAGACATACTCTTATAATATGAAGGATTATATTTTGTAGTTTGATTTTCATGAAAAGGAGGTTTTAAATTTGAGTCATGATTGAAAATATATTGAGACTTATAATAGTGACTCTTAAGAATTTTATGAGGATCATAATTCTTTTTGAAACTAAACTCCTTTTGATTTAATGTGTGAAAATGGTCTTTTTTAGAAATGATTTTGTAAGTTAATTTATCCTTGTTATTCAAAATCTTATGATGAAATTCATTACATGACATTTAAAATTTTTTAACAAAAGATTTTAATTGTATTAACTTACAAGTTAAAGCATCATTTTCAACTATCAATTTTTCATTATGCTTTTTAGAAACTAAGAGCCCTTTTTCAATTTCCTTGAATTTTTCTTTTAATATATTGCAATTCAAACAAGGAGTAGGAATTTTAACTAAAGAGCAAGAGAGAGTATTTAACACATCAATATTTGATTCTACATTATCGTTTGCTTTTAAAGATTTATTTTCTAAACGTAATTTGGAATTAGCAATTTTTAACTTTAAAATTTTACGTTTAGCAATTTTAAGCATATGAGATGTAAAAATAGAATTTGTTACAAAAAGAGAAGTTTTTGATTTTCTTACATTGCTATGGGATGAGGCAAGATTTGAACCAAGAGTTCCTTTGACATCTTCTTCGCATTCCTCGTCCAATAGTTGAATTTCCGTCTTCTCTTTTGCTTGATGTGTTGCCAACAAAAGAGTCCAATATTGTGACGTTATGTTCTTCTTCCTCCAAGCATAAGTCCTCATCAGTTTCTTCTCTTGGATCCATAAGGAATTCCTCGTCAATTTCTCTCTTAGATTTATCTTCCTCCAAAAATGAGTCCTTGTCGATTTCTTCTCTTGGATCCATAAGGAATTCCTCTTGTTCATCATCTGTGGAAGGAAGACTATAAGTATTCTCAAGAAATTTCCAAACTTCATAAGCAGTAGGAAGTGTATAAATAAGTTTGAAAATATTTTGATCTAATGCACAATATAGACTATTCATAGATTTGGCATTTAAAAATATTTCATTTTTATTTAAAATACTTGGGGGCATTTTAATTGTAATATTCCATACTTTAATATCCAAAGATTTAAGAATTT
The DNA here is from genome assembly GCA_033032865.1 of Dactylorhiza incarnata. NCBI lineage: Eukaryota > Viridiplantae > Streptophyta > Magnoliopsida > Asparagales > Orchidaceae > Dactylorhiza > Dactylorhiza incarnata. The sequence continues at coordinate 1,422,432 of JAWHQI010000343.1, read as the reverse complement.
TTTCCATAAGAAATTTCCACCAATTATAATTTTTGCCTACAAATAAAGGTGGTGCCAAGGATTTTTCATTTATAAGAAAATTTCCCCCACTAGTAGAGGCGAGATCATGAGACGTCATTATTCCTGGTATTTAAACCGTTTGGAATAACCTACCTCTGATACCACTTATTGGATCTTACGGCGCCCTTAGAGGGGGGGGGGGGTGAATAAGGGAATAAAAATTCTTTTTATAATTTTAAGAAAATTACTAAATTGTTTTATAATATGAGAAGGTAAAATAATAATTTAGCTAAATGAATAGAAAAATTATGATTTGCAATTTTATAAACAAGTACTAAATTGTTTAATGATGAAAGAAATTGAAATAAACAATTTAGATTTAGAATTGAAAACTTAGAACACAATATAATAGAGATTACGCCAAATGAGAGAAATCAAGTAAACACAAATAGAGACATGATTATATTATATGAAAAGGTATTTACAAACAATGATTTCAATATCGCTAGAAATCAGAGGCGACAAATATGTAAATAATTTTTCCTTTTCTATACCGACTCGTATCCCCACGAACCGGTTGGCTTTAGCCTATCCTTCCCCAGATATGGCCTCAAGCCGCTCTAGCCAATCCTTCCCCGGATATGGCCTCAAGCACCCCTAGATCTAATCACCTCGACCTAGTCGCCAACACAAGGCGAATTTCCCCCTAAGTCCTACCCAGACCTAGTCGCCAACACAAGGCGAATTCTCTAAACGGTTACAAAAAGTATGAAATGAAAATAATGATAACAATAATAAAAACTCCCTATATGAGATTTCTGAAGATGAGGATAAAGGATCGCTGTAGCATAAGCGAGGTTGAAGCGATCGTCCTTCGGATGTAGCGTGACGTTGTCCTCCTCCAGAATTCTCCTTAAGCTTTTAGTGGGAGATCCATCTTCGGCAGCATAGCAGCAGTAGAATTGTGGCACAAGCAACCTCTCTGGGATGGATTTACCAAAACGAGAAGCAAAGCTCCAATATATAGAACTTCTCGCTAGCGCCTGCGGTATCTCCTAGCGCCTGCGGTATCGTTCGTGTGGAGCGGTTGCGAAACCATCGGTGGCATGACGCTGTGCACGAACTTGAGATAGTGCTGGCGGTAGCGCTAGCGCTGGCGGTAGCGGTTGCGAAACCGTCGGCGGTGTGGCGGAACAAACTTTCGTCGAACGAAATTTTCGTCGAACGAAATTTTCGTCGAACGGAGCTCCAATTTCGTCGAACGAAATATTCGTCGAACGAAAATTTTCGTCGAACGGAGATTCAAGTTCGTCGAACGAGCTAGCGCCCGACGTTAGTGATAGCACTGGCGTTAGTGCTGCTCCTTTCAAATGTTTGATTCCATGCTGCCTTCTACCTGTGGAGTATTGCACCTATAGTTCCTGCACTCTATAAACACACTACAAGCAATATCAAATACAATATGGGATTTGTTATTCTCAAACAAAGGGATGTGACACACATGTCCAACACCTTATATTAAGGAATATAATACGCTGAGAGTTATTTTGAGAACATAAAACAGCTGCGCCATTTAATTCTTTCCTTTTCCATGAATATGTCCTTTTTCGAGGAAATGTCAACGACTATAACTTAATTAATAAAGGAAATATATTCTCCTTACTTGATTTGATGGAAAGAGTCGTTGCTTTCGTCGATCTGAGATCAGAGAATGAAATGAATATAATTCTTTTGAAATTTCTGAGCTTAAATAATAAATCTTTGATCTGAACAAAATTTGTCGAACGCAGACTGGAGTTCGTCGAACGGAAAGATTCGTCGACCGCTGAGCCTGCATAAAATCGTCGAGCGCTGAGCGTTGAGCACTGAGCTGGAGTAAAAGTGTCGAGCGCTGCACTTAGACAAATTCTTCGACCGCTGAGACTGGTTCGCCGACCGCTGAGAACAAGTCTGTTCGTCGAACGCAGAGAGCTTGCCGTTCGTCGAACGCCGATAGCCATTTGTCGAACGCAGATAGTCATTCGTCGAACGCAGAAACTGAATGAAATTTCTAGTTCTAACAACCTAAACTCTTGACCCATAAACTATACATTAGGGTCAACTTGTCCTTAGTTAATATATAGTGATCCTAGCCCAAATCAGAAATAGGGTTGTTCCAACACTCGGGTCTCGCCCCCCTTGCTGGGGCGGGGGCGAGAGGGGGCCGGTCGCCCCTCCTCCCCTCGCCCCCCTTGCTGGGGCGGGGGCGAGAGGGGGGCAAACCGCCGCTCCTCCCCTCGCCCCCCTTGCTGGTTGGGCGAGCGGGAAGCTCTCGCCTCCACCGCTCGCCCCCCCCCCTCTCTTCCTGTCCTGGATCTTGCTGGAGAACAAAGTCTTAAAAGACTACTTGGGTCTCGGGAGCCTACTCGGAGAATACAGGGTTGTACACTAATCAAAGGTAAATCGAGTTTTCTGAATCAAAAACAATGAAAAAGAAATTAAATAATTATTTTGCTAAAGAAATCATCCGATCAAATGTGAGAAAATTAGCTAGACATGATTAGAGAAAAAAATTATAACTAAGAAAAGAAATTACAATTGCAAGAAAAATAAATTCAAAACTAAAACTTGAAAATACAAGACTTAAAAGAAATTGTATGAAATGAAAATACATAATACTAAGCTAAGAATGATTCAATCGAGGCAAGGACTGGATTATGAACAACTTGGCAGTAGCTGGCTTTCTATAGTTGAAAATTTCAAGAGTCACACCCTCAAACACGCTCATGACCAAGTGCGTGTATTTGAGAAAAATTGCCAAAATAAAGCTCAGGAATGTTGGGAGAAAACTGCAAAATTCTGTCATAATTCGTTGGTCACGCCCGTGTCCTAGGGTGTGTCTAGTGTGAGAAGAAGCGAGCGTGAAACAGGCAAAACTGACTATTTTTTGCGGTTTCTGGATGTGTCACGCCCTAAGTCACGCCTGTGTCCAAGGGCGTGCAATTTTAACTTTCAAACTTTTCTGAGATTTTAGATGATGTCATTCTCATTTCGAAATGGGGTGACATGTTCCATAACTCTTCATGGATTGAAAGTTATGGTCATTTGAAAATTCAGCAATCAACACTGCCTTTTTGCTGTTTCTAGAGTGTACACACCCTTGGGTCATGCTCATGACTTTATTACACGCACCCTTGGTCACGAACGTGACCTAGGGCGTGTAATTGTAAAATTGTAAAATTTATTATTTGCAGGCCAAAATTCCAAATATTTACTATTCACAGACCAAAATGCAAAAAAAAACTCCAGGACTACTCCAAAGCCCTTAAAATACAAAACAAAGTAAATTAGACTTAGAATTAAAAAAAATACCAATAACTTACTAAAAAAACTAAACTATGATAAATAAATATATAAAATATGTATTATCAAGAAATGTTGGGCTTATACATTCTTATTTGATGCTCACGGGGGCAAGTACTCCACGGTCGTACAAGTAATATAAAATGAGGAATGAATCCCCGAGTATTGAATCTCTCAAGGAACACGGTGGGGTGGATTTAACGATTGAGACAAGACAACGATCGAGACGAGACAAGACAACGCAACCACGACACTCACTCGTACAAACCACAATGAAAACAAATGGAAAAACTTATACAAGAGGCTAGGCCTCCTAGGCTACTACAATGGACATGAACACATAAGCATAATATTTCATGAAAATCATCCAAACATCATAAACATCACAAGTCCATTTCAACCATCATCTAAACAAGAAGAAACACAATCTATCCCAGCCTAGTGTGCGGAAAGAGAAGGGAGAAATACAAACATCACTCGAGACTTTTCCATGGAGGCGAAAGTGCCTGGAGTGCGACTCCGGGAAAGCCTCGCTCATCGTCTATCGTCTGGGGTAGAGGAACCAATGTCACTGATCCCCAATGGACCAGTCTTCTCGAGGATATTGCGTTGTCCATGTTTCCTCTTTGAATCCCTAGATTGCAGAGAGAAATGGAGCGCTTGAACTTCACATTAGAGTCCTTGGATGATGTGGAGAGCTTAGGGGATGATACTTAGCCCTTGGAGGGGAAAACAACGAGTTGGGGCTGAGCTTGCTGAAGAATACAGAGTCAGATCGTGAAATCCTGTCAAAACCTATATTAGGCAAGCAGGAAAAATGACCGCGCACGAGTAGGCACATGACTAGTGGTCGTGCGCGAAGGATTTGCCACTACCCATGCACAAAGGGACCAGGAATGGCGGGAAAAGTGCGACTTCGGGAAACCCTCGCTCATTGGCTATCGTCCGGGGTAGAGGAACTGATGTCATCGATCCCCAATGGACCCGTCTTCTCGAGGATATTGTGTTGTCCACGTTTCCTCTTTGAATCCCTTGATTGCAGAGAGAAATGGAGTGCTTGAATTTCACATTAGAGTCCTTAGATGATCTAAAGAGCTTATGGGATGATACTTAACCCTTGGAGGGGAAAACCAACGAGTTGGGGCGGAGCTTGTAAAAGAATACAGAATCAGGTCGCGAAATCCTGTCAAAACCTATATTAGGCAAGCAGGAAAAATGACCACGCACGAGTAGGCACATGACTAATGGTCATGCGCAAAGGATTTGCCACTACCCGTGCGCGAAGGAACCAGGAATAGCGGGAAAAAGTGCGGTTCCTGGAGGGGAAAATAATGAACCGCGCACGACCAGTGGTCATGCGCGAAGGAAGTCCAGTACCTGTGCGCCTCCGCGTGCGATCCTTTGGACGATGTTGGAAAATGAACGCGCATGACCAGTGGTCGTGCGCAGAGGGGTCAACTGCTCGTGCGCAAACAAATACGCACAACTAGTGGCCTTTCAAATGAAAAACATGCTCTTATGAAGAACACCCGAGGGAAGCTACACAAGTCATGTACCTGCATGAAGAACCTCTAGCACACCCAGAAATAAACATCCACACAGCCATATACATTTTATCAATAAAAGAAAATTAGATGAGAAGGAGAGGAAGTCTCCTTCATGCATAAAATGACTCAAGCAATGCTCTATCTAGATAAAACATGCTCTTATGACATACATTTGGATTATCACATGTTTTATGATGAAATAAACAAATAGATGAGCGCAATCATTGGAAAACAAGCTAATATAGAGCATAAATTAGTATACGAAATTCGTTCATCAAATACCCCCAGACTTGAATTATTGTTCATCCCAAGCAAACCATCTACCTACGGGGAGTAAGACAGGCTAATTATAAATCAAAAATTGAAATAAGAAAGTGGACTGAGAAGTCTCATGCCCAAGGGGAATAAAATAGGTTAGAGAAAATTTCAAAGCATATAATCTAATTACACTGCATTTAAGCAAACTACCATACAACTTTGTCCACTCCTAATCAGAAGAACTAAGTGATCCGTCCTAAGCATAACGTATGCAAAAGCAGTGACACTGAGTGCGGTGTTATGGACCCAGAATTACTAGGTTGACCTCCAAATAAATCCATCAATGACGATGGTTATAGGCTCAACCGATCACTCCTTCTCCACTACACTCGATACTAACCAACTCTACAAATCCTTAGGGCTTAGGTAGGATGAATTTTTGGCTTAGTCTTAAGGCGAGGATTTCAATTCAGGATATGACGGGCTGATTCACACTAAAGCAAAAATCAAGAGCTCGCATCGCAGTAGCTACCACCGGCTAGAAATGGGTGAGTGCACCCCCAGACTTAGATTTGAACACAAGGGTCACTCACCACTTGCCATACATTGTAACAAAATAATTTTCTAATTTCTATCTTTTTTTTCTAAACTTTCTTTTAGCAATTTTAATTTTTGCTCGAATTTTTCTAAATATTTTCTAAAAGCACAACCAAATAAACAATGAAACTATACCATATTAATAGAATTCAATTCGCCACCGCAATTAGCAAGAATAAAATTATAAATGCAGCTCATTGCTAAGTGTGATAGAGATTTTGACATTTAGTCTTTAGTGTTAGTGAGGTGGAGGTGCAACCAAAGGAAGGGTGTAGGCTCAACTTAGGTTCACAATGGAAGTGAGTATGGGATCGAACATGAAGACTCAAGCTATCTAAGTGAAAGCCTAAATTATGTCCATAGAGTTAATTACAATTTAGTGCATATGCTTCGAAGATCGATAAGAGCGAGTTCTAGACACCGAGAAAGGACACCACCTCGTCGTGGGCTTATAATGCAGCACTAGCTTTGGACTCGACCGCGTTCTAACGAGGAGTGGATATACAACTAACAATAGTAAGTAAAAATATAGTGTATTTCACATACGTAGAAAAATTAGATCTAAATTTATTCCTATCCGAGAACATGGTTACTCGACTAGGAGCACTCCACGAGTCTACGGTTCACTACCCAATTTCAGTTTTTTATTACAAATTAATCTAACTAGACACCTAAAGGAATTGGAAAAGACGCGAATAACAAAAATTCAAGTTAAATCACAGTGGATGCGAGAAATGAAATGCATGAAGTGAATGCTCGCGTGCATGGATAATGAAAACTACCCCCCCCCCCCCCCCCCCCCCCCCCCCCCGACTTAAACGGAGTATTGTCGGCAATGCAAATATAAAATACTACTAATCATGAGGTATGTAGGAAATAAAAAGGGATACGAAATCGTTACCCATGCCCGAGAATGGGACATTCCAGAAGTGGCTGAAGCTCACTTTGAAATGAAAATTCTGACAAAACAAACAACGCTTACCGACGAGTTTTTGGCTCGAAGAAACCAAGATGACCGGTAACGGCGATGCTCGCATTGTAGATACATAATCATAATGAAAAGGTTCATTGTATGAAGATCGCATCAAAGCTAAAGATGTGGATGGTCCATACGATGAGCCATATAAATTATAATTACGTATTTCTTCATAGCACTCAAAACAAGAATGACCAAACAACTTACACTGATCACAATGTTGACGGGAATACATTGTTGTTGTAAAGGTGGATTCAAAACTAATAGAAGCAAAATATAGACTTACTATGCACGATATAGAAATGAAAGTGGTGAAAACCTGAATTTAGAAATAGCTGAAATAAAAAATTAGAAAAATTACAAATGCGAAGAAAATAAAAAAATTGAAAGTTAAAAAGTGCGATAAACAAATGGAAAAAGACTTCTAACTCTAATCCTTCTATACAGAAAAATCACACGTCCATGTTCCCCGACAACGACACCAAAAACTTGATGCTCACGCGGGCAAGTGCACCACGGTCGTACAAGCAATATAAAATGAGGAGCGAATCCCCGAGTATCAAATCTCTCAAGAAACACGGTGAGGTAGATTTAACGATCGAGACAAGCCTTAAGATCGAAGTCTTTTATGTCAGATTTTAACGGAGGGTTTGATTGTTTGTTATCGCTAATGCAGAAAAATAGAAAATAAATTACTACGCAGTTCGCCAGCACCGCTTCACGCTTCCGCGAGTTGCAGGCCTCCGCTTCACACAACTGCGGGTTGCCTTCCTCCGCCTCTCTTGCCGGCTCGTGTCTAACTCAACGGCAACGCAACCAGTACACTCACTCGCATAAACTACAACGAAAACAAATGGAAAAACAGATACAAGAGGCAAGGACTCTTAGGCTACCCCAATGGACATGAACACATAAGCATAATATTTCATGAAAATCATCCAAATATCATAAACATCGCAAGTCCATTCAACGGGCATCTAAACAAGAAGAAACGCAACATATGTCAACCTAGTGTGCACAAAGAGAAGGGAGAAATACAAGCAGCGCTCGAGACTCTTCTGTGGAGGCGAAGGTGCTCCGGAGTGCGACTCCGAGATAGCCTCGCTCGCCGGTTGTCGTCCAGGGTAAAGGAACCGATTTTGCGTTATCCACGTTTCCTCTTCGAATCCCTAGCTTGCAGAGAGAAATGGAGTGCTTAAACTTCACCTAAGATTCCTTGGATGATGGGGAGAGCCTAGAGGTTGATCCCTATCCCTTGGAGGTAAGAAATGTCGAGTTGGGGAGGAGCTTTCAGAAGAACACGGAGTCGGATCGCAAAATCCCGTCAAACCTGTATTTATAGGCAATCAGGAAAACTGACCGTGCACGAGTAGGCACATGACCAGTGGTCGTGCGCGAAGGATTTACCACTACCCGTGCGCGAAGGAACCAGGAATGGCGTGAAAAAGTGCGGCATCTGGAGGGAAAAATAATAAACTACGCATGACCAGTGGTCATGCGCAAAGGAAGTCCAGTGCTCGTGCGCCACCTCATGCGATCCTCTAGACGATGTTGGCAAATGAACACGCACGACCAGTGTTCGTGCATAGAGTGGTCCACTGCTCGTGCACTAACAAATACGCACGACCAATGATCTTTCAAATGAAAAAGGGCTAAATCACTCGGGGAAGCTACACAAGTCATGTACCTGCATTAAGAACCTCCAACACACCCAGAAAAAAACATCCACACAACCATATACAATCCATCAATAAAAAAATGAGATGAGAAGGAGAGGAAGTCTCCTTCATGCATGGAATGGTTCAAACAATGCTCTATCTAGCTAATTAAAACATGCTCTCATGACATACATTTGGATTATCACAGGTTTTATGATGAAATCAATAAATAGATGAGCGGAATCATTGAAAAAGCAAGCTATAGTAGAGCCTAAATCACTATACTAAGTTCGCTGATAGGTTGCGCCGACATTTTTAAGCCCGAAAGACATCACACGATAACAAAAATAACTATCTATCGTTCGTGATATAAGAAGTATGAGAAACGTCGCTCTTATACATTCTTATTTGATGAAAATCGGAGAATGCATCTAAAAAACTCATGCAAGAATACTCTACCGTAGAACAACTAGGCAATCAATCATAGGTAAAGGGTAGCAATCTTTGGACAAGCTTTATTGAGTATTGTTTACTCCACACACATACACCATTTATGACTGGTCTTTTGACCATTAAAACATTTGATACTCACTCATGGTATTGAATATCTTGGATAAATTTCGCGTTGATGAGCTTGGCAACTTCCTCCGGATGGGTTCGACATGCGTCACAACAACAACTCGCTTCTTCTGCTTGATTGTCTTGAAACTTGGATCAATGTTGAGATGATGGCATGCGACATCGAGGTCCACTCTAGGCATGTCATCTACTGACCAAGCGAACACATCTAAATTTTGGAGTAGGCAAGTGATCAACTCGACTTTTTCTTCTTCAGGTCGCTCTGCTTTGATGGAGAGCACTCTATCTCCACCATCTTTCAAAACTGGAACACTTTGGATGACTTGGGTAGGTTCCAGGTGAATACCATCCTTCCCTTCTTTATGGGCAGACTCTTCTTTGGCTTGCTTTATCTCTGTAACTTCAGGTCATTTATCAGTGGGAATCAAAGAAAGTTCTGGGATACCTTTAGCTAGGGGAGGAAAAGATTTGATGACGTTTACCATCGTGACATAGCACTTCCTTGAGATCATTAGATCACTTCTGACCCTGAATTGATTTCCTCCCATGGCAAACTTGATTCACTTGATGGAAGGTTGAGACTATGGCTTGATATTCATTAAGAATCGGTCGTTCAAAGATTGTCTTGTAGCTACTCGGAGCATCTACAACTACAAACAAGATTTAAATAGTTACACCTCTCATTGTCACCAAAAGGGTGACACTTCCTTCGACCTCATTTCTTTCTCCAGAGAAGCTATAGAGAGGTCCATCCTTTGCCAAAAGGATCTTCCCGGTCTTTAAGGCCTCAAAGATTGGCTTACAATGAAGATTTACATAACTACACGTATCTATCCAGATTCTTGGTACCGTATATTTTTCAAAGACCATTTCAATGATGATGACATCAATGAAGGGATTGCCGATCTGAGGGATCTCATCTTGATTGACGATGACACTTCCTCGAAGAGGATCTTAAGAAGTGGTTACCACAACTTTGAACGAAAAACTCTTGCCATACTAGCCTTTCGAGAGGACTCGAGCCTGGTCCCCCCATGGATGCAAAACATGTGCCCTAGGAGGCTTTCATCATTAGCTTCAATACATTCATTGATATAATTGATACACCCGAGAGGGATAATGCCATCTACTTCCACACACTCACACTGAACTTGGAGGTGTAATTTAACGACTTCCTTGCCCTTGGCAGTGGCGGGCTTGTCACCTTCCTTTCTGAGGACTAAATCTTGAAGCTTACCCTCCTTCAACAGTCTCTCAATGAGGATTCGAAGATCTCAGCAATTTTCTGTTAGGTGAATTCTTTCCTTATGATACTCATAGTAAAGTGTCGAATTCTGACTTCTTATGTCATACTTGAGGGGTGTTGTCCTTCTATAGTAAGGCTGCTTCTGTATAATCTAAACTACTTCATCCATAAGGAGGATTATATTAGTATATGATTCCTGAGAATTATCATACCAAGGTTAGGAGTTGTATACGGGAGGAGGAGGCTGGTTCACACAGGTAGATGGTTCGAGATAGTGAGGATCTGGTTGAGGTGGGGCATGCCTCGAAGGCCTCATCTGATTGAACTGTTGGTGATTGTAGTGAGGGAGATGATGACGGAAGTTCCTTCTCCTTTGTACTGGTGGGAAGAACTCTTGATGGGGAGGCCTAGAAGAAACCTGAGTAGCAGTAGAGGTTGAGTCCCAAGGGGGTCCTCTTGGCTTCTTTTGAACAAGCTGGGACAAAGAGGAGATAAAACCTGGGTTGGTGATCTCTATGAAGCAGTTTGTCATGCCGATCAACTTTTGGTAAGATCTGTTGGGTTTTTCTAGAACCATACATCAAATGTAGGCGCAGCGGAAATAAACAGAAACAACCCCAAAAGGTTTGGATCGGCCATGAATGTTGAATCAAGAAGTTAACAAAATGCTAGGTATGAAATTACCTTTGCGGGATTGGATCAAATCCAACCTAGATGCTCCACGAGTTGATTCCTGTCGTCGGCTATGCAAGAGTCCTCACGTAGAATAATGTCTACGTCTCTACAGTGATCCACACGAGCCGGGAGAAGAACGACTGCACCTTGGACTTCCACGAACTGCTAGGTTCGCTCCAGGAAGAACACACACGGCGACGATCGCCGGAGAGGAGGTCGGCGGACGCGATCGAGCGACGGAACTCCTTCCGTCTAGGGTTCGGGCGAGAGCGGAACACTTCCGTCGGCCCTTCTTTTCGTAAGTTCTCAGAACCCTAAAACGAAGTCCTATTTATACCCAAAGGATAAACAGCTTCTAGAAGAATCGCTATCCGCAGACCACACAGCAGAATAAGGGCTTCTGTTACAATTCGTCGGAATTCCACGGAAGATCATTCGTCGAGATTTCACGGGACAATCCGACGAATCCGACGAATCAGATCAGACGACAACATTTGCCGAGAAAATGATCTCTGTAACAATTCGTCGAGTGTTCACGGGACAACCCGACGAATCCCGACGAATCCGACGAATCAGATCAGACGACAACATTTGCCGAGAAAATGATCTCTGTAACAATTCGTCGAGTCTTCACGGGACAACCCGACGAATCCCGACGAATCCCGACGAATCCAGACAGACGACAACATTTTGTCGAATGAAGGGTTTCTGTAATAATTCGTCGAGTGTTCACGGGACAATCCGACGAATCCCGACGAATCCGACGAATTCTATCTGTGTAAACCCGACGAATTCAGACAGCAACAACCTGCTGGATTTCCCCATTCTATATATGGTGATTGGTAACATTTACCAACACAGTCAATCTACCAACTTCTCCACATGCTCTTATGTGCGACCCTGCAGGCTCATATCGCGTTGGCAGTGAGATTACATGTTTGACCACTTCTAGATCACAATGGCAACTCCAACAGTCTCCCACTTGATCTTGAAAGTATCAAACCAAAAACCTCACAAACAATGAGCGGCATCTAGCAATGCATCATTGCTCCCCAAGCAATAAGAGTTCATAACTCATAAGCCTTTATGACCAATGTTCCAGCGTTGTCTTTGTCCCTTTGTCCCTTACATCCGGAAAGAACTAGAGGCATGGACCGTGTCACCCTCATAATAGCTCAATCCAAGTTTCTTGATCTAGAACGGACTTCCAGAGAATGGTGAGCTCAATATCACATATTGACTCTACCAAGCATGGCCATGCATTTCTCAGTCCAATTCCATCAAGGGGCCCATGGATGCAACTCCTGTTATATAGGAGGACAAATCCCATATCTGCTCACACCCAAACACCCAAATGATTCGTAACGTACCCAACGACCACCCTTATCATCAACCTTCTTCAAGGAAGACTTTAGATGACATCAAAGCACGCTCTTCCTCACTCGGTGAATGCTGTGACTTCAGGTCAAAGGACCACAACACCATTGTCAAATGAGACCTACTTGTGACACTTTTAAGTAACAATCCACAAAGTAGTCTCAGGTTGGGTCTGTCCAGTACAACTTGTTCACTAACAAGTACCCACGTGATGACTTGATATCACAATATCATGACCTGTGAGAACCGGTCATCAGTCAACACACATGCTAGTCTTAATGTATCATCATCACCCTTAGCTTCTACGATGATACCTCGACCAGGGACCTTTTAAGAATGAAGCTTCGAAATCATAGGCTCTCACATTCAAGTCTCGTACTTGATGTCCTATGGAAGCGAACATTCTAAGGGTATTTATCACGAATTTTATTCTATCATATAGAAACAGTATATCGTAATAAAAGAACTTGCCATTAATCGTAAAAAGAAATAATTGGTACACAATTCATCATATGAATAAATTTTAAACAGCCAACAGAATATTTATTTTACATGCAACCCACAAGACTCCCACTAGAGTTGATCATTCAGGTATCGTATACCCATTGATCTAGTATGACCATCATGCTTTCTCTGCGCGAGAGGCTTTGTCAGTGGATCTGCAATATTCTCCTCAGTCGGCACTCTGCAAATGTTCACATCTCCTCGTTCGACAATCTCACGAATAAGATGGAACCGCCGAAGTATGTGCTTGGAGCGCTGATGGGATCTAGGTTCCTTAGATTGTGCAATTGCACCATTGTTATCACAGTAGAGAACTACGGGACCAACAATGCTAGGAACTACATCTAGCTCGCCGATGAATTTCCTAATCCATACAGCCTCCTTCGCTGCATTAGCTGCAGCGATATACTCGGCCTCAGTTGTAGAATCAGCAACTGTCTCTTGCTTGGAACTCTTCCAGCTCACAGCTCCTCCATTCAGGCAAAACGCAAACCCTGACTGAGACTTTGAATCATCCCTATCAGTTTGGAAGCTGGCATCCGTGTAACCACTTACAACGAGCTCTTCCTTTCCACCATACACCAAGAATACATCCTTAGTCCTTCTCAAGTACTTCAGGATATTCTTTACGGCTATCCAGTGACATTCACCGGGATCAGACTGATACCTGCTAGTCATGCTCAAAGCAAAAGAGACATCGGGTCGAGTACATAACATTGCATACATGATTGACCCAATTGCCGAAGCATATGGAATCAACTTCATGCGGTCCTTATCTTCACAAGATTTTGGACACTGGTCCTTAGAGAGATTCACACCATGAGACATGGGCAAAAATCCTTTCTTGGACTCAAGCATGTTGAACCGCTTCAACACCTTGTCAATGTACGTACTCTGGGTCAAACCCAGCAACTTCTTCGATCTATCTCTATAGATCTTAATACCGAGTATGTAAGTCGCTTCACCCAAGTCCTTCATAGAAAAGCAGTTCCCTAGGTTGTTCTTAACAACTTTCAGGGTAGGTATGTCATTCCCGATCAGCAGTATGTCATCTACATACAATATCAGGAAGACAACAATGCTCCCACTGATTCGCTTGTAAACACACGGTTCATCTTCATTCTTGACAAAACCAAACTCTTTGATCTTCTCATCAAAACGAAGATTCCAACTTCTAGAGGCTTGTTTCAATCCATAGATGGACTTATTCAGCTTGCATATTTTAGTGGCTTCATTTGGGGATACAAAACCCTCGGGTTGTGTCATGTACACTTCCTCAAGGAGGTTTCCATTTAGGAAAGCTGTTTTGACATCCATCTGCCAGATCTCGTAGTCATAATACGCAGCAATAGCAAGCAATATCCTAATGGACTTTACCATGGCAACAGGGGAAAAGGTCTCATCATAGTCAACACCATGAATTTGCTTGAAACCCTTAGCCACCAGTCGCCCTTTGAATGTCTGTACATTCCCATCCATGTCGGTCTTCTTCTTGAAGACCCACTTGCACCCTATGGGTCGTACCCCTTCAGGTGGTTCCACCAAGTTCCAAACTTGGTTTATATACATGGAGTCCATTTCGGATTTCATAGCCTCAAGCCATTTGTCGGAGTCCGGTCCATTCATAGCCTCTTGGTAGGTTGCTGGTTCATCATCATGATCCATAAGCAACACATTACCTATTTGAGACACGAGAAATCCATATCTCTCAGGCTCAAATCTTGGTCTACCAGATCTACGTAGGACTTGTGTTTCGTGAGCAGGTTCTCTAGCTACAACATCTTGTAGTCCTGGCTCAGAATCCAACTCAGGTTCATTCACTATTTGTGGTTCTTGAACTTCTTCAAGTTCTACCTTTTGCGTCTTTCTTGATAAGAACTCTTTCTCCAAGAAGACACCCGTCCTTGCGACAAACACTTTGCCCTCAGACGGTAGGTAAAAGTAATATCCCTTCGTTTCCTTAGGATATCCCACCAGATAACACTTATCTGATTTGGGTTCCAGCTTGTCAGGCATTTGACGTCGTACGTATGCCTCACAGCCCCAAATTTTAATGAACGACATACTAGGACGCTTCCCAGTCCATATCTCATATGGTGTCTTTAGAACCGTTTTCGTCGGAGCGCGATTCAGTGTCATTGCAGCAGTCTCTAAAGCAAAACCCCAAAAGGAAACAGGCAAGTCTGCATGACTCATCATCGACCGTACCATGTCTAACAGAGTACGATTTCTCCTCTCAGACACACCATTATGCTGCGGTGTCCTAGGTGGAGTGAGCTGTGATACAATACCACACTCTTTCAGATGATCACGGAACTCATGACTCAGGTATTCGCCACCTCGATCAGATCGGAGTGCTTTAACCTTTTTACCCAATTGGTTCTCCACTTCATTCTTAAACTCTTTGAACTTTTCAAAGGTTTCGGATTTGCACTTCATAAGATACACGTATCCGTATCTACTGAAATCATCAGTAAATGTAACGAAGTAGAAATACCCACCTCTAGCCATAGAACTCATGGGTCCGCATACATCACTATGTACAACACCCAAGAGATCCTCAGCCCTCTCAGTATAACCAGTGAAAGGGGCTTTAGTCATCTTGCCTAATAAACAAGACTCACATCGCTCAAATGATTCATAATCAAATGAGTCCAATAGTCCATCTTTATGGAGCTTGGATATGCGCTTCTCATTTATATGGCCCAAACGACAATGCCAGAGATATGTAGGATTTGAGTCATTTGTTCTTAGTCTTTTATTATTATCTACATTATAGATCGGATGGTCCAGGTTCAAAACATAAAGACCATTAAACAATTGAGCTACAGCATAACAAACATCATTCTTAAATATAGAACAACAATTGTTCTTAATTATAAAAGAAAATCCAATCATGTCTAAGCATGAAATGGATATAATGTTTCTAGTTATGGCCGGAACATAATAACAATTATCAAGTTCTATTACAAGCCCACTGGGCAAAGAAAGACGGTAAACCCCTACGGCTACAGCAGCAACTCTTGTTCCATTGCCGACACGTAGGTCCACCTCTCCTTTACTCAGCAATCTCCTCCTTCCTAGTTCCTGCACATTTGTACAAATGTGAGAACCACATCCGGTATCCAATACCCAAGATGAAGGAGCAGAAAGGTTTATCTCTATAACATAAATATCCGAAGCGGAAGTCATACCTCCCTTCATTTTCTGCAGACCCTCAATGTACGAAGGACAATTCCTCCTCCAATGACCAGCCTTGCCACAGTGGTGGCATTTCCCTTCCTTCACGGTGCTCTTCTTTTTCAGCGCAGAAGATTTGGGCTCAAGATGTGACTTAGGTCCCACCTTCGTCTTCTTGAAGCCCTTGGCCTTACCCTTGCCTTTATGTACCATCAATATGGGACTAGCAGGCTTGGCCTTCTTCATGTTTATTTCGGCAGTTCGCAACATGCCTAGGAGCTCGGGCAGTGTCTTGTCTATTTCATTCATGTTGTAGTTCAAGACAAACTGCTCATAATTATCCGGCAACGATTGCAGGATAAGATCTGTGGCCAACTCTTGACCCAGAGGAAAACCCAGTCTCTCCAGGTTCTCTATATACCCAATCATCTTGAGTACGTGAGTACCAACTGAGTCTCGAGCTCCCATTTTGCACTGAAATAATGCCTTCGTGACATCGAACCTCTCTTGACGAGCTTGCCCTTGAAACATTTTCTTTAGGTGCTCGTCAATCTCCTTGCACCCCATGTTCTCGTGTTGCTTCTGAAGCTCAGAGTTCATGGTGGCAAGCATAAGGCACTCGACGTCTAAGGCGTCATCGGTATACTTCTTATAAGCATCCTTATCAACACGGGACGAGTTCCCGGTCGGCACCTCGGGGGCTTCTTCTTCCAAGACGTAGAGCTTTCGCTCTTGCCTGAGAACAATTCTCAGGTTCCTATACCAGTCCATATAATTCGTCCCACTAAGCTTGTCCTTCTCAAGGATAGCTCTTAGGGACAAGGTGGAATGTGAACCACTTGCCATGGAATTCTACAAGAATTCATGCAGAATTTAATTAGTACCAAAATTCCAAAATACAATTTATTTTAATTTGGACTTCAATTAAATACTCCCACTATTTTATTCAAATTGATGGCCCTCACTATCAATTCGGAGAGTCCATTGCGAGCTACTCTCTTAGTGGACAAGATCCGTATTTCACCAACACCACGAGTCCGCTTTGGCGTTCCTCTCATAATGCGGTTATTTAGGTAGGCAACGCTTGCCAATTGCATCCTCATGCAATTCTTGTATGGCTGGTGAATAACTCCTTATTCGCATCCATCATATGGAGCATGCCAACCCTATGCCTCTAGGCACTCAACCTTTGAGGTCACCTAGTTAAGTTAGACCCGATGTCGACAGTGGGACATCACAATTATCCGCTCGCACCCTTACCAAGATAGATTAATGCACCTTGCTTTGGCAAGCCCACACTTCATCGATCGAGGCAGGAAGAGTGTCATCCATCGGAAGGCATCCGAACACTTAATATTTGATGAAGGGATTTTAATTTTAATAATAGGTTAACACTTAACCATGATCAACATTTGATCAAAGTGCACATCCACAGAAAAACAAGCTTTCTTAAATCCTCATGCATCCCTTATGTGCACTACATAAGACTATCAACCTTTGATAGACGAAAGGGCTAAATCTGGACATTTAGAACTCTCCCAAATCTTCAGATTTACATGCATTGGACAAAGGCAAAGACAACTCGACTTAAAGCAGTAGACAAGCTCGTCTCTCATTGTTGGATTCAAAATCCAAAACAATACAAGGGTTCATTAATCACTTGAGGGACGGTTACTGCTAAGGAGACAACAATTTCTAACAATTAGAAATGACCACGAAATCCCAAACGTTCCTGGCGGGGTTCCAAGGGGCAAACCACACAAAATCACATCAAATGTGATATTCCAAGAAGAAATCTTGACATTTAGAACGCTTCCAAATACCTAGATTTGCACGTACTGGAATAACCAAACTTCTGAAACAAAATTCATGACCACAACCTAGCTCTGATACCACTGTTGGGTTTTTCTAGAACCATACATCAAATGTAGGCGCAGCGGAAATAAACAGAAACAACCCAAAAAGGTTTGGATCGGCCATGAATGTTGAATCAAGAAGTTAACAAAATGCTAGGTATGAAATTACCTTTGCGGGATTGGATCAAATCCAACCTAGATGCTCCACGAGTTGATTCCTGTCGTCGGCTATGCAAGAGTCCTCACGTAGAATAATGTCTACGTCTCTACAGTGATCCACACGAGCCGGGAGAAGAACGACTGCACCTTGGACTTCCACGAACTGCTAGGTTCGCTCCAGGAAGAACACACACGGCGACGATCGCCGGAGAGGAGGTCGGCGGACGCGATCGAGCGACGGAACTCCTTCAGTCTAGGGTTCGGGCGAGAGCGGAACACTTCCGTCGGCCCTTCTTTTCGTAAGTTCTCAGAACCCTAAAACGAAGTCCTATTTATACCCAAAGGATAAACAGCTTCTAGAAGAATCGCTATCCGCAGACCACACAGCAGAATAAGGGCTTCTGTTACAATTCGTCGGAATTCCACGGAAGATCATTCGTCGAGATTTCACGGGACAATCCGACGAATCCGACGAATCAGATCAGACGACAACATTTGCCGAGAAAATGATCTCTGTAACAATTCGTCGAGTGTTCACGGGACAACCCGACGAATCCCGACGAATCCGACGAATCAGATCAGACGGCAACATTTGCCGAGAAAATGATCTCTGTAACAATTCGTCGAGTCTTCACGGGACAACCCGACGAATCCCGACGAATCCCGACGAATCCAGACAGACGACAACATTTTGTCGAATGAAGGGTTTCTGTAATAATTCGTCGAGTGTTCACGGGACAATCCGACGAATCCCGACGAATCCGACGAATTCTATCTGTGTAAACCCGACGAATTCAGACAGCAACAACCTGCTGGATTTCCCCATTCTATATATGGTGATTGGTAACATTTACCAACACAGTCAATCTACCAACTTCTCCACATGCTCTTATGTGCGACCCTGCAGGCTCATATCGCGTTGGCAGTGAGATTACATGTTTGACCACTTCTAGATCACAATGGCAACTCCAACAAGGTCCTGGAACTTTGTTGTTAACTTTGAACTTATAAAATGCCTTCCCGAAGACCACAAGTAAAGGCAACTTAATACATGGAGGGATCCACATCATGAGTCCCTAAGATCTCCTCTTGAAATATATCAACGAAGTGACTCAAAGTCTTATTGTCACTAATCCTAATTTGGAAGAGGGTTGTCGGACCACTCTTCCTCTTCTCTGAGGTAGCAAACCTGAAAAGGACTTCTCTTTGGAGATCAAAAAAATAGGTCACTGATTGAGGGGGGTGCTTATAAAACCATTCTCTTGCCTTGCGATCAAAGGTCGTGGCAAGCAACTTGCATTTGACCCCATCATAAAGGGTCCTCATTGAAACAACAGACTCGAAGGCTTGGAGGTGACAGATGGGATATTCTCATCTAGAGAAAACAGGAAGATGAGAATCTCTAAATCCATTGGGAATAGGTTCCTAACTAACTCGATTAGAAAAGGGGGAAGACTCCTCTTCCTCCTCAACATGAGGATTGTCATTGCTCTCCTAGAAATTCAGAACTCTTGTCGGGTCTCCTCGAGCGCCTGCTCAAAAAAAATCACGACGGGAAACGACAAACTCTTCAGCCTGAGGTCGCAAAGGAGGCACAGTCAGAACGGGATGGCGAACAAGAGGAGTTTGCTGGCTGGCTAGGGGGGTTATGGCACCGGCTAGAAGAACTTGTGGACCATCGAGGCTACAACTATCTGGGGCGCTAGTTGATGAGTTATTTAAATGAGTACTTGCATCATTGCTGCCATCTGTTGCGTGGTCTCGTGGAGAGCTTGCTCGAATCTGATCTCTAGGGATTCCACGGAGGTCGCACTAGGTTTGGGCCCTGCTGGATATCATGATCAAAAATCTTTGCCGAACTATTCGTCGAACAACTATGATTTGAAGGCTGCGTGTTCATTTTGTTGGTGCACAAACTGCACCTCCACAAACTCACGCTAATGGGGGAAAAGGGAAAACTGCGAGCTGTCGGTTAGTTTCTGGCTATCGATAACGAATTGAAGAGAAAAGAATAGAGGACGCAAAGCGGCGAGGTCAGATTTTCCCGCAATGGAAAATACCACTTGTTGCAGACAATCTTATTAATAACTTCAAAAGATATTACAAAGATCGCTAAATGTGAGGCCGTAGAGACCGCCAAAAGAGATGTATTCGAGTTTGTAGTAGAGAGGAACTACACTTTGGAATCGAGTCGGCGTGCCTTTTTGGGGACCGTGCATTCCTATATATACTAGTGGGGGAGAGCTTGTCTGTACAAACAAGCTCTTAATTACGAAATTGTCTAGGGTACAGGAGAAATATGCAAAGATAAGAGGTATGTGGTGTGCAAATAACACTTACAGAAAACTAAGGTTGACTGCGAGGTCCGGCGTTCAGAGGATTTCGAGCTGCTCCTTTTCTGCAGGCGAACATGGCAGATTGAATGGTACTGTCCTCCCAAACCGCAAGAAACGAATCATGCCATGGATTTTCAGAGATCGTAGGATTCCGGGCAAATCGTAGTAGAGTTTTGTAAGGGTATTTATGTAAAATTGTTTGTATTCTCGAACTCTTTATGTAAAATATATAAAGACAACTTAATTTTTTGTAATAGAATGAAAATTGTTAATTAAACATCTAATTGTTCTTGCTTCTCCTGCAAGTCACATTGATATTAGAGCGATGTTGCGAAGAAGAAGAATTAGTAAGAGAAGAAGAATGACTTTATCCTCTACCCCCTCGATTTCTCGATACAACCAAATTGGAGCACCCATTTTCGACGATGAGATGTATGAGCTCTAGAGCATCAAAATGCTCACTCTGTTTGATTTCCAAGACCTACTCAATGTTGTTGAGCGAGGGATCCAGTCACCCGAGAAATCATCCAAAGGAGGAGCTCTTAACCCGTGCAAGGAGGATCAAATAAATAGTGCTCGTGCTCTACTCATTATACAGCAAGTGCTCTCAAATGCTATTTTTCTTCATATTACATGAGCAATCTTTGCAAAAATAAAAACTTGGTACATACTCAGAAGAATTTAAAGAGACAAAAAGTAATCTCCATCAAAGTATATACACACTGTGTGGAAGCATTTGGAAGCTCTTCAGATGAGAGATCAAGAGGATATACAAGAATTTTATGTCAGTTTGTAATATTACCAACCAAATTAGAAATCTTAGCAAGGTGGTGGTTGATCAACAAATAATTCATAAGATTATGATGAGCTTACTCTGGAGCTATGATCATGTATTAACAGTAACTGAAGAGGGTAAGGATTTGGATTCACTAACTATTGCAAAGATCATGGGTTGTTTATGGTCTCGTGAAGATCGGATGAAGAAGCATGCACCTACCCTAGAGCAGGCACTTCGTACAAAAAATGAAGATTGAGAAACTAAGTAACACAACTAAATCTCAGTTTCATCATCAGAGGCATAATGACCAAATTCCGAAAGGAAAAAAGGAATGTTAGAGAACCAAATAATTCACCAGCCATAAGTTGTTTCTCTGCAAGAAAAAAAAATCACAACCCCATTGATTACTATTACAAATGTGAGAAGTGCAAGAAATCAACATACATATGTAAGAATTGTTGGTTCAAATAAGAAGACGAGATAATATTCACTGAGAAGAAGATGTTTGGCTCATTATTCTACACTTGTTGCAAATCTGAAATTGACACTACAAGAAAAGAGAGTACTAGCCATAACAAGTAACATCATCAGATGTACATCACCATATCACCATATCTCCATGGCAAGAGTTGGTTGCAAAGATCTTCACAGCAACGAATGACATTTTCGGATACATGAGTCATTCATAAGGAAGAAAAAATAAAGTGGGAAGAGAAATATGCACACCCTATGACGGAGGAGAGAACATTGGATCTGACAGAGGAGAACATTGCAATCCCAACAACGACCTTTAGACTTTCCTTTCCACACAACCACATAATCAATCTTTGGAAGAGTGGACAGCAGCGAGATTTTCGATCTGGAACCCGATCCACAGAACTGATGGAGGAGAGGTTTTCGTTCTTCGTTTTGTTATCATAAGAGACGACAATAACGGTCTTCGAGGGGAGAGTGTTCACGAGATGTGCGGGATATGTTTTTGGTGAGCAATAAATGAAAATGGTCGTGGCCAAAGGTATGTATTTGCTAAAAAAGAATAAACGTTGCAAATATTCTATTTTTTTGCCACGACTATTGTTTGTCATGGCTAATGCATAGGTATTATTCATGACTTTTTGAGCCCTGAGTAAACCATAACTATTAGCCACGAATTTTTAGCCCTGGCGTACAGACCGTGTCCCACCTTTTAGGTTTCAGGCTTCTGCCCGTCCCGATTCAGTGCTGGACACACCCTCTACACATGGTTGTTAAAATTTATAATAGGCGGAAAACGGGAACCAGGTCGCAGGAACACTCCAACCATACCAAGCACCAGAAACCAGAAACAATGAAGGAACAAGAGAAATCTTGTATCAACTATCTTTTGTACATTTCGAAACACACATTGCAAGACATGATTCTTTCAACACACAATGATGAGGAGAGAAAAAAACCAACTACAAGAAGCTGGCGGTTACAACATGAACCCGCCAAACCGCCCGGCTAACAAAGGTTGTCCGCGCAAACCGCTAAGTCACCAAACTGCAACTCAACATGTGGACTACCCGGTATTCCAATGCTCACCTTGTTCACCCAAGCAAGGCCGCCTGACCGCAGTCACTTGACCGCTCTTAACCGCGAACAAGATGCTGAAGAACTGAACAAAAGTAACAGACCGGCAAAGGCAAACCGCCTAACCACCGCGGTCTGAACTTTATTGAAAGCTGGAAACGAGCTGAAGAGAACCTGCCTTGTCGCTAACCGCGACCTCCTGCTGCTACCATGCGCTGACTGTTACCGACTTATCCATTGCGGTTTCCTCTGATCAAATCAGAACCACAAGCAAACCGCACAACCTGTGAACACAGCAAAGGTAAGCCTCAAACCGCGCGAACAGAAAAGTCTATCCGCACCACAAGCTCGCGAGCTCTCACTTACTGTTCACGTCTTTTATTAGCTCCGGTGGAGGTCCTATTTATAGTAGAGGTGAGGAGTGTGGTCACCGCCTACGCGATAGGATAACCGCCCACCAACAACAACGGGTAGAATATAACTCGCGCGACTTGCTGAGTTAACCCTGCAGAACAGTTTGCCGACTTAAGAACAAGCCGCGCGGACTACTCGCAAAACTCCAGCAATACTAGCAGACACCTACCAGCCCGCAAGCAAATAACCGACCAGATCACAACATCTAGAGGTAACCACGGGTCCTAAGCGCCCGATTACAACCAGATAGCTGACCCCAGATGGATGAAGAACCAAGGCCATCTGCCACTGGCTAACCGCTAGTCCACTACAGGAAGACAACCCGCGCGGTCTTCATATCAAACCGCCCGTCCTCCGCGGTATTACCAGACCGCCCGGTCTGATGCCCAGGCCGCCCGACCTCTGCGGTATTACCAAACCACCCGGTTTGACGCCCAGACCGCCCGACCTCCACTTACACTTCAAAATTCAACACTCCCCCTTGAAGTGGGAAGTGGAAGTCAGCCCAAGCAATCCTCGTAACCGAGTAAATGGTCCCTTCGCCAGCGGCTTCATGAAGATGTCAGCGACATTGTCCTCACTCCGCACATGCTCAACCATCAAAGATCCCTCCAGCACCTTCTTCCGAATGAAATGATGCTCGATCTCGATGTGCTTGGTCTCTGCGTGACAGACAAGATTATTAACTAGTTTGAGGGCACTCTCATTGTCACCGCGTAGTAGAGTAGGACCTCGAACCTCCTTATGGACGTCCTCCACCAATCTCCTAAGCCATATAGCTTCCTGAGCTGCCAAGGCAGAAGCCTTGTACTCCGCTTCAGTGGTAGGGATGGACACAGAATCTTGCTTCTTGCTGCACCATGAAATAGCCACTGATCCGCATAAGAAAACATAACCAGACGTTGACTTCCGATCGTCTGAATCTCCCCCATAATCGGCATCCATGTATCCATGCAAACAAAAGATCGTGTCTCTCCCATAAAGGAGACCCATGTTTGAGGTCAACTTCACGTACTTCAGAATACTTCTTGCCGCCACAAGATGAGGTTTCCGTGGTTCTGCAATATATCGACTTACCCTACCAACTGCATAAGCAATATCCGGTCTAGTAATCGTCAAATATATTAGACTCCCAACAAGAGTCCGGGACACTAACGGATCAGGAAGAATCCTCCCCTCATCCCGTCGAAGTTTTGGACCAACCTCGAGTGGAGTAGAGCTGCTTTTCCCATCCTGCATGCCAAATCGCTTAAGGATCTGCTCTGCATAACCTTTATGGGAGACAAGCACACCGCTCTCTTTCCTCTCCACTTCGAGTCCAAGGAAATGGTGAAGCTCCCCCAGATCCTTCATCTCGAACCTGATAGCTAATTCAGCCCAAAGCTTAGCTACCTCAGCCTTCGAGTTCCCCGTGATGATCATGACATCAACGTACAATAACACCAAAACTTGCAGCTCCCCATCTTCTTTACGAACAGACTTAAGTCTGAATCTGAAGCAAAATAACCGCAGAACTGGAGGTATTCTATGATCTTCCCATACCACACCCGAGGCGCTTGCTTCAACCCGTAAAGAGCCTTCTTGAGCTTGCAGACGTGTCCTGGATGAACTTCTGATATGTATCCCGGTGGCTGAACCATGAAGATATCCTTGTCAATCTCACCGTACAAGAAGGCATTCTTTACATTGAGTTGTCAAATCTTCCACCCTTGGCTAGCTGTCAATGCAATCACCACCCATACCGAAGTCATCTTGGCTATCAGGCTAAACGTCTCTTCATAGTGTTCTCTGTACTATTGAGAGAACCCTCGAGCTACAAGGCGAGCCTTGTATCGCTCGATACTCCCATCAGCTTTCTTCTTCAACTTGTAGACCCACTTGCATGTCACAGGAGTAATGCCATCAACCTTGGGCACAAGGTCTCAGGTCTCATTCTTCTTGAGGGCAGCCATCTCCACATCCATGACATCTTCCCACTCCTTGACTCCAGTGGCATCTTCAAAGCATGATGGCTCTCGCTCATCCAAGGGACCAACAAAGAAACATGGGACGAAGCTCACCTGGTTTCCCCTGTATACCGAGCTGGTGGAATAATAGTCCTCTTGGACCTCCTCAGAGATTTACTCTGATCCACCTCTTCCACTGCAACTTCTAGACTAGCTCTTCTCTCGGGCACACTTCGAGCATCGCTCCCCCTACTTTCAGAACCTGAAGCACCAGACCCAGAGCTAGAAGGACTTTGGGATGCTCTTGGCATGAAGCCAATACAGGTCTCCGTCAGATGACGGATCTTCCGCTCTGCAACTCCGTTCTATTATGGAGTGTGAGCACAAGAGAGCTCTCTCCGGATGTCATGCTTTCTGCAGAAGTTAAAGAACGCATTGGAAGTAAGCTCTCCTCCATTGTCGGTTCTAAACTTCTTGATCCGCAGATTAAGCCGACCCTCCACGATCTCCTTGAACTCCACAAACTTCCCGAACGCTTCCGACTTCTCCTTCAGAAAATATACCCAAGTATATCTAGTGAAATCATCAATCACTCTCTTGCGATGCAAGCAAGTTTTCCAGCTCCAGCAACGATGGCTGATTGGCCCAGCCTTGAACAGAAGTAACAAATGCCACATGCTCCCTCCGCAAGCCGCGGATTATGTGCCTCTTCAGCTTAGCTTCTGAGATAGGCTCATCCGGGTCCAAGGCCGAAATCTCTGCGCAAGGTTCTTCATCTTCAGGAAGAACGTTGATATGGACAAGTCTCCTTGAGTAGCTTTCGCCAACTCATTCTCCAAGAACTGTAGCCGAGCTACATTCTTCTTATTGAACAAGCCATCCAAAGTCGTCCAAATCTCAGCAGCTGATCGACATCCAACGATGTGATCAAACAATTCTGACGAGATAGCCCGCTTGAGAGTAAACTCCGTCTTAGCATTAGTTCTCCTCCAAGCTCTCACCAGATGAGCATTTTACCCAGCAACAACCACTTCTTGAGTTTCTTCTCCACCAACAACCTCCCAGAGGTCCTCGCCCAAAAGATAACTCTACATGCAAGACTTTCACTTTTTAAAGTTAGTCTGCGTCAGGAGCTCAATACCAAGACCTCTTATTATTCCTCCTTCCATTGCTATACCACAGATAACTGTGCTTCAAGAAATCCAAGCAAGATAACTCCGGCTGAATCACTGCTCAAACCTCTGTCCCCTCTGATACCATGTTAAAATTTTTAATAAGCGAAAACGGGAACCAAGTCGCAGGAACACTCCAACCATACCAAGCACCAGAAACCAGAAACAATGAAGGAACAAGAGAAATCTTGTATCAACTATCTTTTGTACATTTCGAAACATACATTGCGAGACATGATTCTTTCAGTACACAACGATGAGGAGAGAAGAAAACTAACTACAAGAAGCTGGCGGTTACAACATGAACCCGCCAAACTGCCCGACTAACAAAGGTTGTCCGCGCAAACCGCTAAGTCACCAAACCGCAACTCAACACATGGACTACCTGTTATTCCAATGCTCACCTTGTTCGCCCAAGCAAGGCCGCCTGACCGCAGTCACTTGGCCGCTCCTAACCGCAAACAAGCTGCTGAAGAACTGAACAGAAGTAACAGACCAGCAAAGGCAAACCGCCTAACCGCCGCAGTCTGAACTTTATTGAAAGTTGGAAACGAGCTGAAGAGAACCTTCCTCGTCGCTAACCGCGACCTCCTGCTGCTACCCGCCGCTGACTGCTACTAACTTATCCGCTGTGGTTTCCTCTGATCAAATCAGAACCATAAGCAAGCCGTACAATCTGCGAACACAGCAAAGGTAAGCCTCAAACCGCGCGAACAAAAAAGTTTATCCGCACCACAAGCTCGCGAGCTCTCACTTACTGTTCACGTCTTATATTAGTTCCGGTGGAGGTCCTATTTATAGTAAAGGTGAGGTGTGTGGTCACTGCCTACGCGATAGGATGACCGCCCACCAACAACAGCGGGTAGAATATAACTCGCGCGACTTGCTGAGTTAACCCTGCAGAACAGTTCGCCGACTTAAGAACAAGCCGCGCGGACTACTCGCAAAACTCCAGCAATAACAGCAGACACCTGCCAGCCCGCGAGCAAATAACCGGCCAGATCACAACATCTAGAGGTAACCGCGGATCCTAACCGCCCGGTTACAACCAGATAGCTGACCCCGGATGGATGAAGAACCAAGGCCATCTGCCACTGGCTAACCGCCAGTCCACTACGGGAAGAAAACCCGCGCGATCTTCATATCAGACCGCCCATCCTCCGTGGTATTACCAGACCGCCCGGTCTGATGCCCAGACCGCCCGACCTCCGCGGTATTACCAGACCGCCCGGTCTGATGCCCAGACCGCTCGACCTCCACTTACACTTTAAAATTCAACAATGGCCTAGTCAGGCCATGTGATGGGTCTCGTGTCCCTCAACACGACATGATACACAACCTCTCTAGGTCGTGGCCCTAACCATGTATGGCTCAGAATATATGTTTTTAAATCCCGCAGCAGATGGGTGCATGGCCGGATAGGGTGAAAACCCCTCTTTACTGGGCCCCTATCCACCCCCATGCTGCAATACACAATCATGAGTATATCCAATGCATCAAACATCCATTTTACATCATGAAATTAAAAAAAAAACCGTTACAAATGACAAAAACCACTCACAGAGATTCTTCTTAAGCCTCTTAATCCATGAGATATAACACATTGTGTTTAGAAAACAAGAAAAAATAACACAGACGTGCTAAAAATATTGTGGAATCTAATTGGATGTACATTAAAAAAATTATCAACTCACTTACCTCATGTCTTAGATGATGTCATGCCTGGATTTCTGGTGTTGAAATGAACTATACTCGTGCATCAAACATAAAAGAAATTTTGGCATTTTGCACCCTCTAAATGAGGCTCTTTGACACTTTGCACCCCAGCTTTTTATTTTTGGCACTTTGCACCCCGTAAACCCTTTAAGGTGGCACATTGTACCCTCACGTCATTTCCCTTTTATATTTATCATGTAATTAAAAGATGAGGGGTATTTTGGTCACTCATATATTTAAATATTATAGGGGCCCAGAAATAATGATTAGACCAAAAAAGTTATAGCCGGCACATTACTATTTATAGACCAACCAAATTTTTTTGATTAAAGTCAAATATTGAATGCTATGCACAGACCAACCAAATTTTTTTGATCAAAGTCAAATATTGAATGCTATACACAGACCAACCGAAATTTATGTTATTTGCAGCTCATCCGAAATTTATGCTATTTGCAGACCAACCGAAATTTATGCAAAAAAATGACTATTAAATGGTGATTTTATTTTTCGAATGTAACGGAGATGGAGATTCTCCTCTATTTGCAGACCAAAAAATGAGATTTCTTTTTATCTAACTCGCAAAAATCACTAGAATTTTTATTTCTCGCACTCTCGTAGACATGAATTAAGTAGGGCGCATGAATTAAGTAGCGCACATCGAATCTCCCATTTATTTTGACGATTAACGATATTTTCGTTAATGTTGAGCAGTATCAGCGAGAGAGAAATGATCCAAAGTCTCTACGTGCGATATGTAACAAAAAATTTCATAGTGTAACCAAAAATTTCTAGTTGCGGAAGTAGATAACTCGGTTTTTGAGGAATAATTTCATAGTGTAATAAAAAATTGTTTCGTGCGGCCACTAAATAGTTGCGGAAGTAGAGAGCTACTTAATATTTTTTTAATAATAAACGTAAGCAAATAAAATTACATAGTATCTTAGACAAATCAGTAAAAAAATTTAGCTAATGAAACTCCGTCTCTCTTTATTCAATGTCATCCCAAACATCTTCAACACCTGCAAAATACCAAGCAATTTATAATTTATTTTATTATATTAAAAAGTACCAAATAGAAATCATGAGATAACTCGTACCGTGACTATATGGCCCACAAAATGATTCCTGTGTTCCAACAATATTTGTTCTTGCATTTGAATTACCATCATTCTTCTTCACCTACATGAAAGTGGAAAATTATTTTAATAACAATTGTTCAAAGAGAATAAAATTTAAAGCTAATAATCTAAGCGATACTAACCGGTAATTTAGATCTAAATGTTGATGTTGTGGGCATTGTCCTTGATGATTAACCACAACTTTTTTTGTTATGTCCACTCATTCCACAATTAGAGCATGTATATTTTGTAACTGATTTTTTTAAACCATACCTTTGACTCTCCAACTCCTCCGCCTCCTTTCTTCTTGATTGCATCGAGGGTCTTCCGGCCTTTTTGGGTTTACAGTGCCACGGGACCACGAGACTTAAATCAGAATGCGACCACTCTTTTGCCCTTTAATGGGATTCAATAAATGTCTATAGGCTCTTAAAAATGTGATTTTCTTGTACCTGTAGTCAGCGTAATCTTCAACCCGTTCTCGTTTGTAGAATATACTATGGAATGCACACAAGGAATTCCACTTAGATCCCATTTGTTGCAACTACAACTGTTGGTTGCTAAGTCCACTGTCCATTTATCATTGGCCCACCCTTTCACCTCAAATTTCTCATGTCTATTCCATTCCAGAATATAGTCATGAACCCCTCTCTTATTCTTCTCTAAATGTTTTTGAATGTTAGGACAAAAATCACCATTATATTTCAGCATCTTATCTCTTTGTGTATGTATTCTCCTCGTCATAATTACTCTTATGATCTCAAACATTGATATGATGGGTTTACCTCTTGCCTTCAATATTACATTGTTGAAACATTCGCACAAGTAGTTAAGTAACATATCACACTTGGGCCATGGGCTAAAATGAGATCTTGCCCAATTTCTAGGATCTCTTGCCCTTACACAATTATAAGCTTGTACATTAAATACTTTTAAATTTTTCATTTCACTATTAAAGTTAACCAATCTTGTAGCGGATGCAGCCTTCCACAATAAATTTTTTAGTAGCAAACCCTTATGAATTTGCTTGAAATTAACATACATATGGCGTAAACAGAACCTATGTTCCGCATTCGGTAGGAGTTCTTCAACTGCTCGTATCAACCCCTTTTGTTTATCAGATATGATTGTCCAAGCATAATTATTAACAACATTCAAATCTTGTATTAGAAGTCCAATAAACCATTCCCAAGA
This sequence comes from Dactylorhiza incarnata, assembly GCA_033032865.1. Classification (NCBI taxonomy): domain Eukaryota; kingdom Viridiplantae; phylum Streptophyta; class Magnoliopsida; order Asparagales; family Orchidaceae; genus Dactylorhiza; species Dactylorhiza incarnata. The sequence goes on along the minus strand of JAWHQI010000343.1, from coordinate 1,392,250 downwards.
TTTTCTATTTTCCCTAAATACCATTGCATATGTTATTGGGTACATACCATTGTTGTCATCAATACCAACTGCGTATAGTAGAACTCCTCCAATTGTGGTCTTAAGGTGAGTTCCATCTAGACTAATAACAGGTCGACAACCGACAAGAAAACCCATTTTAAAAGCACCCCAACATATGTATAATCTCTTAAAAACACATGTTTTAGATTCTGAAAGATATTTGCATTGAACTTTAACAGTTGTGTTAGGATTTGTTCTACGGATTTCTTCACAATAGTCCCATAAACTGACATACTGATCCAACTACGTGCCATGAATGATTTTGTTAGCGTGTTTTATGGTTCTATACATTTTCCAAATGGACAGTGAAGTTCTATTTTCCATTTGCATCATTTCTTGCATTGAAGTAACCGGCCACTCAGAGTTACTCCTAAGGTGGTGTTGGTATTTTTTTGCTAGGTAATCTGAAGTGCAATGTTGAGAACTTGCTGCCCTATATCATGTGTGCTCTCCTTTAATGGTCTTCACTTGAAATGTAGTATCATTTCTAGATATAAAAGAGGCATACATAACTCAACTACATTCACAAGTAGCTTGAATTTTGTCAGAATTTTTTTTTTGTGAATTTAAGATATTTTCCTTGCATGTTTGAGTATGTACTAACTGTCTCTCTAAACTCTTCAACTGTATTAAAGCATAATCCAACTTCAAATTCAAAATGAGAATCATGAGCATTGCCTTGATATATTAGGTAGCGTGATGAAATGGTTTTGTTAGAACTAGGAAGTGAGTAGACTTTTGCCTTTATAGAGCTCTACCTGACTTCTACTTCCTTCAGTGGTATCCTTCAATCCTACCCATTCAACAGCTTCATCAATGTTTTCATCATACTCCAAATCATCGTTCTCAAAGTTATCATATGCAAAATCATCACTAAAAGTGGAATCTTCCTCGTCTGTGTCCTCTTCTATGCTAAATGAATCACTTTCATTCTCAAGTTCAAGTAGAGTACTTTGCACATCCACATCCACATTAATTTGAGCTTCAATAGTTTCAATGTAGACATCATCTTCTCTTTCAACATTAATAAACTCAATCAAATTTTTGACTTCTTCAATTGTGTCTAATACAACAAGATTATTGCAATCTTCAGGCCCGCTTAAACTGCCAACAAATCGAACCCAACCCTACTGACCAATTTGTATAGCCATTTCATGAAAGTCATGCAAAGTTAAACATGTGTAATCACAGTAGTTAATGTAGTTGATTATGTCTGGCCTATATGATTTACTAGTAGAACCAATAAATGATCCTGAATTGTGCATTCTTACTGTGAAAAGCGCATCTTCATATGGCATGTACAATGACCTCTCTCTACAATCTCTCTCGCAAAATCCACATCATTCAATAATAGACAAATAACATGAAATTAATAAAATCTAACTAGTCGAATCAAAAATAACATCACATACATTTTCTTAACAAAACAATTTTAACGCAAGGAGAACATTTTTTTAACAAAACAATTGCTAATCATGACTAACAAAAGAAGTATTAAACTAAACATAAACTATTTAACACAAACTATGCTTGTGCAAATCCAATCAACTTCCATAGAAATTACAAAAAAGAAGGCTATAAAACACGAATCAAATCATTAACACATATTGCTCTACAATGTTCATTATTTTCAACTAGATCTTATGTTATAACCGCCAACATAGAAACCCTAAAAAAATGATTTATAGTGAACACAACTATGCTTCTGAAAGTGGTATCAATTTTCATGTAAATTCCAAAAATAAGCCTATCAAACCCTAATCAAATCATTAACAAGTGTTACATTCACTAATTTCAACAATGTCTTAAGTTATACCTGCCAAGAAGAATTGGAAATATTAGCCGTCGACAACGCCTGCAAAGTGCCAAGGAAAAACTGCGGCCGACAACCGCCTGGAACAAGCTCCACCAACAACGCCTGCCGCGGTGAAGAAACGACACAGTGGAAGAGATCGGTGGCAAGGAGCGGCGCTGGAAGATCGGTGGCAAGGAGCGGCGCCGGAAGATCGGTGAGCAGCGTCGCACGCTCTACAGCTGCAGGTAGCCCGAAAATAGGAAGGGGGAAGGGATTGAACCGGATTTAGGGTTTTATACATTGTTTTTCCAAAAATACCATTTCCATTTTTAATTAAAGGCTTTTAAATTATAGAAATTTGAATATGAATCATTAGCAGGGTGCAATATACCACCTTAAAGGGTTTAGGGGGTGCAAAGTGCCAAAAATAAAAAGTTGGGGTGCAAAATGACAAGGAGCCTCATTTAGAGAATGTAAAGTGCCAAAACATATTTATCAGATTTAGATAATAAGCATATCCACATAGTGTATTCACAAGAAATAAGGTTTATTTGGAGTCATCATTCAAGTGAGATTCACATCATCTGATATTATAATTTGGTATTACAATAATAATATGGAAGTAAATATCAACAAGTACAACTATAGTAATATATGAAAGTAAACATTAAGTAGTGCAACCATTATAATAAAATTAATAATGAGTGATTAAAACACAATAATATGGATGTAAACATCGACCATTTAAACCCTTTGCAACATATATACAAATCAAAAATTTGGAGCCTAGGTTTTAGTTCGTAAACCTAAATATTGTAAGATTTTGGAAAATAAAAGAAACCTCGACTACCGAGAGATCCTAAAGTGATGCTAGCGGTCGTGAATGCGGCGGTTATGAACCGTCATCAATTTAACACGGCATTTTGTCCGATGAGATTGAACAAAAATACCATCGTCATGAAATTTGTGTTTGACATAACAACGATTATGACTGTCGCCAAGAAAAATAATAATTTTGAACATAACTAAAGGATGAAGTTTCTTAGATGAGGCCGGGCATTCACAAACGACGGTTTGTGATCGCAACGCTCACGACCGTCATCACCGCGCCTAACAGACCCTTATTTATTAAAAATATCATTGTAAAGTAATAAATTCATAATTATCACTTTTTTGAATGTTTATCAAGCTCTTCCAGTGCTTCATGGTTGTGAATAAATTAGAATATATAAATTCTAATTGAGCATCTCATCAATCGAATAGACACATCATCGTCATCAATTAGAGTACATGTGTAGCGCCTCAAATTCATGTCACGACATTGTGGGGTGCGGATAGAAGTTATAATACTTAAAATTTAAGTATCTGGTGTTTGGATAGCTGAGATGTGGTCTGTGGATAACACAGGTTACTAGGTTTAAAAATAAAACCTAAATCCCTCTTCTCTCCTATTACCCGTTTCCCCTTGCCCTATTTCCTCTCGTGAGCGCCGCTGAGAGGAAAACAAAAGGAGATCGATCTCCATCCTCACGAGCCGTCCGCTCCTGGTCACCGCCATCGAACTGCCGCCGACTACCTTCCTGCCGCCGACGAGCTTGAGGGAGGAAACTCAATTCTCTCTCAAAGCACCAAAGCAAACGAAGACAAGATTGAGCAAAAACACTCTTACAACGAAGATGAATGCACCGATCTAAGAAACCTGTTCTTTCTCCTTGAAGAACTCCCTCCGGCAACAATGACGGCAAGACCTCGCGACTTTCTCCTTTTTCGCGAATGACGGCTCTGAATCGGGAATGATTCTTCTGCCAAAGCATCTCTGCCTATTTAGGGCAAAAGGGCGAACTCATCTTGACCATTGAAATAAGTTCCAATGCGGTCTGACGACTCCCTATCGCAGATTTACGAAACCGTTTCCTTCCACTACCGCCCTATGGTAAGTACCACTGCGCCGCGGTAGCCATCAAGACGATAAAGTCCTATAACCGACATTGGTCTGGACGATATACACCATCTAGCTGATATGTTATCGCCAGCGGTAACCTCCTACCGTTGGGTGTTAGCCCGTTGCTGTCAGGCGTCTACTCGATCGCCCTGACTTTCTGGATGATATCCATCATCTAGATGATATGCTACCGCCAGCGGTAACTTCCTACCGCCCGATGGTAGCGCTAATAACAGCAAAACTGCAGCAGCCTCTACTCACAAACAGCAGACCCCAAACTTGATTTGATTCAAAGTCCATTCAAAGTCCTTCGACTCTTTAGGGGTTGGACCCCAACACTTGCCACTTTTCCCTTTTTGCTGATATTCTCTTTGTCGATCTTTGTGCCGAGCCCAACCACCTCCGACCCTCTGTCACCATCTGAGAGCAGCAAGGCCGTTATTTCAAGATGGGCTTATCGACTCTTCTCCCGCGATTGATCGGGGGAGAAGCCCCTCCATGTGAGAGGCATTTGTTGTCGTGAAGGATTGTCAAGCAAACTCGTGTCAAGCAGTGCATTGCCGAAGAACGTTGTGGGAAGCCGTCTGGAAGCTCAAATCATTGTGAGGAACTGCTACGGCCGTTCCAATGGCTTCGAGTCGCGCGCCGAGGGTAACGATCCTTTTCCCGGTCTTAGGATCGTATTTATGTACTTTTGTGCTTGTAATGATTTTTGTGCAATGGGAGTACCCTCACGCCATTCAGGTTGAGGATGAGAACTACGCCAGGGCGTTGGATTGAGACCCCGACGTATGTTTGTGTGAGCTGCACGTAGAGTCCCTCTCCCGCTAAGCAGTGGAGAGAGGGGACTCCGCCAGGGCATGGGATTGCGACCCCGATGTAGTTTTCTACATTTACCTTGCTTATGAGGGCCACTCGCCTCTAATTGGACGCGATGTGTATTTCCCTTGGTTCATTGTGAACCACCGGGTTGATTGTGTCCGTCCCCAGCATAAATGTGCATTAGTGATCCGACGTGCGAGTCTGGATTTAGGCATGATGTGTGAAGCCTACCCGTGGCCAAGCTTATCAAAGGCGCAAGGCACACCAAGGCACAAAGGGGTCCTGGAGCCTAGGCGCACTATCACGGACTAGTCCCCTTGACTATGTCGCGCACGGCCTTAGCTCCTCTTGCCACCCCTCGCGGCTAGCTAATTCAGCCTCGCTCTAAGAAAACTGTGGTGGAAATGGGAACGAGAACAAGAACACAAGAGCACAAGTGGACAAGAGAAGAAGTAAGCAAGAGAACTCAAAAGCTTATTCCAAACTTGGATGGTTACAAATGAGGGGGCCTTCCCCTTTTATAGGCCCCAAAGAGGTTTCCCTCCAATCCAAAGAATATTCTAGATCCCTACTATTCTAGAGTATTCTATACAATTCCGGTATATACAAGAGTCTTGGACTCTCTAGATTGTTCTACTGCCTTCCTATGTACAAGACTCCAGATTTCTCTAGAATCTTCTCATGTATTAACCCCAAAAGTGAGGAGATCGTAACATTCTCCCCCACCTATCCTGGCGTCGTCCTCATCGCCTCATACTACTGAATGAAGTCCTTGAACTGCCACAAGTCTTCTAATGTCTCCCAAGTAGCATCGGACTCTGGCAATCCCTTCCATCTGACTAAGTACTGGGAAATTGGCGGGACTCCGCATCGCCGTACCACCCTCTGAGATAGCACCCGATCAATCTCCTTCTCGAATGATTTGGTCATGATCGGAGGCGCTCTATGTGATTCTCCTCGCCTCGGGTCTTCCTGATCTTCATGATAAGGCTTCAACATGCTTACATGGAAGATCGGATGAATCTTCAATGAGTTGGGTAGATCAAGGCGATATGACACCTTTCCTACCTTGCTGATCACCTCGAACGGCCCTTCATACCTCCTTATCAACCCCTTATGCATGCTCCGCATTACTTTGAACTGTTGGGTAGGAGTTTTACCATCACTTTATCTCATAGGCCAAACTCCTGCGGCCTTCTCTTCACGTCCGCCCATTTCTTCATGCGTTTCCTTGCTTTCTCTAGGCAGACTTTGGCCAAGTCATTTTGTTCCTCCCAAGACTTTGCCAACTGAAGTGCTCCTGGGCTCTTTCTTTCTCCAGGGTTGATGGCTAGTGCATGCGGTGTGAGCGGTTGACGCCCGGTCGCCAGCTCGAAGGGACTCCTTCCCGTAGACTCGCTCCTCTGCAAGTTGTAGGAAAACTGAGCAACATCCAAGATCTTTGCCCAGTCCCGCTGGTTAGCACTCACAAAGTGCCGCAAGTAGCACTCCAACAAGCCATTTACCCTCTCGGTCTGCCCATCGGACCGCGGGTGGAAACTTGTGGAGAAGTTTAGTTGTGATCCCATCATCCTGAACAATTCCGTCCAAAGTTTCCCTGTGAAGCGAGGATCTCGATCGCTCACAATATTTTGTGGAAGCCCCCAATGCTTTACCACTTGCTTGAAGAATGCTTGGGCCGCTTCCTCCGTTGTGCAGTCCTTTGTGCACGGGATGAATGTCCCATACATGGAGAATCGTCTACGACCACCATGATCGATCCAAATCCCTCTGATTTGGGAAGAGCGCTGATGAAGTCCAACGTCACGGTGTGCCATGGATGATCTGGAACTGGAAGAGGCTCTAGCAATCCCGCTGGTTGCCGATTCTCCACTTTGTCTTGTTGGCACACAAGATATGTCTTCACATATACGTCCACGCTTTCCTTCATCTTCGGCCAGTAGTACAAGATCTCCACTAGCGCCATGGTTCTCTTTTGGCCAGGATGACCTGCCCATCGAGTGTCATGACACTCCTTGATCAATTCCCTCCGTAGGTTGTCCCACTTTGGGATGTATAGTCTCTTCCCCTTTGTGTAAAGGAGTTCATCCTCTACCCAAAAGTGTTTGGCTGTTCCTTCCCTTGCCGCCTTCATTAGCTCGATTGCCAACGGATCTTGTTGCAACCCTTCCTTGATCCTGGTTAGCAACTCCCCTTTCACCGTGGATATAACAGCAAGTTCCGCCTTGTGGATCAAGGCATCCGCAACAACGTTCGCCTTCCCGGGCTTGTACTCCATAGAGTAGTCGAACTCTGCTAGAAAATCTTGCCACCTTGCTTGCTTTGAAGATAACTTCTTTTGCGTCTGGAAGTAACTTGTGGCCACATTGTCCGTCTTGACCACAAACTTCGCCCCGAGCAAGTAGTGTCTCCACACCCATAAGCAATGTATGGTAACAGTCATTTCCTTCTCCTGGACGGTGTACCGCCGCTCCGTCTCGTTCAGCTTTCGACTTTCATATGCCATAGGATGTCCATCCTGCATCCAGACTCCACCAATGGCAAAGTCGGAAGCATCCGTCTGGACCTCGAACTCCTTTCCAAAGTCCGGCAATGATAACACCGGCTCGGTGCTCACTGCTTGTTTTAGATCTTCAAAGGCATGTTTGCATCCCTCATCCCAAGCCCACGATCTGTCCTTCTTTAGCAAGTCCGTCAATGGGGCTGTTCTCCTTGAATAGCCCTGGATAAACCGCCGATAGTAATTTGCAAGTCCAAGAACGGATCTTAGCTCGGTTACCTTAGTAGGTGGCTCCCAATCTATGATCGCTTGGATCTTGGCTTCATCCATCTTCAACTTGCCATGTCCAATGACATGTCCCAGAAATGAGACCTCCTCCGTGCCAAACGTACACTTCGACTTCTTCACATATAACTCGTTCTCCCGCAAGACTCGAAAGATAGTGCGGAGATGTTTCGCATGCTCCTCCATTGAGTTGATGTAGATCACGATGTCATGCAGATAAACCACCATGAACTGATCCAGGTAGAGATGGAATATCCTGTTCATCAAAGTGCAAAATGTGTCTGGTGCATTTGTCAAGCCAAATGGCATGACCAACCACTCGTAAGACCCATAACGAGTGATGCACGACGTCTTTGGCTCATCTCCTTCAGCAATTCAGACTTGGTAGTAGCCCTTCTGCAAGTCCATCTTGGTGTAGACCTTGGCTTTCCCCATCCGATCAAACAAGTCAGCGATCAAAGGAATAGGATACTTATTCTTGACCGTTACCTTGTTGAGTGCCCGATAGTCTACACACATCCGCAAAGATTCGTCTTTCTTCTTCTGAAAGAGTATCGGTGCGCCATATGGTGCTTTCGATGGATGAATCTTCCCCGTGTCAAGTAGCTCCTTCAGCTGCTTGCTGAGTTCCTCCAATTCGGGCGGAGCCATGCGATATGCCGCCATCGCAGGTGGTTTCGCCCCTTGTTCCAGCTCAATCTCATGGTCCACCTCCCTCCGAGGCGGTAGCCTGTTCGGAAGCTCAGTTGGCATAACGTCTTGATTCTCCTCCAAGACTTGCACAATGAAAGGATGTACCTCCTCATCCTTTGCCGCAACTTCCTCCTTCAAGGTGGCTAAGTAAGTGACCTCTCCTTTCTTGACGCATTTGGCTATTTGCATAGCCGATAGCTGCTTTCCCTTCGTTGGTGGCCCTTCCACTGCTGGTATCATGCATGGAGACTCTTTCTCCATAATGCACATGGATCTACAAAAAGGCATAGTGATAGTGAAAGTGCACAGTTGACCTCACTAGAATTCTCTAGAGGGGGGTGAATAGAGATTTAAAAATATTTTTGTGCAAAGTTAATAATTATATATATGTGTGTAATGATCACAGATTTAAGCTTCCCACACACCAACAAGAATTAAGCAAGGAAAGAAGAAAAATGACAACAAGAAAATCACAGCACAACACAAGAAAATATAGTGGTTCCCCAAACTTTGGGTAGTCCACTCTTCTACCCCCTTGGTAGGAATTCACTAACTTGCACTGAGTCTTTTGATAAGGAGACTCTTAGAACCAGACTGAGTCTTTTGATAAGGAGACTCTTAGAACCACTACAACTGATTTTTTTGAAGAGAGATTCTAAAAACTCTTTTACACAGTTTGAAAATGAAGTAAGAAAGAAAAGAAGTAGAACAAGTAGAAGAACAAGAAACAATATATGTAAGAAGAAATCTTCTTCCTAGCAAGAAGATTAGAAGCACAAGTATAGTGAATAGGATCTCTCTTCTATAGTGAGAAGGAGATGGTAAGCTTTTCTCTCTTTTATGAGAGCTTTCAGAATTTGCAGCAGAATGGCTTCAGAAGAAGGATAAGATGAAGGCTTTTTCTTTTGCTGCAGCACACTATTTCTTTTCTCAACTTTCTCACTCTTCACTTGGGAGCTCTTCCTCTATTTCAAAATGGATGAAGTGGATCACTTGTTCTTATTCTTTGCCGACCTCCTTCTGATTTATAGCTCTGTTTGAAATATAATGCTAAAGGAGAATAATCAATTAGCAGACAAAGAATTAGAAAGAGGTAAGAGTTTCCATAATTAATATTTCTGTAGAAGGAAAAGAATTCATTCTAATTTCAAATAATATCCATAATAATCTGAATCAAATAAGCCAAGAATCAAATAGAAGGAAAGGCTTATTCAGAACGGCTATAAAAGAATAATATTATTCCATAAAAATCAGATCTACAGAAAGAAAGAAAGAGATCTGTCGTGTTTTTGAATTACTTATAGATATTGACGTGTGTCGATTACTATTCGACATAAACGTCGATTTCATCCTGGCTGGACGTCGAGAGGAGATTAAGGAAGGTGTGTCGACTAGGATGCGTCGACTTTATCACATGCGTCGACTGGAAGTCAGAGGCACGTCAACTAGGATTACGTCGAATTCTTCTAAGAGTTACTTCGACTCTTCCTGAGAGAAACGTCGACTATATTTCGACGTTGCGTCGAATACTATTCGACGTATATTTACTTAGCCCAATTTTTTCATACTTAGAATTTATGTTCTACTCAATTCTAGGGGTTAAGATAAATCATTTCCCCAACAATTTCCCCCTATTTGTCTTAACCCTATATAGAGAGAAATTTGTATTAGCTTTTAATCAACAAAGCAAAGCATTTATATAGAGAAGAGATATGCTAAGCAATCAGAAGAAAATAGAATAAGAAATTATATAAACAACTTTCATGTTTAGTTGGGTAATCAACATTTAAGCATAGACAAATGTTTAAATATAGTATATCATCATTGTTCAGGGGTAGGAGGAGTTTTTTTTTTCTAGTGAATACTTTTGTGGGCTGCTCCTTCTCAGCAGCAGGTGATTCCCTCAGCTCCCCCTGAGTCTCAGCAATTTGCTCCCCCTGATTTAAAGTAGTTTGCTCCCCCTGGGATGGACCTTCCTTTGAGCCTTTTGCTTCTTCTTCAGTCTCTCTTTCATTTCCAATTTCAGGTATACCAGCATCTGGCTCCCCCTGAGCTTCAGCTTCCTCTTCAGCTACATCTTCTGCTCTACTTGCCTCCCCTTGCAATAGATCCACTTGTTGTGCAGCTTCTCTTGCTATAATCAGTACATTTGATATCTGCTCTTCAGTATGTAGCTCTGGTACTACTTCATTCCCAATGGTCTTGAGTAGAGCTAAACTGTCAGATTTTGAAGGATGAGGGGTTTTGTGAGAGGGAGTTTTGTGGCTGGAGAGCTGCTCTTCATCTAACTTCTCCCCCTTCTTGACCTTCTTAGCCAAGGAGGTGAAGAAAGACTTGGTGACCCTAGATGAAGAGATAGAGGATTTCAGGTTTTGCACAGAGGCATTGACCCCATCTATTTGGGTTTGCATGTGCATGATGGAAGAGTGAATTTGAGAGCAGTGTCCATCCAGCAAGTCCTGAAACTTTTGGGCTGCTGACTGGATACACTGGGTGATGAGGTTTTCAGTGGATGGTTCAGAATGTGGTGATGGAGGAGGAGATAATGGTGGAGGAGGAGATAATGGTCGAGGTGAATGTGAGGAAGGTGGAGAGGGGACTGTATCAAGTTGATGAGGTGTATTTGATGGAGGAGGTGGAGGAATAGAAGAGGGTTGAGCAGGTGACTGAGTTGGTATTTGTGAAGGTGTGGATAATGGTGGTACAGAAGAGATGTCTGTATGAGGAGGAGGAAGAGGTGAAGATGGATGATCAGGAGAGTTAGGAGGAGATGGAGTTCTTTCAGGAATGGAACCAGGCTTGGGAATTTGCCTGGTCCATTTTGAGAAGAGGGCTATTGACATCCTTTTTCCAGGAGGGATAGGGATTCCTTTTGACCTACATAGGTCAGGGAAGGAGTGGAAGAGTACTTGACTCATGATTCTCATATATGCATTCTCTTTATGAGACTATTTGTAGCCTATCATTTTGAGCAGGAGGCTGGCCCAGTGTACTTTCTTCTTCAGCACAAGGGCCTCCATGATGTTCAGTTGTTGTTTGGGTACTGCATCATGGGCAGAGATCTTGCATAGTAGAATTTTTCCTACTATATCTGCTAGTAATCTATATTCATCAGAAAAGTCAATTTTCTTCATGTGGATTGGTCTATCTTTTGAAAACTTCATGGTGATTAACAGATTCTTGATTTCATCAGGGGTGAGTTCCACAGGTTCATCACCTGATAAGGGAATGATGAAGGAGACTTATTTAGTTACTCTTTAGAAACTGATTTTCTTTCCCTATTTGAGTTGGACAAAATTAACATTGTAATGTACCTGATGGAAGATCAAAGGTAGTCCTAATGTGTTCTGCAGAGATTGAGACAGGTGTCTCATGGATTGTTCCTTGGATTTCTCCTTGTTCAGATATCTGAGCATGAGTCATGAGTTCTGTAAGTTCTGTCTCCAGGAGCTTGCATCTTGTGGAGATGAGCTTGTCTAATCCAGCTTCTGTATACAGAGCTATGATGCTCTTGTAGTTTTCGGCGGCGTCTTGGAAGGATTTGAGGTCAATGTCGAATCCTGAGTTGGTCTTAGGAGCCATTTTAGGTCAGTGAGAGAGGAAGGAATAGTTGGAGTGAGGAGCAAGAGGGATAAGAGATGCAGAGGTCGTGAAGGTTTCTAACTGAAGAGTCTATTTTAGTTAGGTGAAACGTCGAAACGAGACACAATTCGAGGCTTATTCGGTACAACAGTGGATGTGACCAAAATATTTTGGTATTGGCGCTCATTTTCATGAAGTCGACGTTACGTCGAGTGGAATTCGTCGTGAGCGTCAATATAGTCAGGTTTGGGATGATAGGGTTTCCTATCGACGTATGCGTCAATTTATTGAATTGAGTTATCGACGGTGCGTCGATTCGAAGCCGACGTGACTTTATTTGACAGATTCTGGGTTTTCCTTGAGAAATTATTTCTTCCTATTCCTAAAGTTTTCTAAGTCAGCCTTGGGCTTAATTGTTACAGGTAGTTTGATTGATTGTGCCAACATTGTTTGGCAATGTGGCCAATTTTGTTACATATATAACATCTGATTATCTTTAGATTATTGGATTTTGAGTTTAGAAAGGGATAGTGGTGTTGATTAGGACAAAAGTTATGATCAGGATAGCAATTTTGATTATGAAAAGACTTTTGATTAGGATAGAAGTTTTGATCAGGATAAAAGTTTTGGTCAGGATGAAAGGCTCCTGAATGGGGGTTAAAATGGAAAGTTTTTGGAGGATGAAAGTGTTCTGTCTTTATGTTGCTCTGAGTTTGTATGCGTCGATATCTATTCGACGTATGTTGAGAGTTGCGTCGATATATATTCGACGCTTTCTCCAGATTGCGTTGATCTGGAATCGATGCATGGAAGAAGTTGCGTCGATTGTAAGTCGACGCAGTTTTATTCATGCGTTGATTTGAGGTCGAAGCATCTGAGAGATTGCGTTGAGTAGAATTCGACGTACTGTCATTCATGCGTCGATATGAAGTCGACACAATTGTGTCTTTACAAATTTTATTTTTCCCTTTTTCTGATTTTATTTCTTTATGAGTTGTTTCTTTTGACTTAGTTGCCTTCTTAGAAGTAGTTTGAGAGTCTTCATCTGTATAGTATGATGTTTCATCAAAATGGTTTATCTCATTGAGGGAGTCTTCTTCCTTATTTTGTGAGTCTTTTTCTTGGTTTATTGATTTAATGGGTTTAGTGAATTTAACAGGGCTCATCCAAGCAGGTTTGTTGGATGGAATTGGACTAGCTGAGGGATCAGCTCCTAGCCCAAGATTTTTAAGTCTTTTTGTTTGTTTTTCTGTGATTTCTTTAAGTGTTTGGCTTCTCATTTTTATTGATTCTTCAAAAGCTTTTGCTTGGGACACCTTATTCTTAAGAAGCTGGTTTTCTATTTTAGCCATCTCTATTTCCTTTTCTATGATATTAGCCCTTAACTCATGATTTTTAGAGCAAGTATCTTCTATCTTTCTCTGGTTTTTGATGACATTAATTTGTTCTTTTAGATTATTAATTTTTTGTTTAGCTTTTAGTTGATCTAAACATAATTCTTTAAAATCCTTTTTGAAGTCTTCACACAGAAAATCTATGTCATCAAAAATGCTTACCTCATCCTTATCCTCAGATTCCTCTATGAGAATAAGGCTATTTTCCTTACCATCTTCAGAAAAGATGCTTCCTTCTGATTCTGTCTCACTCCATGATTTGGCATCATGTTCTTCTTTTGAGCTTTCAAAAGCCATTAGGCATAGGTCTTCTTGCTTAGACTCTTCATTGTCACTTTTGGATGAGGTGCTGTCCTTAGAATCTGTTTCACTCCAAGCTTCTGCAATGAAGCCTCTTTCTTTCTTCTTCCACTTTTTCTTAAGATATTTCTTTTTTAGATCTTTCTTTTTCTCAGTATTTTCTGGACATTCTGGTGCTATGTGTCCAGGTTTCCTGCAGGAATAACAAATGATTTCTTTAGTAGGAGTTTTATCATACCTTGATTTTGATTCTCTCCTTCTAGGCCCATCTGTCTTGACCCATTTCTTGAATCTTCTGGCCAGGAGGCTGAACAATTCTTCTTCAGTGACATGGGTCTCTTCTTCTGTTGCTTTCAAAGCAATGCTTTTATCTTTTGAGGAAGTTGAAGTGCTTCCTCTTCTTTGCTTCTCTTCTCTGGTTTTCAGCAGCTGCTCATAGGATTTGAGTTTTCCTAAGAGAGCATCTGTTGAGATTTCCCTTTGACTTCTGGAGTCTCTAATTGGCCAGATTCTTGAATCCCAAGAGCTAGGGAAGCAAGTTAGCAATTTGTCATTTATCTCAGTGAGAGATATGTCCTTCTCAAGTGTTCTCAACTCATTTACTATGAGGCTGAATCTGGCATACATGTCAGCAACACTTTCACTTTCTTTCTTCTGGAAGTTTTCATATTGAGAGATGAGTAGTGCCTTTCTATCCTTTTTCTTATCAGCACTTCCCTCTACCATTTTGGTGAGAGCTTCCCATACTTCCTTAGCTGACTCACATTCAGCAATCTTTTGGAAGATTTCATCTGAGATGGTTGAGACTAAGATATTCATAGCCTTGGCATCACATGCTTGAGCTTTCTTTTCTTCATCTGTCCATTCAGCCTTTGGAGCAAGTGTTTGTGTGACCTTTCCACTTGAGTCCTTCTTGTATGGCTTGGGAGGACCTGTCATAATTACATCAAACAATTCTCCATCAATAGAGTTCAGATAAATTCTAATTCTTATTTTCCAAAGTGCAAACTTTTCAAGGTTGCAAATTGGTGGTCTGGTGGAAGCCTAATCTTTGATTTGTGCCATGTGAAAAATAATTTTTAGATATATATATATAAGAGGTAGGACCTTTTTGATCAAGGAGTTAACCTTTTTAGATCAACCTGGCTCTGATACCAATTGAAAGTGCACAGTTGACCTCACTAGAATTCTCTAGAGGGGGGGTGAATAGAGATTTAAAAATATTTTTGTGCAAAGTTAATAATTATATATATGTGTGTAATGATCACAGATTTAAGCTTCCCACACACCAACAAGAATTAAGCAAGGAAAGAAGAAAAATGACAACAAGAAAATCACAACACAACACAAGAAAATATAGTGGTTCCCCAAACTTTGGGTAGTCCACTCTTCTACCCCCTTGGTAGGAATTCACTAACTTGCACTGAGTCTTTTGATAAGGGTACTCTTAGAACCAGACTGAGTCGTTTGATAAGTAGACTCTTAGAACCACTACAACTGAATTTTTTGAAGAGAAATTCTAAAAACTCTTTTACACAGTTTGAAAATGAAGTAAGAAAGAAAAGAACAAGTAGAACAAGTAGAAGAACAAGAAACAATATATGTAAGAAGGAATCTTCTTCCTAGCAAGAAGATTAGAAGCACAAGTATAGTGAATAGGATCTCTCTTCTATAGTGAGAAGGAGATGGTAAGCTTTTCTCTCTTTTATGAGAGCTTTCAGAATTTGCAGCAGAATGACTTCAGAAGAAGGAGAAGATGAAAGCTTTTTATTTTGCTGCAGCACACTGTTTCTTTTCTCAACTTTCTCACTCTTCACTTGGGAGCTCTTCCTCTATTTCAAAATGGATGAAGTGGATCACTTGTTCTTATTCTTTGCTGACCTCCTTCTGATTTATAGCTCTATTTGAAATATAATGCTAAAGGAGAATAATCAATTAGCAGACAAAGAATTAGAAAGAGGTAAGAGTTTCCATAATTAATATTTCTATAGAAGGAAAAGAATTCATTCTGATTTCAAATAATATCCATAATAATCTGAATCAAATAAGCCAAGAATCAAATAGAAGGAAAGACTGATTCAGAACGGCTATAAAAGAATAATATTATTCCATAAAAATCAGATCTACAGAAAGAAGGAAAGAGATCTGGCGTGTTTTTGAATTACTTATAGATATCGACGTGCGTCAATTACTATTCGACGTAAACGTCGATTTCATCCTGGCTGGACGTCGAGAGGAGAATAAGGAAGGTGCGTCGACTAGGATGCGTCGACTTTATCACATGCGTCGACTGGAAGTCAGAGGTACGTCGACTAGGATTACGTCGAATTCTTCTAAGAGTTACTTCGACTCTTCCTGAGAGAAACGTCGACTATATTTCGACGTTGCGTCGAATACTATTCGACGCATATTTACTTAGCCCAATTTTTTCATACTTAGAATTTATGTTCTACTCAATTCTAGGGGTTAAGATAAATCATTTCCCCAACAAATAGCTCGTACCTTCTCGAAGAAATCCATCACAAGTACAACTTGAAAATCATCCATCGATGCAATGGAGAAGTTTACTTGGCCCTTCCAATTTCCCAACTGCAACTCCACTCCGCGTGAAACTCCTTGCAGCGGTCTCGCCTTCCCATTCACCGTCTTCAACCATCCTTCCCCCTTAGAGACTTGTAGTCCAAGTCTCTTGGCTTCCTCCTCGGTCATGAAGTTATGCATTGCTCCTGTGTCAACCAAGGCCTTGGTGGCCTTCCCATTTGCATACGCCTCCACGAACATCAATCCTTTTGGTGACGCGGCTGGAGCAGGTCTAACATTCAAAGCATTAAGTAATTGTAAGGATCCCATTTGAGCAGAAGTACCTTCTCCAGAATTTCCCGCATCATTGCCTTCCATAATTGCTGAAAGCGTTCCCATCTTTGGACAGCTGCTCATTGCATGCGGTCCCTTGCATAAGAAGCATCCCCTTTTCGGAATGAAGGCCTTCTTCTTCTCTTCATATTCCTTCCGAGTGTCATGCCGCTGGAAGTTGGACTTCGTGCCATCACGCTTCTCTCCCCCACCTTTCCCGTAATCCTTATCCTTCTTTGGCTTTGCTGCATCTTGGTTCCGTTGGTACTCAATAAGGGACTCAGCTGTGGCAATAACTTCGTCCAACGTCTTGACATCTCGCCTTTGTAATTCTTGCTTAGCCCAATGCTGAAGACCATCCACGAAGAAGAATCGCAAGTCTTCATCCGACAGGCTAGGAATTTGCAGCATCAAGGTGGTAAATTCTTTAACATACTCCGCGATGCTCCCCTTGTGCTTCAACTCCCTCAGCTTCTTTTTAGCTTCATAAACGACATTTTTCGGATAGAAATGTCGTTTGAGTTCACGCCGGAACTCCTCCCATGTATCAATACGATACAAGTCTTTTTCGATGTCGGTCTGCTTTCTTCGCCACCATAGAGAAGCTACATCTGATAAGTAATAAGAGGCTTGTCGTACCTTAGCAGCTTCGTCAACGAGGTTACACCCCTCGAAGAATTGCTCCATCTGCCAAATAAAGTTCTCTACCTCCTTTGCATCTCGCTTGCCAACAAATGGCTTGGGCTTAGGAACCTCCATCCTTGGATTGCCCATTGCCGTGTTGCCTCCACCATTAGCCACGGCTCGGCGACATAAGGTGATTTCCTCCTTCACATCATCAAAGCCAATCCGCATTGCTTGAATGACATCTTCCATCCTAGCGAGGCGTTCCTCCAACGCCAGGTGAGCATCAAGACAAGTCTGGGTAGACTCCTTGATGGACTCGAATTCCTCTAGCACATGGGCCTCAAGAGCTTTGAAGTTACCTTCCACCTTCTCAACTCGGTCGGCCAGCATCATGACAGCCTGATCCACGTGAGTTCCTTCACGCATCTTGCTATGATCCCTCTTCTTCCTGCCTTGTTGATCTACGACCTCCCTGTCGCGCTCGTCAACAACGCTTGAGTTGTTTGCCTCATTCGCCATAGCAGCACCACAAATTGAACCTTAGTGAACCTGGGTCAACCTAGGTCAACCTGGCTCTTATACCAACTGTCACGGACTAGTCCCCTTGACTATGTCGCGCACAGCCTTAGCTCCTCTTGCCACCCCTCGCGGCTAGCTAAGTCAGCCTCGCTCTAAGAAAACTGTGGTGGAAATGAGGACGAGAACAAGAACACAAGAGCACAAGTGCACAAGAGAAGAAGTAAGTAAGAGAACTCAAAAGCTTATTCCAAACTTGGATGGTTACAAATGAGGGGGCCTTCCCCTTTTATAGTCCCCAAAGAGGTTTCCCTCCAATCCAAAGAATATTCTAAATCCCAACTATTCTAGAGTATTCTATACAATTTCGGTATATACAAGAGTCATGGACTCTCTAGATTGTTCTACTGCCTTCCTATGTACAAGACTCCAGATTTCTCTAGAATCTTCTCATGTATTAACCCCAAAAGTGAGGAGATCGTAACAGCACGCCTGAGGCACGTGAGGCGCAAAAAAGAAATAAATGACCAAATATTATTTTTTAAATACCAAATACATATAAAAAAACATCTACTACCATATTAACACATAAATGAAATGTAACACGAATCTATAATATATGTTCAATAAAACAGAAACATAGATATTCATATAATAGACAGTCAATACAACAAACACATGAATATTCATATATGAAGTCATATAGAGGAAATGTAACATGGATCAGGCGATCAACATACCTGAATTTGCAGCTTATCATATTGCTTTATTTATTTTTCAAACGCATAATATGCACTAAAGTAATTAGAAAAACACTTATTAATATATAATTTAAATAAAAGATAAAGTATTCTGAAATTTAAATAATTTATTACTCACCTAGCTACTCATCCTCTGAAAAGACCATGTTTTCATCATCTTCTTCGTTGTCACTATAATCTTCTTCTTCGTTGTATTCAGCTTCTTCTTCATCGACTTCAGCATCATCTCTAAGGACTACAGGAATAAGAACCTTCGTCTTAGATATGTTCTCTTTCTCAAATATCTTTGTACGAAGCGCATTCTTTCCTTTCGATAAGCGTGTGCGATTGCTTTCCTCTTCTACTCTAGTGGCTCTAGCAACTGTACCACAAGTCAAAAACTCATCATCAAAGACCAATTCCTCCTCCTGCTCAGTCTCAGTATCTGCCTCCATTTTGCCCATCAACCATTCATTGCTATCATCAATATATGTCAACGGAATCGGATCTATATGATCACGTGCATCATATCGACGCCTCAACGCTCAATTGTACTTCACAAATACTAAATCATTCAATCGTTGTTGAGCTAGTTTGTTTCTTTTTTGTTATGAATCTGCAATAAAAATAACCATTTAAATAAATCAATAAGCTTTCATCAATATGTAAATCACCGATAATAAATTTTAAATGCTTACATGTTCAAAAAAACTCCAATTTCGCTCACAACCAGATGCACTGCATGTAAGGCTAAGCATTTTTATGGCAAATCTTCTTAGGTCAGGAGTTGAAGCCTCGTAAGCTTGCCACCATTCAGATGTTAAGATAATAAATATTTAGAAACTGGAAAATTAAAGCAAACTTTTTGAATATTGACTAACTTACCTAGGGATTTTGTTTTTCTATGTCTAATTGCAAATTTCATTCCAAATAGCCCTTCAGCATTCCTATATAGAGTTAATTGGTCAATGATTTTATCTTGATCTCCATGGCTTGGAATTAGCCTTTGCATTGTTTTGTATAAACCCTCCATATATAACTTCTCTATCTTCTGCAATAGTGGGGTTTGAATAAAAAAATTCTGGATTTAAATAATGACCCGCAGCATGAAGAGGTCGGTGAAGTTGGCTTTCACATCTTCTATCCACAATTTTTAGGACATCCATGTATTTGTCCTCTTTCTCATTGAAAGACTTAATGATCGCCTCTTTAGCTCTGTCCATCGCTTCATAAATATAACTCATGACAGGTCTTTTCTCACCATCCACCAATCTTAATACGCGAACTAAAGGGCCAAATATCTTCAAAATATCCACAATACTTCTCCAAAAAGAGATCATGAGTATAATCCCTTGCACTTGTTTACCTCCACTTTCCTTTCCCCACTTGCTTGAAGACCACTCAGTTGTGGTGAACATCTTTCTTAGATTATTCCTTTGCTTATGAATGCGCTAAATAGTTAAGAAAGAAGTTGCAAACCTCGTTACAGCGGGCCTAAGCTCCACTTGCCCTGTAAAACTCCTTAGCATATTCACAAGCCCAGGGCGAACATAAATATAATCATTTATGGTCATTGCTCGCTTAAGTGTGCGACTAATATTGGGCATCTTTCTAATATCCTCTAGCATTAAATCGACACAATGCGCAGCGCATGACGTCCAATATAAATGTGGGCGCTTTGCTTCTAATAATTTACCTGTTAAAATTGAATAACTAAAAATGAATAAGATGATATTAATAATGAATAATTACTGATTCCTTTATAAATTACCTGCGAGTACATTATTGTTGGCACTGTCCGTAACAATCTGCACCACATTCGCCTCTCCAACCCTTTCTACCACCCTATCTAGTAACTCAAACATTTCTCCCCCGTCTTCGAGTAGTCGGATGCATCGACAGATTCTAGGAAAAATGTCCCTTTGGGTGAATTCACCAAAAAATTTATTAAAGTTCTTTGTTTCCGATCTGTCTATCCGTCAGACATAATAGAACAACCAAAGATCTTCCACTCATCTCCATACGCCTTCATCATGTCTTTCACTTCAGTGACCTCATTATTCAGCAAAGGCACGCGAATCTCATTATAACTTGGTGGCTTCAATCCAACTTCAAACTGTCCAATGGACTCCACCATCACCGCAAAACTAGAATGGGTTACAACATTGAATGAGATAGCTGCATCATACATCCATTGAGCTATATGTTTACAAGCTCGCCCTCTCAGCTCCTTACAAGCTTCGTTAATAGAAGTTTGTTTCATTTTTTGTTCAGCTCCTTTTTTGGCACCATCTTTTCAATATTTGGTGCAAAGAAAACATCTATCGGTCCTTTCAGTCGGGGCTTCTTGGAGAAACCTTCTATTCTATGAATCTTATCCACATTGTCATCCATTTCTTCATCACCTCCGAACGTATCTACATCTCTAAAATCAGGAAATGCGTGCTTGTCTGTGTTGCTTGCACTAGCTTTTTTGTCCATGAACTCTTGCAATTCCAAGCATACATGTTCGGGGCATTTGAGACATGCTTTGGTATTCCTAAAGCCCCCAAGATGTGTTGCTTGGCATGATAAATTCCTCCCTTCATAACTTTTTCGCAGAAATTACAAATCAAATCATTTTTGTTGTTTGGATTTTGTGGCCGCACATATTTCCAGCACGGATCTTTGTTTGATTGAGCAGTCAATGAACCAGAACTGCTCGCTTCCATTAAATCCTATTAAACAGAATCAATTGTATAATTTTCAAAATAAACAATAGACGTTACAAAAAGCACACACACAATTTGGAAAAAAGGGGAGAAAATAATTCATATAATGCGCTAAAAAAGGGGAGAAAATAATTCACCTTCAAGCACTAACGGCGGTGTGGATGCGAGGTAACGACTATGCCAACGAGGAGCAATGGAGCCGTCGAGCACGCATCAGCGAGGAGTTATCCGGCTCGTGTTGACCTACCCCTGCAACAAAATGCCATTGGCTTGATGAGTGTTTTAGACGTAACTAAGAGCAACAATAAAAATTTAGGTTCCTTATGTTGGAGAGATTGTAAGATATTTTAAATAATTTTGAAATTTCTTTGATGTTGTGATTTGAGTACAATTAGGAACTGTAAGGTTCAATGTGCTTTTGTTGGAGCACTCCTATGACGAGTTACCTCACTGTGAAGTTAATCCAAGAAAAAATTATTGTGTTTGCTTCGAAGGGAACATGATCTTACTGGTTGAGAACAAGAGCTATTACAAATTGCTACCAGATCCATGCACAAAAAAGAAGAAGGAAACTGTGTCATGGAAGATAAATTGCTATCCCAAATTGCTATGATATGGGAACCACCATTTGAACTCGTTGAGATAGTGTTGCATGGAGGGAGCAGACTTTTAATAGGAAACTCTAGAATATCATAGTGGATGATACTTTGCTGTTGTGTTCGGACTGGCCTACCATAAGTTCTCTTAAATTCCATGAAGTATTCATAAATCCACTAAGATGACTTGAGTTTCACCTTCAAGCACCTATCAGGCGGCGGCGAGAGGAGTAGTAGCGGAGCACTTACCCAGCGGCGGCGAGAGGAGCAGCAGCGGAGCACTTACCTGGCGGCGGAGAGAGGAGCAGTAGCGGAAATTCCGAGAGGAGGAGCAGCGGAAATGCAAAAATGCGAAAATGTGGGTCTCAGACTGAAATCCAAAACCTAAATAATGATCCTGCACGCTAGACGCTCGCCTAATTTGCGCCTTAAGGCACGCTAGGCGCTCGCCTAGGCGCGCCTAGCGCACGTCGCCCGCCTGGCCCTCCCCTAGGCACAGCCATTTGCGACCTGTGCGCCTGGCGCCTCAGGCGCGCCTAGGCGCGCGCCTTGATAACGTAGCCCGTGGCGATAAGTCCAGATCGGTGATGTTATGTGATGTGCTGCGATTAGCCCTAGGTGCGCTAATAGGAATGTCTCGTGCTATTCGTCGATGTGTTTGCGGGAATTTGTGGGTTATCTTCGTGGAGGCCACATTCCTATGAGGGTCTGCGTTGGGCTCGGTAGAACGACGAGTTTTGAGGGCTTTCGTAGGACGGGCGAGCTTCTCGTCCCCTTGTAGTTGTGTTTATGAGCTTCTTAGCTTTCGACGCGTTGCCCATGTATGTTAGGGTCGTGCAAGGCTCCGCTTGGAATCTACGTTTGAAGACGTGGGTTATGAGTCCCTCTTCGTTGTTACGTTGGAAGACACGAGTTATGAGTCCCCCATTCGTTGATACGTTAGAAGGCGCGGATTATGAGTCCCCGTTCGTTGTTACATTGGAGGGCGTGGGATTATATGTCCCCTTTTGTTGCTACGTTCGAGGACGCAGATCAAGTTGCCCCCTGTCACGTTTGCTTTGATGGTTGCAGGTTTGACCCTCCCGTCATGACGTTTCGGGACCGGGAGTAATGCTATACTCCCTGTCGCACTCTTTTGGACAGTGGCAGACTATTTTTCCCCCTGTCGTGCTCTTTTGGACAGTGGCAGACTGTTTTTTCCCATGTCGTGCTCTTTTGGACAGTGACAGACTGTTTTTCCCCGTCGTGCTCTTTTGGACAGTGGTGGACTGTGTTCCTCCCCGACGCGCTCTTTTAAACAGATATGGATTTTGTTCCTCTCTGTCGCGATCTTTTAGACAAATGTGAAATGTATTCCTCCTATCGCTACGGTTGAGTGTGAAAGGCGATCACACGCCTCTCATCGTGGGTACTCGAATTTGAATGTCTTCAGAGCTTAGGTCGTATGACTTTGGGTGTTAGCGATGCGTGCGTAATGGTATGGCTATAGGGACCCTTTGCGTGCCCTTTTGTTATTTGTTTTTATGCTTTGGTTTTCGTGTGTACTTCTAGGAGAGCGATGTACTCGCCCCGAAGTCCGCTAGGATGGTCGGGGGGGGGGGGGGGGGGGGGGGGTCGTTACGTTGTGTTGGTCAGCCCCATGCTGACCTTCGTTTGTCGCCCGTTTGTTCTTGGTTTCAGATGTCGTAGCTCGTAGCGGTGTGTAGTGGGTCGGAGCTCAAGAGTTACTGAGGAGTTGGAGATCCTTTTCCCCTTTTTGGTTTTCTTTTAGCCCTACTCTTATTTTATTTTGAAAGCCATGTAAGGTCTTAAGGCCAATACTTCAGTACTGTTTTCTCATTAGTTGTGGGCATTCATCCCCCTTTTGTTTGAGCTTTTATTAGCTTTTGTTGCAGTTTCAAACTCTGAGTTATTTAATTTTCATGTTATCAATTATTAGTATTTTAGATTTATGAATTTGTATGTCTTGCGGCCCCGACCGAACCCATGTTATATTCTATTTGCAGACCAGAGATGCTACAACATGACTCCACGCTTGAATTATGGGCCCAAGCACAATCTTCATTTACTATTTCACATTCCTTTGTTTTATTTGTCATACGCATTTTAACTCTATTTTGTTTTCTGAAAACACTACCACACTTTACAAACTGTTTGGAAAGTCTATCGATTGGAAAAGCTACAACCAAAAACTTCTTTTTTCCTCTTTTTGAAAAGTCAGTTGCCTCCTATTTTTCAACCTTTTCGAAAAATACTCTCTCATCCTGATATACAGTTAACGCTGCAGAAACATTTTCCTCCTTCCGATCCAATTCGACAACACTGCGAAAACTCTAGTGTTTCTCTCGACGATCCATTTTTCGCCAGGGCGTGCATTTTTAGCGCAAACGCGCATTTTTCTACCTAACACACATTTTCAGCTCGGGCGCGCTTTTTCGGCCCGGGAGCACATTTTCCGCTCGGGCTCGCATTTTTCGCCAAGGCGCGCATTTTCGGGTTTGGGCGCGCATTTTTCAGCCCGAGCACGCATTTTCCGCCATGGCGGGCATTTCCGCTCAGGTGCGCATTTTCCGCCCGGGAGCACATTTTTGGCCAGATGCGTATTTTCCCGCCCGGGCGTGCATTTATTAATTTATTATGTCTAATTTTGTCAAACAGTTTATAATGCGTTTCTCATTTCTGAAAAACTCTGCAAATAGAGTTCATTCAAACAGATCATTTGCAATAGACCTTTTTCCGATAGCTCTCTTTCCTACCCTCATTTTGCTACTACTCCCTTTTCCCACGTCACCACTCTCCCAAATAGGCCCTAAATAACCATATACTCCGCACATATCAGTAGATCACTGACAAACGGCATACAATAGTAAATTCATTTAACAAATGGCATAAATGAAATTTTGGGTCGAATATAGCCACACTTCATGATCATTGACCTGATAACCTGCTACAACACAAAATTGACTCAAATCCACATTCTCACTATAATACTTACCTAAATCTTGTCACCAAATGACATACAATTTTCAAATAATATATATTTGACATTTTTAGTCATGTAATATACATACACACAGAGAAAGCGAGAGAGAGAGAGAGAGAGAGAGAGAGAGAGAGAGAGAGAGAGAGAGAGAGAGAGAGAGAGAGAGAGAGAGAGAGAGAGAGAGAGAGAGAGAGAGAGAGAGAGAGAGAGAGAGAGAGAGAGAGAGAGAGAGAGAGAGAGAGAGAGAGAGAGAGAGAGAGAGAGAGAGAGAGAGAGAGAGAGAGAGAGAGAGAGAGAGAGAGAGAGAGAGAGAGAGAGAGAGAGAGAGAGAGAGAGAGAGAGAGAGAGAGAGAGAGAGAGAGAGAGAGAGAGAGAGAGAGAGAGAGAGAGAGAGAGAGAGAGAGAGAGAGAGAGAGAGAGAGAGAGAGAGAGAGAGAGAGAGAGAGAGAGAGAGAGAGAGAGAGAGAGAGTAGATTGTTCCCCATCAAATGGAGTTATGTGCTGAAGGGAAACATCTTTATTGACGGCAATGAGAGCTCAAATGGCACAGAGAATCTTCACTTCTCAAGCGCATAAGTTGCCTTGAGATATTCAATAATGAACGCACTTTCAAACATGTTAACCCCAGTATTAGGGTCCTCCAAATATGGTACCTGCATCAATCATCGCGTTCCAAGAAGAAATGTGAGGCAAAAGCTTATGCAAGCACATTGCACTATAGGCGAAGGATCACAACGCTTATTTGGAAATTAGGACTTCACCTGAAAGTGTCCAGCTTTGTCCAGTAGCTCTTGCCGTTTCGGGCTGCCCCTCGCACTACTGCCGTGCATAAATTTCATAAGACAAAGCGAAAACATAGAAGGTTCAGCTTCACCGAAGAATAAATTGAGGAATAATAACATTAACTTGAAGATCCTCTGTTAAGTCTGCTAAAATGAAATGCGAAAAAAAATCACATAACGTAAATTTCACAAATGATTTTTCGCGCAGGGTAATTTTTTTTTATTTCCTTCATGATACATGATCATGATCATTTTTCGTGGAAATTATCAAAATATCCTTCAAAACACGGGTCCCCGTACAATTGAACAGGAGGTTAATAGCCCAACAACCCCGCATATCCAATTCACCACTGAGTTGGACCGGCGAAAGGACATGGTGTACCAGTTGATACAATTTTTGCGTGAATCCAAAAACAATCTGATAAGACAAATGTCCATATCGTACTATAATATAAGATGTTTTAAATAAAAATACCAAGTGTCGTATTTCCACGGGGTCTATTTATTACTCTTAGTCACTAGATTACTATTATTTTGTCTATGAAAATTTGAAGTTGTTTTGAAAGAAAAATGCAGTGGTTTAAAACTAAGTACAATTAATGATTTAAAAGATTAACACTTGATCTAGAATTCCTTTGGAATGAAAATAAAATAAATAACAATTGATTCACAAGTTTTCAAATAAATAACCTTACCCGTGGAGGTTCCTAAATTATGATACACGTCTCTCGAGGAATACTACCACCTAACCTTAGGTTGATAGACCAAAATCTCTTTTTACAATCGAAACCCCTAAGGATTGATTTATGAAGCGAACCTCTCAATTGGATTTGACTCCAATCAGAAAGATTTGTCTTTCAACCTCTAGGGATGAGCTTGCACAGGGAGGGAATGCGAGATCGAGGAGAATGGGAGCTCGCACAGGGAGGGAATGCGAGAACACTGGGGATTGGTCGTAAATGACAAAGGTCTCGCGGATGGTGACACAAGCGGTGAGAGCAGAGGACTCACAGGAGGAGAATGTCGCAGACAGAAGCAGCGAGAGCTCGAGCAGGGAACTCACAAGAGGTTGATATCGCAGACATGGGAGGACTCGCGGGAAGATTACATAAGATGAAGGCGAATACAAAGGAGGCCGCGGGAAACACGGGAGAAGTAGCAGGCGCTACTGAAGATTCTGGGAGGAGCACGCAGCCAGAAGCCCGAAATGCGGCCTATAAATGTGCTGAACATAGAGCCTTATTTGCGCCAGTGGAATTAGAGAATTGATCATATTATTAGGGCACATAACCGGGCAATTTATAGGGATACAAAGAGGAAAATAAGGAGGAATAAACGATGTGGGACTAAACCCCACTACAAATAAATACAAATAATAATAAAACTTAATACTCCCCCTCAAGCTGGCGCGAAGATATTAAGCAAGCCCAGCTTGCCATAGGTATAAAGAAGCCGAGAAGGTCCAACGGCCTTGGTAAAGGCATCAGCAATCTGTTCAGCAGAGGGAACATAGGACGTGGCAAGAGTCCCCGAACGGATGTGCTCCCGAAGAAAATGGATATCCACTTCAATGTGCTTGGTCCTCTCGTGGAGAACAGAGTCAGATGCAAGCAAGAGAGCGGACTGGTTGTCACAAACCAGTGTCGAAGAAGTAGAAGGGGGAAAGCCAAGCTCGGTCAAGAAGGTGCGCATCCAAAGGAGCTCGGTGGCGCCATGGGCCATAGCCCTGTACTCAGCCTCAGCAGAGGAGCGAGACACAACACTCTGCTTCTTGCTTTTCCAGGAAACAAGATTGCCACCATAAAAGGTACACATCCCCGAAGTAGATCACCGATCGGTGAGGGAGCCAGCATAATCTGAATCCGTGTAGCAGGTAAGATCGGAAAGTGACGATGAACTGTAGAACAGACCTAGGCCAGGTGATCCCTTCAGGTAGTGGAGGATCCGAAAGACAACATCAAGGTGGGAAGTCCGAGGAGCATGCATGAACTGACTGACCATACTCACGGCAAAGCTAATGTCAGGGCGAGTATTGGTCAGGTAGATAAGTCTCCCAACAAACCGCTGGTACCTGCCAGGATCAGGAAGAGGTTCGCCAGATTCGGCATGTAAGCCGTGTTTTGGATCCATAGGAGTCGACGCTGGAGAGCACCCAAGAAGGCCAGTGTCACTCAGAAGGTCAAGAGTATACTTTCGCTGAGACAAAGAGATCCCCTGGTGAGATCTGGCAACCTCAATCCCAAGGAAGTACATCAGAGGCCCCAAATCTTTGACCTCAAATGCCCTTTGAAGAACCTCCTTGATCTGAACAATCCCGGAGCTGTCGTCACCGGTAAGGATGATGTCATCCACATAGACGAGAATAATCACCCTATGGCCATCTGCAGTGGTCCGAACAAAGCACGTGTGGTCGGCATGACATCTGGTGAAACCACTCTGAAGCACAACAGAACCAAACCGCTCAAACCAGGCACGAGGGGACTGCTTCAATCCATATAATGACTTCTGCAAGTGGCAAACACGACCCAAATACTCCCCCTGAAGCTTGTACCCTGGTGGCGGATCCATATAAATTTCTGCGTCAAGGTCGCCATTGAGGAAGGCGTTCTTGATGTCCAGCTGGTGAAGGGGCCACTGGTGGCAGGCAGCAAGAGAAATAAGAAGGCGAACAGAGGAGAGCTTGGCCACAGGAGCAAATGTCACCCCGTAATCCTCGGGGGTCTGGGTGAAACCTTTAGCAACGAGGCGAGCCTTGTGGCGATCCAAAGATCCGTCGGCATGATATTTGACGGTATAGACCCAACGGCAGCCAACAGTCTTCTTGCCTGCGGGAAGAGGAACTAACCGCCAGGTCCCATTCTTCCGCAAAGCAGACATCTCAGCCTCCATGGCGGCCACCCATTCAGGGTGCTGTAATGCCTCAGCCGTAGAGCTCGGAATCCGGATTGGTCAGTGGCTGTAAGGAAAGCTCGGTAACCCTGAGAAAGACGCTGGTAGGACACAAAATTTGCCAGCGGATGGTCAGTAACACAAGAGCGCTTACCCTTGCGAAGTGCAATGGGTAAGGCAGAAGAAGAATCATCACCTGCCTGAGGAAGTGGCACCTGGTCCGGTGAGCTGGGCTCGATCAGCAGATCTCGAAGGACTGGGTGGACACGGGAAGGCCCACGGGGGCCACGAGTGTATGTCTGTAGTGGAGCGGGGCTGGATAAGGAGTGAAGAGGGACCGGAACAGGGAGGGGTGGCGGTAACGAGGATGCAGGAGTAGTGGAGTCATGATAGAAAGGGACATCCTCAAAGAACGTGACATCCATGGTATGGAATGTCCGCCGAGAAGAAGGGTCAAAACACCGATATCCCTTGGAGGATGAGGAATAACCCAGAAAAATGCATTGGATAGCTTTGTTATCAAGTTTAGTCCGAGTCGGACTACGATCCTGAACGAAGCACACACACCCGAAGACGCGGAGCGGAACAGGGAACAACGAGTGGCTAGGAGATAAGAGACTCAGAGGAACACGACCCGCTAGAGGTTGGCAAGGCAGCCGGTTGACCAAGAAGGTCCCCGTAAGAAGAGCAGCGCTCCAAAAAGATTTGGGAACATGAGACCCACTAAGAAGGCACCGGGTCACATTTAGGAGATGGCGGTTTTTGCGTTCCGCCACTCCATTCTGTTCCGGGGTATAAGGACAGGAGAACTGGTGAAGGGTTCCCTGGCTAGCAAGGAAGGCAGCAAACGAGGAAGAAGTGTATTCTCCCCCCATTATCGGAGCGTAGTATACGAATACGGGAAGAGTACTGAGTACGCACCATATGAGAAAACTGAGCATATAAATCAGACACTTCGGATTTAGTACGCATAAGGTAGACCCAACAGCAACGAGTAAAATCATCAATAAAAGAAACAAAGTAACGAAATCCATCATAGGAAACAACCGGGGCCGGGCCCCAAACATCCGAGTGAATAAGATGAAAAGGTGCAGAAGCACGAGAAGAAGATACAGGATAAGAGGTGCGTGTGTGTTTACAAAGTTGACACACATCACACTGAAAGGAGTGCTGAAATAAAACATGAGGAAAAAGAGAAGATACAACTTTTGGGCTAACATGGCCAAGCCGGGCATGCCAGACAGCAGGAGTGGTAGTCGCAGCAGCAGCACTGGACGGAGGCACAGATGAAGAACGGGAGAGATCCAGCTGATAAAGCTCGTCACGCTCACGGCCGTAGCCAAAAATCTTCCTCGTGGTCAGGTCCTGAAAAACACAACCAGAAGCAAAGAAAGTTACCGAACAATTCAAAGATTTAGTAATTTTACTAACAGAGAGAAGGTTCAAAGCCAGTTTCGGAACATGAAGAACTGAATCCAAGGGAAAAGAGGGGGAAAGAGATATTGGGCCATTGTTTAGAACGGGGGTAACGGAACCATCAGCCAGGCGAACCTGCCGTTGGTCACTAGGAGGAAGAGGAGAAGAGAGCAAGTCCTTGTCACCCGTCATATGATCCGTGGACCCCGAATCAATAGTCCAGTCAGAGGGAGACCCCCCGAGAGTGGCGTGAAAAGCCGATGAGATACCTGACGCAGATGCCGAAGTAGACGAGAACGCTGAGGAAGCAGGGGCAGAAGAGACCGGTGGCGGAGGCAGGAGCGGGGCATGCTGCTGAAGCTGAGACTGAAGCTCCTGAACCTGAGCCATAAGCTGGCTCCAATCTGCAGAAGGGGTCCCAGAAGGGACACTGTAACTGGGCGGGCCCCCAAAGTCGGACGAGGCAATGGCAGCGGTGCGGGTAGCAGGCGGTTGTTGGCGAAGATGAGGATAGAGTTGCCAGCAACGGGACTTCTCATGACCAGTCCGGAGGCAGTGCTGACACTGAACAGAAGCAAACGGGCTACCGCGGCCACCGCCACGACCGCGAGGAGCAGAAGAACGCCCCCGTGGCATAGAAGAAGTACGACCGGAAGCAAGTGCCATCGTGTCGGGGGGAGGGGCGAGCGTCGGAACCGGAGGAGCAGTCAGGCGGGCGCGACGCTCTTGCTCCTCAACCAGGGAGTAAGCATCCAAAATGTCCGGAAGAGGGTTCATGCTGAGAATCTGAACCCGAATCTGTTCAAACTCAGGTCGTAACCCCATCAGAAATTGGTAGGTCTCACGCTTCTCCTGACGCTGCTTGGCAATCAACAGATCCTCAGCATGCGGAAAAGCACTAAGCGGCTCAAGATCAGAGAGCTTCTGGAACCGCCCAGAAAGGAAGATGAAGTAGTCATGCACAGAACGATCCCCCTGACGAGCCGTCGAAATCTCCTGGAAGACGGAGTAAATCCGCGTATCAACACGGGTATGCCCATAAGTACGGGTCAGGGCGGCCCAAAGTGAGGGCACTGAGTCAAACCGCATAAATTGCTCGTAGAGACGAGGCTCCATCGAGCATTGGAGCCACCCAAGAATCTTGAAGTTCTCCGTTTTCCACTGACGGAGAGCCTTTTCCTCGGTAGGCTTGGGAACCCCATTAGGTTCAAGCCAATCAAGCTTGTCATGGCCGGCGAGATGGACACGCACGGAGTTGGACCAAGCAATGAAATTCTTCTCACTAAGGAGGGAGGTAGTAATGCGGCGGGCAAAGCCATCATGTGAGGAATCCATAGGAAAAGAAAAGGTAGAAGCCCAAAAAGGAAAGAGGAAAGGGGTAATAAATCTCCAAAGGAGAGAAAGAAAGGGGAAAAAACCCTTAAACGGAAGAGAAAAAGGGGATCCGAAGGATGAGAAGAGCTATAGATCAAAGATCTAGGGCATTAAAAGAGGTAAAAAAGAAGAAGAGGAAGGAAGAAGGAGGGAAGAGGCGGTCCAGCCGATCTACATGTTGATCGGCGAGACCGCACGGAGGGGCGAGAACGGGGGCAGGAGAGGCGCTGGGAGGGCTTGGCGAGGTCGGACGAGGCGCCTGCAGGGCTCGGCGAGATCGGACGAGGCGCCTGGTGGGCTCGGCGAGATCGGACGAGGCCCTCCTGGCGGGATCGGCGGATGAGCGGACGCAGGCGGACGGGAGATTAGGGGTTACAGGATTCGCTCTGATACCAAGTGGAATTAGAGAATTGATCATATTATTAGGGCCCATAACCGGGCAATTTATAGGGATACAAAGAGGAAAATAAGGAGGAATAAACGATGTGGGACTAAACCCCACTACAAATAAATACAAATAATAATAAAACCTAATAGCGCCAAGGCCTGTCGACAGAAGAACAGAGCAAGAGCGAGTACAGAACAATGAGGCGAGTACCCGAGTTGAATGAACAGTACGCAGAAAATTGTGTGAGGCTGGGAGGGTTCACGCGAGATCGGAAAGATGTCGTGTGAGGCCGGGAGTTTTCACATGAGAGAACAACCAGGAATCGCGTTGCTCTGATACCATGCGAGAGTTTGAAATAAAAGAATTTATTATTCCAAAAATCCTAAGATAATACATGAGAGTTCCCCTCTTATATAGAGTAGAAGAGGAAGAAGTAAATACATATTGGAGATGTTGGACTAAATACAAGGAGGAAAAATACAATGGGCCCTTTTGTGGGCTTATACAATGAGATTAATATTTTAAAATTAAAAACACTAAAGTCTAAGCCTAAACATGAGGAGTAAAGCCTAAAAGGGCTTCATTTACTCAATTTGGAGTTGGCTCGAAATCAATTTCTATTTTGAGCTAAGTTCGACCGAAAAATTTCAATTTCGAACCAAGCCCAAATCGCTCGTACTCGGCTCGGCATCAGCCATATTGTCAATAGTCCAATATCCTAACCCAAAATGGTA
This sequence comes from Dactylorhiza incarnata, assembly GCA_033032865.1. Classification (NCBI taxonomy): domain Eukaryota; kingdom Viridiplantae; phylum Streptophyta; class Magnoliopsida; order Asparagales; family Orchidaceae; genus Dactylorhiza; species Dactylorhiza incarnata. Next base: position 1,360,268 of record JAWHQI010000343.1, on the reverse strand, counting down.
ATTAATATGAATAGCTAAAGCTAATTTCAATTAAATATATAATGCAATGATCACATCGAACTGTGGCGGATCTCAAACTGGCAGTATAAAGTAGGAAGGACATGAGATTTTATAGCAAAAAAGTCTTGGCATTGAATAACAAGTATAACTCCCATGTGCTCTCTACATAACTTGACGCAGGACGAATTTATAGGTAACTGAGGGCGAATACCCTGACCCTAAATGCAAAGCAAGCAAGCACACGACAGACACGAGTGAAGCTACGAACAACCTTAAAATGATACGAGTGCAATCAGACAATCCAAAAAATGCCAATTTAATGCAAGTGCAAATATAATTGACAGTCTGACTTAAATTGACAATAAACAATTAATTAATACAAGAACGTAACAAGTGCACATTTGTTCATAGAAAATTTAACTGAAAAGCAAAAGTGAATCGACAAGTATTTGAGGCGCAAATAATCTTAATCACGCGCCAAATACGTCATGCAAGTCCAACGATTTCACAATAATAAAGCATATAATTTTGCATCGAACAAGATATTATCCGAATAGACAATGATAGGAAACAAAACTCCAAAGTAATAACTTGCGCATGCAGGCGGCGGCGCAATGTGGCAACAATGAAAATATGAAGGTTGAGAGATAGAAGCACTGTGGACCGGTCTGCTGGAACAAAATCCAGTGGCTGAAATTGGGCGTTGGGAGGTGTCGGGACTGTTGGGGATGAGGGATAGGAATATATGCTGCTGTAAATAATTCCAGGTGAAAGTAGGGAGGGATATTCGGGCTCAACATAGGTGGGGGCTGGAATAGGCAGAGGGATACTAGGGATTACTCAGTTTAGTAGTGGGGCTTGATAATGGTGGAGGGAGTCGGCAGTATGGGTGCGGCTGGAGTCGGGAGGGATTCTGGAGTGAATAACAAGAAAGACTGAACGAGAGGGAGAAAGATCGTGGCTGGAAACTAAATGGGGGCTCGTCGGCTGGAAGAGCAGTGGGAAGTGGTTGTGGGGTTGACGACAACGACTATAGAAGAGGAGACAGGCGCGAGGTTGCGGTGAACGATCGGGAAGTGCGTACCAAATACGTCGGGACAGGAGGAGTAGCTGCAGTGACGAACGAGAAGGAGCTTGCAGATGCTTGTGCGGGTTGTGAGGTAGGGATCCACGGGAAAGAGGGCAGGCGAGGAAGGAGCCTTGGAGTCACACCAAGGGGCTCTCGGTGTGGCACCGAGAGAGAATGGCCAACAGTTCCAAAACTGAAACAAAACTATGGACCCCCACTACCATCCGCCTGCATGCACATAAATAAACCTAAAACTAAAAGAGGGCACCCAAATCGGACGACTCATAACGTCTGAACCGATCGGGTGTCAAATACAACTCGAAATAAATAAAGTACAACAACAACACTCAAGCCTTTATACCACCATAGTGGGGTCGGCTATATGGATCCTTTGTCGCCATTACGCCATATCTTTAATCATAGTCTCACTAATGCCTAAGTACATCATGTCTTTCCTTATAGTTTCATTCCAAGTCTTTTTTGGTCTACCCCTCCCCCGTTTAATATGTCTAGTGATTAAACTCTCACAATGCCTAACAGGTGCCTCTAATGGCCTCCTATGTACATGTCTGAACCATCTTAAAAGAGCTTCTCGCATCTTCTTTACAATTGGCGCCACTCCAGCTTATCCATGATACATTCATTCCTAATTTTATCTAGTCTCATGTGACCACACATCCACCTAAGCATTCTCATCTCCGCAACTCCCATTTTTTGCTCATGTACACCATTCACTGCCCAACACTCAGAACCGTAGAACATTGCTGACCTAATTGCAGTATGGTAAAACTTGCCTTTAAGTTTTAATGGTACTTTACGATCACATAAGATCTCAGACGCGCCTCTCCACTTCAACAAACCTGCTTGGATTCTATGTATCACATCTTTATCTACACCTCCATCTTTTTGAATTATCGATCCCAGATATTTAAAACACTCACTGAGGGAAATATCTTGGTCACCCAATTTAATGACGGAGTCATCCGACTTTCTTGCACTACTAAATTTAAGCTCTATATACTCTGTCTCTGTCCTGCTCAACCTAAAACCCTTCTTTTCTAAAGTGTCTTGCCAAGATTCAAATTTCGTGTTTACATCCTCGCGCGTCTCATCGACCAAAACAATATCATCTGCAAATAATAAACACCAAGGCATTGCTTGTTGGATATGTCTGGTAAGCTCGTCTGAGATAATACATAAAAATGACTCGGAACGACCATCTGGACGCATCCGCGAACTCGGAGAACGGGAAGCGGATCACCACGCTCTCCATCATAACTACATCCAGGATCAAAATTAATCTTGAAGACCCATTAAAAGGAAAGGTGGCTTTTAGCAATGTAGTCCCCACCTTTAATAGCTTAGCATACGTCTTTCCTCGTGCACTTTACACAAAATATTTCAGGATCGAATTAATCTTGTCATATAGTCAATTTTTTAAATATTAAGTTATTTCATTTTGCCTTCTGATCATAATTTTGAAGGGTGGTAATGGCCATTGTGAGAAGAAACTCTCGTTAGAGGAAGAATGTGTTAAATTTTCAGAATGATCGAAGACAATGCAGCGGAACACTTCAATCAATTTCAAGTTCAGTAATCAGTGACAATAGAAGGGCAAGTAAATCTTTTATTGACTATCTCTTTACAAAGTGAGACATACATGGCGAGACTTGATTTATAAGAAAACTGAGATGAGAAGAACAAGCAACAAAACAAGCATCTAGCGGCTAGACTATCTGAGACCGCACAGACTGCTCGAGCACAACAAGACCGCACAGCAACACTGAGACCACGCGACAGCACAGGTCGCCGACCTGCTATCTGCAAGACCGCCAATACTCAGACCGCACGAACTGCTTATTAAACTGCTGAAACAACACCCTGTCCGCACTTTTTGATCACAGACCGCACAGTCACTAGATCACAGAAGTATCCCGCGAACAAAAGAGAAGAACTGCTCACTGCTGCCAGACCGCAACTCCTGACCGCCTGACCGCTGAAGGTCGCTTAATCACTAAGTTCGCTGCAAACAGTCCAAGAACTACAAACACAGATCGCCCAGACGAGACCGCTGGCGAACTGGTTATTCAAAGCTGGAAAGATAAGAAGATTGCTGACAAGGGACCACTGGCCGCTAACAGTTCTCGCTATCGAATGACGGCCCCTGCACCTCTATCATTCTTTTCATGGCGTCAAGGCGTACCAAGGCGAGCCCCGACCGCCTTGACGCTTTGGCGACAAGGCGAACGCCTAGGCGACAATAAGGCGAGCAAATGCTAGGCGACATTTTTTTTTTTAAACAAATGAAGAAAATAGACAGCGGTTATTTTAATAATCGCTGTCTATAGTCACTGCCAGGGGACTATAGACAGCGGTTATTAAAATAATTGGTGTCTATAGTACTATAGACAGCGGTTATTAAAATAACCGCTGTCTATAGTACTATAGACAGCGGTTATTTCAATAACCGCTGTCTATAGTCCCCGGGCAGTGACTATAGACAGCGGTTATTAAAATAACCGCTGTCTATATTCACTATCAAGTGACTATAGACAGCGGTTATTTTAATAACCGCTGTCTATAGTCACTGCCAGGGGACTATAGACAGCGGTTATTGAAATAACCGCTATCTATAGTCCCAGTTTTTTTTTTGTCTGAAAGAGAATTTTCAATACTCCCAGAAGTCATTCAGCATTCAGATACACAGTTTTTTTCATTCAGCATTCAGGTACACAGTATCATTCCACACATTGAGGAATAGTGGCATGAACAATCAGTCAATCACACATTCAGAATCAAATAGAAATAACATTCAGAATCAATATATATAATGACAAATTGACAATCACAAGATTCACAACCATTTCACTCAATACCAAAATGTTATCATCATACACTGATACACAATAGCATTGTAGCATTAATAATTTTTTAGATCAAATAGAATCATCATCTAGTAAATCGTCATTGACATTGCATGAGCTTAGTTGGTTTGAGGTACTCGTCATTTGCCCATAATTATCAACAAGATCTTCATCATCATTTGCAACGCTAAAATGATCTAGATCTTCATCCCCCTTCAGCTACTAGTTCAAGATTAGCTTGAGCATCACTTCATAAATTTCGAGCCCCAGTCCCAATAGCTCTCTCTACAGCTTCTCATGTGAGATCATCATCATCATAAACTAAAGCTTCCTCCGGTTTGTTCATCATCCACTCACTACTCCAATCTAGCTCATCAAGCACTAAAGGGTTGTAATTTCTTCATTTTTCACGTCTTTCTTGGAATCGTGCTTGTAGACGACGATTGTATTGAATGTATACAAGATCATTAAGCCTTTGATGCTCCAATCTATTTCTTTTCTTTGTGTGAATCTGAATCAAGATAGTTGCAAACTTGTTATTTGTTAGTGGATAAAACAAGTTCAATTTTAAATTAAATTTTTGTATACTTACAAACTCAAAAGTACTCCAGTTGCGCTCACAACTAGAAGAAGAACAACATAAGCCAAGTATGCGCAATGCTACCTTTGTAAGGTCAATATTCGGTCCTCCATGTGCACCCCACCAATCCACTATTTATTTAAGACAAATAAATTAGTATAACATATAAGTAGTTTAAGAAAAAATAAAAACATAATCAATACGCACTTGGATTTAAGGTGGTTCGTTGCCTAATAGCCATAGGCTTTCCAAAACTATTTCGAGATGTTTTATAGTTAGTGTCTTGCTCTGCAATCTTGTCTTGCAATTGTTGATCAGGCACTAGTCTTGCAATAACATCATTGAAAGCATCTTGAAATTTCCAAGTATCATCGAGATGTTTTACCTCATATTCAAAATATTTGTTTGGATTTAGAAACAAAGCCGCTCTATATAACTGTTGCTCCATTTGATTTGTCCACCTATTTTGAACAATGTCAATAATTTTTTTATATAATCTTTTTTTATTATCAAAATGATCTTTGATCTTTTGTTTGGCTTCTTTCATTGCCACATATACTTCAGGCATAGCTGGTCTTTCATCACCATCTACTAATCGCAACACGGCTATTAGTGGCTTTCCTCCTTTTAGGCAATCTCTTACTCCATTCCAAAAAACAGTTGAAAGTATTGCTTCAACAACTTATTTTCCGGCTTCGATTTTTTGCCAGATTAGCAGCATTCCATGAAGGCGACACAGAATAATTTCAACTTCTCCTCATGCTTAAGCACACTTTGTAGAGTAAGGTAAGATGTTGCAAATCTAGTCACTGAATGCCGGACTAGATCACCATCAATAGTAGTCCTTACTGCATCAAGTAAACGAGTGTGCATGTAGATGAAAGTTGTAATCATCCTTGCCTTTCTTATCATCATTTTGTTTTGTTGCAGCTTGTCTATATCTTCTAGCATGAGATCAATGCAATGAGCTGCACAAGGAGTCCAAAATAATGTGGGTCTTCTCTCCATTAAAATTTTACCAGCTGCCTTATAATTTGAGGCATTGTCAGTCACTACCTGCATACAACATAACTTTTTATAAAGATGCTCCAAATCAACATCCTTTACATAATGGACATAAAGTTTGGATTTCCACGACCGCCAACTTTCACCCATGCTTTTCATCAATTCATGACGAACACCATCAACATTATCAAAATAATTCTGAAAATAATAGACAATATTATTAATAAATAACTAAAAAAAACATTGATATCTAATCGATAATAATAAAATTACGTACATTTACTTCTGCTCATATTCGATCTTTAATTTCTTTATCAACTTCCTTCCATCTAGCACATGTGATTGGAACATACATCCTCACAAGAGAACCAATTAGACTCATCAATTTATTACACTCAGGCACGGGAATAATGTAACCATCATCATTAACAGAAATAAAAATCTTCTTCCCCTCTGCTCTAAGCTTATTCAATCCCATCATTTTATTGAAGCATTTTGTTGACTTTGATGAGGATCATTTATCAGTCATTTTCCTGTAATAAGAAAGCCCTAAAAAAACATAAACCATCCAAAAAACCTAAACAAAATTCATACAAAACCGCAATGATATTGAGGTAATACTAGTCTACCATACATTAAGTCAATCACACAGATAAATACAGAACTATAGAAGCAGTAGGAACTAGGAAGTAGGAAAATATGAAATGATCATTCAACTTAGAAATTATACCATTCAACTTAGAAATTCTACCATTCACCTTAGAAATTAGAAGAGCAAGAAAAAAAATGTAAAAACGAACCTGAGGAAGATGTCGACTTGTCGAGGAGAAATCGCCTTTAGGGTTTTCGCACAGAGCAGCAAACGATCCAGCGACGGTAAAAAGTAAAAAATCAGGGTAAATTTTATCGCTTATATCCCTATTCAACAACGGTTTATATATAAACAGCTGTCTATTGTAACATTACGTGTACAATAGACAGCGGTTTATATATAAACCGCTGTCTATTGTACACGCAATGTTACAATAGACAGCGGTTTATATAAACCGCTGTCTATGAGCGTATAGACAGCGGTTTATATATAAACCGATGTTTATACCCCTACTTTTTTAAAAAAAATAAGGCGGCCTTCGCATTGTTTTCAATCGGCCGACTGGACGCCTAGGCGTTGCCTAGGCGACGCCATGATAAGAATGACCTCTATTTATAGGCAACCGAACGGATATCGTCACCGCCTCAGAGGGATACAGTCACCTTCCTTATTAGAGCGCGCGGTCACCAGAACAAGACCGCGCAGTTACTATAGGAACATAACCTACTTAAGCAAACCGGACCAACTAAGAGAGTCCGCCAGAGCAAGCCATGCAGACCGCCCGGTCTCTAATAAGAATAGAACTACATAAGTATCTGACCAACCAAAATTGTCCGCCAGAATGAACTCATGCAAACCGCCCGGACTCAGCTTAGTCAAGTATCAGACCGCCCGGTCTCTACAAGAACAAAATATACTTGGGCATATTTGGCTAACCATAGCAGTCCGCCAAAACCGAGCTCACGCAGACCGCGCGGACTCTGCGGTCTCTAAATTACCAGACTGCTCGGACTCCACTTACACTTCAAAATTCAACACACCCCCATGAAGTGGGAAGTGGAAGTCAGCCCAAGTAAACTCCTCAACCGATCAAACGATCCCTTCGACAACGGCTTCGTAAAGATATCCGCGACATTATCCTTGCTCTGCACATGCTCAACCACCAGATATCCCTCCAACACCTTCTCCCGAATGATATGATGTTGAATCTCAATGTGCTTGGTCCGTGCATGACAAACTAGATTGTTCACCAGTTTGAGGGCACTCTCATTATCACAACGAAGCAGAGTAGGAACACGCACCTCCCTATGAATGTCCTCCACAAGCCTCCTAAGTCAGTGGCTTCCTGAGCTGCCAAGGCTGAAGCTTTGTACTCCGCTTCTGTAGTTGAGACAGACACAGAATCCTGCTTTTTGCTGCACCCTGAGATAGATGTAGAGTCAGTCATAAAGACATATCCAGAGGTCGACTTCCGATTATCTGAATCTCCTCCATAATCAGCATCCATGTATCCATGCAAATAAAAGCCTGAGTCTTTCCCATAGAAGAGACCCAAGTCAGAGGTGGATTTTTACGTATTTGAGAATACTCCTTGCCGCCATCAGATGAGGTTTCCGAGGATCTGCCATATACCAACTCACTCGACCAACCGCATAAGAAATATCTGGTCTCGTGATCGTCAAATATATCAAACTTCCGACCAAAGCCCGGAATACCAAAGAATAAGAAAGAACCTTCCCCTCATCTCGTCGAAGTATCACATCAACCTTCAGTGGAGTAGAGCTGCTCTTCCCTCCTTCCATGTTGATTCGCTTCACAATTCGATCTGCATAGCCCTTCTGGGAGACAAGCATACCGCTCTCTTTTATCTTCACCTAGAGTCCAAGGAAATGGTGGAGCTCACTCAAGTCCTTCATCTCAAATCTGATAGCTAGCTCAGCTCGAAGTCTAGCTACCTTCATATCAGAATTTCCCGTGATGATCATATCATCAACGTACAACAGCACCAAGACCTGAAACTCCCCCGTCTTCTTTACGAACAAACTTGAATCTGAATCAGAAGAAAAGTATCCACAGAACTGGAGGTATTCTGCGATCTTTCCATACCACGCCCGAGGCGCCTGCTTCAAGCCGTAAAGAGCCTTCTTGATCTTGCACACATGTCTTGGATGAGCTTCAGAAACATAACCAGGTGACTGATCCATGAAGATGTCTTTGTCAATCTCGGCGTAAAGGAAAGCATTCTTCACGTCGAGTTGTCAAATCTTCCACCCTTGGCAAGCTGCCAATGCGATCACCACCCGAACTGAAGTCATCTTGGCAACAGGGCTGAAGGTTTCTTCATAATCCTCCACATACTTCAGAGAGAACCCTCGAGCTACAAGGCGAGGCTTGTATCGCTCGATGCTACCATCAGCCTTCTTCTTCAGCTTGAAAACCCACTTGCAAGTCACAAGAGTAACACCCTCAACCTTAGGCACAAGGTCTCAAGTCTCATTCTTCCTGAGGGCAACCATCTCTTCATCCATGGCATCTTCCCACTCCTTGATTCCAGTAGCGTTTTCAAAGCAAGATGGCTCTCTCTCATCTAGGAAACCTGCGAAAAAACATGAGACGAAGCTCACCAAGTTTCCCCCTGTATACCGATCTGGTGGAAAGATAGTCCTCTTGGACCTCCTCAGAGCTTTACTCTGATCCACCTCTTCAGCTACCTCTTTTGGACTAGCTCTCCTTTCAGGCACACTTGGAGCATTGCTCCCCCTGCTTTCAGAACCAGAAGCACCTGACCCAGAGCTAGAAGCAACTGGAGCACCTGGAGAAACAGGCAACTCCACCAGAACTTCATTAGTAGCTTCTCCTTGTCTTCCATCTATCCTGCGTCCTTGTAACTCAACAGAAGAGCTACCCTGGTATGATGTTAACTCATCAAATACCACATCCCTTGAGACCACAGCTCTCTGTGTCTCTGGATCCATGCATCTTCAGCCCTTCTTCTGGTCATCATAACCAACGAACACTAGCTTCCTTGTTTTCGCATCTAGCTTCGTTCTAAAAGCATCTGGAACATGCACGTAGCAGGTAGATCTGAACACTCAAAGGTGTTCCACAGCAGGCTTCACTTTGAACATCAACTCATGAGGGGTCTTCATGTTGATGGGACTTAGAGGCATACGATTGATGACATAAGTTGCGCAAGACATTCCCTCTGCCCAGAAGGACTTTGGAATGCTCTTGGCATGAAGCCAACATTTGCAGGTCTCCATCAGATAACGGATCTTCCGCTCTGCAACTCCGTTCTGTTGTGGAGTTTGAGCACAAGAGAGCTCTCTCCAGATGCCATACTTCCTGCAGAAGTTGAAGAACGCATTTGAGGTGAGCTCTCCTCCCTTGTCGGTTCTGAACTTCTTGATCCGCGGGTTAAGCCGACCCTCCATTAGCTCCTTGAACTCCATAAACTTTTCAAAGGCTTCTGACTTCTCCTTCAGAAAATATACCTAAGTATATCTAGTGAAGTCATCAATCAAGACCAACATATACATGCTACCTCCAAGACTGACAGTTGCGGTAGGTCCAAACAGATCACCATGAATACATTCCAAAAGTGCTTTGCATCTGCTTTGTGATTTGTCAAATGGTTGCGATGAGCCTTACCATATTGACAACCTGCACAAACATGACCTTCAGCGAAAGATGACAAACTAGGCAAACCTCTCACAAGGCCTCTTCCTGTCATAGCCTTCAGCTTATCCATTCCAACATGTCCAAGTCTTTCATGTCAGATAGCGGCGCTGTCATTTGTCCTCATCTTATCAACATATGAACTTGTTGATAACACAAACAAGTCTTTCACCCTTTTTTCAACATGAGTGATGTCTGCCTTCACAGCTGACACATTCCTAAGAAACTTCACTTCTGTTGGACCAAACAGAACGTGATAGCTAACATCAACATCGTTGGTCACTGAGAAGAGATTTTTCTTCATACCCGGCACATGATAGACACTTCTTAATGTAAGTGGGCATCTATCACCATTCAAAGAAACAAAGCCCTCCTTCTCAACTGTATGAACAGTATCAGCAGCAGTAATGATAACATCATTACCTGAGTATGTCTGCAAAGAAGAGAACTTCGACTCGTCTCCGGTGAGGTGATGACCACACCCAGAGTCCACAATCCAATCATCCTGATAGTTGACAGAAACCAAGGTCCGAACACAAGTGCCCGTCAGGAAGGCTCCATCATTCCACCTATCTCCAGCATTGGAACCAGCCTCTTCTTTTCCTGCAGCATGCCCTGGCTGAAGATTGACTCTGCAATCTCTTTTGAAATGACCAAGCTGATTGCACCTGTAGCACTTTGGCCCTTCCTTCTTCTTTCCATCACGCTTAGGAGCATTGCTCCTCTCCTGCTGATATGAAGTTGAAGGTCCATCGCTAACAGATGACTTCTTCTTCTTGTTTCATCTCTTCTTCTTGCCAGAGTAGAGAACCTCACTTTTTCCCCCAGAGACAGATATCCCAGTCATCTGCTTTGTCAAGCTCTCTTGCGAAGCAAGCAAGTTTTCCAGCTCTAGCAATGATGGTTGATTGGCTCAATCTTGCACAGAAGTGACAAAGGCCACATACTCCCTCCGCAAGCCGCGGATTATGTGCCTCTTCAACCTTGCTTCTGAGATAGGTTCTTCCGGGTCCAACGCTGATATCTCCGCACATAGGTTCTTCATTTTCAAGAAGAAAGATGAAATGGACAAGTCTCCCTGAGTTGATTTCGCCAACTCATTTTCAAGAAACTGTAGTCGAGTTACGTTCTTCTTGTTGAACAAGCCATCCAAGGTTGTCCAAATCTCTGCAGCAGACCAACATTCAATGATGTGGTCAAACAGCTCTGGAATGATAGCACGCTTGAGAGTTGTTAAAAAAGCCCATATAATGGCCCATTCTGGAGCCCATTTATATTTTCTTAATTCTCTCTCTCTCTTTAGTCCCACATTGTGTATAAGGTTTTCCTCTCTCCTTCTCCCTCCTATATAATTGTATTCTTACATTGTATTTGAAACAGAGAAAGAAACATACAAGGTTCTGTATTTATCTACAAGAGTGAACTCTGTCTTAGCATTTGTTCTCTTCCTAGCCTTCACTTGCTCAGCATTCCCTTCAGCAGCTACCACTGCTTGTCTATCATCTCCTCCGACAACCTCCCATAAATCCTCGCCAAGAAGATAGCTCTTCATGCAAGACTTCCACTTTTTAAAGTTAGTCTGCGTAAGGAGCTCAATACCAAGACCTCTTGTGTATCCTCCTTCCATTGCTATCACACTGGTTAACAAACGCTTTCAGAGATTCAAGTAAGATTCTGTGGCTGATCACTGCTTGGAACCTACCTCTGATACCATGTTAAAACTTCAGAAGGATCGAAGACAATACAGCGGAAGACTTCAATCAATTTCAAGTTCAGTAATCAGTGACAATAGAAGGGCAAAGTAAATCTTTTATTGACTATCTCTTTACAAAGCGAGGCATACATGACGAGACATGATTTATAAATAAACTGAGATGAAAAGAACAAGCAACAAAACAAGCATCTGACGGCTAGACTATCTGAGACCGCACAGACCGCTCAAGCACAGCAAGACCGCACAGCAACACTGAGACCGCGCGACAGCACAGGTCGCTGACCTGCTATCTGCCAGACCGCCAACACTCAGATCGCACGAACTGCTTATTAAACTGCTGAAACAACACCCTGTCCGCACTTCTTGATCACAGACCGCACAGTCACTAGATCACAGAAGTATCCCGCGAACAAAAGATAAGAACTGCTCACTGCTTCCAGACCGCAACTCCTGCCTGCCTGACCGCTGAAGGTCGCCTAATCACTAAGTTCGCGGCAAACAGTCCAAGAACTACAAACACAGATCGCCCAGACGAGACCGTTGCCGAACTGGTTATTCAAAGATGGAAAGATAAGAAGATTGCTGACAGGGGACCACTGGCCGCTAACAGTTCTCGCTACCGAATGACGACCCATGCACCTTTATTTATAGGCAACCAGACGAATGTCGTCACAGCCTCAGAGGGATACATTCACCTTCCTTATTAGAGCGTGCGGTCACCAGAACAAGACCGCGCGGTTACTATAGGAGCATAACCTACTTGAGCAAACCGGACCAACTAAGAGAGTCCGCCAGAGCAAGCCATGCAGACCGCCCGGTCTCTAATAAGAACAGAACTACATAAGTATCTAACCAACCAAAACTGTCCGCCAGAACGAACTCATGCAAACCGCCCGGACTCAGCTTAGTCAAGTATCAGACCGCCCGGTCTCTACAAGAACAAAATATACTTGGGCATATTTGGCTAACCATAGCAGTCCGCCAAAACCGAGCTCACGCAGACCGTGCGAACTCTGCGGTCTCCAAATTACCAGACTGCCCGGACTCCACTTACACTTCAAAATTCAACAGATTGTTGGGATAACTAGTCATACAACCTAACTAATTCTCATAAGTTAGGCTACCATTATAAAATTAATCATCAATAACCTTTTCCCAACTCTTTGGGTCGACTTTAAACTCGCATTTCAATTCATTAGTATTTCAGGATCGAATTCATCTTGTCATATAGTCAGTGGTTTAAATCTTAAGTTATTTAATTTCGAAGGGTGGTGATGGCCATTGTGAGAAGGAAATCTCGTGAGAGGAAGATTGTTGGGATAACTAGTCATACAACCCAACCAACTCTCATAAGTTAGGCTACCATTATAAAATTAATGGTCAATAACCTTATCCCAACTCTTTGGGTCAACTTTGAACTCACATTTTCAATTCATTAGTGCTCCCGGAGGTGTTAAACCTAACCTAACCAAATTGTTCCGATATCTAAATCATCTTTTTTCGCATGGATCGAAGAAAAATCAGTAGAACTTGTACCAAAGGTGTCTCTACTTACATATTTGAAGAAAGGTTATATAAAGAAGGAAGGTGATAGCTTGAAGAGACACATAAAAGTGTGGAATATATAGTGAAGAATGTCTATACCTGCGCAGCAGATGAGGCAACTCCAACTCGACGAGAACTTCTCGCACTATTTTACAAAATGGGGAGGGCTGCAAAGAGGGAAATACAATTTGCTGAGATAGAGCTGTATGACCAACAAGTGGAGAATGTGCGTGCGACTCCCAGAAATACCTCATATGACCATAATACAAGTGGCAATGGCGGGAGTCTAGAAAAACTGTATGATGATCCCTGCGAATAAATATAAGAATTTGACAAAAAATGCTAGGATAAATTAATATAATAAGAAGAAGAATTTCTCATTTGCAAAAGCTGCATAACCTGCATTCAAGCATGTTAGTGCTAGATTAACATTATAGATGCATTAGATTGAGGTGCTAAAATTTTCTTGCCTTCCCCATTCGACCGATCATTGCAAACCCTTCAGTTAAAGTCTGTAAGAACAATAATATGCTATATCACTATGCATAGAATATCAGGAATCTAAAAAATTATTTTCAGAAGACTTTATGGGTAAATGAAAATGATTTTGAAGGGATAGATAGAGTTGAAATAGAATCTTACAGTAAGAAGGCCAAGGGACAACATCAGAGGAACAGTACCATCACCTGGGCGTATGAAACAAGAGAAGACACAGGAACGATTAATCCAACATGCAATATTTAAGAAAAGTCTCGTTGTTATTGGCAAATAAAATAACTTTGGATTTTAAATAAATTAAGAGGGAACATTTAAGTTATTAGTTAATTCAACGCTACAACAATTCAAGTTCAAAATCAAAGATTAAAAAAAGATAATTACTAGAAAATGGAAAAGATAGAATGTAACTAAATTAATACATACTAAGCAAATATAAAGGCACTGTAGTAAAAGAAAGTATGACTCCAGAAATCTAAAGACAAAGAAGAAACTGTGGATATTTAGTTATGGGAATACCGTGATAAACATATAATAGTAACCACAAGCAGCCCTTCACCTTGACTCTAATCTTCCAACCTTGGAAGTTCTTCACCCAGAAACTTGAATCTCTAAGGCTATCTCACCTTCATCATAACAAATGATAAGACATCGTTATGATTGAATCGGTTACTTTTTCTAAGGCCTGATACCATGTACATCGTCCAATCATTATTTCATAATCAGAAGAGAAGTCTGAGCAAAATGAACAAAGCGTAGCACAAAAGAAGACATCGAAAAGATCTCCAATTCGCTGCTTAGCAGCAATGAATCACCTCTTCCATACTCTTGATTGATTTCACAACACATTATCTGGCCGAAAGGCGAGGGTGGGCAAACTCACTAAAAAGTTCATTTTCTTTAGAGAGAGGGAGCACACATAAGAACAAGTGAAATCAAATATTTTTCTCCACCACTCTGAGGTCACTGCTATCTTGGCGTGGCCACACTGATGCAGGCTTGTCCAAAAAGATGTCATGGAGTAAATGGTTTCGGAAATGTTGTGATCTGGAATCATCGAGCCCAGTTGTTGATACGTATTTGCATTGGGGAATACGTCTCACGCATACGCTCAAATGTTCGGCCTCACCTTGCAGGAGTCACTCAACGGCTTGTTTCTTTATTGTATTATTTAAGTGTTTTGTCTTGTAGTAAGGGGATCCATCTATATAAGGAGCCCTAGGGGTAGAGACTTGTTCATCTTTTGAGTCTTAGAGTATGAGCTCTCTTAGAGAGTGGAGTGTCAAGGAGGACCCGGCCTCCGGACGCTTGGCGAGAGCTTGCCTCTTGATTGTATCTTTATGTTTCTTTAATGCAACGCAAGTTTCCTATTCACACTCTTAATACGATTATGACGTATCAGTTGCAGTCCCTTCTCTAGCCCTTCTCTGGGAATAGAGAAAGGACGAAAATTGGAACATCTGTATGGATTATAGTTAGTCGAACAAATCCACAATCACTAACAAGCTACGGAGCACGAATACGCCAAAAGAGGCATGTGCCCGTACTAGGCGCGTTTCCGGTACGGGTACGCATACCGCACGTCGTGACACGCTTATTATCACGATTTTAGGTTTTAAGATTCATTTCATTCAACGCCCACTCCATGTTGTTGATGTTGTTGCCGCTCCAGATCCCGCTCATTGCGAAAATATAAAGACATGAAAAGTTAACGGACTTGAAAGGTCGTTGCCCTCTTTATAAGGCAATTTATGATGTCCTCGTTGATCGATGGACCAAGAGTTGCACAACACTACATTGCATGGCTCATTCCCTTAATCCAAGGTAAATTTTTATTGCATATTTGATATTTAGCATTTACTATGATTTATTTATTTACTATATGCTTGTATTTATAGGTATTATAGTCGAGAATTGCTTGATGGAGGTCCAAATAGAGTTGCTCCAAATGCAAATGAGGAGATTTCTTTGGAGAGAAATAAATGCTTAAGAAGATACTTTCCTGATGTGGTGGAGAGGAATATAGTAATCAATGAGTACTCTAGGTTCCCGGGGCTTGGTCAAGTTTTTAATGAGCCAGATAGTTTGGTGAGTAGAGCTTCATTATTGCCCAAAGATTGGTGGAGTTACTATGCAACTTCAGCACCTAAATTGCAAAAAATTGCTTTGAATCTTTTAGGTCAATCTTCTTCATCGTCATGCTGTGAGAGAAATTGGAGCACATACTCATTCATTCACTCTTTGAGAAGAAGCAAAATTCAACCACAACAAGATGATCATTTGGTGTATGTGCATAGTAATCTACGTCTATTATCTAAGAGAAACGAAATCTACAATCAAGGAAGGAGTAGAATGTGGGATATTAGAGGAGACGCATGGGCATATCCTTTTGATGGAGTTGGCATGCTTACGATTGTCAACTTTTATTGTTTTGAGGATTTATAATTGCATTTGTGATATATACATATATATTTATTATATTTAATACAATGTATCCCGCCGTACTCGTATCATGTTTTTTAAATTTTGTCGCACAGCCGTACCAGATATGTATCGTACCCGGTATCAGTACCCGTACCGGTGCTTCCTAGCTAACAAGTACCCCCAATACTATTGATCCAAGAGCTACTGGATGAGTTTCAAGGCACTGATTTTTTTTTTCAAATTGGACATGTGTTCCAATTACCATAAGAGACAACCTTCCGCACCAACGAAAACCACTACAAGTTTCTAGTCATGTTTTTTAACCTGACCAATACTCTAGCCACCTTTCAGTATGCCATGGACTATATCTTTCAACCCTCTTCTTTGAAAATGTCTTGATTTTCTTCGATGACATCCTGGGTTATAATCTCCTTGGACTTGCACCTTCAGCACTTGAATACTGTCCTACAACTCATGGATCAACATTGATTCTCAGTCAACATAAGAAATGTTCCTTTGTCTACTCCCAGGTAGCTTAAATGTGTCACATCATCTCTGTCATCGAGCTCTCTATGGACACAAATAAAGTTATAGTTGTGACTCGTTGGCCGACTCCCACATCCATTCGGTCTGTTCGGGGTTTGTTTTAAATGTCCTCCGACATGTCCGACATGTCGCCCGACATGTCATTTTTTAGGGCAAAACGATATGTTTTTCTAAAAAGTATAGATTATGTCCTTTTGTAAAATATAGGCCGACATGTCCGATTTTTTCCGATATATTGGTCGACACGACTTTTAAATATATCGCCCGCTATTTTATTTTATGTTATATTAGCAGACTAGCAGCATATGCTTAAATCGATTAGACTTATTTTCAATTTTTTAACGTTTTATTCTTACAACCAATTTTGTATAATTGTTTCATAATTTTTTAATTTCATATTACAACAAATATGAAAATATTTAATACATTTATTACAAAAATATGAAAATATTTAAATCTTCTTTATTTGCAATAAACTTATTGTTATCAAAATAAAATTATTGTATACTATTAAATATATTTACAATGTATAATTTTGTATTTGTTAATAATATTTTAACGTAGATACTATTCGATTTTATTTCGTAATATAAATGGCTCATTTTTTATCTATTTGTTATATTATTTTTCTATTTTTATAAGATATAATTATAGTTAGTATACATAAAAATAAAAATTTTATTTATAAGACATGGAAATCCGATATTTTAAAATATCCCCGACATGTATCCGACTTCCGACATCCGACATTTAAAAACTCAATCCGATATGTCGCCGACATCCGATATTTAAAACATTGTATAAGACTTACGGGTGTTATCGTCAGTCCATTCGTGAATACAGTTGCATCACCCTCCTCATCCCAATCAATAGTTATTGAAGAACTCTACCGACAAGAGCTTTACTCAGATGGTCATTGCTCAATCTGCTTTTACAAACTTGCAACCATCTTTGAGACAGCTCCTGATCTCGCAATGTCAGATATCGTAAAATCTTTTTTTTGTGGAGGACGTAAAGCAGGCTTGGCTATTGGGGTTGTGATAATGCAGGAAGGTCGATCGATAGTCTATTTCAACAAGGTGGTTACCGCTCCTTGATGCACGACATCTTCCTATGACACAAAGCTCATGGCTCTGTTCTACGTCATACACATTGGTGGTCATATCTGTTGGGTCGTCATTTTGTTATCTATATATGAATAATTGGAGCCTTCCTCCATAAGAAGATCACCACTCCAGCCCAGTAACTGTGGATTGTCAAATTACTAGGTTATAATTTTTCTATGGAGAATAAGAAGGGAGGCCAATTCCCTATCACTCAAAGATGATTTGTGCACGCAATTTGCCTTATCAAACCCCTTATTTTGATGTTGAGTTGATCCCTCGGGAAAGCCGACGTGTGCGCCACCATCATCCAAGACGTAGAGCAAGACCCTTGTGCCCATCCTTCCTTCCGACTCATTGGAACGATGTTGCAATACCACGGCCGCACGTGGTGGCTAATTTATCCATTTGGATACTAAGACTACTATGAATTCCCGTTCACTACCATGGAGGGGGGAAACACGATGATCTTCACCACATATCGTCGTCTAGAAGCATCACTATATTGGCATCGTATGCTCTCAACATTTCAACAGTTTGTCAACAGCAACCTCATCTGTCAGCGAACCATAGCACTTTCATAGGTCGATTTTCTCTAGTCCCTCCCAATTCTTGAGGTTGTCGGGGAGGAGATTACTGGACTTTATTACTCGCTTACCGCGCTCTCAAGGCTACGCCGGCCTCTTGGTGGTAATCAGTCGATTGTTGAAGTGCCACTTTATTCCAATGGAGCACCTCTACACATGCCATCCCCATCTCACAAGTTTTTATTTGTGATGGTGTGCACCTCCATAAGTTCCCACACGATAATTAGTAACCGCGACCTTATTTTCATTTGCTTATTCTGGCGGTAGTTATTTAAGATGCAAGATACCAATTTTCGACTTAGTATGGCATATCAGCCTCAGATGGGCAGTCAAACTAACGTGTTCAATCAATGTGTCAAAACATATCTATGTTTTTTTGCTTATAAACGGTCGCATCACTGGTACCATTGGGTTGTCAGGGCAAAACTTTGGTATGATACCTCCCACCACGTTGCAGACAACACATTGTCTTTCCAGGCTGTTTGCGATCAGCCACTACCTTCCATCCAAAACATGCCAAGAAAATCTCATGTCAAATCTCTCATCCAAAACCTCGCTGATAGAGATGAAGCTCTCCTTCAATCAAAATTTCACTTAGAACGTGTGCAACAAGGAATAGTCCAAAAGACCAACAAATATTAGCGCATATTGTTGCCATCGTCAGACCAAAACCTCGCCGACAAGTGAAATTCTCCTTCGATCGAAATTTCACTTAGGGCACGTTCAGAAGAATTGAATTGGAATTCAAAATTTGGCTTTGGGAATAAGTAAATCAATTCTGGTGTTAGGTTCGAAGTTTTTGCGTTGGAATTGGCTTTGGGAGTAAAATCGTCGGTATTCAAATTGTGCCAAAAAGTAAAGCGCTGAATTCATACCCTCCGCGCTCGGCATTCACTCGGTTTTGCTCCAGTGAACAACGTGTGACCCTACCCATCGAGCTCCAGCGAACAACCCGCGACACCGGTGCTACAACTAGTGGTCCTTCGCCAAGCTCGATCCCTCCAAGGCCGGCCTCCGCGTTATGGATTCCATTCCATGTCCAAAGTCAATCTCTGTCTTCCACTCTCTTGACATTGCGTCATCCACTCTCGACTCCATTCAAACTTCGTCGACGTTGTCAAACCTCGGGCGTTCCTCCATTATCATGATCGGACAACGCTCCTATCTATTAATTGTCACGTTACGCCGTCGATGTCACGTTGCAGGTATTTTCTTCATCTCTTATGCGGTTTCCATAAGATGTGTAATTGAGGAAAAAGTTGGGGGAAATGGGGGAAAAGTAGTGGGAGAGAGAAAGAAGATGTAGGGTTGAAGGAAGGGAGGCGAGTTTTACTTTTTTTGTCACCACGATAATTCAAAATGATCATCGAATAACAACCTAGTGTCCACAGGAAATTATAGTTTACATTAATTTTGGTTATTAACATTAACAACATAAAGTGATACGATCTAGATGCATTAGTGTATTATACCAATTGTGCAATTAAGATGCACTCTTGAATGCTCTTGTTATTGTGTTCGCTTGATTTTTCAAGTGATAATGACGATATAATTAATATAATGATGATGTTTAATTATTTTTCATGTTAGAATGTGAAATAAGAGGGTTTGCATGGTCGATCTCGTTCACCAAAGAAAGTTTGATAGCACATAATGGTTGACTGACTCTCACCCATGAATTTGATTGTAACAACAAACAACAACACTCAAGCCTTTATCTCACCATAGTAGGGTCAGCTATATGGATCCTCTGTCGCCATTGCGCCCTATCTTTAATTATAATCTCACTAATGCCTAAGTACATCATGTCTTTCCTTTTAGTTTCATTCCAAGTCTTTTTTGGTCTACCCCTCCCTGTTTAACATGTCTAGTAACTAAACTCCCACAACGCCTAACAGGTGCCTCTAAGGGTCTCCTATGTACATGTCTGAACCATCTGAAACGAGCTTCTCGCATCTTCTCTACAATTGGGGTCACTCCTGTCTTATCCCTGATACATTCATTCATAGTTTTATCCAGTCTCGTGTGACCACACATCTACCTAAGCATTCTCATCTCCGCAACTCCCATTTTTTGCTCATGTACACCATTCACTGCACAACACTCAGAACCGTAGAGCATTGATGGTCTAATTGCAGTACGATAAAACTTGCCTTTAAGTATTAATGGTACTTTACGATCACATAAGATCACAGATGTGCCTCTCCACTTCATTCAACCTGCTTGGATTCTATGTATCACATCTTTATCTACACCTCCATCTTTTTAAATTATCGATCCCAGATATTTAAAACACTCACTACGGGAAATATCTTGGTCACCCAATTTAATGACGGAGTCATACGACCTTCTTGCACTACTAAATTTAAGCTCTATATACTCTGTCTTTGTCCTGCTCAACCTAAAACTCTTCTTTTCTAAAGTGTCTCGCCAAGATTCAAGTTTCGTGTTTACACCCTCGCGCGTCTCATCGACCAAAATAATATCATCTACAAATAATAAACACCAAGGTTTTGCTTGTTGGATATGTCTGGTGAGCTCATCTAAGATAAGGGTAAAGAGATAAGGGCTTAAAGCTGACCCTTGATGTAAGCCAACAACGATAGGGAATTCCTGTGTTAATCCTCCAAATGTCCTCACCCTGGTCACTGAATTTGAATACATATCTTTGATTACGTCAATGTATGATACATCTACACCATTCTTTTCTAAGACTCTCCACGAGACCTCTCTTGGAACTCTATCATAAGCCATCTCCAGATCGATAAACAACATATGCAAATCTTTTTGTCTTTCCCGATTGTTGTCAATGAGTCTCCTCAAGAAATGTATAGCTTCCATGGACGACCCCCTGGCATGAATCCAAATTGATTCTTTGAGATGCTAGTCTCTCGTCTAACTCTTCTCTCTATTACTCGTTCTCATAGTTTCATAGTATGACTCATTAATTTAACTCCTCTGTAATTGACACAATTTTGTATATTTCTTTTGTTCTTATACAAAGGTACCAAAATACTCTCTTCATTGGGTTGTCATCCTCTTTGTCCTCAGTATCTTATTGAAGAAACTTGTAAGCCATAAAATTCCTTCCCTCTCTAAGTATTTTCATACTTTAATGGGTATATCTTCTGGTCCAACCGTCTTTCCATTTTTCATCTTCTTCAGGGCGTCATCTATCTCTGATGCTTGAATTTTACGATAAAAAATTATGTTTCTATACTCCTCCGATTTACTTAACTCTTCCAAGTTCAGTTCATTTTCCTTCATTGTATAGTTGATAAAAGTATCTTTTTTCATCTCTTCTTAATAGTCATTTTTTATGTATTTAACTTGGCTTAAATCTCTTGTCTTCCTCTCTCTAGCTCGAGCAATTTTATATATATCACGCTCTCCATCTTTGGTATCTAGTCGTTTGTAAAATTCTTCGTAAGCTTGACTTCTTGCCTTACTCGCTGTATTTTTAGCTTCTTTCTTGGCGACTTTATATTTTATCAAGTTTTCATCATTCCTACAATCATATAATATTTTGTAGCTGACTCTATTTGCCCTCATTTTGCCTTGAACTTTCATTTTCCACCACCAAGATTTTTTTTGTGGGGGCACACGACCTTTTGACTTTTCAAGTACGTTCTTTTCACTTATCCTTAAATGAGAAGACATAACTTCTCATGTGACACTAGGATCAACATAAGGATCATCAACTAGTTGTTCTATAACCACTGCCTTGAAAGCAACCTGTTTTTCGTTCTTCAAGTTCCACCACCGAATTTTTTGCAATACTTTTGTCTTTCTCTTAAAGTTACTATATTTAATTTGCACATCCAACACAACTAGCTTATATTGCGTTGTCAAACTTTCTCCTGGTATGACTTCACAATTCTTACAAATCTTTTTATCCATTTTGCGAGTCATAAAATAGTCAATTTGTGACTTATTTTGTCCGCTCTTGAACGTAATTAAGTGTTATTCCCTCTTCATGTAGAGCGTATTTATCACAATTAGCTCATGTGTTATGACAAAGTCTAGAATGGTTCTTTCTTCTTCATTTCTTTCTCCATACCCAAATCCTCCATGAACATCTGTATAATCCGTATTTTTCTTCCCTACATGTTCATTTAAGTCTCCTCCAATGAAAAATTTCTCGCTTTGTGGGACTTTTCTTACCAAATCATCTAAGCCTTCCCAAAATTGTACTTTAATAGCTTCACTTAATCCTACTTGTAGCGCATAAGCATTAATTACATTAATAGTTTCATTTCCCGCGATTAATTTAAGAGCTAAGATTCTATCACCTTTTCTGCTTACCCAACAACTTCATCCCTCCAAGTAGTATCTACAATAATACCTACTTCATTGTTTGTTTTATTTTATTTTATTGTACCATAATTTAAAACCTGAATTATCTAGAAATTTAGGTTTCTCATCCACCCATTTAGTCTCTTGCAGACATAAAATATTTATCCTTCTCCTAATCATTGTATCCACTACTTCCATCGCTTTTCCCGTTAACATACCTATTCCAACTTCCAAACCTAAGTCGATCACAAATCCTACCATCTACTTTTCTAGGACACCTAATATGTGAGGGCTTTTGCATATTTAACACTACATCCAAGTCCTCTTGGAGGTGCAACGGTCCTTGCCAAGACGCCGCATTCGGACCATACGACGAGGACTCTTGCATATTTAACACTACACCCAAGTCCTGGAGATGTAGCGGTCCTTGTCAAGGCGTTGCATTCGGACCATACGACGCGCTCCTTATGGGGAACAACCTAGCTTTAGCACAATTTCTCAAAAGATCCATATTCATAAGGGTGATTAAATTTTATGTTGACCGTCTACCTAACATAACCCTCACCATTTTTCATTCGGGCTTGGGACCGACATTGGCTGGTTTCATGAATTTGATTGTATTGGCAAAAAATCATTAGAATATTTCGATTCTTGTGATTGAATTCCATACTGAAGCCGAACAATATTTTTGATCAATTCCAATTTTACTGCCTGTATTCCATCCTACATCCGAATAATAAAATCGGAATTCTGCACACAGCCAATTCCTACATATATTGGTTTTCGTCGGAAAATCAATTCATTGTATCTGAACAGAACCTTAGAGCATGTGCAACAAGGAATGGTCCAAAAGTCCAACAAAAATCATCACCTATCGTGCTTGTGAAGCTTTACCCCCATCGTCAGACCTCACCTGCCCATTAACTCCACTCAAAGCTCTCTACTCGTTACTATGGATTGCTCTGCATCAAAGAGCGAACTGAGCTGCCACATTCAGCTTCATGCATAGAGCGCATACACTGGGTGTAACATCCCAATTTCCTAAACTGGCTTCAGTGACTCCTTTGATAAACTTAGTCAGAACCAGGGTGACCCTTTCGACCTACTAACCGACTACAACTTCATAAACACCATATTGATTTATGTGACGGGCCGAATAAGACTTTTTGACTAAATGGACTCAGATTTGATTCCGATTAGTGGCATAGACACATAGCACTCATGAGATCAATGTTTATTCAACGACGTAGTTTCACTCCATTCTGAAGAGAATTGAGGAAATTGACCAAAACTCACAATTGTGAACTACACGACGCTTTGGAAAGGTGAATTTGAGTAAATGACCTCGGAATCGACCATGGTCAGTTGCAATAGACTCTTGGAGTTGATAATTGATATGAATCAAACGGGCCCTTCTGGGCCCAATAAACCCCAACCTAATTTTCATTCCAAACCACTTCTCTCTCTCCCTGTCTCCTCTTCTCATTATCTTTTTCCTCCCCACTCATGTCGACAAGGTCTTCGAGTTCGTTTCCGCTGCCGCCACCATCATCGGTGAGCCACCATGAAAAGATGATGAAATGCGAGGAGATCGAGCCTTTGAGGGTGAAGAAAGGCCATGGTTGCCGCTCCAGCAAACAACCCATATCTAAATCACCACGATGAATTCCCTTTCACCCTTTGAGTATTAGATCTAGGTTCTCCATGTAGATCTCCATTTCCTCCATTGATGGACAAGAAATCGTAGGCTTGCCAGCATGAAGAGTCATCAGAGCAACCATTAGTGTCTGGTAAGCTCTACGACGTTGTGGAGGTTTTAAGCAAGCCTCTCCGACAATCCTTGAGGATTTTTCGTCGTCAGAATGGCATTGAAATTTTGGATAGCAAAACTATCATTTCTTCCGAGTTTGAACACTCTCCGGCAACCGTGTCGCCACCTTCGGCCGCCCACCGCCTGCAAAATCCAAAATTTACTCATTTTCTCTAATTTTAAATTCAGGGTACGATCGCGAGCAGTTTTGATCGGCGCCAGCGACATGTCGAGGTATTATTTTCGTTACGATTAATTCCATGAGTAGTGGGGAAATTAATTAAGATCTTTCAATGGAGAAAATTTACGTATTTTAGTTCATCGTGATTTCAAGTTCGCGAGTTCCTCCCCCCCCCCCCTCTTAATGTCGAGACCCATGCACCTTTCAGTCACGTATTTCCCTCCCATGCCGAGCGAGAGGAGTTAGGGCTTCCTACGTTTCGTTCTAGTCGACCGACGTTGTAGGCGATCCATCGACCCAGTTTCGTCGACGAGAGTAGGCGTGGATTCCATCTTCCTGGCCAGAAACTCTCGTTGACGCCCTTCTGTTGCTCGAGGAGGCATGTCGACTCCTTGTCGTGTTCCTACTCTTGTTCAGCCTTCCTCTTTCGCCTTTCTTGCTAGGCAAGTTCAGATGTTTCATTCCATAGGGCATTTTGTGAGTCCTATAACTCCTCCCTACTAATCTCAGTTCCAGACTATTAAGGCTTTCGATTTTTGTCTTCTTCAGAGATTTCCAGCGACCAGTCGAAATCCAACTTTCCTCCTGTGGTAGGGAGGGAGTTTGTTGCCGATTCTGATCGACCCTGCCATGAGGAGGAATATCAGGTAGGCATATTTTTCTATTTTCAGTGAGTATCCAAGAACTATACCAATTCCTTTTATTTCCTCCTAACACACATATAGCCTTCATGTGCAGTCAATTGGAGTTCGCAGGCTAGGTCGTTGTCCCTCGCCGAAGAAAATTGTCTTTCCGATTACGGGACCTTCGTCTCCATACATTTCCATTATCAGTGGAACAAGGTGAGATTTTCCCTCTTCTAGAATTTTGTTTATTAGTGATTGTCCCCTCATCATCGGTTATTGACCCTGAAATTAAGATAAACATCCTAGAAATATTATATGAATTTTCCCTCCTAGGATTCGTGAAGAGGGTTGGAGAAGGAAGCCTCGTTGGTAATTGGAGAACAATTCGTGTTTTCACAATAATCCTATAAGGAATCATGTTGTTGCATCACATTTATGAATGTTGCAACGCCTATGTAAGAAATTCGACTCATCTGGGCTATAGACATATCACCAATTATAAATCACTTGCCTAGTTTGCTCAAGAAAATCATGTAAAATGCAGAAGTACTTGTATTTCTTTAATATGCATGTTAACAATATCATAAATGAATACAAGACATATAAAATCATGTTACACGCAGCCTATAGATAAATGTTAAATGTCAATTAAATTAATGTAGTTCAACATTCAACTCAGAGCATGAAAAATGAATGTCTTAATGCATGAACAGAATTAATCAAAGATGTTAAATGCAATTAGGCTAAAAGCAAAAGCTCAATGCACGTAATAGATCTCAGACTAGTGACCTCGTACTCATATGTCCAGGAGACAATATGAGCCTCAGACATGGGGTCAACAACCCACATTTCCAGACCTAGAATAATCAAATATGAGTCTGTGTTCCACTCAAGGGACACAGCAGTTCAGGGCACCTTCGGGGCGTCATTTGAACTCCATAATCAAGATATGCTCAGCAAACCATAAGAGATAAAGCTAATAAGCGAAACATGGAATTTAATCACCCCAAATTCAAAAAGAATTCGGGACACTAAAATCATTATATACAAGAATTAAAGATAATGAGACAGAACTCATAATGCGACAAATACGGCAAATGAACTTATGAAACCGCAGTAAGTTTTTTTAGAAGCATGCATAATTACTCAAAAGCCCACATTTTTATATACAAGCAAATTACTAAATGATGTATTTTTAACATTACTAGGGGGAGTAGTCTTTCTTACTCATCAGTTGGGCTGACCTTTTTACCCATAGCTTCATACATTACTTCCGCTGTAAGTTTTCAGTTATTACTTTCATTTATTTCTGCTATGTACCGGTTTTATTGGTGTTGCTTATTTTGCTTCATATCACTAGTGTCGTCCGGGCTTATGAATTGATGTTAAACTAGGCAGGGGTGTTACATAGTCGGGCGGAGGGGCTACCAGTCGGGGCAACCTCCGGTGGTGGGAATAACCCAGACGCCATCGCCATGAAGGAATACAATATGTAGCTTTCGGATGAACAGTAACATGAAAGTATCAATAGGTGGGGAAGGAGGAGATATTAGGCTTGGATTGTGAATCCTGAGCACCAGTTTTATTTCATTTGTTCATAGGCCTAAATGATTTTTTTTTAAAGGTTGTCTTAATGAAAGAGGACATGCAAAATAATTTTATGTGTATTTTCCCATAATGTTAACACATGTCAAAGATATGTATACAAATTCAGTGACCAGGGTGAGGACATCTGGAGGATTAACACAGGAATTTCCTATCGTTGTTGGCTTACATCAAGGGTAAGCTTTAAGCCCTTATCTCTTTACCCTTATCTTAGATGAGCTCACCGGACATATCCAACAAGCAATGCCTTGGTGTTTATTATTTGCAGATGATATTGTTTTGATCGATGAGACGCGCGAGGGTGTAAGCGCGAAACTTGAATCTTGGCGAGACACTTTAGAAAAAAAGGGTTTTAGGTTGAGCAGGACAAAGACGGAGTATATAGAGCATAAATTTAGTAGTGCAAGAAGGTCGGATGACTTCGTCATTAAATTGGGTGACCAAGATATTTCCCGTAGTGAGTGTTTTAAATATCTGGGATCGATAATTTAAAAAGATGGAGGTGTAGATAAAGATGTGATACATAGAATCCAAGCAGGTTGAATGAAGTGGAGAGGCACATCTGTGATCTTATGTGATCGTAAAGTACCATTAATACTTAAAGGCAAGTTTTATCGTACTGCAATTAGACCATCAATGCTCTACGGTTCTGAGTGTTGTGCAGTGAATGGTGTACATGAGCAAAAAATGGGAGTTGCGGAGATGAGAATGCTTAGGTAGATGTGTGGTCACACGAGACTGGATAAAACTATGAATGAATGTATCGGGGATAAGACAGGAGTGACCCCAATTGTAGAGAAGATGTGAGAAGCTCGTTTCAGATGGTTCAGACATGTACATAGGAGACCCTTAGAGGCACCTGTTAGGCGTTGTGGGAGTTTAGTTACTAGACATGTTAAACGGGGAGGGGTAGACCAAAAAAGACTTGGAATGAAACTAAAAGGAAAGACATGATGTACTTAGGCATTAGTGAGATTATAATTAAAGATAGGGCGCAATGGCGACAGAGGATCCATATAGCTGACCCCACTATGGTGGGATAAAGGCTTGAGTGTTGTTGTTGTCGTTGTTTTCCATAATTTTATGGGGTCCTCTGGGTTGTCAAATCCTTGATCAAACAGTTGCTATCGAATTCGTTCCGTTTTAATTTAAATATAAAGCGACCTTGGAGGGGTCAAAATAACTCGAAACCTAAACGGAAATGAAACAAATAATCTGAACTACCTCCAATAATTTTATGAGTGTTTTTACTGTGCTTTTAAATGATCATATTAATTTATCAAGTAAATGTTGGCCGATTAGATGAAACTAAAGTCATTTGCCTAATGCAATTACCGTGGTAACGTAGAGGTTGTTAAGTAACCTGCAATCAAAATGAATATTGTAGGTAACTGTTTAATCTAACTTCCCAGATTACGTGGGAATTTTTAGAGATAATTTACTTGACCTTTGGAATTTTAAAAGTGGATGCTTTATGCTAAGGGATGAATTTGGGATTGTTTCTCTTAATGGATTTGTTGTATTGTCTTTATAACATTGCCATGACATGAGCCCTATATGGAATGTGTAGGTGTATGTCCAATACCTCTTCAGTTAAAATATGAAGATTTTTTAGATTCATTTGCACCCTCAAATGTTGATCTCACGACTTGGCTACCAAGTTTCCTTTATGTCAACTTGGGGTATAACTTCCATGATCTCGGAGTGTTCATCATAACCACTTCCCTAATAGAAAGTTGTTGATATCAGTGTGACGAAGCTCCACCTGAAGCTTAAGGTTATTTGGAGGTTGTTTGGTCCACCAAATGGTCGATCAAATATCTATGCTAAAGGCGTGTATTTTAACTTAAAACTTCGTGGTGCTAACCTAAATCCGTAGAATTTTTTGTGTGACCTATCTGATTCCCCACCCGGGTTTGACGAGGATATGATAAAACGAAGAATATAACCTTAAGGAATGTTAACCTATGCACAGCTCCAATGAGTTTAGTTCTATCAGAACCTGATTTGATCTGGGTCAAGTTAAATGAACAGTTGAACACCGTGAAACTCAATGTAGCCTCATAACTCAATTGTTAACCGCTTACTAACCCCCAATTTCTATAACCAATATAGGGTGTGACGCGTGTCACCGGTGCCTACCAATTTGAGAATAATTAGATGGGGCTACCTGCTAGGAGTCTAGACCCGATGATTCAAGCCCCGAGAGATTTCTAACCCATACCTGCAAGTTTGGAACCACCGTCGATGCCTAAAGAGAATAAAATTAGTATATGACTTCGAGATATACTCCAAGCAACCCGAACTTAAATCATGTGCCTTGTGGGAATATAAACGTGGATGCCCGAGAAAATAAATAGTGCGAAAGAGATCAATATGAGTTTAAGTACGCATGCATGTAAGGTACGGGGTATGTAGGAGGAAGTTGAGGTATAATTGTTGTGATTCAACCCAAATCGTCCTTCCAGAGATCTCAGGTGCATCATGGTGCGTATAATCTCATCATTGAATAATCTGCAGATTCGACTAGCTAGTAGTCTTAGTTAATAACGTCCATGTGTATGGGAAGATACAACCTTCAATTTAGTGGAGACCAATGACACCTTGACAAAAAGAGTTCAAGAGTTATGAACATGTGGATGGGCTTCAGCCCACTTCAGACTCATCTAGAGAATAGTACATGAGTGTCCAGACCAGGAGCGCGTAGATCTGACGGCCCTAATGTGATAGAAAACCAATGTCCTCATAACTACCATCTTCAGGTAGAACTCTTAAGGGCTTGGTTACCCATAGCGACGAGATTAATTGTTGAAATTCAAGTCCTCTATCCATAGATATTACTAAGGTGACACCCTTAGGCATTGAATCAATAACATAGGTTTAGTATAAACCTACCATATGGTTATGTGCTTAACCTTACAAGTCATGTGGGCTAGGGTTAGCTTATGAATACTTACAAGTGACCTTGTGAGTCGTAGTGCTGAGGTTACCTTGTGGATACTAACACGCTACCTTTCGAGCAGTGGCGCTGAGGCTGGCCATGCTATTTACCATTATGAATCATAGAAATCAACATTGTGACTAGATATAGAATATTGATATATGTAAGAAAAGTCCATGTAAAGGTCCATATTGGAGCCCATTTAGTTTCTTGTTTCTCTCTCTTTTCTTTAGTCCCACATTGTGTATAAGGAACTCTTCTCTCTTTCTCCCTCCTATATATTTGTATTCATACATTGTATTTGGATATAGAAGAAGGATATACATGGTTTTGCTCTTCTCTACATGGTATCAGAGCAATCGGTCCGAATCTGCAATCTCCGTTTTTTCTAACCGCAGCTCTCCCGCGGTCTCCTCGCCTTCCGTGAGGTCTCCTGTTCTTCTAACCGCAGCTCCCCTGCGGTCTCCTATTCCCTTCCCGCTTCATCTTCTCCTCAGCTCTCTCGGCTCTCTTATAGTCTCCTCTCTTCTGACAAGTAGGCCCCGCTCCTCCTGCTTGTGTAACGCTGCTCGCCGCTCGCTCCGCTCCCATGCGGTCTCCTGCTCGTGTAACGTTGCTCGCCGATCGCTCTGCTCATGTGCGGTCTCCTCTCAGCAGACGTCCTCTGCTCGCGCGATCTCCAGAGCGGCCTCCCAGTCGGCGATCTCCCTCTATCCAGCGGTCTCCCAACGGCCTCCTTATCCAGCTACCAACGGCCTCCTTATCCGCAGCTACCAGTCGGCGTCTCCCTCTTTGTCGTGGTTTGCCAGCACCTCCCAGTAGTCTCCCTTCTTGCCGTCCTCTCTGCTCTAGCCGCTCTAACAGCTGCATCCAAATGGGTTCCTCCATTAATCCTTCAGAAAATCCCAACGAGCAGACCGCCTCCTCTCCTGCAACCCGCGTGCTCCCCACTCCCGAACTGCGCGACGAGCTAAGAATCACCACCATCTCCCTGACTGGGAAGAAAAACTTCGTCGAATGGGTGCACTCTGTCAGACGGATTCTTCGGTCCAAGGGACTTCTGTTTCATCTCACTAAGGAGCCTCCTTCTGATCCTACTGATGACTGGCTGCGTAACGATGGTCGTGTTCAGACGTGGCATCTCAACTCACTTGATGGAGAACCTTACCGCATGGCCATGTATCACGAGACGGATAGGGCAATGTGGGAGGAGTTCCATTCCTTGTACTCCGGGAAGGACAGTCTCCAGCACTTGTATGACATCATTACCGAGCTTCAAACTCTTGACACTGGTGGGGCTGCCAACTTAACCTCATTTGTTGCTCGGGCTAAGACTCTTGTTGAAGCCTGGATCCAACATCAGCCCTCCACTACGAATCTAGCTGCCCAGCGTGCTCAAAAAGAGGTTATTTGTATTGCCATGATGATGACTCGTGTCCCGCTTCACCTTCAGAGTATTCGGGCTCAGATCCTTTCGTCTGCTTCTACCCCATCATTATCTAATGTATGCTCCATGTTGCTCAAAGTTTCACCGCCTCCTGATACCACTGGACCTCCCTCACCGGTCCTTCTCCAGCACTCGTCTGCGCCATTACTACCTCGTCCTCCCGCTGCTCGTGGAGGACGTTCAGGCTCTCGGGGCGGAGGGCGGGGGTCGTGGAGGACGGTCACGCCCTAAGTGTTCGTTCTGCGGAAAGGATGGACATCTTGAGGCGACCTGCTACCGCAAACATGGTCGTCCTCCTCATCCGACTACTTATGTTCTCGTTGACAATCCCTCTGCCACTCGTGCTGATCTTGAAGCGGTTTGCCTCCGGCTCCAGCAACTTCATGGGATGCTCCGTCACCCACTGCCTCTGTCGCCTCCATCTCAATGAAGGTATCACTTGTCTCTCCACTAGTCCGCGCTGGATAGTGGATTCAGGTGCTACCCAACATATCACCTCGCTGAGACCACATCAATACTTGAATTCTCCTCATCCTAAGTATATCACAATGGCCAATGGAGACACTGTCCCTGTCTCCGGCTCCGCTGATATACCTTTCAATTCTTCTCTCTCTCTCCGCTCGGCTCTTCATGTTCCGGGGTACCCGTTTAATTTACTTTCTGTTAGTCGCCTCACTACTGATTTGGATTGTTCAGTAACATTCACTTCTTCTTTTCTGATGCAGGATCGACGGACGCAGAGTATCATTGGTAAGGGCCGACTGCAAAACGGGCACTACCTCCTTAATATTTCTCCTACCATCCTCTCCTCAGTCTCCTCCATTAATTGGCATCGGCGTCTTGGGCATGCCCCTCTTCCAATACTTCAGAAGGCTCTTCCAGATATCTCTTTTTCTGCTTTTAAGTGTGAATCATGTATTTTGGGAAAACAACATCGTTCCTCTTTTCCTCCTCATTGTAGTCGGAGCTCTGCTCCTTTTGTTTTAGTGCATTCCGATGTTTGGGGCCCGTACAAAGTTACTAGTATCTCTGGTTATCGCAATTTCACCACCTTTATTGATGATTATTCTCGCACAACACGGTTGAATTTACTTTGTGATCGCTCTGAGCTTCCCCGTGTATTTCGGGCTTTCGCTCTTGAGATTCGCACGCAGTTTTCCGAAAACATAAAAACTCTTCGGACAGATAATGCTCGCGAATATACTAGCCATTAATTTGTTAATCTCTGCTCTGAATTTGGGATCATTCATCAGACGTCGTGTGCCTATACCCCCCAACAAAATGGCGTTGCTGAACGGAAAAATAGACATTTGTTCGATGTTGCTCGTTCTCTCATGATCCACATGCAGGTACCCAAAGCATATTGGAACTTTGCGATGTCCACGACATGTCATCTCATTAACCGTCACCCTTCCTCCGTCCTCCAAAATGCTACTTCGTTTAGCCTCTTTTTCCCCTCCACTCTAGCATTCTCTCTCACACCGCGCATATTTGGTTGTACCTGCTACGTCCACCTACTTGGTCCGTCCACAGAAAAGTTGGATCCCAGAGCAGCCAAACACATATTCGTCGGCTATTCACGTACTCAGAAGGTTACATTTGTTACTCTCCTGCTACCCGAAAAGTGATCGTTTCTGGAGATGTTACCTTTCAGGAGGATCAACATTTCTTGTCCGCACCAACCCCACCTCTTCCACCACCGTCCTTCCCACAACCTGTCGTTCCTGTTACCACTCCTCTACCACTCCTCCTTCCTGACCATGCTCCTGCTCTCCACAAGCCACCTCTTATCCGTGTCTACACCCGTCGCACTCCTCGCTCTGTTTCCCCCAATACAATCGACCTCTAACACTCTGCACCCTGCTGATCTGGCACCAGCGTCCACTGCTCATGCCATGGCGAACTATGTATCCTTACATCGCCTATCCCCACCGCTTCATCACTTTGCTACTTTATTATCCTCTATTTCTGTACATAACTATGTGCAGGAGGCTCTCCAACATCCAGGCTGGCGGGCATCCATGGACGAAGAAATGATAGCTCTCTGGGTTAACCAGACATGGGACCTGGTCCCTCTCCCTCCAGTCCAGACTCATGTTGGGTGTAAATGGGTCATTGTCATCAAGCATGCTCCTGATGGGACAATTGATCGTTTGAAAGCCCGACTAGTGGCTTGTGGCTTTACCCAACAATAAGGTCTCGATTATGAGGAAACATTCTCTCCAGTAGCCAAGCTCAACGCAGTTCGTGTCCTCTCCGTGGTTGTGCATCGACAATGACCCTTACATCAATTGGATATCAAGAATGCCTTTTTAAATGGTGACCTCCAGGAAACAGTCTACATGCAACAGCCTCCCGGGTTTGAGACCACGCGGGAGTCCTGGGTTTGTCACCTTAAGAAGTCAATCTATGGTCTCAAACAATCCCCTCGGGCATGGTTTGACAGGTTCAGTAAGGCTATTCGGGAAGTTGGTTTTACTCAGAGCTCGGCAGACTTCTCTTTGTTCACTCGACATCGAACAACAGGAACGGTTCTTCTGTTGGTATATGTTGATGACAACCTAATCACTGGAAATAATTCAAAGGGAATACAAGCGGTCAAACAACACCTTAGCTCCGTTTTTCAAACAAAAGATCTGGGGAACCTTCGATACTTCCTTGGTCTTGAGATCACGAGACGTCCTAATTGACTTGTCCTCTCTCAACGAAAGTACTGTCTCGATCTTCTTCAGGATGCTGGATACTATGGATGCAAGCCGATTAACACTCTTATGGATGTCAATCACAAGCTGTGTGCACATGCCTCTGATGATGATCTTCCAAATCCAGAATAGTATCGACGACTTGTTAGAAAACTGATTTACCTAACGGTCACGAGGCCAGATATATCCTTTGTTGTTGGGGTTGTCAGCCGGTTTATGCATTACCCTCGAATGTCTCATCTTCAGGCTATCGAACGCATCCTAAGATATCTAAAAACAGCCCCTGGTCAAGGGCTGGTATACAAAACCGCGTCTTCTACTCCAACTTTGGTGGTGTATTCTGATGCAGATTATGTTGGTTCCCTGGATGACCGGCGGTCTACTAGTGGATTTTGTACTTACTTTGGAGGTCACCTTGTTACCTGGCGTAATAAGAAACAAGTTGTGGTTGCTGGATCTTCAGCTGAAGCGGAATACCGTTCGATGGCATCAGTTATCTCTGAACTCACATGGATTGAAAGTCTCCTCGCTGATCTAGGAGTAAAACTTCCCTTACCAGCTATCTTACTATGTGACAGTCAAGTCGCTATACACATAGCTAAGAACCCAGTCTTCCACAAAAGAACGAAACACATTGAAGTGGATTGTCACTTCATCTGGGAGAAAGTTCAATTGAAGAAGTTAGAATTAAAGCATGTTCCAGGTGCTGACATGACATAGGAGTATCCGAGCAACATCGAGGAGATGATTTTTCCATTCTAACACTCCATTTTGTTGGGAGGTATGCACACAATTAGTCTGATGAATAATTTCGTTGGAGGTGCAGAAAGATGAGAATTGTTGTCTCTTGTATTCCTTTGCATTATCGGTCCAAATAATTTTAAGGGTTAAACCAAACTGAATGTGAATTTTATGATAAAATTGATAGAAAACAAAGAAGAGTTTAGAGCGTTTCTTCAAAATATACACTCAAGTACATCGAGAGAAATCATCAGAAAAAGTAACAAAATACAGAATTCATTCACCAACAAACTTGGTGGGATTATGACCTCATATGTTCAAATGAACAAAGTCAAAAAGAAGAAAAAAACTTTTAAAAAAATTGGCAGGGAAAGTAGTACGATGATGGTTACCGTATTGGCAACCGTCGCATTCTAAAATGGAGTCTAACTTAAGAGATAGCAGGAGCTGGTGGAGCAGAGAAGGAGAGACGACAGGTGCAGAGAAAGTGGGAAGATCGTTTAAGTAGTAGAGGCCGCCATGTTCAGTCCCAGTAGCAATCATCCTCATCGTTTGAAGGCCCTGAAAATAACATATAGTAAGGGAAAATGAGATAGAGCAGTGCAATTGCAGTAAAAGAGCACTGACAGTTAATAGATTGTTTTATAACATAAGGAAGCCCATGTATAAATGGCCCATTGGGCCTTCTCTCTCTTAAGCTTCTTTAGTCCTACATTGTCTATTTCTTTTTATTTCTTGCTCCTTGGTTCTATATAAAGGACCCCTTGTACATGTAATATGGTAACTGAGATTAATAATATTCTGAATATTGAAATATTATGTCGTGGTTTTCTACATGGTATCATAGATTCACCTCGATTCTTAAGTTTTTTTCTCTCGCTCGGCTTGAGGCCCTGCCTCGCCTTTCCTACGGTCTTCTGCGGTCTCCGTTCTTCTACCCGCAGTCTTCCCCTCCTGTGATTCCCTATCGCATCATGTTTCCCCCTCTGGTTATATAGCTCTCGCCTGCCATCCCGTTGGGTCCCACTGTTGACGCTCCGCGCTTCGGCCCGTTGTGATATCCGCTCTTTCCGATGTGCTTGCCCGTTGTTTTCGCGCTTGGCTTCCGTTCTCACCAGCCCGCCTGCCTGCGTTATTTCCTGGTTGTCTGTCCGCAGACTCCGTCGTGTGCCTGACGCTGTGTACTAGTCTGCTTGCTCGCATGGTCCCCTGGTCGCCGTGATCTTCGCTGCTCTTGAACGTCAGTCTGGTTGATTTCCTCGTCCGGTGTCCTTGTCGCGCAGTCTCTCTGTGTATGCTCTTGCCAGCTCTGTTCGTCTGCTGTGACCGCCTCTGCACTGCTTGCTCGCGCGCTCTGCTTCGCTTTCTCGCACAACCTCTGCTCGCCCCCGGCATTAGCTCGCGCGCTCCTGTGACCGCTCATGTGATCGCTCCGCCAAAGTTTTCTGACCGTGCTCCTTGTCTACCAGCGCAGTCTACTCGCCAATCATCAAGCCGCACGGCCAGTTGCCCGTCCTTTGGAGCGTGGGATCGTCTGCTGCCCCTGCTTCCTCCTCTCTTCCGGCCCCTGCTCCGGCCCTTCCTCCGGCACCTGTCTCTGATTCTCGAGATGAACTCAGGATCACTACTATCTCCCTTGCCGGCAATAAGAATTTTGCCGAATGGGTCCACTTCGCCCGTCAGGTCTTGCAGACTAAAGGTCTCCTCCACCATCTTACTAACACCCCTTATGTCGTACCCATCGAGCACTGGCTTCACGATGATGGCCGCGTCCAATCTTGGCACATCAACTTCATAGATGGTGAACCGTATCAGATGGCAATGTATCATGAGACCGCCAAATCTATGTGGGATGAGCTCCACTCTCTCTACTCCGGCAAAGATAGCCTCCAGTACTTGTTTGACATCTTCCTTGCTCTTCAGCAACTTGACCCGGGACATGATGGCGATCTCACCTCGTATGTCGATCAGTCTAAAACTCTTGTTGAAGCCTGGATACAACATCAACCCCCCACTAAGGACTTAGCGTCTCAACGGGCTCAGAAGGAAGTTGTCGGTATCGCCTTAATGATGGCTCGGGTTCCTCCTCATCTCCACAGTGTTCGAGCCAACATTCTCTCCTATTATTCCCACCCTGTCTGATGTCTGCTCAATGTTGATCAAGGTGGCGTCGCCTCCTGTCTTTCCGCTCCCTTCTTCGGTCCTTCATCGTGGCTCAGATAACAAGCCCCCGCCGTTTCACCCTCGGGGCGCCCGCTCCAGTTCCCGAGGTGGTGGGCGTGATGGCGACCATCGCTCTAAGGGCCGGGATTCCCGTCTTTGCACATTCTGTAGGCGAGAGGGACACACAGAAGCTACCTGCTTTAGGAAACATGGCTTTCCTCCGCAGCATCCTTCCTCTATGTCGCGTACCTCACCTACTCTTGGGACCACGTCGTCCACTTCCATCTCCAACATTGACACCTTACGGGGTGAACTCCGGCATTTTCGCGGACTGCTCTCCCATCCGTCTACACCTGGTGCTTCCGTCTCCCATGAAGGTAACTCTTGTCTCCCTCATTGTCCCTCCTGGATTCTGGACTCAGGTGCCACCAACCACATCACTCCTCAGCAGCCTGCTCAGTATTTGGACTCTCCTTATCCAAAGTTCATCACCGTGTCCAATGGCGTCACTACTCCTGTTACTGGTTCTGGTCATATGATGCTCACTCCTGCTCTCTCCTTGAAATATGTTCTACATGTTCTTGGCTCTCACTTTAATATGCTCTCTGTTAGCCGTCTAACCCATGATCATGATTGTCTCATTACATTCTCCTCTTTCACTTTTGTTGTGCAGGATCGGCAGACACGAACTATCATTGGTAGTCAACGACTGTCTAACGGGCTCTACATCATGGATCTCCTTGCTCCTACTCTTTCCACCGTCAGCTCTGTTGACTGGCATCAACGTCTGGGTCATGCCCCTTTTCAAATCCTCCAAAAGGCTCTTCCGGATTATCGTTTTTCTTCTTTTAATTGTGAATCCTGTATTTATGGAAAACATCATCGCTCTGTCTTTCCTCCTAATTGTAATCGGAGTATTGCTCCTTTTGATTTAGTGCATTCTGATATCTGGGGACCCTACAAAACTGCAAGTATTTTTGGCTATCACTACTTCGTTACATTTATTGATGATTACTCCTGCATGACTTGGTTATATTTGATGCGTGATCGTTCTGAGCTCCTCTCTATTTTTTCGCTCCTTCACTGCTAAGACCAACACTCAATTTTCCCGCACAATAAAGCTTCGCATTGACAATGCCCGTGAATACAAAAGTCATGTCTTTCAACAGTTGTGCAACTCTTTGGGCATTATCCACCAAACCTCGAGTGCTTATACTCCTCGGCAAAATGATGTCGTTGAGCGAAAAAATCGTCACCTTCTCGAAGTGGTCGGTTTTTCCTCTTCCAGATGCAGGTCCCTACATCCTATTGGAATTTTGTTGTCTTCACTGCTTGTTATCTCATTAAACGCATGCCCTCCTCGGTCCTCAACTTTACCAGCCCCTTCTCCCACTTATTTTCGGAGAGCGACCCATTTCCCCTAACTCCATGGGTATTTGCTTGCGTCTGCTTCATTCATCATCTGGGACCCTGATACGCCATCGAACAAAGGACGAGACATGCTTGCATTAAACGGGAAAAACGGATACAATCCGGAGCGAACTCCGGCCAAGATCTAGGAGGCTGGTTCTCCCTAAGACCTCTCTCTCAAATGAGAGTCAAACCCTAATAACCAAAGATAAAGAAACACTCTCCATACCTCCTCCTTATATAGGGAGGGGGGCTCACATGACACTAAACATAAAATAATATTTAATTAATATTGCAAGAAGGATATCATGGCGGCTTCCATACGCGCTCCCGTGACTCCTGCAAGGTGGTGTGCTCAGGCGGATGCGACGTCGTAATAATATGCCGCCCTTAAAAGTTGACCTTGTCCCCAAGGTCAGATTACAAAATTTGTTGTGACCTTTAATAATGGAAGGGGCGTATAATTTGTGGTTGCTGAGTGTAAAAGATATGATAAGAGGGGGTGAAAGAAGATGAGGTTTGTCTTTTAGTGGGGTGTTGGGGGCTAGAGATGGCATGAAATTGGTATAGAAGAATGATGGGCGGCTGTAGTAGGAGAGTGTGCTTCACTTTTGGGTTTTGTTTTTGGGAAGAGGAAAAGAGTAAAGAAAGAGGGAAAAAGTTGATGTGACAACACAAGGTAAAAGGAAAGAAAATTTTGGCAGCTAGCAACGTTTTGGAATTTTGGTATTTGGTTAAGAAAGGAAGGGGGTGAGGCATGTGGGGCCGGCTTAGAAATGCTGGGTGGAAGATGCCCTGTGGGCTTGTACCAAAAAAAATAAACCAAAAAAGGGCAGCCCGTGGGGTCCACACGGCAAGAAAAAAAATAGCTAAAACAGCTGGGAGGGGGCTGCTTTATGAGGGGCCCGAGAATAGGGAGGCTGGCGTGGGAAATAGGAAAGAAAATTTTCCAGCGGGCGCGTGGCTCGACGGTTGGGAGAAATGAGCCCCTGTGTGAAATGTTAGGCAGGTCGGTGAGAGCTGCATCGATGCCAGTGGAACGAGAAAAGGACAGCGCATCCTTGGTCGTCCAGGACAACGACGACAAGCCATGGTGCTCGTCGACGGGTAAATAGGGGAGTGGCCGCAGCGGTTTCGCAGGGCGCAACGGTGGTGCTGACAACGGAGACGAAGACCCACGCGTGAGTTCTGGGAGGTCGGTGTCTGGCTGGAGGGCGTCGTCTGGCCGGAGAGGTATGTTTGGAAGCAGCGCCCGCAGAGGAGGAAGTCGATCCGGCCGAGGAAGAAGCGGATCCGGTGATTCCGGCGCGGTAAGTGTCGGGATGCCCCGACGTTAGTGAAGAGGGTCGATGACATCAACAGGCTGCGTTGAAAGCGGCGAGCGGCCGACATCCCAAGCGGCGGGCTGTGCGAGGGGTGTTGTGGAAGGCGGAGGCAGCAGCGTGGGATGGCCCCAACGGGCCGCGAGACGTTGCAGACTTGCGTGAATGGACGCAAGGAGGCTGTCCTGGTCGTCCAGGCGGCACTCCATGGCGTTGAGTGTGTCCAGCGTGGCTTGAGCCCGACGGCGTGGAGCGGGCGGGCGGGGGCGGCAAGTCGGACCATTGATACGCCATCGAACAAAGGACAAGACATGCTTGCATTAAACGGGAAAAACGGATACAATCCGGAGCGAACTCCGGCTAAGATCTAGGAGGTTGGTTCCCCCTAAGACCTCTCACTCAAATGAGAGCCAAACCCTAATAACCAAAGATAAAGAAACACTCCGCATACCTCCTCCTTATATAGGGAGGGGGGGCTCACATGACACTAAACATAAAATAATATTTAATTAATATTACAAGAAGGATATCATGTCGGCTTCCATAAGCGCTCTCGTGACTCCTGCAAGGTGGTGTGCTCAGGCGGATGCGACGTCGTAACAGACACCCTGTTGACAAATTGGCCCCTCGAGCCACTCGTTACATCTTCGTCGGGTATTCCCGCACTCAAAAGGGCTATGTTTGTTATTCTCCCTCTGCTCGTAAGATGTTCACATCCACAGACGTTACTTTCCTCGAACATCAGTCCTTCCATACCATTGTCCCCACGGTGACACCTCCGGATCTCCCACGTCCTCTTGTTCCTACCACCTCTCCTTTACCATTGTTACTCTCAACACAACCTCCTCTCCTTCGTGTCTACTGTCTATTCTCGCCGCTATTCTCGATCTGCTGCCCCGCCACAGCCCCTGACTACCACAGATCCTCCGCCGAATACTGATTGTACCACACCCTCCACTGTGCATCCTCTCTCTAACTACGTTTCTTTGCATCGGCTCTCCTCTGATCTGCATAGGTTTGCGACCACTTTGTCTTCTATTTTCCCTCCCTCTTCTGTGCATGAAGCTCTTCAGCACTCCAGTTGGCGGGTGGCCATAGATGAGGAAATGACTGATCTCTGGGCAAACAACAACATGGTTTTAATTATGAGGAGACCTTCTCTCCGGTTGCCAAGCTCAACACTACTCGTCTCCTCATCTCTCTTGTTGTCCATCGACAATGGCCACTGCATCAGCTCGACATCAAGAATGTCTTCCTCAATGGTGACCTTTTAGAGACTGTGTTTATGCAACAATCTCCTGGTTATACAACCACGGAGGAGTTTGTTAAGGAGGAAGTGGGAGAGAGAAAGAGAGATCTAGAGATTAGAGAGATCTAGGGTTAAGAGGGAGAAGAAGGAGAGAATACCTGAATATTATCTTGCATACCATCCAAGAGGGGGTCCAAGTATATTTATACCCGGACCCAGGGCCGGCCAACCAAGGGGCCGGCCGGCCCCAATGGGGGCTGAACCGGGTGGGTTCAGCCCCCCCTTGGGCTGATTTTATGAAGAGGAATTGGTTCAGCCCCGTTGCCGCCTCCGTCATGCCTCTGCCGTCGCTTGTATTGTCGGCCAAATAGCCTGGCCTCGTCCGGGGGCGTAACATTCCCCTCCCCATCAAGAACCAGCTTGTCCCCAAGGTGGTAATCGGGGTAAAGCTCCCGGAATTCCAGCAAATCCACCCAGGTGTTGTGTTCGACGGCCAGGTCCTTCCACTTGACCAGCAGCTCAGGACAGTACAACGTGCCGCGCCGTTTCCACTTGATCAACAGTATGTCCTCAGGAATCGGGCGCAGCTCGCCCCCACTAGTGGCCTCGGTAGACGGGGGCTGACTGGGATAGTATCACCAATCTTCTGGTTCAACAAGGAGATGTGGAAAGTCGAATGTATCCGACACACTTCGGGCAACGCCAACGTATAAGCAAATGGTCCAACCAGGAGGGTGATCCGAAACACGGGGTGCCAGCTTCTGATTCGACCGCTGTGCAACGGACAACTGCCGATAGGGACGGAGCTTGAGAAACACATCGTCCCCCACCTGGAATTCGCGCTCTATCCGATGCCTGTCAGCCTGGGCCTTCATACGATCCTGTGCTGCCCGGAGATTCTCACGCAAGGTAGCGAGTGTGCGGTCACGAGCACAAAGTGCACGGTCAACTCCTGCCACTGCCGTACTACCCGGCTCGTAACTGCTCAGAGAAGGAGGTGGTCGCCCATAGACGACCTCAAAGGGAGTTAGCTTGCTGGTTGAATGATATGAAGTGTTGAAGCAGTACTCAGCCCAATGCAACCAGCTCGTCCAAGTCAGCGGCTCATCCATAACAAAGCATCGGAGGTATGTCTCGACCCCCCGATTTAACACCTCAGTTTGACCATCTGTCTGCGGATGGTGAGCCGTGCTGAAACGCAAGGAGGTCCCCTGTAAACGGAAGAGCTCCTTCCAAAAGTGGCCAACAAAGGTCGGATCGCGATCCGAGATAATCGCCCGAGGGATGCCGTGTCGCCGCACAATCTCTCGAGAAAAAAAAAGCAGCAACAGATGCACCGGTGTAAGGGTGGCTCAGTGCGATGAAATGTCTGTACTTTGACAATTTATCAACCAGCACCATGATGACCGTCTTACCCTTAGACCGCGGCAAGCCATCAATGAAATCCATGGAGACTGTATCCCAAATCTGGTGCGGAATCTCTAAGGGCGTAAGTAGCCCGGACGGGGAAGTTGTCTCGTACTTCTGCCGCTGGCAAACATCACACTGCTGAAGCTGAACAAATAATTGGATATCCCGTCGCATCCCCTTCCAAAACACATTGGCCCGTGCCCGCTGAAGAGTACGGAGAACACCGGCGTGGCCGCCCGTCGGGGATGAATGGAACTCATGCATCATGACCGTCCTCCAAGCCGACTAACAGGGTATAACTACCCGTCCCTGATAGTACAGCCGGCCATTCTGCAGATGATAACCGGGGACTGTCTCTCGTGCCTGCCGTAGATCCTCCACAATGCCCCGCAACTCAGGGTCTCGCTGTACCTCCTCCTGAATCTCGTCAATAGAGTCCAACTGAGGTGTAGAAAGTTGGGCTAAAGCGCCCTCAGGCAAACGGGATAGTGCATCAGCAACCCGATTGTCCTTCCCTTGCCGATAAACAATCTCGTAGTCAAACCCCAAAAGCTTGGTGACCCATTTCTATTGGAGAGGGGAAGAGACCTGCTGTTCCAAAAAGTGCTTCAAGCTCTGATGATCAGTCCGAATTTTGAAATGACGTCCCAGCAGGTATGGTCGCCACAATGCCACCGCGTGAATAACTGCCAACATCTCCTTTTCGTAGGCGGAGAGGCCTAGTGTCTGGGGAGCTAAAGCCTTGCTGTAAAAAGCTAACGGTCGTCCCTCCTGCATCAACACGGCACCTAGTCCCACTCCGGAAGCGTCCGTCTCCACGACGAACTCCTTGGTGAAGTCCGGGAGTGCCAAAACTGGAGTCGTGGTCATAGCGTGTTTGAGTGCCTGAAAAGTTGTCTCAGCCTCCTCCTGCCAAGAGAAGGCGTCCTTCTGTAACAACTGTGTCAACGGCCTGGCGATCTTCCCATAGTCACGCACGAAACGCCTGTAGTAGCCCGTGAGCCCCAAGAAGCCCCGCAAAGCCCGAATAGTCTGAGGTCGCGGCCAAGACACCATGCTCTCGATCTTCCGAGGATCGGCTTTTACCCCTTCAGCCGATACCAGATGCCCCAAATATTCCACTTCCTTCTGGCCAAAAGAACACTTCGACCGCTTCGCAAAGAGCTGATGCTGGCGCAAAATGGAAAATACCTGTGCAATGTGGCTCAAGTGGTCGTCCCAGGTAGTACTGTATATGAGTATGTCATAAAAAAAAATTAGCACAAAGAGACGAAGCAACGGACGGAAGATCTCATTCATATTAGCCTGGAAGGTGGACGGTCCTCCCGTCAACCCATTGGCCATAACCAAGAACTCATAGTGGCCGTCATGAGTACGGAATGCTGTTTTGTAGATGTCTTCCTCCCGCATGCGAATCTGATAGTAGCCTGATCGTAGATTAAGCTTGGTGAACACAGTCGCCCCATGTAACTCGTCCAGCAGCTCTTCAATCAAAGGAATCGGAAACATATCCTTCACAGTGATGCTATTCAAAGCCCGATAGTCCACACAAAATCGCCAAGACACGTCTTTCTTTTTAACGAGAATGATCGGAGCCGAGAAGGAACTAGTGCTGGGTCGTATGATGCCGGCATCGAGCATCTACCGTACGTTGCGTTCAATCTCGGCTTTCTGCATGTGCGGGTACCGATATGGTCGGATGTTGGTAGGCTCTTCCCCTGCCTTGAGAACAATCTGATGATCCCGGAACCGTGATGGTGGGAGTGTACGTGGCTCCTGAAACACATCAGCATACTGCTCCACCAATGCCTGCATCGGTATAGGTACCTCAACTGATCCTACATCATCCGTCCATACCCCCAACAGTACCGCCATCAAACTCCCCGCACCCTCAAGCTGTTGTAGACTGCGAAGAGAAATCTCCTTGACTGGCGAAGATGTGAGACCCTTCAAACAAAACAGTTTCCCCCCTGCAAGAACTCCATTGTCATCTGATCCCAATCAAACGTCACCCTCCTCAACTGCTGCAGCCACTGAACTCCCAGCACCATGTCCGAACCCCGAATGGGTAGAAGATAGACATCTGTGCGACCAACATACCCTTGCATCCGAAGCTCCACTCCCTTGAGCGCTTCAAGCTCTGATGATCAGTCCGAATTTTGAAATGACGTCCCAGTAGGTATG
Source organism: Dactylorhiza incarnata (assembly GCA_033032865.1). Classification (NCBI taxonomy): domain Eukaryota; kingdom Viridiplantae; phylum Streptophyta; class Magnoliopsida; order Asparagales; family Orchidaceae; genus Dactylorhiza; species Dactylorhiza incarnata. The sequence continues at coordinate 1,315,979 of JAWHQI010000343.1, read as the reverse complement.
GTCGCCACAATGCCACCGCGTGAATAACTGCCAACATCTCCTTTTCGTAGGCGGAGAGGCCTAGTGTCCGGGGAGCCAAAGCCTTGCTGTAAAAAGCTAACGGTCGTCCCTCCTGCATCAACACGGCACCTAGTCCCACTCCGGAAGCGTCCGTCTCCACGACGAACTCCTTGGTGAAGTCCGGGAGTGCCAAAACTGGAGTCGTGGTCATAGCCTGTTTGAGTGCCTGAAAAGCTGTCTCAGCCTCCACCTGCCAAGAGAAGGCGTCCTTCTGTAACAACTGTGTCAACGGCCTGGCGATCTTCCCATAGTCACGCACGAAACGCCTGTAGTAGCCCGTGAGCCCCAAGAAGCCCCGCAAAGCCCGAATAGTCTGAGGTCGCGGCCAAGACACCATGCTCTCGATCTTCCGAGGATCGGCTTTTACCCCTTCAGCCGATACCAGATGCCCCAAATATTCCACTTCCTTCTGGCCAAAAGAACACTTCGACCGCTTCGCAAAGAGCTGATGCTGGCGCAAAATGGAAAATACCTGTGCAATATGGCTCAAGTGGTCGTCCCAGGTAGTACTGTATATGAGCATGTCATCAAAAAAAATTAGCACAAAGAGACGAAGCAACGGATGGAAGATCTCATTCATATTAGCCTAGAAGGTGGACGGTCCTCCCGTCAACCCATTGGCCATAACCAAGAACTCATAGTGGCCGTCATGAGTACGGAATGTTGTTTTATAGATGTCTTCCTCTCGCATGCGAATCTGATAGTAGCCTGATCGTAGATTAAGCTTGGTGAACACAGTCGCCACATGTAACTCGTCCAGCAGCTCTTCAATCAAAGGAATCGGAAACATATCCTTCACAGTGATGTTATTCAAAGCCCGATAGTCCACACAAAATCGCCAAGACCCGTCTTTCTTTTTAACGAGAATGATCGGAGCCGAGAAGGAACTAGTGCTGGGTCGTATGATGTCGGCATCGAGCATCTACCGTACGTTGCGTTCAATCTCGGCTTTCTGCATGTGCGGGTACCGATATGGTCGGATGTTGGTAGGCTCTGCCCCTGCCTTGAGAACAATCTGATGATCCCGAAACCGTGATGGTGGGAGTGTACGTGGCTCCTGAAACACATCAGCATACTGCTCCACCAATGCCTGCATCGGTATAGGTACCTCAACTGATCCTACGTCATCCGTCCGTACCCCCAACAGTACCGCCATCAAACTCCCCGCCCCCTCAAGCTGTTGTAGACTGCGAAGAGAAATCTCCTTGACTGGCGAAGATGTGAGACCCTTCAAACAAAACTGTTTCCCCCCTGCAAGAACTCCATTGTCATCTGATCCCAATCAAACGTCACCCTCCTCAACTGTTGCAGCCACTGAACTCCCAGCACCATGTCCGAACCCCGAATGGGTAGAAGATAGACATCTGTGCGACCAACATACCCTTGCATCCGAAGCTCCACTCCCTTGAGCGCACCCTGGCACTGCAATTTACTGTCATCCGCCACCATGACCTGGAAGGCAGCCCCAGTATCAATCAAATACCCCACCTTCTGTGTCACATCCGGGTGGATGAAGTTGTGTGTGCTTCCGCTATCCACCAAAATAGTCACCTTCTCTTGTCGGACCCTCCCCGCAAGCCGCATAGTGAGCGGCGGGGGATTACACCCCTCCATAGCATGTATAGAGACCCCGAGCTCGGTCAGGTCCAAATCTCCTTCAGAATCCAGCTCCTCTGACGCCAATTCGTCATCCGCCTCCTGATGTAACATGAATACTTGGACCTTCTGGCACTTGTGACCTGGAGCAAACTTCTCATCACAATTAAAGCATAATCCCTTCTCCTTCCTGACCGCTAACTCACTCCACGATAGCCGCGTAACTGTCGGCTTGTTACCTGTGGGCTGCTCCCGCCGTGTCCCTGCTTGTGCCGCAGGTGGCCTACCTGTAGTCCGAGCTCTCTGCCTGTTGAACCGCTCCTCCTGGATGTGTGCCAAGGTGATGGCATGATTCAATGTACGAGGCAGGTGTGACTATACTTCATCGCGAAGATGCTCCTTGAGCCCATAGACAAAGCAGCTCAAGAGCGTCTTCTCTTCCCAATGCACCTGATTCGCCAACTTCTCGAACTCGGTGCGGTACTCCATCACCGTTCCCTTTTGTCGGAGTTTCTGAAGGAGGGCCTCAAAGTCCTCATACTCAAGTGGACCAAACCGGGCCGTAAAACCCTCCACAAATTCTTCCCACGGCACATAGTCACGCCCTCGTAAGAACCACTGTGTCCACTGGAAGGCGTCGTCCTCCAAATGGAAAGAAGTTAACTGGACCCACTGCCCCTCCGGTACATCCTGATAGCTAAAGAACAGTTCCGCCTTTTGTACCCACTCCAGTGCGTCCCTGCCATTAAACCGGGGAAAATTCATGCGTGTTAATTTCGGAGGGAGGTACGCACGCGGTGGGGCCACTCCCCGCCAACCCTGCTCATACCCGGCACCCGGATATCCTTGTTGGTACATTTGTCCCCATGGAGGATGCTGGCCGATCCAAGGAGCCCCTGGTCCGATACCCCCGGCACCTCCAACGGCCCGGGGATGAGGAAGAAGACCCCCCATGCCTCCCTGAGGAAGAGCCACCTACCCTGTAGGTCGGCCGAGCCCCAACTGCTCCTCCCCAGCCCGCCGCCAAGCCGGGCCACCTCCTCCGGCGTCGCCAGGGCTGCAGCGGCCTGTCCCGAGGTCACCGAGGCCGTAGCGGCCTGGTCCGATGTCGCCAGCCCCGTAACGGCCCACTCCCATGTCGCCAGCGCCCATGCGGCCTGTGCCGACCCCGCCACTGCCAGTCGCGCCAGATCCAGCCCCCGCACAGCCTCCGCCAGCCTCGACGAAGCCTCCTTGGCTCGATCCGCTCGCGATCGCCTGCGCCCGAGCCCGATCCGCTCCCGTCGTCGCCCATCCGGCTCCAACCGACCCTCCAGTGGCCGTATCGCCCAATCCTGGTGCCGTGGGATGAGATCCAAAATTATCCGACGCCGGATTCGTAGATCCGCCGTTCTCGCCGCCCACCGGACTCTTCCCCTTCAGATTTTGCGCTAATAGGGCCTTGATCTCCTCCATGCTAGCGTCGATTCGCTCTTCCAAACGTTGAGTAGACGTTCTCATATTCTCTTCCATGGACGCCACCGAATCCAATAGCCCTACGAAATTTTCTTCTAGGGTTTCCAGACGAGAGGCCTCCTCTTGCGTGCGAGTGGTCACCATGGCGGAGAAACGAATCCTCTGATACCAATTGTTAAGGAGGAAGTGGGAGAGAGAAAGAGAGATCTAGAGATTAGAGAGATCTAGGGTTAAGAGGGAGAAGAAGGAGAGAATACCTGAATATTATCTTGCATACCATCCAAGAGAGGGTCCAGGTATATTTATACCCGGACCCAGGGCCAGCCAACCAAGGGGCCGGCCGGCCCCAATGGTGGCTGAACCGGGTGGGTTCAGCCCCCTCTTGGGCCGATTTTATGAAGAGGGGGCTGAACCAATTGGTTCAGCCCCGTTGCCGCCTCCATCTTGCCTCTGCCGCCGCTTGTATTGTCGGCCAAATAGCCTGGCCTCGTCCGGGGGCGTAACAGAGTCCCTAGTATGTCATCTCAAGAAATCCCTATACGGCCTCAAACAGTTTCGTGGGCATGGTTTGATAAGTTTAGCCTGGTGGTTCGTGGATGTGGTTTAACCCGAAGCTCAATAGACTTCTTGTTTACCCGTAGACGTACCTCAGAAACTGTAATTCTTTTAGTCTACGTTGATGACATTCTCGTCATGGGAGATGACCTATCTGGCATTCTTCACATCAAAAAACATCTTGTTTATCAATTCCACACTAAAGACCTAGGCCAGCTACGGTACTTCTTAGGGATTGAGACAGCTCGGCGTCCAAATGGTCTGGTTCTATCTCAACGGAAATATTGGCTTGATCTTCTTCATGATGCAGGCTACTCTGGGTGTAAGCCTGTGGATACACCTATGGTGCAAATCATCAACTGAGTGCTAGCTCAGAATATGATCAGCTCCTTCCTAATTCAGAGTATTATCGACGTCTCGTGGGCAAGCATATCTATCTTACTGTCACACGACCCGACATCTCCATTGTTATCGGTGTGGTCAGTCGCTTCATCCATGCTCCTCGGACCTCCCATCTTCAGGCGGTCGAGCATATTCTTAGATATTTGAAAAATGCTCCTGGACGAGGTCTGGTGTACAAGCCATTTACGTCTCTATCTCTCGTTACATACTGTGATGTTGATTATGGTGGGTCCCTCGATGATCGACGGTCAACCAGCGGTTACTGTACTTATTTTGGCGGAAATCTGATTACATGGCGAAGCAAGAAGCAAACTGTGGTCGCTCGTTCAACTGCCGAAGGCGAGTATCGCTTCATGGCTACTGTCGTTTCAGAACTCACCTGGCTAGAGAGTCTAATCACTGATTTAGGAGTCCAGCTTTTGCCTTCGGTCACTCTCTCTTATGATAGACAAACTGCTATCCATATTGCTAAAAACCCAGTGTTTTATGAGCGTACCAAACATATCGAAGTTGACTGTCACTTTGTCCGGGAAAAGGTTCAACTTCGAAAATTGTGTTACGACATGTTCCTACTGCTGATCAAGTCTCTGATGTTCTCACTAAAGCTTTACCTCGCTCACTATACCGGCAGTGCCTTCCAAGCTTGGTGTCTACGACTTGTATGCTCCAGCTTGCGGGGGAGTGTTAGAACATAAGGAAGCCTGTGTATAAGTGGCTCATTGGGCCTTCTCTCTCTTAAGCTTCTTTAATCCCACATTGTCTATTCCTTTTTATTTCCCTTTCCTTTGTTCTATACAAAGGACTCCTTGTACATGTAATATGGTCTTGAGATTAATAATATTCTGAATATTTAAATATTTTGTCCTCTTACTGGTTTTCTACAGATTGCAAGGAAATTTGGGGACAAATAAAGTGTCGTCCAACTGGAGAAGAGAGGCGGTAATAACAACTCCAATTCCACAAACTGGAGCAAAAGAACCACCATTCACAAATACCAACGGTAATCAGTTATACTACTCGAACTGAGAGAAGATAAGAGAGTTCTAAGTAATATGATCGGTGACACCGGAGTCAAAGAGCCACTTACCCAGCGTAGCAACATGCGCGTTACCTGAAGAAGTGGCGATGGAGGCAGATTGCTTGGAAGCGCTGATAAGAGCCTCAATATTTGTCGAAGAGAACCATCAGGCGGACTCTGGCTGCGGAGGAGATGGGGGTGGAGAAGGCTCAGACTCAATATTTGTGTAAACCATCGCACAACAAGATGACCAAGTTTCCCACAATAAAACATCGCACGACAAGATGACCAAGTTTCTCACAATGTGAGAAAGGAGGGCAATCCCCCCACCCATCTCAAACGACCACGATGAGCTCCACAACCTCTAGCATGAGCATAATTGTCGGTGGGTAGGGGATACAATCGGAGGTCGGCGCAAAAGGTTTGAAGCAGTAGAGATACAGGTGGCAGTGGCATCCAAGGTGGGAGTGTCATTCAAGGTGGGAGTGTCAGGTTCTCCAACGATCTATTGGCGTATCATCTCGTAGGAATATAGAAGACGGAGAAGATAACAGACCACAAGAAATTCCTGAAAATATTTTTGCTGAGTGACAAAGTCAGTAAAGAAAGGCTGATGATGGACTGCGTCAAGAGATTTAACTTCCTGATACGCAGCATCGGGAGAGAGTGTTGGCCGAGCAAAGAGATCATTATAGAGGGTGTAGATGCGAGAAGTTTTTGCACTCACTCAGTATAGGGCAACAAGATGATCTCATGTCGCATTCACAGTGTTATCATGATGGATGTAACAAACAATCACCAGAATAATTGTTTGCAAGTCAGGTGCGAACAAGAGCATCACTGGCATCTCAATCAGCATAAGCAAAAGAAGCGGGGTCAGGAGAAGCGTCAGTGAGATGATGGTGTTTGCGTTGAGAGTGCAAAAGAAGGTGAAAGAGACACTCCAATCAGGATAATTAGGTCCAGATAGCTTGGAAGTCGTTCCCAGATTTTCAGATACACTGGAAATGTGGGTGATGAGAGGAGCAGGAATGAGCGGTGATGTCGTCATAGCTTAAGGAGAGCGGAATGGAGGAAGTCGTTGTCAGAAGGAGTTCATGCGAAAAGGAGATCATTGGGCGCGTGTAAGGAGGACGATGGGAGCTAGAAGTCGCTTAATGGAAGTCGCGAGCAGTCCGAGCTCCCGGGAGGCACTTGCGTGATCACCTAGACCGAGACCATTAGTTCTCGTTGAAGGTCGCGTGTGACGCCCCCCCCCCCCCCCCCCCCCCCGACAGTCTTTGTAAAAGAGGGGGTGATTTTGGAGAGAACTGGTGAAGTCAGTGAGAACTGGAGAAGTCGGCGAGCAAGGAGGGAGCTCGGCGAGATCTGCGTGCTTAATTCGCGAGCTTGGAGAGAACTGGCGAAGTTGGCAAGAACTGACGAAGTCGGTGTGCAAGGAGGGAGCTCGGCGAGAGTTCAGTGAGATCGGAGAGCTTGATTTGCAAGCATGATTCGTAAGGAGCAGCGAGCGAGCTCGGGGAGACCGTAAGCTCGGCGAGGAGTAGCGAGCGAGCTTGATTGGAAGCACTCATTGATGGACAAGTGCGTCCACTATTTCTCGTGTATGGCCGGAAAATTCACACAAAACCGGATAGGTTTGTGTGCGGGCGGGAAACAAAATTAAGCGAGAGAAGAAAATGAGAGAGAGCAGCGGAAAAAATCGTCCTGCTCTGATACCATGTGAGAATAAAATAATTATTATTTATGAAGATGCAAATTATTATATGTAGACTCCCTCTCTTTATATAAAGTAGAGGAGGAGAAGTGCAAAATTGGAGATGTAGGACTAAATACAAAAAAAAGGTTAAAATGTACAATGGCCCTATTTTGGGCTTTTTACAAATGGGTTGTAACATACTTCAACATTGTACATACAACACTGCATTTATTTACCACGCTTCCTCTACTGCACTTTTTATATAATCACTTGCCTTGTTCATACTGATCATATGTATACTTTCTTGCACTGACACTTACTACAGCACAATAACTCTCTCTCTCTCTCCTTTGATCATTTAGAGGCTCGGGGAGAGAGGAGAATCACTAAGTCATTTTATATGACTGATCCCCTCGTTGCTACCCAAAGGAATACATGAGCTATTGCAAGGACATGATGAGAAGACAGATGATGTTGAGCTGATGATTGCTACTGATAGTAGCTCATGACACCACAATAGAGACTTGTTGTAGCTTATTCTTATACATTTATTATCCGGTTTGACACATGTACTTGTGAGCCCTCGAATATTATTATAGACAGTTGTACTTATACGGTGGGGCTTCGTGCCCATACTTGTTGTAGTTTACCTTCTGTCTATTCATTTAATATATTGCTTATCTGTGATGACTATGTGATTATCTTAGACTTCCGTTATGTTTTACTTCTGCTACTATTACTTTTGGATACTTTGTTTGTGATGTGATGGTTATTTGCTTAACAACGCCGTCGATTTATACTGTTGGAGTGGGCGACGAGAGATGAGTGAGACGTTCATACATCTGCCCTTCCGTTCGCCACTTTGATATTGTGAGTTGATGGTGATGTGCGATAAAATTCCTTCATCAATGCCTACCTCCGAGAGGAGGGGGGTTTGCATTTGGTCATGTCTCCCAATTGAAGCCTACGTTAAGGGGAACCATCTTATAGTACATTATCTTCCAGAAGATTTGGCAATAGGCCCAACTTCTTTCGGCATACCAGAGCTGGTGCTTTCCAAAAAATTAGTTATTATCAATGGTGCGTCATCTGAGCAACTGCTTGTCAGCAGAAGGATCTTCCCACAGATGGGGCGATATGAGTGTTGTCCTTCGAGATCCAAAGGCCCACTTCTCAACATTTGACCTTGAGAACAAGGTCATTCATTTACAAGGAATAAGGACGCAAGGTGAATTCTGGGGAGCTCTGATCTTTTATCTACGAGTATTTTACTTTTGTTTATTTTTTAATAATAATTAAGTTCACTTATTTCATTTGTAAGCTCTAGTAGATAAGGGAGCATTTTGTATCTTGTAAGGTATGTTGAAAGAGAAATTTGCCCTAGGAGAACTGCAAACCCAGTAGCATTCCTGGACGAAGGAGACGACTCATTCGGCGTATTTGCTATTCCACCTTTAATGTTCTTCTGTTAGATCATACTTCTAATAGAAGGGATTCTGATCTCTTGGATTTGCTTGAACTCGTTACTCACTCTGGACAAAGTTGCCTTGGGTTTCCTCCGACGCAATACAAAGATGATATTGAAAAGAAGAATGAACATAAGAAAAACTCGAACTACCATATTTGTTGACAAGATACTTTATTATGGCGTCAGATTCATACATCGAGACCCCTGTGTTTGGATCAACCTGCAATAGAAAGTAGAACATCAGAACTATTTTAGGATTAAATAATCAAAACAAGTTGCATACTAATCACAAATTCAATGCGCGCATATAAGAAAACTAGAAATGGAAGAAATCCATTGCACTCTACCACTTATTTAGTTTTGCGAGAGAAGATGAAAAATCTTATTTCTACATCTAAAATACAAGGAATACGTGTACACTTATTTATAGAGTGGAGAAGAGACACAACATCTCCCTAGACAATGTGGGACTAAATAGCCCTATACAGTAACATACAAAACAACATTAATTTTGTGAGAGATCAAAAATCTTATTTCTTCATCTAAAATACAAGGAATACATGTTTCTTGCTCATAGATCTGGGATCATCTATGGAGCCAGTACAATTAGCATCAGAGTATGCAATCAGCAAGTGGGGAAACGAGGGCATGTACAGAAGCCCTTGCCAAGGAACATACTTCATATATAGAAGGATGAGCTCAATTGCTTGAATGTGAAACTTCTTCGGAGCATGCATATATCGGCTAACAACATCAACAATAAAAGAGATATTTGGCTAAGTTACTTTAGATAAATAAGCTTGACAATCAAATGACGTAATATTTGGAATTCGGTGGAGAATGACCAGATACAGACTCATAAGCAGAGAGTTTGAGGTTGAAATTCATGGGCTTATCATCTGGCCTACATCTTAAGTATCATGCATCCTATAGCAGATCAGTATAATACTTTCGTTGGGACAATATGTCCATCATGACAACAGACTCCTCAATACCAAAAACAATATCGAAGATGGCCCAAATCCTTGGTATGAAAGTGAACATCGAAGTGCTTTTTGATCATAAATATGTTAACCACATCATCATCGGTAATTACGAACAATATCATCATCGGAGATTACGAACAATATCATCAACGCAAGCCAAAAGAATCGCTAGACCCTCTTGATGGTGATGTGTGAAAAGGGAGAATTCAACCATGCTCTGAGTAAGAACCAAAAGTTTGAACCTCCTGACTGAATTTGTCGAACCACACACGAGTAGATTGCTCGAGTCCATAAATAGATTTGTGTTTGCAGCATACAAGAGACTCACTCGTAGTCTCATATCTAACAGGTTGCTACATATATATGGTCTCAGTCAAATCTCCAATAAGGAACGCATTCTTAATATCAAGTTGATGCAACTGCATGGACTACCAAAGAGATCAATACCCAAACTGATGAGCTTGTCCAGGGGAGAAAGTCTCCTTATTATAATCAATACCACACTATTGAGTGAATCCACAAGCAACAAGACGCACCTTCAAGTGCGCAACAAGACCAGATAGTGTTTAACGGTGAAAACTTATTTATAACCCACACGACACTGTACGTAGGTCAGTGACACTAACTCCCACTGGCTCATAAGGTCTGCATCTCTTCATCCATAGACCCAGGATGCTGGAGAGGCTCCTGTACAGGAGTCAAAATAGAAGACAAGGAACAAGCAAACTTGTATAGTGGAGGAGATAAACGGTGAAAGAAAACATAGTGAGAAAGCGGCTGAGTAGTAAAGGATTTTGTATCCTTACATAGAGTGATGCGTAGATCATCGGAAATAGAAGCAGCATTAGTAGGCAACTGACTACGAGCATTCTGGCGAATATGACGACGAGTGTAAATCTTTAGTGAGAGAGGCAAAGATGGTGGTGGTATAATAGACGCAGGTGGACAATCAACAGGCACATAGGACGATGTAACACAGGTGGTGTTGCTAGTATAATAGAAGGACAAAAGAAGAGTTCATCCTCAAGAAATATAACATCCACAAATGTCACAACCTTCCGATCAGTCGGGCATACATACCCCTTCTGAGTCCGAGAGTGGCCAACAAAGACAAACTTGGTAGCACATGATGCAAACTTATGCATAGGAGGACCAAGATGATGGACAAAGCACGCGCACCCAAAAAATCTAAGAGTTAGAGAAAAGGGGTTATAGACGAAAAAATGAATAGAGAAAAGAAATACAAAGTCAAGAACAATCGATAAAATACGGTTGGTTAAATAGCATGCAATCGTGGTCACATAATTCCAATATATTTTGGAACATGCATTTGAAACATGAGAGCCCTAGCCACCTCAAGAAGATGGCGGTTCTTCCACTCTGCCACATCATCTTGTTGCGATGTATAGGAGCAAAAAGTCCGATAAATATGTCTAAAGAATTGCAAGTCTCATGAAACTCTTGACTTACGTATTCACGGGCATTATCAATCTTAATTATTTTGATAGTAGTGGAGAACTGGTTGCGAGTTTCTACAATAAAGGAGCGAAAGACACTCATAATCTCAAAACAATCATGAAGCAGATACAACCAAGTCATACGAAAATGATCATCAATAAAAGTAGCAAAATAGCGATAACAAGATAAACTAGTACAAGGAGCATCTCTTCTAGTACAATGAAGATATAACGTAGAGCAATGTTATTTTCCATAGATACATGACTCACAAGAAAAATCAGAAAATTGATACTCATGAAAAGCCTTGTGAAAGATCGGGAGAGGTACATGGTCAAGACGTTGGTGTCAGTCGACAAAAGTGATGGAAGATAGGACAAATGGTTGACTGTCAGGACATAGAGCCCTTTATACTCCGCGTATGAAGATCATGTATCACAAATGAGGAAGAAGAACTAGATAATTATGATCATGACCGAGGTGACTAATAGAAAGAGGATTAAATCATAAACCAAAAACATGAAGGACAAAATAAAGAGAGAGTCCAGGTGAGGAGAACACCCCCAGATCCTCTAATCGGGGTGTTTTCTCCACCGGCAATAGTAATGCATTTGGGAAATATGGTATTTATGTATGTGTATCTCAAGGGCCTCTGTAGAATAATATGATTTGTGGCACCATAGTCCACTATCAAAGAAGAACTATGAGAGAGACACGATATACCTTCATTAGTGGCCAAAGAGATAGGCCTAAAGGACTGAGTAAGCATCCCATAAAGACTTTGTAGACCCTCTCTTAACACATCAATCTCTGATTGGGACATGTTCAATGTGTCAGTTGATGAGTCTGATATTTACAGTGTTTTACGGACTCATCCGGGCTAGTTTTCACTCTTGTGCACAACACTTTTAGTCCTTAATTGCTTGTATTTCACATGTACACAATTTCACTCTAAGTGCATTGTTTAGGCCCGTTGTGGTGTGCAATTGCGCGCTATGTTGTTGGGGGTAAGCACATGGTGCTCCCCATTCTTTTTCTGGTGTTTGGCTTGTGCTGGAGGTGTGTTCACAGCTCGTGGTTTTGTTGGGCAGGTGGGCAGGTCTCCTATGTTGCCCAATCTCATTCCTGTAGGAATCGCACAGTCGTGCGTTTCCTTGACGCACGATCTCTGCAACCGTGCGCGTTTTGCAGTGCTCCAGGATGGTGATCTGACCCTGCTCGTGCGTTTTGTTCGCGCACGGGCAGTTTTGCCCGTGCGTGAGTAAAATCACACGAGCTTCTCTTTTTACTCTAAATTTTATGAAAATATCGCCCGTGCATTTTCTTCACGCACGGTTGGATTCAACCGAGCACGAAGGAAACGCACGATCTTCTCTTATTTGGCTTGTTTCCAGCGCTCTGTCGATGCCCGTGCGTTTTGTTCGCGCACGGTCGATTTCGACCGTGCGTGAGTAAAATCGCACGGGCTCTTCTGCCTGGCTTTTCTGGGCTTCCTGCCCGATTAAATTCGCACGATCCACGCACGGTCGTGCGTTCGACCGTGCGTGCCCAATTTTCTGACTGTTTGGTATTTAAGCGCAGGTCTTCGCCCTATTTCCGGATCTTCCGCCAGTTTCGCGCCCAAGTGCTCAGCTCTGCTCCATTTCGTCGCCCCACCACCGCCCACCTTTGGGAGGAGCTCCGGCCACGTTCTTCTTGCAAATCAAATGCTAGGACTCCATCCTTGGCCTCCTCCATCATTTGCGTGCTTCCAAGCCACATTTCAAGGGATTTCTTGCTACATCCCCGGAGTTCTCCGGCAAGGTCGTGACCGAAGGCGATTCACGAAGAAGACGGGTAGAGTGGAAGAAGGTGACAGCTCTTCTGGACCCCGGACGGCAGTTGAAGACCGAGCACGGACGAGGCTTAACAACCCTACGATTCCGGCCGCGAATCTCCAACGAGTTTTCGTGCTTTGGTTGTAATCTTACCCCCTCTTTATTGTTGCAGTAATTTCTTGTTGAATGTTGTGTTGTATGAATGATGTCCATGAACCCTACCTTGCGATTAATGTTAATTTTGTTTCTGTGAATGTTATGGTGGTTTGTGTGAAGTGAGGAGTGTCCTCATTCCATCCTCCATCCCGTCGTTGCGTTGAGTCGTCGCACCAGCAATTGCTAGTGGCGTGCTTTGTGATGAGCTACCTTCGACCCTCACTCTGCCGTGTGTGATCCCTCCATCCACTAGCCTACTCATCCATTCGCCAACCGAAGCAGTGCATTGTGGCATGCAGTAGCTACACTCACCAAGCGAAGCGGTGTTTTCGACCCGCATTAGTTAATTTAGTTTTCATTTATTTCTCTCAAAACCAAATCCAAGCTCTTTTATTAGTTAAATCTTTATAACTGACTTTCCTAAACAACAGACTCACGCACCTCATCCTGCGTTCCTATGAGATCCATACTTGGGAATTTACTCCCACATTTTATATTACTTGTGTGACTGGTACACTTGTCGTGAGTGCATCATCAGCCGCATGAGAAGCTTGATGATGGGAGGATCTACTGCTTTTTTGGAGGAAACCCATGCTTCTGATAGCATATTTCCTATGTGTGATTCAAACAGCCACAGTAGGTACACATGCGGGTGTTCTATCCCTTAAATCAGCTACGACCATCTACCTATCCACCTCCTCAAGAGAGCACGACCTCCCTCACGCTTGACATCTAAGGTATGTGCTTCAGTAGGCTACTAGAGAAGGGAAGGAGATGGAATCATTGAAACTGTTGAAATAGAAGGTGGAAATGGAAAGTGTTTTTTATTCATCCACAAAGGGGCATATATATAGGACCTACAATAGGACTCCCAACACCGATAGGCGGTGTGGGACTAAAGTCCAACAATATTAAAATACTAAAACTTAATAACTCTAACACTCCCCCTCAAGCTGAAGGGGAACCCTTCAGCTTGGACACATCAAAAAAATGGCAATGGAGGTAGGTGATGCGGGACAAAACAACAGACGAACCACCGGGGAAAATCCAAACCGGGGAATCAAGCCGGGGACATAGCCACACACGACATTAACCCGCACACGACGCAGGACCCACACACGACGCGGACTCACTGGAAACTGGTCAATCAACATCACCTACACACACAACACGTGAAGAGAACAAAAGATGTGGAGCAAATCATCAAACGAGTGATCGGGGATAATCCGCCGGGAATAATCTGTCGGGGATAATCCGCAAGAAGGGTGGTCCCACACGACACAGTCCCACACGACACAACCCGCTGAGATTATAACAACCAACACAATCGTGTCCCAACACATGACCAACTCGAAAGACAAACTGGGGAGACACAAACACACATACAACAAGCCTAGAGGCCGTGTGAAACGAAAGCGAAAAATCGGGAAAGATCATCCGAGTCGCATTTATCCCAACACTCCCCCTCACGTGGATAACACGTGCATATAGGCATAACAACACAATAAAAAACTAAGACACAAATAAAAATACTAAAAACAGCAACAGGAAGTCGAAGGTCAGCTAGCATCAAGCATGGACGAACAGGAAGCAGCAGCGGCAAGATGGCTGTCGGGAAGTAGTAGCAGCACCGAAGGAGACAGCAGCAGAGCAGCGGAGATAGCGTAGCCGAGAGTAGATGGGCTCGACGTCGAAGACAGCAGCAGACATCGAAGACAACAACAACAACAGTCAGCCGTCAAGATCGAAGAAGAAATAGCAGCGGCGGCAAAACCGTCGATAGAAGAAGCGACAGTCTCGCCGAGGAGAAGAATGATCCGCCGGAGAAGAAGCAGCGACAACAGAGAGGCGCGGAGGAGATGATGCCAGGGAAGGCGCAACAGTAGCGTACGTTGGCATCGATGAAGGAGCCCTAGCAGCAGGCAGAGAGGAAGGACCGCGCCGACGGGATCAACAGGCAGACATGTCGGCGTTGACGCTCACGAAGCCAGAGCCGCTCCCGTCGACGAGAAGAGACGCCGGTTCCGTCGACGGGAGCGGAGATGCTCGACGGGAGCGGAAGACGGGACGGGTGCTTCGGCAGCAGCAGAAGGCGAGACGGGATCGGAAGGGACGCCGCAAGAAGCGGGAGCGGAATCGACCGGGCCGAACCGGGAGCTAGCAAAACCCTAACCTGTCTCTGATACCATGTTGAAATAGAAGGAGGAAATGTAAAGTGTATTTTATTCATTCACAAAGGGGCATATATATAGGAACTACAATATGACTCCCAACACCGATAGGCGGTGTGGGACTAAACTCCAACAATATTAAAATACTAAAACTTAATAACTCTAACAGAAACATTAGTAGGAGTGACCTTCATAATCATTGAGTAGATGTCATATAAGGAGGGCATCGTTGGGGATTAAAAGATTATATAGGAATATGATCTAATTCACCTAGAGGGGGTGAATAGGTCTTTTGATTTTTACTTGTTTGATATAAACAGTTAAACTATTCTATGCAAGAAATCAATCACACACAAAAAACACACAAGTGTATATAGTGGTTCTCCAAGACAGTGTGTCTATGGGTAGTCCACTTTCCCCCTTCACCCTTCTAACAGTATGTTAGACAGGGTCAACTCCTCCAAACTCAGCTCCAAGAGTCTACAGCACAGATCCCTCAGGATCTCTTAGGTTTTCCCAACCCTACCTCAGGCACAGCAGCCCTACCTCAGATCAGCCACTGATCGTACAACTCAGACCACATCAGGTCCTACAATCTCAGGCCAACAAGCCCTACCTCAGAGGAATCCACCTCCTACAACTCAGACCTCTTCCAGGTCCTACCTCAGAGGAATCCTCCTCCTACAACTCAGGCAATAATGCCCTACAAACTCAGGCTAAATAGCCCTACCTCATATCTTCACAGATCCTACCTCAAGTTGTCCTCACAGCTCTACAACTCAGGCAGTGAAGCCCTACAAACTCAGAACCCAAAGGTTCCAACAATAAAAGATTTGTTGAAGCTTACTACAGCAGACAGCAGAAGAAGTCCCCTGTAGTTCCTGCACACCTGGTGCTTTCATGTAGCTGGAGATGTTGATGGCAGCTACTAACTGATCTTCCTCTTCAGATGAAGGATGGAAGATCACTTTGCTCCTTGTAGAGGAGCTTTCTTTTTCTCTCTTCTTCTTCTTGCTTGTTCAGTGAGCAGGAGAAGAAAGACGAGAGCACTAGCCGTCAATGGAATAGGAAAATGTTGGTTCTCTGCCGGCTTCTTCAAAAGTGTCCTAACTCTTTCTTTTATACACTCTTGATCTTCAACGGCTCTCAGCCGTCCTTCTGACAAGAATGGGAGAGACTGGTGGACCCCATAATGTCTTTCTGCAGCATGCGCCACGGACAGAACTCGCAATCTGCGTTCTACGAACTCGCCAAACTCTGCGTTCGACGATCTTGCCAAACTCTGCGTTCGACGAACTCGCCACACTCTGCATTCGACGAACTCGCCAGACTCTGCGTGCGACGAACTTGTCAAACTCTGTGTTCACCGAACTTGCCACACTCTGCGTTCGACGAACTTCATCCTTCGTTCGATGAATACGCCAAGTCTCAGCGCTGGCTTCTGTTCTGTCTCTGCGTTCGACGAACATGCCAAGTCTCAGTTATTTCTTCTGTCTCGTCTCAGCGTTCGACGAATTGAGTTATGCGTTCGACGAACTGTGTTCTGCGTTCGACGAACACGGCAGATCTCTTCTACCTGCAGGTCCTTTCCCGTCTCAGCGGATCCGCTGAGACAGTGAGCTCGTCTCAGCGGATTTGACCCTTCGTCTCAGCGGTTCTGCTGAGACAATTCTTCATCTCTCAGGAGTTGATTTCTACTGAACTAAGGGCATGATTGGCCCTTTCTCTTGAGTTACCTGAGCCTGTATTTCTTGCACAAATATAGTTTTATCAAATACAACTTTGTGCTTAGCATTGTGAGTGATGCCTCTTCAAATCAAAGGAATATTGAGGGCAATATTCCCAACAATCTCCCCCTATTTGAAGAAGGCAGAACATTCTCAATGCTAAGATACATACCCAAATAAAAACATATCATGAAAATGATCTATATAGCATTCATGATAACATTGCTTAATATAAGATTGTTTAAACATTTAGAACTCATGATTGATTATATTAAGCTTTGACTAACCCAGAGGAGAGCCCACTCAAAGTTAATTCTGAGTTGGTCTTAGCATTGGCCATCTCCCCTTTCTGAATTCTTCAACTATTTTACCCTCTAGGGATTGGGAGGCAGCATTTGCCAACTCCCCCTCAATCTGAGCAGGAACTTGCTCCCCCTCAATTTGAGAACTATTATATTTAATAGCTGATCTTGTTCATTTTGAACAACCCTTTCTAGCTCCCCCTCATTAGCACACCCACCTTCTTCTCCATAGAGAGAGCAATGCTCCCCCTTACTTAGGGCATCCATATGTGGAGAAATCTGCAGCAATGAACTCTGACTCAGTTGTGGATATGGTCACACTGGTCTGCTTATTGCTTCACCAAGATGGCAACCTCCTTCTTGTCATGTGCCTTGAGCACCCACTGTCCAAGTACCAAATTTGGTTGAGGTTGGTACTTGGACTAACCTGCAAGAAGTTTAGTTATCCTTAGGAGCCCAATTAGCTTTGGGTCCTAGGAACATGTTAGCATGATGAAATGGCCCATCTTTACACATGGCACATTAGGGTTGTGCCAACAATCTATGACAAAGTGTCTCACTTTACCACAACACCAACATTCATGAATGTTATATCTCCTCTTCTGAACATTTCCTAAGAAATTAGTATTACTTTGCCTGTGTTCAGGAGGGGAGATAGTTGCAGTCTTCCTGTTTCTCTCAGCAATGATTTGACTGAATGTCAATCTATGTGCTGTCTTGATGCTCTTTGTCCTGATGGCATCAGCCTGCTTTGGCTTGGCAGCCATACAAGATCTGATTGCATCTGACACTGAGCAACAAGCCTTGTCCATAGATTGGACAGCAGCAATTTTCATTGCTGAAACAGATTTGGAAGAGCTGGCACCCTGATTCTTGAATGAGAAGGCTGAGGTACCAAATACAAAAGGTCCGGGTTGGGCCAATTGAATTTCCTCATGGGGAGCCTTCATGGCACTCAATCTCATTCCCTTTCTTCCACTATGGGAAGGAGTATTTTCCTTCCTATAGAAACTCTCATTCTTCCAGTGACCATAAATGCTTTCATGGTCATACCTGTTGGAAGGAAGTAACACCTTTTGAAAGGTGGTTTGAGGCTTAGCCTTCTCCTTGCTCTTCTCTCCACTCCCTTCTCCTACTTCCATTTTATTGAATCCTAGTCCTCTTCTATTTGTTTGAGAGAAGAAGGTGTCAATAATAGGGAGCACAGATTTGGGCTTGGAGAATTGAGCCACCAGGCTCTTCTCTTTCACAAACTTCTCCTCAAGGTCCTTGATGACCTTGTTCTTCAGGGAAATAGTGCTTAATTGCACAATTGTTAACCCCTGTAAATGGCTTATCTGTCTACTCATCTGAGCCACCAGGGAGGTAGGTTCAGCGTAGTCATTTTTAGTCATTTTAAGGGAAGCAATTTCCTGGGCTTGCCTCTTGGCAAGCTTCTTGCTCTTCTTCAAAGCTTCCAAAAGAACACCATACTTGTCAATCAATTGATTGACATCTTCCTCAGCTTCTGAACCACTTCCACCAATTGATGAAGGTGCTTCAGATTCTGGACCAGTCTCATAATCAGAAGAGGATATGAAATGAATTAATACCTGCTCATGTTCTGAATTGTTGTGACTGTCCTCCTCATCAGTGATGGTCATTAGGCCTAGCTGAACATTGTCTTCTTCATCCTCCTCTATATCACTATCTGAGTGTGATAGAGGGGCCCTGATTCCAACCTTGGCAGCTGGGTAATCTTCATCTTCTTCTGCAGCAAATTCTTCAACAGCAACCAGCCCAATAAGGGCTTCTTCCTTTTCAGATTCTGATGAGCTGGAGTATGATTCACTCCAGCTCCTTTCCTTCTTAGCTAGAAATTATTTTTCTCCTTTCTTGTCTCTTGGCTGATGAGCCTTCTTCTCATCCTTCTCTTTTCTCTTGACTGGGCAGTCAGTAATGACATGTTCTGGCTTGCTGCAGCAATAGCAGACAACTTTAGAGGAATTAAATTTAGAGTTAGAGCTGGAGTGATGCCTTGACTCTTTGCTGTCCTCCTTTTTGTGATATGAGGAAGAGGGCTTGTTCTTTCATTGCCTCCTCTTCATCATCTTCTTGAATTGCCTTAAAAAGACAGCAAATTCTTCATCAGAGGAAGAGCTATCTGAGGTGTTGGTTTCTAATTCAGCACTTCTCCTTTGAGGAGACATCATCCTGCCCTTGCTTCTCTTGGAGCTGTCGGCTTTGAGCGCTACAGAATTCTCCCTTGCCTGAGCCCTTGTATAGGTGTCATCTTCCTTTCTTGCAGACAACTGCATCTCATAGGAGAGCAGCTTTCCAAACAGAGTGTGTGGAGGAGTTTCACTCAGCTTTGCCACTTCCCTGATGGTACAGATTTTGGTATCCCAGTCTCTAGTTAGAGATCTTAGGAATTTATCATTCAACTCATAATGAGTGAAGATCCTTTCATAGGTCCTCAACTCATTAACTATCCTGAAAAATCTTTCATAGCAATCAGCTATGCATTCCTGATTTTGTTGCCTAAAGGCTTCATACTCCTGATTGAGGAGGGATTTCCGATCATTCCTCACTTCCTCAGTCCCTTCCATGTACACAATCAATGTATCCCACATTTCCTTTGCAGTATCACAGTGCACCAAGTTTTGGAAAGTTGAATCATCAATAGCATTGACAATGATATTTTGAGTCATTTTATCCATTGTAGCCAATGTTATCTCATCCCTTGTCATTTCAGTGTAAGGCTTGCCTACCATCCTAGTAGGATCAATGGTGGAGGGCTTTGTGATAATGAATGGGCATTCCTGAACAGTGATAAAGATTCTGGGATCTGAAGCTTCCATGAACAGCCTAACCTTTTGTTTCCAGATGCCAAAGGTTTCCTTTTTGCATATAGGGAGCTTCATTGAACCCATTTCCTTCTGAACTCCATTTGAAGCCATTGGATTCAGATTTAATAATACTTATGTAGGATTTGGTCAGGCAGTTAAGCCCTTTATGACCAACCTCCCTCTGATACCACTTGAAAGATTATATAGGTATATGATCTAATTCACCTAGAGGGGGGGTGAATAGGTCTTTTGATTTTTACTTGTTTGATATAAACAGTTAAACTATTCTATGCAAGAAATCAATCACACACAGAAAACACACAAGTGTTTATAGTGGTTCCCCAAGACAGTGTGTCTATGGGTAGTCCACTTTCCCCCTTCACCTTTCTAACAGTGTGTTAGACAGGGCCAACTCCTCCAAACTCAGCTCCAAGAGCCTACAGCACAGATCCCTCAGGATCTCTCAGGTTTTCCCAACCCTACCTCAGGCACAGCAGCCCTACCTCAGATCAGCCACTGATCCTACAACTCAGACCACATCAGGTCCTACAATCTCAGGCCAACAAGCCCTACCTCAGAGGAATCCACCTCCTACAACTCAGACCTCTTCCAGGTCCTACCTCAGAGGAATCCTCCTCCTACAGCTCAGGCAATAATGCCCTACAAACTCAGGCTAAATAGCCCTACCTCAGATCTTCACAGATCCTACCTCAAGCTGTCCTCACAGCTCTACAACTCAGGCAGTGAAGCCCTACAAACTCCGAACCCAAAGGTTCCTACAATAAAAGATTTGTTGAAGCTTACTACAACAGACAGCAGAAGAAGTCCCCTGTTGTTCCTGCACATCTGGTGCTTTCTTGTAGCTGGAGATGTTGATGGTAGCTACTAACTGATCTTCCTCTTCGGATGAAGGATGGAAGATCACCTTGCTCCTTGTAGAGGAGCTTTCTTTTTCTCTCTTCTTCTTCTTGCTTGTTCAGTGAGCAGAAGGAGAAAGACGAGAGCACTAGCCGTCAATGGAATAGGAAAATGTTGGTTCTCTGCCGGCTTTTTCAAAAGTGTCATAACTCTTTCTTTTATACACCATTGATCTTCAATGACTCTCAGCCGTCCTTCTGACAAGAATGGGAGAGACTGGTGGACCCCACAATGTCTTTCTGCAGCATGCGCCACGGACAGAACTCGCAATCTGCGTTCGACGAACTCGCCAAACTCTGCGTTCGACGATCTTGCCAAACTCTGCGTTCGACGAACTCGCCACACTCTGCGTTCGACGAACTCGCCACACTCTGTGTTCGACGAACTCGCCACACTCTGCGTTCACCGAACTTGCCAAACTCTGCGTTCGACGAACTTCATCCTTCGTTCGATGAATACGCCAAGTCTCAGCGCTGGCTTCTGTTCTGTCTCTGCGTTCAACGAACTGTGTTCTGCGTTCGACGAACATGCCAAGTCTCAGCTGTTTCTTCTGTCTCGTCTCATCGTTCGACGAACTGAGTTCTGCGTTCGACGAACTGTGTTCTGCGTTCGACGAACACGTCAGATCTCTTCTACCTGCAGCTCCTTTCCCGTCTCAGCGGATCCGTTGAGACAGTGAGCTCGTCTCAGCGGATTTGACCCTTCGTCTCAGCGGTTCTGCTGAGACAATTCTTCATCTCTCAGGAGTTGATTTCTCCTGAACTAAGAGCATGATTGGCCCTTTCTCTTGAGTTACCTGAGCCTGTATTTCTTGCACAAATATAGCTTTATCAAATACAACTTTGTACTTAGCATTGTGAGTGATGCCTCTTCAAATCAAAGGAATATTGAGGGCAATATTCCCAACAGGGATGATAGAACATTTGCCCGAACATTGTGTAAATGTGGTGGAATTCTAGTCATCAACATAGCAATACCTACAACCTCCTTCTAAAATCTCTGAGTAGCTAAATCAAGAGTAGTCGACTGGTGCTGAATCCAAGCCTTAATTAGGGTTTTAGACTGAGCCATGAACTATGTGATATCGCCATCTGGACCCAACTTAACAGATTGAAGATCTTGAAATAAGTCAAATATATGTGGGAGGTTATCCGTGCCAGAGTAAAGGGACTTCAGCTCGTCCACATAGCCTTGGCCGTCGCATGGTGCATTGTCAAGCGATAGGGCACGCTATCCATAAATTTTAGTATCAAGGGTTGAACGTGACCATCATCACATAGTCATTGTTCAGTAGGTTCGATCGAGAGGTCTCGGGCCACATGATGAAGAAGACCCTTAATTTGGATTACTTTGCGCACCAAATGGGCCCATTCAACAATGTTCTCCCCAGCTTAATAATAATCTTTAGCTCATCCTTAAGCTCATAAATGGGAGAGGAGATTAAAGACGTTAAAGTGGGGGACGAGGAGGATGCATCATTTGCCCATATTTCATTAAGTCAAAGAGAGTTCAGCGAGAGAAATGAGAACTTGGCAAGAGCTAGACTTTAATGATAGACAGATAATAACCGAGGCCAGGAGCGAGTGCGAGCTCTACTCGTGCGGGACCGAGAGCAAGCTCGACAAGAGCTCGAGGTGGGCAATGAACTCAGAGAGAGCTCGATGAGAGCTTTGCTTGAGTGAGTGCAACTTGGAGAGAACTCAACAAGAGCTAAACTCAGCGAGAGCCGACGAGAGCTCGCTTGAGCGAGTGCAATAAGAGAGAGCTTGGCGAGAGCAGCGGGTGCAACAAGAACTCTTCAATATTGGGGAGAACAACGAGATCAACAAAAGCTCGAAAAGAACTCGGCAAGTTCAACAAGAGCTCAATAATATCAGGGCAGCGAGTTCAACAAGAACTTAGAGAGAACTCGACGAATGCAGCAAGCTCTAATAGTGCGGGAGCTAGGAGTGAGCTCGATAATATTAAAGTTCGAAGAGATCGGCGATTTCCACAAGAGTTGTGAGTGCCAAGAGTGAAGTCGTTTGAGGTAGGGTGGAAGCGACGAGCGAATGGATAGCAAGAATGATGGTGTCAACAACTGAAGACCGCATCAAGCGACACCGATTGAGTCTCAATAAATATCAAGAATCAACCTCGCTCTGATACCATGCAAGAGAAGATCAAAGATTTTATTTTTTCATCTAAAATACAAGTATATGTACACTTATTAATGGAGTGGAGAGACAACTTCTCCATTGGCAATGTGGGCCCAAATAGCCCTATACAACAATTACAAAGCCACGTATATAATTGCTTATAAATTAAAAAAAGGGTTGCATGAACACAATGAGATTTCAAAACAGATATAATAAAAAGGACACGAGGCTGGTTTTAGCCAAAGCAACGCAAGTCCTATTCTACTTTGGCGGGAAGGAATCTTTAACATTGAATGAGCAGTTCTTATTACAATCTACTTCAAAATTCATGGAATGCTTACTGACACCGAAAAACATCTGCACATTTTAAATATTTCAAAATTTCAATGAGAGGATTTTTCACAGGAAAAAAACTTTTACTTAAACCAGCATCAAATTTCTATTAGTTATTTCAATGAATTTAACTAGATTAAAAAAGGATAACAAACATAGGCTGGAGATAACACAACTACTATTTAAAGCCAAGAACCAAGGACCATGGTCAGACCATGTAAGGAAATTGTTGTTTGCCACCCATCTGCAAAACCTTTGGTCTGAAGTTTGGGCCATTTCTCGGACAAGGGTAGAATAGAACATCAAGATCCAATATGCTAATGATCTCCCTGACCTGTAAATATTATAAGTCACTACCAGATGATGCGCAATATAAAATGATGAGAAAACCTCTGACAAAGCAAAAAATAATCAGTAAAAACCAATTTTTGATAAAAGCACTCTAGTAAAACAAGATTGACTATTGCTTAGAATAGGACCAAGCACAATAATTTACTCACCTTTCGGCAAAAAGGGCAACTGAAGGTTTTTTGCATCCAATTATCCGTGGACAAGAAAAGCAGCCAATCAATCTCAATAGCATAAAGAATGGCCTCTTATGAAATTTAAACCAATTTGAATGAATATAACCATATGACATAAATCCTTAGTTTGTAACTCAAAGGCAGATTGATGATTATACCTTTCAAATTCATAAATATCAATAGGTTTCTCAGGACGTGGTCCAAGTCTTGAGGTTTCTTTAAGCTTGAAACCTAAAATTGGTTAAAAGGTAAAGATGCTCATTAGATAAGATATAGAGGTGCTGAAGTTATTTGCTATACATATATTACCAAATTGAATGACATTTGTTAGCGTAAGCCTTTTAGCATTTCTATTTCATGTATGCTAGCTTAGTCCCACATTTTATGCAAGTCTTTCTTTAGTGCTTCCTCTATCTATATAAACAGGAGCATAGCATCAATAACATTAAGATAGACAATCCACTTTATCATGGTAACTATAATTTATTCAATCGCCCAAACAATCAAAATTTTTGAACAACTAATCACCTAGACAATCAGTTTCAGATCATAAAGATTGCCTTGGAAAGTCGAAGTTTGGAGAACGAGTTCGGAAGATGATTTCTTCTATTAAACAAGTTATGATTCATTTGAATGTTTCACTTATGCTTTATTGAATGAAAGATGGGTAATGTTCAAAAGTTGTGCTTCTGTCCTTAGAAGGATGTTTTGATAAAAAATGCAAATAATGCTTAATTATAATTAGTAATTTGATAACATGATAAGCTTGTACCTACTGTACAGTTTTTTATTGGTACATATGTGGCAAAATCCTTGCGTAGGCATTGGATGGAAATTGGTATTGATGGAACAATGTACATGTATTGGAATTTTACTTTGTACAAGCAGGCGTATATTTAACCTTAAGAGGGTGCATGCTTAAAACAAATATGAATTAATGATATAGATGGAACAAGATAACAATAATATATTGTAATGTTGTAATGATGCAATGTGGACGCTTGTGTAGTTGATATGGATAGTTGATCCAGTGATCCTTCACCCGGGTAATGTGATTCATAGCCATCTTTTGAGTTAGATTGCGCTTTTTGAGTGAAACCTCCAAAGCTTAGTCTTGTGAACTGTGAATTAGGTTTGTATACATTTTTGAGGCAACACTTGGGAGTTGTATTGCAAGTTTTCCTAGTGTGACATGTGATAAGTTGGATTGTGTGCTACCTTCATGTCCAAGGTGGCACAGTTCATGCTACCTTCATCGGGTACCAGGGGCGGACCTACTTGAGGCACACCCGGGCACGTGCCCGGGTCTAAATTTTAGCAAAATTTCGCAGAGGTTTCTTTCGCGCTGCAGTTTCACTCTTCGACGACTAGCGAACGTTTCATAATCTCGATGAGAGGAAGACGAGTTGCGGCCATTTCTCTTCGAGACTTCGAGGACAGTCATTTTCACTCTTCCACGACGAGGAGCGACGACTGTTCCCATTTCCGGCTCCTTGTTGCAGGCCTCTATGTTGTTCTTCTCGTTTTCTCTGTTGTTCTTCTCCAGTTACAGAGACAGATCCTCGATAATTGTGACTGTTGGTCTACCCCCTATCATTTCTCCTCCGGCACTTGTTGCAGGGTCACGCATTGCAAGTATTAATTTGTACATTTTCTCTCTTCTGCTTCCTTTCTTTAATTTATTGAGATTGATATTTTAACGTTGCAGGCTCCGTAAAGATTTTATTCTTGCAGGGTCACGCATTGCAAGTATTAATCTGTACATTTTCTCTCTTCTGCTTCCTTTCTTTAATTTACTGAGAATGATATTTTAACGTTGCAGGCTCCGTAAAGATTTTATTCTTCATTAGTTCATTCATCAAATAAAAGTTTCGATGTGCTATTGGATTCTCTTCTTTCAAGTGCTAAACCATCACCACTGTTCGGTGGTCTTTCCAAGCAAGCTATATACTCCATCGCACAATGTGTTGTTGTGCTTTGTTTAGCTGCAGGTGATTAAAAATGTGCATCTACAGTTGAAATGCTTAAGGGCATCCTGAAAGATGATGGCAATAGTAATTATGTGAGTATCTTGCTTTGCACAAAGCTCCATGAATGATTTGTGATCTTTGGTCCTCCCTTTCTTTTGTTTAATTCAACATGTTGTCCTTCATTAGTTGCACTGCGGAAAGGATCATCTTTAGAACTTAATTTAATTTACTCAATTTTAAAAACTTATAAGGTTTCATGCTCCTCAAGTTTTAGAAATTCTAAATTGAACTTAAATAAAAATGACTATAAATTATGTATCTAAGCAATCTTACTTGAAATAGAGCTTAGATTGTAGCTCTTAAACATACCAATCAATTGATGGTGACATCACCCTTTGAGTGTTAGATGAAATGCCTCAATGAACTTAAGCATTTGACAATGACGGCAATCTGCAATTGGTCATGAGGTATGATTCTTCATTCTCTTAATTCAACATCCCTATTTCTTCATTATTTATTTTGTGTTGTTTTATTTTGTTATTAGAGTATGCTTTGAATCTCTTATTCTCTTGCTTTTTAGAGTGTGAAGTTCTTAACCATTCTCACAATTCTGTAAGCCTATACTCCCATTAGGAAGCAACAATCAGCACAAATGCACAGTGGATGGTATATTCCATTATATCTCTTATTCTCTTGATTTCAATGTCTTCTAATTTGTCATTGAAATACTTTCTTAAGAACTATAGCCTATTATAATTTGTGCCTCATGTGTTGTTTATGGTTTTGTATGTGTTTTTCTGTGATCATTTCTTTCGTTTTTCTGAGAGTATTTTAATTTTTGCTTTGCTATCATTTCTTGTGGTTTTCTTGTGCTAATAAAACCAGAAGAGCAGGTCTGATGGATGGAAAAAATAAAGTCTTAGATCATTGGTAAGTTTCTTTTTTTTAATAGTGATTATTGAAAAGATTCCTGCAAATCTGCATTATGATTTTTCTCATTGTGATTCCTGCAAATCTGCATTATTTGCAAAGATTCCTGCATTATGATTTTAAGATGGTTCGGACACGTACAAAGGAGACCATTAGATGCACTGTTAGGAGTTGTGACAGTTTAGTCACTAGGCATGTTAAACGGGGGAGGGGACCAATAAAGACTTGCCATGAAACTATAAGGAAAAACAGGATGTACTTAGGCATTAGAAAGACTATGACTAAAGATAGGGCACAATGGCGACAAAGGATCCATATAGCCGACCCCACTATAGTGGGATAAAGGCTTGAGTGTTGTTGTTTATTCCTGCAATGTCAAATCTTCCTACAATGTGAATAGCAATTAGGAAAGCTCAAACTTCCACATAGTAAATGGTGAAACAGGAAATCAATGGGAGTAAGAAACAAAACTTAGAAATGAGCAATGAAAACTCGCGGAAATATTATCGTAATAATCTAAAATCATATTTGATTAACACGTTGAAATGACTAATACTTCAAAACCATCAAAGGTAATTTTCTAAAAGAAGAATATAATTTACCTACTATAAATGAGAAGAGAAAGACTTCTAAGAGTTTTATTCCGAGATAATAAGTTATTATCCTCATCATATTCCAGCCTCTTATAATAGGATTTCATAGTGAGCTTCATGGAATTTGTGATTTAAAATTAATGTCTAAAAGTACTATTATTTATACTTCAATTTCTATTGGTGCCCCGGTAGGACAAATATTCTAGTTCCGCCATTGTCGGGTACAATGATGTTTTCATGGGCCATGTTGACACCAAGGCAAACCTAGTAGTGAACCAGCATACCCATATAGCTAACATGTATCGAATATGATGAGACTAAAAAAATGTCTCATTTACTGCGTATGATTGTTCATTTCCTTAAGTACATATGAACATATTACACTTGTTATTAATATACTTATATTTATTTCATATTATGTCATTGTGTTTCGGTGAAACACAGCAAACAAGAATAATCACACACATAAGAACATAAAATTTACGTGGTTCAATCAAGAACAAATCTACATCCACAGGAGAAAGACATGGTTTTTTTAAAAATAATCAAAGGAGGAAAATACAAAGGTCGTTATAAAGCCCCGTACAAAGTAAAGGGGAAAATGCTTTATATATCTAGGATTTCTAATGAAATAAAACTGCAAATAAAATTTTCAGTCAGGGGACGCAGCCCTAGAATCCTCCAATGGTGCTACAGCTTGACACTCGCCATCAGAAACCACTGCAAGGGTGCTGCCCTTGACAATGATCGATGCAGGTGCATTTTGTATTTCTACTTGTAAACTTGGTTTCCTCAAGAAACTAGAATATAGGGCATCTCCAATGCATTGCACGTGTTATACCCATGCTGCTACTTAGCCATTATTTTCATACGAATGTATGTGTTTATTACACTGTTTTTAATTTAATTTTTACATGCTTATTCTATTTGGTTAATCTCCTACTTCATGTTTTTATAGCACATGATGCACAGGGTTGACTACAAATGATTTCAGATTGGCAACATGTTACTGTTTTTGTCACGGAGGACGGACATCGGTGTCAATATGCGAGATAGAGAGGTTGCAACGAGTACTTGGTGATTCTATTCCAGGCAGATACACTTGCGGCTAGAGTTGTCACGGTTCCGATTCTACTAAGACCATGAACCAAACCGCTAATGTAACGGTTCTTTAAATTAGAAGCAAAACTTTATTTGGTTTGACTGGTTCCGGTTCCGATTTCAAAAAAAAAAATTTAGAATCGTCGTGTCAACGGTTACGGTTGAACAAGAACCAAAACCAAACCATTCACTAACGGTTCGGTCCGGTTCTATGCGGTTCGGTTCGGTTCCAATCGGTTTTGTGTCCTAATTTTAATCATTTTATAACTCAATAATTTGAGTCATTAGCGCAATCACAGAGATTATTATTTCTTTAATATCAGCCCATCATAACTAATTATTATTATTTTTAATTCGATGTCCAATATTGATTGTTATATTTAAAATAAATGTGTGCACAAGTGTAACAACCCTTAATTTAAAATTTATAATAATAATAATAATAATAACAATAAATTTCCCTTCTAACCGCACCCCCTCCGACTTAAAGCCGCTCCAGTAGGTCTCCCGTATCAAAAAAATCCCGCAGCCGCTCCCGACCCCGTCTCCCGCTGCTTCCGCTGCTCCCGATTCCGTCTCCCGCACGTAGCGCCGACGCCTCCAGCCTCTCCTCTTCCTCCTGCCAGCGACGACGCTGCCTCCTCCAGCCGGCGACGACGCTCCTACCCCTCCCCTGGCCGACGACAGCTGCAGAGTGCCGTCCTCTTCCCCCTCCTTCTCCGTCCAGTGGTGCAGCAATCATTTCCCCCCCTTGTTTCCTCAGGTCGACCGTGCCTCCTCCTCCTCCAAAGAGGTCGACAGCCCTCTCCCTCTCCGTTTCGGTCAGCGGATTCCAAGGGGACTCCTAGGGTTTCGCTCGAAACCCCTCCCCGTGGACTCTTGAGCCCAGACCTGGTCTCCTTGGGTAAGGATCTCTGCCAAATCTTCGAGTTCAGATTTGCCCTAATTTTTTTGTGGTGATTTTCGCTCTCCGATCGACGAAATTTCGTCGGTCCCCCTTGCGTTCGTCGAATAATCGTCTAATCCCGACTCTGTTTGTGTTTCCGGTGCCGCTCGCCGGATCTAGTGGCGGAACCTCTCCAAAATTCTCTCTGATTTAGGGCCTCCGTCGCCTAAGCGCCGTCAAATCTCCGATTTGTTCGTGGTAACTCCTCTCCCCTCATACTTGAGGGAGGTAAATTGCTAATCCGCTTCTGATTTTGTTTTCGAGATTTAAACTGCCCGTGTTAGCTTGTGGTTTTCTGTCGTCACGTATCAAATATTGCCTGCGATTATTCCTGAACAGGTTCAATAGTGCCTTTGACCTTGCTTGCGCCGCCTAGCTGCCGCTAGCAGTTCCTGCTTCACCTTAAGGCAAGTGGAGAAATTTCCTCTTGCTTGCAAACAAGAATTTAATTTCTTTTACTGGTTTCCTAAATTATTATCAATATCTGATAGCATAAGCACTACCACTCGCGAGCATGTCGCGTTGTGATAGGAATCTCCTCGGAAAAACATGAAACCCTTAGGTCTTGAGTGTCATAAGCGAATCGTGGAAACGAGGTTTTAGGTGGTGCAACGTCTTGCTTGCATGGCACGGTGAGCATGGAATACCCTTATTCTGGTAAGCCTTACACTTGGACTTGAGTGTGAACCATGTGTGCCCACTATAAACACCTACGCATTTCATAGATAACCGCTTATGTCGTTGCAAAATACTTGTTTAGGCTATACTCCGGAGTAGGCTAATATTTCTAGATAGTTTCAGCTTGTTTCAGTTACCTGCCTGTTTCTCTAGCCTGTTTCAAGGGTTAATTGGTACTTTAGATTTATTTCTGCATGTACTTAAGATTACAGCTTGTTTTCTATTATTTTCTTGTTCTGAGGCATTTTCCTTCTGTTTGGATTTGCCTTAGGGTTCGTGACCGCGCCGTCTGCTCCCTGAGTTTTCTTCGTTCAGCTGCAGTTTTGCTTGGAGGTTCTATTTTGATTACTGTGTCAGCAGGTTCTATGTATTTTGTTTCAATACTATTGGATCTATTTTTCTTGTATTAGTTATTGTAAGCCATTTTCTCTGGTATTGTGGACAACTCTTAGGGTATTCTTGCTTGTATCAAATCATTTTACTTATAGCATTTTACTATTGTGACTCATTGCATGTTCATCATTTCAGTATAATGTATGACATCTGATTTTAATGAAAATGCATAGTTTTAACCTTTCATTGTGGCTTCCGCATACTTATAAAATATACTAAATTCTTTTCAAAGTAATGAATTCAAAACTATTGTAGTATTGTTGTTTCCGCCTTAGCAGGCATGGTTTCCTGTTCGCTCATGTCTGTGGCATCACGGCCCGCCCGAAGTGCGCTCTAACTCTTGTCGAGACGGGTCGTGACAACAAGGATGAGAAAATAACATAAATGAATAATAATTTCTTTATAATTGATCAAAGTCCATACAAATTTTGCAGTAAATGACCAAGGAATTATAAAGCAATTCTCACCTCTAATGGCCAACACAAGCACGTAAAAGAAAAAATTATTCGTGAGAAATTTGAAGATCCAAAGGAGCAATCAGATGGCAGAGCAAAATTAGAAAATGAAACTTCGAAATGAAGGGAGATTCCACACCAACCTGAACGTAAGGGGTGAGCAAAGAGAGTTGTAGCGCCCATCCATACTGCATGTTGCCAGCTACCATACATCGAAGCTCCGGCAAAGTCGAAATGCCTGAGTAGTGTGGTTGCCGGGAGCAGCAGAGAAGTGGGAGAGACACGGGATCAAGGGATATGGGTGGCTGCAATGAAATGGGAGATGGAGGAGTTTAGATTAGGAAAAAAATACCCTAAACGCAAAAATGGAAATGATAAAGAGGTTATCTTACAGAGTGCCTTGCGAGGATGAGTCGGAGGAGTACTGAGGTCAATTTTGAGCCGGAGAAGGGACAAAACCTGGAGCGAAGGAGGATAAGATCGATGGAGTGTTTTGGGCTGAAAGGGGATCGTTGGAGCGGTGCAGGAAGGGACGGAACGTCTAGGGAGTCTCGTCTTGTGATAGAACGTCGAGGACCGAGGTAGGGCCATAGGGGCTTTAACGCGGGAGAGCGGAGATTTCGTAGGAGGATTATTTTGTGGGTGGGAACGTGGCTTGTAGAAGGATTGTTTTAAGTAATAGAGATAATATTATAAATATATAATAAATATAAATTATTAATATTATAAAATTATAATAATATTAATAATAAACAGATTGCGGTTCGGTTCTGCTTCGGTTCGACTCAGATCGGGTCTAAAAAATCTAAAACCTCTTGAGACATGTATGTTGCGGTTCTGATTCCGGTCCGGATAATAAAATAAAGGAATCGCACCCGGACCATTGTTGTTCACGGTTCCAAAATTCAAACCGGAACCCGAATAATTCGCGAACAGTTTGGTTCGGTTCTTTGCGGTTCTGGTCTGGTTCCGATTCGGTTTACAGTTTTCGATTTTATGTGACAGCTCTACTTGCGGCTGACGATGCTTAGGCAGCGTCAGTTATCTTCATTTCAACATTTCACATTTATATTTCACATGTTTAGATTTCAAGTTTAGCAAGGCTATGTCATTGTACGGGTTTAAATACCCAACTTCTATTGTAGGGGATCTTGGATGAATAAGAATTTTAGGAGCCTAGGCTGGCCAAGAAGTGTTTTCTTAGATTCTATCTTTCTACCCTTTCTTCTTCATGGAATGAAGCCCTAGAAATCTTAGCTAAGTAACATTGGTATGACCTTTGTGTTTCCACCAGCACTTTGCCGTTGGATTTGAAGTCACAAGAATTCTGTTTGTTCCTTCTGGTTGATGCCGCTACGGAGATTCTGAGCAACCACCAATGTACCCTCGTGTTAGTCATCTTCTCACCTGATATTGCATGTGAGTGCGTCCAAAGGAGCAGAGGATCCATTCATCATCTACCAACCTTCGTTCTTCCTCCCCACGGGAGTGATCACATTCGTCCAGGGTGTAGAACGCCTAACTCGGTATCCCTTCTTGGCCAGCCGGCCAGCCCATACGCAGAGCAGTCCAAGACCAATCTTGCGGCTGCATACCCCCGCCCCCCCCCCCCCCCCCCCGACCTCATGGGTAGGATTACTAAGGCCGGGCAATTCTTTGATGCTCAGCATGCGACAGAGGCACGGAGCCACAAAAAGTACCGAGTGTCCTCCCTGGAATGGAAGGATCTGCTCTTCACCGGGTACCACGGCTTCATATTACTACTTTCAGGCTCAATTGAGAGGAACACATGCAAGCGCTTATCAAGCGATATGATCTAAACTACTCGGGCAACGCCGTCAAGAGACATTGTGGCATACGCCGCATGAGCACAGTTGATTGCAACATTGATGAGTTCATTGAGCTTGTTAATCATATCCCATTGTCCCCGGACTTTCTCTGGATCACTACTTCAGCTTCTTCATACAAGGTCTGCAGCTGGACATGCGCTCTCGTGTTCGGGGTTATCACCCAATGGATATATTTTGGATTTCATGGAGATCACGAGGATGGTCAAAGAGGATTTCACTGTCAAGAACTTTGATCGCTTCCGATTATCCACCTCCTTCACTTCATCCAGTCACAGTCTGACCTAGCACCACCCTCCTGCAACACATGCACTGATGCACATGTCGTCGATACAAACCTATGTTGCACCGACTCCGACACGCGACACGCGACACGACACGGCACGCGACTCGTCAATTCTCAAAAAACACCATATTCTGACACGCTGGGACACGTATATTAAAATTTTACTTTTTACCATCACTACTTGAAATTTTAGAAGGGGGCAAAGACACTTTTTAGGAGCAAGACTCGATGTTCTAACATTCATTCTTCTAGTTTTTTCACCTCAAATAAATCACTCCTTGAGATTTTTACACACTTTCCAATATATTTTCCACCAATCATTAACAAATGTGTTCTCACTCTTGTATATGAACTTATAAAACATTTTTCACAAAAATTGCACTTCCAAGACAAATTGCCTCCTGCCTCACCATGAGTAGCTAGCTTAGGGACACGCATGTCCGATTGATCGGGACACGCTAGTCCCGCGTGAGCCAGCGTGTCAGACTTCCGACACAAGTGTCGGAGAGTGTCGGAGAGTGTCGGAGAGTCGGACGAGTGTCGGAGAGTCCGACACCGACACGCTGGGCATTTTCAAGTGTCGGTGCATCATAGATACAAACACCATCCAACACCCTCCCCCACCCAAACCACCATACCCCAACCTACCATCTCAACCCCCACCTACTCAACGCCTCTCCAACCAGAAATATCACGATCTTTACAGTAAGGGCTTTGTTATCTTTGCAAGAAACCACTCTCACACTCATGACTATCCCATGAAAGAGATGAGAGCAATGATTGGGGATGACAAGTCAATGGTCACACTCGCGGACTTTGAGGCCCTTGAGGATCATGACACCACTCTAACCACTGACCCAGAAGGTTAGTTCTACCGGCTCAACCTAACATGTCTCTCCATCGACGAATCCCACAATATTGTCCTGTCATACTAATGAGAGAGCTTCGGGATCACACCCTCCAGATTTTGATAGACAGTGGGGCGACCTATAATTTTCTCTCCCAAGAGCTGGCAGTTGAACTGCGGATTGGTCCATATCTGAGTTTCACGGTCATCATGGGGGGCATACATAATACTCTCATGGGGTTGTTTTTGTAGCCACCTTCAGCTCAGACTGGGTACCTGTCACGTTACGACAGATTTTAATGTTCTTCCACTACATGGTATTGATGCTACCTTGGAGTCACCTAGCTTCAGTCACTAGGAACACCCATATCAACTGGGCGCAACTGACACCTTCATCTGAGAAGGGCACCTTCAAAACATTAGAGGGAGGCAGTTCCCTGCAGTAGCCACCGCCATCATCTCTCCACAGGCTGATGACCGTTTTCAAAGGTTTTTGCGCCATCTTGGGCGTCGCTTCATGGCCTACATTTGCGACTCCACCTACAATTTCAAAAGCCTTGTCATGGGGGCAGGAAAATTTTCCAGAATGGAATATTGTCAAAACACAAGATAAAGAGGTTATGATGAGTATTTGGCAATTCTATTCAAGGCCAATAGCGATGGCAGTCGACATTGCTCAGGCTACATCAATTATCTTGATTTCAACATTTATATTTTGCATTTATATTTCGCGTGCTTAGATTTCAATTTTACTACGACTATAACAATGTATGGGTTTACATACCCTAAGTATCTTCTATTGTAGGGGATCTTGGATGAATGAGAATTCAGGGAGTCTAAGGCTAGCCAAGAATTTTCTTGGATTTTATCTTTCTTCCCTTTATTCCTGGAATGAAACCCTAAAATCCCGATGAGGTATCAGCTTTCCTAGCTTTTTTCATGACTTTAAATTTAACGATGTAATGTGTAATCATGACTACATTAAATTTCAATATAATGGAATAAATATGACTATTTTATTTATGTTTTCGTATTGAAGATGTAGTTATGCGTGGTTTCTGTCACTATTTTCTATCCTTAATCTCACCTTTCGGTTCTCAACAAAATTTTTGATCTATCGAGCACAGCAGGTGACAACATCTATCAACTAGATGAGACTCTAAAAAAACTTAAGAGTTTATATTATGATATTGTTCAACTTTCAAAAAGGACATAACAGAAAAAATAATGAATTTGTTTTTTTTTACCTGCAATGCTCAAAGTATACTCATGTGAGGGGATTCTATCTCCTGACACTAAAGATACCGAATATCTGCAGGATTAAATATCAAATCTTCATATGAACCATAAGAAAAACTATGCATGTAAAGCATTTACACAATTATATTGAGATTGGTAAATCATACATAATTATTGGCTTCTAAAAGAAGGAGAATAAAAACAAAAACTCACGTGAATCATCTAAGCTACTTACAGGCGGACATCAATTTTTTCCAACTTTAACTATTTTGATTCCCCAGCTGTGTCAAAATGACAAATCTCTTTAAATCTAGTTTCGCTACTTCCTATTATGGAGCTAATCATTCAACATTATGTTCTGTGCTCCATTAACAACTGAATTTATAACAAAAATAGCTGATATATTCATAACTCAATACTTCTAAAAGAAAAATACTAGAACACATCACACATGTATACTAACAAAGAATAGAGATATTTCTAGAAAATGCGTCTCTGAGACAATGGATGGCCTTCACATATGAAGTGGGAAAAAAGAGTGTGTTGCAGGTAATTTATGATTTTAAACTGAAGGCTGGCAATAACTGTCTATTCGATATTATGCCTTATGATATACCTTGCCCTTGAGTAAAGTGGATGATGCTATAGTAAAATTACATTAAAATTTTGTTATCTAAAATATTGTATAATCGACAAATATTTATTAAAAACAATTTTGACATATTTACGGGTTGACTGGATGGAAAAATAGATCGGTAAGCGAAAAATTCTAAATATTTGATCGATTGCTACATTTGCTAGGTAAATTATTATGAATTTCTGTTGTAAGTCCACAGTTGTAGGAGGACCGGATCAAAGAATTTTTAAAGGGATTTCTTCTTTCTCTCAAGAGCCGTGGGAGATCCCAATCATGGAAACCGGGAGGGGAAGTGCAATGAAATGAGAGGGAAGATCCTTGGGATCTCACCTTGCAAGAGCCGCACCAGCTGAAGGAACGGAGGCAGAAGACTGGGCGTGTTCTGCTTGAAATTTTTCCATATGGCGCCCATTTCCAAATCGCAGCCCGGGACGTAGGAGATTATGGCACGTGATACATACTTAAGAGCGGAATAACGAAGCCAAAATCCAAAAATTTTGTGGGAAGGGAACATTTTAATAAGAGGTGACCAACGTTTTTAGTTTCTTACTGTTGCGAAGCTTGCGAAGCTTGCGAAGCAACGTACTTAACAGGAGAAGAAGATTCAAAGAGAAAGAGGGATCGACGATGATGTATCTAAGCTCCATTTTGCTCTGACTGGCAGAAATGGAGCAAGTATTGTCATATTTTCCTTCCTTTTTTTTGTTTGTGCAAATATCTACAATTATTATTTGATATTCAGAGGCGATAAATTCCATTGAGATCAGTACTTGAATATCTTTTTATGTTTGTGGAGAACAATAATCCGAAAATGATGTCCTATTTATTATAAAATGATCTACTGCTTATTATGTAAGGATCTGTTGCTTATTATATAATGATCACCCAAGGATCTCCTATGATCTATGACCATGATCTCCCATGGATTGTTTTTTTATCTCCCGGGAGATCGTTTTTTGGCTCTTCAGGAATATCATTTTTTTGGAGTACAAATATCTGAAATTCGATAAACCGAGGCAATACATTAGTTTATCTCCAGATTAATCTTTTGTTTATGCATCAATACTAAAGAATTTTGAGTATTTCAAATTGTTCAATTCAAGAAAGAAGCATACAACATGTATTGTCAATATGTACGTAGTACTGGATCTAGTGTTCGCAAATAACATAATAATATTGGGTTGATACATGTTGGGAAAAATCTTTTAGGATTTAATGAAATAAAGCTAAGTATGGAAGCTAGCTAGTTGATGTCATAGAACTCCTCAAAATGTTAGGTGAGGACATATTTAACACTAGCTAAACGAAATCTTTGAAGACAAATGATGCAGGACGGGCATCACCACCCGCCTGCCACTCTGGATACCTGGCGTCCCACCACGGCCCAGGGGTCCCACCGGGAGTCCACCCGATGAGCCTTATCAGGTCCCGCGGACCGTACACCCCAACCCATCCCCGGCCCCACCACAGGGCCGATAGGTTGTTGAGGCCGGGTCAGTTGGTGATGAGAGCTTGCCGAAGAGCTCTTTATCAAGGAGGTCGGGGGATCGAGCCCCGGCCTCAACAACCTATCGGCCCTGTGGTGGGGCCGGGGATGGGTTGGGGTGTACGGTCCGCGGGACCTGATAAGGCTCCTCGGGTGGACTCCCGGTGGGACCCCTGGGCCGTGGTGGGACGCCAGGTATCCAGGGTGGCAGGCGGGTGGTGATGCCCGTCCTACATCAACAAACAAAGCTAAGAAAAAGATCTCACAAGAAAGCTCTGCAGCCTACGATCGTTGACTGGTGATTGAGGTGCTCAATGATCGTTGATCTCAAGGATAGCTCAACGATCAGTGATCATTGACTGTCGACCGCTGTTCGGTGATCAGGAAGCTCACAGATCCCAATCTGAAGAAACAAGCTCAGCGATCTACGATCGCTGAGCGTGGACCATTGATCGGCGACCTACCCGCTCAACTATTGAAGATCTAAAGAAGACAGCTCAACAATCAGCAATCATTGACCAACGACCGCAAGCATCGCTCAACGATCGTCGATCCCTGACCCCAGATCAAAATGAATGCAGATCACAGTTCGATGACCGCCTACTTATCCCAGAAAGAGTTTCACTCAGCGATCGTTGATCGAACTTAAAGATTCTATCTAAATCGAAATGTAGTTGTTACTGATCTCAGAATGGAAGGAGTCAATCCTTTTGTCACCCATGCAGTGCATGTCATGTTGGAACTAGCACATAAATGGAAAAAAGACTCCTTATTCTAAAAAGAGATCCTTAGCCGTGAAAACAAGCGTGAAAAAGCAGCGCATTGCAGAAACATCCCGACTCTTCTTCCTCACTCTATCTTCTGTAAACTGAATCTCTTTTCTTCTAAGATTCAGCAAGTCTCACTTCTCTAAAGACACCCTCTGCTTGAGTTCCAATGTTCAAAGATCAAATCATTCATTGTAAAGGGTTAAAAGGCTCTCTCTTCAAAAGAGTTGCTTGGGTTGATTGGATCTCCAAAGGAAAAGATCTTGTTGGGCTGGAGTCTCCAGAGGAAAAGACCCATCGTCTCGGTCGAGAGGCAGTGGAAGCTCACTTATCAGTGCAAGAGAGAATGTACTCAGTTGATTGGGGAACCTCTATAAATCTGTCTTCTGGATGTTTTTTGTGCGTGCTTGTTTATGTCTTTCATTAATGCTTATTTAAACTAGCTAATCTCATCTGACCTAAGGAAGAAAT
Source organism: Dactylorhiza incarnata (assembly GCA_033032865.1). NCBI lineage: Eukaryota > Viridiplantae > Streptophyta > Magnoliopsida > Asparagales > Orchidaceae > Dactylorhiza > Dactylorhiza incarnata. Next base: position 1,277,725 of record JAWHQI010000343.1, on the reverse strand, counting down.
CAAAAAGGATTTTAAAATACCACCTTAGTTGGGTGTCATCTCTATTCACCCCCTCCCCCCCCCCCCCCTGTAGAGATGTATCCAGACTTCTTATTCCGCACTTTCAATTGGTATCAGAGTCAGGTTCACCTCTAAGGGTTAAAACTGTGGTGAATTAAGATTCTGACTCTCTAAATATTTCCCTAGTTGATTTATTATTTCTCTGTCTTATCAAAAAGATTATGCTACTACATTCAGACCACTCATGTGCAACCTGGACAAGTTTGTCATATGGAAGTCTAGGATTAGATTTTATAAGGACGCAATTGATGAAAAAATATATGAATCCATTCTTACAGGTCCCTTCATCCCCATGATAGTCAGTATCACAGGTGATAAAGAAGCCCTCAAGCCAAGAGAGTAATAGTCTGAGGAAAACAAGAAGATGAGATTGTACAACAAAAAGTCATGAACATCCTTGTCACCACATTGTTTGATGATTTCTATCAGACAATCAAATGTGCATATGCCAAAAAGAGATATGGGATGCATTCACAACCATAGTTGAAGGAAGTGAAGATGTGAGGAAGGATAACAAAGCTGACCTAATCAGCCAATATGAGAACTTCAAAATGAAGTCTGTTGAATCAGTGGTGGAATGGTATATAAGATATACCACCATCATTAATGGACTCAAAACTTATGGAAGGAGATTTCTGATGAGGAGCAAAATGATAAGCTCCTCAAGAATCTCACCAAATAATACCTCTCATACCCTTGGGCCATCAAGAAGACCAGAAAGCTTAGGGAAATAACCCCTTAAGCTCTTTATGAAAGACTATAATCACTTGAGCTGACCACTTCTCAAACCAAGGATGAGCAAGATCCAGTCATCCCCCTCAAGCAAACTCCTGTGAAGACAGTGGCTCTAGCTGCCACTGAATCAAGGACTATTCCCCCTTCTTTGAAGAGAGCTTAATTTCCTAGAAAGGAAATTATACACTTGGCAGAAAGAGAATACTCCTTTTAAACACAAGGAAAAGAGCAAAGATAGGAGCTCCAAGAACATCAGGTATGAGACTAAGCCATCTGATGAAATAATTTGTTATTACTGCAAGAAAGGAGGGCACATCTCCACTGCCCGCAATAAGAAGATGAAAGATCAACTGAGATCCAAGTGGAAAGAAGAAGATAAGAAGAAGCCCCACAAGAAGGAGAAGAGGATGTGTACAACCCACATATTTGTCGAGTCGGTGTGACCCGATGCAGGTGAGGTCGAGATAGGGAGAGTGGTCGTTGCGCAGCAGACCGAACCGTCGGAGGTCGTCAAGACCAGAAAGAGAAGGCCCGGGGGGGCAGACCTCCTTGGACGAGTGGACCTTGGGTCCACTCGCCCAAGGCCCCGGGCGAGTGGACCCTTGGTCCACTCGCCCCGTGCAGCTGGGCGAGTGGACCAAGGGTCCACTCGCCCGGTGGGTTGAGTGGACCGTGAGGTCCACTCGCCCAGTCAGGGCGGTGGACTTCGGTCCACTCGTTTGACCCCCGGCGAGGGGGGAGTGGATGTCTCGTCCTCCACTCGCCCCTTCCCCTGTTTTGATCGTTCAGGTTCGTGATTGAGCTGCGGATAGCGGAATTTTGGCTATCCGCAGTGGGAAGTCTATAAATAGACCCTCATGGGCACCTTGGGAAGGGATGTTGGTACCCCCCTCCCTCGCATGTGTATTGTGAGCAAGCACTACCCCCCCCCCCCTCCCCCTGCCAGTGAAGGTGACGGTGAGGTGGTCCTTAGTGCCCTCCAAGGTGTCCAGGCTCAGCATTGGCTTGGGAGGGGAAGCTCTCTTTGAACTTCCGGGTGTGTGGTGGGACCTCCACGCTGCAGCTTAAGGGGTTCGTTTGTGGACTCAGGTGTTCTTCAAGGGCAGGATCTTCCAGTTCTTAGCAACCAGTCCGGGGTTCTAGCTCGGGTCAAGTAAGGGTTAGTTGCATCCCCATTTCGAACGTCGAGACCAATTCTCTGGTTTCAACATTCTGGTGCGGTGAGCGTGGAAGCAGCTAGTCCGGAAAGCTCTGAGCAAGTCTCATGGCTGGAAGCGATGAGCTGGAGGACTCACCCCCTACCAGCAAGTGCGTGAAGAAAAGGGATTTTGAGGGGTTCAGGAAGTCAATCTTGGAGCTCTCGCGGGTCGCACTACCCCCTCACGGCAGGTGCTCGACACCACCAGCACCCGTACTCGCCTCGCCGTCCTTGATGGAGATGGAGCAAGCACGTCGGGAAGGGAAGGAGCCAGCCTCGGGGGAAGGCTTAAGCCCCCAAGCGCGAGTGCACTTCAACAGCTCGCCCAGGACCAGCTGCCCCGGTGAAGGGGTGGGGAGAGTGCCCCCATCTCACCAGGGAAGGTGGGGAAGTCCCTTCTGCGAGCTGATCGCCTCAGCTCCCGTTCCAGAAGGTTTCAGCGAGCCTATCATGCCTTACTACGCAAGAAAGGACGACCCTCTCCAGCACCTCCAGTGGTTCGAAGACATGGTCTCGGTCAGGCAGATGACGGACGCCTCCAAGTGCAGGCTCTTCGCCATCACTTTCAAGGGAGAGGCAAAAGACTGGTTCCACCAGCTCCCATCAGGTACCATCTACAGCTTCAAGGACCTGCGTCGGAGTTTCTTATTGAGGTTCTCCACCTCGAAGAAGGGGAGGAAGGGGCCAGATTCCCTGTTCTTGATTCAGCAAAAGCAGGGGAGACGCTGGGAAGCTACGCAGATCGGTTCCAGGAACAAGTCTTCCGCCTCCAGGTTGACCAGAGAAGCAGGAGGGACCAGGAGAAAGGGAAGGAATAAGAAGACAAAGAAGATGGAGGAAGTAATGAAGGAGATGGTCAGGGTGCATGTGGCTAAGTAGGCCTAGGGAGGCGCGTTGTAACAAACATGTAACTCCTCGATGATGAATGAAAAAGGTTTCAGGTAACACCTATGGGTAAAATCCCCGACTAGAGACCATTCTCCGGGCTCAGTCATGTCGGCAGATGGGAGACTCATCGGGTCGACTCGCTACTTGCTAAGTGGCTTGGGAAGGTGTTGAGTTCCTCTGCCTCCAGGTGAAGGTAAGCACCTAGGACGTAGACGTGTACTCCGCCCCCAGTTGGTAAAATCCCCGACTAGAGACCATTCTCTGGGCTCAGTCATGTCGGCAGATGGGAGACTCATCGGGTCGACTCGCTACTTGCTAAGTGGCTTGGGAAGGTGTTGAGTTCCTCTGCCTCCAGGTGAAGGTAAGCACCTAGGACGTAGACGGGTACTCCGCCCCCAGTTGGTAAAATCCCCGACTAGAGACCATTCTCCGGGCTCAGTCATGCCGGCAGATGGGAGACTCATCGGGTCGACTCGCTACTTGCTAACTGGTTTGGGAAGGTGTTGAGTTCCTCTGTCTCCAGGTAAGCTAAGCCCCTAGGACGTGGATGGGCACTCCGCCTCCAATTGGATTGGGAAGGTGTTGAGTTCCTCTGCCTTCGGGTAAGCTAGGCACCTAGGACGTGGACGGGTACTCCGCCCCCAATTGGTAAGATCCCCGACTAGAGACCATTCACCGGGCTCAGTAATGCCGGCAGATGGGAGGCTCATCGGGTCGACTCGCTACGGGCAAGACTTCAGAAAGGGTAATTGGTTTGGTAAGATGGTTGAGTTCCTCCACCTCCAGGTGAGGTAAGCACCTAGGACGTGGACCGGTTCTCCGCCCCCAGTTGGTTTCAGAAGTGTTGAGGTTCTCCTCCATCTCAGGTCGAGTTCGACTCGACTAGAGATGTTGGGTTCCCTCCATCTCAGGTCGAGTTCGGCTCGACTAGAGATGTTGAGTTCCCTCCATCTCAGGTCGAGTTCGACTCGACAGAGATGTTGAGTTTCCTCCATCTCAGGTTGAGTTCGGCTCGACCAGGGATGTTGAGTTCCCTCCATCTCAGGTCGAGTTCGAATCGACTAGAGATGTTGAGTTCCCTCCATCTCGGGTCGAGTTCGGCTCGACTAGAGATGTTGAGTTCCCTCCATCTCGGGTCGAGTTTAGCTCGACTAGAGATGTTGAGTTCCCTCCATCTCAGGTCGAGTTCGGCTCGACCAGAGATGTTGAGTTCCCTCCATCTCAGGTCGAGTTCGGCTCGACCAGGGATGTTGAGTTCCCTCCATCTCAGGTCGAGTTCGGCTCGACCAGGGATGTTGAGTTCCCTCCATCTCAGATCGAGTTCGACTCGACTAGAGATGTTGAGTTCCCTCCATCTCAGGTCGAGTTCGGCTCGACTAGAGATGTTGAGTTCCCCCCATCTCAGGTCGAGTTCGGCTCGACTAGAGATGTTGAGTTCCCCCCATCTCAGGTCGAGTTCGGCTCGAGTTCCCTCCATCTCAGGTCGAGTTCGGCTCGACTAGAGATGTTGAGTTCTCTCCATCTCAAGTCGAGTTTGGCTCGACTAGAGATGTTGAGTTCCCTCCATCTCAGGTTGAGTTCGGCTCGACTAGAGATGTTGAGTTCCGTCCATCTCAGGTTGAGTTCGGCTCGACTAGAGGTGTTGAGTTTACCTCCACCTCAGGTCAAGTTTAGCTCGACCAAAGGTGTTGAGTTTTCTCCACCTCCAGTTGAGCTCGGCTCACAGGAGGGTTGTTAAGTGGAGAAAGGTTCGTCTTCCACCTCAGGTCGAGTTCGGCTCGACTAGAGGTGTTGAGTTTTCCTCCACCTCAGGTCGAGTTTAGCTCGACCAAAGGTGTTGAGTTTTCTCCACCTCCAGTTGAGCTCGGCTCACAGGAGGGTTGTTAAGTGGAGAAAGGTTCGCCTTCCGCCTCAAGTCAGGTTCAGCTGAAAAGCTCGGCAAGAGTACCCCGTTGGCAGGGCCCTTTCGCAGATTATTTTAATAAAGCCCCACTTACTCGTCAAATAGGTGGGTTGGACTTTCTTTCCAAGCTTAAGACAAGCTCGAAAAGAGCGGGGATTGTGTACAACCCTCATATTTGCCGAGTCGGTGTGACCCGATGCAGGTGAGGTCGAGATAGGGAGAGTGGCCGTTGCGCAGCAGACCGAACCGTCGGAGGTCGTCAAGACCAGAAAGAGAAGGCCCGGGGGGGCAGACCTCCTTGGACGAGTGGACCTTGGGTCCACTCGCCCAAGGACCCGGCGAGTGGACCACGAGTGGGGGGGCGAGTGGACCATGGGTCCACTCGCCCAAGGGTATGGGCGAGTGGACCTGTCGTGCAGGTGGGCGAGTGGACCAAGGGTCCACTCGCCCAGTCAGGGCGGTGGACCTCGGTCCACTCGTTTGACCTCCGGCAAGGGGGGAATGGACGTCTCGTCCTCCACTCGCCCCTCCCCCTGTTTTGATCGTTCAGGTTCGTGATTGAGCTGCGGATAGCGGAATTTTGGCTATCTGCAGCCCAATTTTGGGAAGTCTATAAATAGACCCCCATGGGCACCTTGGGAAGGGATGTTGGTACCCCCTCCCTCGCATGTGTATTGTGAGCAAGCACTACCCCCCCCCCCTCCCCCTGTCAGTGAAGGTTGACGGTGAGGTGGTCCTTAGTGCCCTCCAAGGTGCCCAGGCTCAGCATTGGCTTGGGAGGTGAAGCTCTCTTTGAACTTCCGGGTGTGTGGTGGGACCTCCACGCTGCAGCTTAAGAGGTTCGTTTGTGGACTCAGGTTTTCTTCAAGGGCAGGATCTTCCAGTTCTTAGCAACCAGTCCGGGGTTCTAGCTCGGGTCAAGTAAGGGTTAGCTGCATCCCCCTTTCGAACGTCGAGACCAGTTCTCTGGTTTCAACAGGATGATTGCCCAAAGCTGGAGTGAATCATCCTCCTCCTAAAAAAACTAGAACCTAAAGTTGAAGAAGAGTCTGAAGTTAAGTTTCTCGTGGCACATCAAGAGGAAGAAGTCGCTACTTCTGATAAGGTACTCAATATTAACTCTATAGATTTTAACTCTCCTGATTATAAAAATATTTTTGATAATCTCTGCAAGGAGAACATAATGTTTGAAGGGGAAATAAATTCCCTAACTGAATTGAATAATGAACTTGCTCCGTATAATCAAGCATTGCATCAGAAGCTTGAACAGAGGTCACTGCAAGTGACTCCTGGGTTGAAGAAATGAAGGCTCTTGAGGAAGAGCTTAGGAAGTCTCTTGAAGGAAACAAGAGATTAAATTTTGAACTAATTAAAACCCACTGTGAACTCGGTAGCCTTAATTGCAGGAGTAATAAACTCCAAGACATCACTCAGAACCTTCAATTAAGGTTCAATAAGTGGGGTGTTGAAGTTGACCCTACAAGGGCTGCTGAACAAGCCATTGCCTCCTCAAGCAAGACACCTCCAATATTTATTTTTGGAGGAATTGAAAACAAGGAGGAGGTGTGTGGAATGAATGTTTCACAAACTAGGAAGAATACTTTCAGGTCTATAAGAAAGTTCAAGCCACATAACACTCACAGACACAACCTTTTAGTGTCTATGAATCTAATCCCCCTTCAATTTCCATAGCAAAAGCTAAATTCCTTAACAGGAAAAGGCAGTAGAATTATGCTTGCCCAAGGAAGGGATCGACGAACGTAGACCGCTCGATCGACGATCGTTGACTACGCAAATCGTTGATCGCCGACCGATCGATCGACGATCACAGATTACTGCCTAATCTCCTGCAACTTGTCGATTCCCGATCGTTGATCGTCGACCTTTCTGGCGTTCAGCGATCGTCGATCGCCGACCGCCTCCTCGATCAACGATTGGTGACCGCAAATATCTGCGTCGATCAACCATCGTTAACCACTAGCCTCTTCAGTGATCAATGACCACATATCACATACAGCATCTCAATATGTCTGGACTCATACAGAGAAGATCCTTGTCTCTTTCTTTCATCTGCCTAAGTCTCCTAGGAGGCAAGCGGGTAAAATATGTATCCCTGCTTTTGTTGTGGTAAAGTAGATAATTTTATGGTAGATTGCTGGCACAACAACACAAACACCCTCACAAGGCATCATCCAGTTAGAAGAAGGGTTTTTGTTTCTCATCTAACTTTTGGTAAGGGTCCCAAATATATATTGAGACGTTATCATGTTTGATTATAGGTATTGGTAGGTCCAAGCCCAACCAAGATGCACACTTGATACTTAGACAATAGTTGCTCCAGGTACATGACTGAAGATAGAAGTTTGGAGATTCAGGTCATGGCTATTGTGCAAGGAAAGGACTCGAAGTCATCTTTGGAGATTCAGGTCATGGCTACATTGGAGGTTATGATAACTTTTCCTTAGGAAAGATAACTTTCACTGATGTAGCTTATGTGGAAAGATTGCAACACAATCTGATAAGCATAAGTCAATTATGTGATAAGAGTTATTTAGTCTCTTTTTAATTTAATAATTGCATTGTAAAGGAGGGTGGGACAGACACATTGGTCTTCACTGGAACTAGGGTGGACAAGATTTATCTTGTTAACTATATACAGGTAGAAATCCATAAGTGCATTATGGCCTATTCTCCCAATTTAAGCCAACTATGGCATAAAATGTTAGCTCACATCAATTTCAAAACTCTAGGTAAGTTGTCTAGGTCAAATCTAGTTAGAGGTTTGCCTAAGTCAAAATATGTTAAAGATAAACCTTGTAGTGCTTGCCAACTTGGAAAGGAAACCAAGGTCTCCCTTAAGAGCAAAACAATTCATGATACCCCTAGGTGTCTCTACCTTCTCCATAGGATTTATTTGGCCCAATTTTCATTACTAGTTTAAGAGGAAAAAAGATATTCCGTAGCAATTGTTGATGATTTTTCTAAGTTCAACTGCATGTTTCTTTCTTAGAAGCAAGTCTAATAACTATGATATTCTTACTAATTTTCCTAAAGAAATTCAGAATGAGATGACTACTTCAGTTGTCGTGATCAAAAGTAATCATGAGACTGAATTTGAGTCTTAAGATGAGGGAATTTTGTGAGTCCATGAGTATCAAACATTGTTTCTCTTCTTCTAGAACTCTACACAAAAATAGAGTTGCTGAGAGAGAATAAAACACTTATTGAAGCAGACAGGATTTTACTTGTTGAAGCCAAGGAACCTAATGTACTTTTGAGCAAAAATCGCGAATACTGCTTGTCACGTGTTGAACAGATCACAAATCAACAGATTACATCGGAAAACTCTTTATGAACTATTAAAAGGAAGATCCCTAAACATTGCACACTTTAGATTATTTGGGTGCAATTGCTTTATTTTGAATAATGGAAAGTCAACATTGACTAAATTTGAATTCAATGCTGAAGAAGGGATATTTCTTGGTTATTCCTTCACCAGCAACGCATACAGCAATAACAATAGGAAAACTCTATGTGTAGAAGAGACTGTTCATGTAACATTTGATGAATCTAATATTCTCTCTGTGGAGAAATTCCCCTGATCTAGTATTGCAGGTGGAAAAGATCTCCCTAGGTAAGGAAGTTGAAGGCAAAGTTACAAAAGAGAGTTGCTCAACTAAGGTAGATAAGGATGATGAGGAACCAACAACCCAAGTAGCAAAAGAAAGTGAAGCTACTCAAGAAGGTGTTGTAGAAGATACATCAGTTCATTATGTAAAAGAGAGGTTGTACATATTTACCATCTAAAACTTCAAAGAGGTCATTCATTTCAGTACATTATGTAGTATTCTTGAATCTGACGATGACCACTCTCACCTAGGTAAAACATATATGAAGTTCATATTAGCATCGCAGACGCCCAAGTCATTTGCTGTAATGGCTTGTTTCAAATTGAGATATCTACTTTGGTCTTTTATCGACATGGTTACTCCAATGTGTATAATTTATGGCACCGACACATTCCTTAAAATATACATATCGATGTTTTTGTGATATTTCAGGAAGTTTGATATACTCTTTAGAAATCTTAAGAATTTCTTTCAAAACATTATTGAAATGTTGGTTAATGGTATTCGTGGAATGCAAATATGATCCACATGCATCTCGAAATTTCTAATTATATGTTATGACATATAAAAATAATGTCACTGATTCTTTGATTGTTACATTTTAAGTTTCTGTCAGCAATCTCTTTTCCATTAGTATGCTGCACATGTTTTGAAATGAGTTTTTAATTTTTTATTCATACATAATTGATTAAATAGTTGATGTCTGCTGCATGATATAATCTCCTTAATAATATCCTCCTCAAGGTATCATTTCATCATTATCATTTGATTCACTAAGCACAATGTTTCATCAAAATCATAACAGATGCAGCTAGATCAAGTGCAAACCCTACGTTTTCCCTTAACATTTTTTGCTTTTTTATTTGTTCAAAATCTTCTCCATACAATTTTGAGGCACCTATAACTTCACATACACAAACAACAACTTCACAACATCGTCCTCTAATGCAAAAGAAATAGTTTATAGAGATACATCATCGTAAACCTAGAAAAAAATCAGGAAATTGCCTATGTGAGGCAGAAACATCGGCCGAATGAGATATGGGGGAAGAAAGATTGGGCGGGAGACACCGATGAGAATAGGAAAAAGCCACCGAGAACAAGGAAGCGCAGTGGCTGGAGCTCTGCAAGGCTTGAGAATCAATTCAGACCTAAACAGATCGTAATTGCATTTCCATGGTATTTTAAGCAAACTAAATCCTACAAATCCAGGAATTTTCAATTTTGTTGCATTCCTGCAATAAATTGGCATGTGAACCGGTTCAGTCGAAAGGCGGAAAGTGGTGGAGGTTTATTTCAGTTTTACTTCAAATATCTGGAGGGGCAATTTGGTCACTTCCAGCTGTTGCGGGTCTATAAATAATTGTCTAGTGAAGGGAGATGTTATGTTTTTACTTCCTGTTATGTCATGTGAGGTGTAGAGGAATCATCCCGTTCAGAGCGAGACAATTTAGTTGTTTTGTAACCTTGAATTGTTTTCATGTCAATCGATGCTATTGCCTCATAATTGAATCGCATTGGAGTTGTAATTGTTTACTTCACTTTGTTTGATCGTTTTTCTGTATGTTCTATGATCAAGAACTTAACATTGGTATCAGAGCATAATCCGGGCCTTGGTGGGTATGGCGCCGGCGGACAAAACCCGCGGAAAAGATCTGCAATCGGAGATGGAAAGTATGAAGGAAAATCAAGTTGCGATGGCGCAGACACTGGAGGAGGTTAAATCGATGCTCAATAGTCTTAGATCTGAAGGAGTCATTTTTCACAACAATCATCCCATCATCACACGACAAGATTTGCTTGACTGGAATTTCCTCGTTTCGGAGGGGAGGCTCTTATGCACTGGATTTTCAAATGTGATCAATTCTTCGAGATTGATCGCACCACTGAGGATCTGAAAGTTAAAATCGTTGCATCTCATATGGAGGGAAGGGCATTGTGCTGGCATCAAGCCTATATGCGTGCAAGACTGACCCGTCAGGCACCAAATTGGGAGGAGTATTGTAAGGCATTGTCCTTACGCTTCAGATCTGTGCTCTTTGATGATCCGATGAGCGAGTTAAAGAATCTGTGTCAACGGGGTTCGATGCGTTGCTCCACCGGGTGCAGCAATATCTGGATGAGTTCGATGCGTTGCTCCACCGGGTTCAAATTTCCGATGATTATGCTATCAGTTTTTGTTTGGCAGGCTTAAAGGATGAGATCGAGTATGCAGTAAGAATGTTTCAACCGAAGTCATTACCTGATGTTTTCTTGTCGTCTCCAAGAGCATCAGTTGGCGCTCACGCATCGTAAGATGGCTTCTGGTTCGGTGATGATAGAGACGAAAGGTTCAAGGAATAGTCAGCTTGCATGGCGAGATATGCCTTCTTCTAGTAGGGCCAATGTTCCTGCAACTTAATCGTTACGGAAGGGTGCACCACGACTGACATCCACAGAGATGGATGAGAAGCGTAGTAAGGGACTTTGTTTTGGGTGCGATAATAAATATACGCCGGGCCATAAGTGTTTAGAGCGCCGTCAATCTTATGCTTTGGAATGGATTCCCGATCAGGAAGAAGAGGTAGTGGAGGAGAAGGGCATGGGTCCTGAAGTCTTGGCATTGGAGAGGGGGGGGGGGGGGGGGGGGGGGGGGGGGGGGGGGGGGGGTAATGACGATGACCCTCAGGTCTCGATGCATGTTCTCACAGGCATCAACCATTTTTAAATGATGAAGGTGACTGCATCCTACCAAGGTCAATCCATTCATGTGTTAATAGATTCAGAGAGCACTCGTAAATTCCTGGATGTGGAAGCCGCGCGACGTCTGCAATGTAAGTTCACTCTTATGTCCTTTAGTGTCTCAATTGCCAATGGTAAAAGTATATCAAGCTCACAGAAGGTGGTAGACTTCTGATGGCGTATGTCGGGAGTCATTTTTGCTTCGGATATGCTGGTTCTTCCTCTGGGTGGATGTGATGTGGTGCTTGGAATTCAATGGTTAATTACTCTAGGGGTTATCAAGTGGGATTTTCAAAATTTAAAGATGGAATTCGCTCAACAAGGGAAGAAGTTGTCCTTAAGGGGTTTTAAGAATTTGTCGGGAACTTGGATGAAGCAAAAGCGGCTGGAGAATTTGTTGGGCAAAGAAGGTCAACTGAATATGTTGGCGGTGTGCAGTATTCAGGGAGTGAGTTTGGTTAGCACTATAGAAAGAGGGAATTATGGGGGTTCATTTTTGTTAAAAGATGATGTGTTGACTAAGACACGGTCTCAGGAATTGAGGGATGTGTTGTTCACCTATGCAGATGTATTTGAGGAGCCTAAAGGGTTACCTCCCTTACAACAACATGAGCATAGAATTCCTTTGAAGGAGGAGAAAGTGATGGTGAACATAAGACCTTACCAATATTCCCCACTCCAAAAAACTGAAATTGAGCTTATGATTAAGGAGATGCTTAGTTGTGGAATTATTCAACCATCGTGTAGCTCGTTTGCCTCTCCGGTGATGCTAGTGAGGAAGGAAGATGGTTCATGGTGAATGTGTGTTGATTACAGCCTCTTAAACAAGCATACAATGAAGGATAAGTTTGCTATACCAATAATAGAAGAACTTCTTGATGAATTGAATGGAGCAACCTATTTTTCCAAATTAGATCTTCGGGCTGGGTACCATCAGATGAGGATGGCAGTCGAGGATGTCCACAAGTCGGCTTCCAGGACTCATCAGGGTCATTTCGAATTTCTGGTTATGGCCTTTGGGCTGACGAACACACCTTCTACGTTTCAAAGCCTGATGAATAAAATATTCCAAGATCAATTGCGTAAATTTATTCTTGTATTCTTTTATGACATTTTAGTGTTCAGTAAAACATGGTCGGATCATATCAGGCACCTGCAGTTTGCTTCGAATGTCCTCCATCATCATCGACTATATTTGAAGCAGAGCAAATGTGGCTTTGGATTACGTCAAGTTCATTACCTGGGGCATATCATTTCCAGCCAACGTGTGTCGACGGATCCTGCAAAAACCCAAGTTATGATGGATTGGTCGGTGCCTTCATCTTTAAAAAATTTGAGAGTATTTTTGGGTTTAACGGGGTATTATTGGAGATTCATAAAGGGGTATGGATGTATAGCTTGTCCCCTCGCTAACTTGCTTGCACAAAAAGTGTTCACGTGGAATCCTGAGGAAGCATTTCATCTTCTTAAAGAAATTGTGTCGAGGCCTCCTATTTTACGTCTTCCGGATTTTGAAAAAGAATTCACTGTGGAAACTGATGCGTCTAAGAAGGGGGTGGGTGATGTGCTTTTACAAGAAGGTAAACCTATAGCTTTTTTCAGCAAAGCCTTGGGCATCCGGAATTGTTCTCTGACAGTGTATGAAAAAGAGTTGCTGGCGGTTGTAATGGCAGTACAGCACTGGAAGCATTATTCGATAGGCAGTCATTTTGTGATCAGGACTGATCACCAAAGCTTGAAGTTTTTGTTGGATCAGCGGATTGCCACCACAGCTCAGCAGAAATATCTTTCAAAATTGATGGGATTTGATTATGTCATTCAATATAGAAGGTGGAAGGACAATATTAGTGCGGACGCTTTATCCCGTAAGGATGAGGAAAAAGGTGGGGAGTTGTTAGTAATGATCTCTGTATCTTCTGATATCTTGAACTCAATCAAAGCGTCGTGAGAGAAAGATTATTTTGTGCAACGTATCATTGAGGCCAAGAAGCAGGATCCTTCCACTAAACCCAATTATTGGTGGAACAAAGAAATGTTGTGGCGTAAGGGAAGACTGGTAATTGGGAATGATTTGGAGTTGAAACAGACATTGCTCAAATTATACCATGACAGCTCTCCAGGAGGTCATTCAGGAATGAAACCAACCTACCACCGGATGAAGAGCATGTTTTTCTGGAAGCGTATGAACGCATAGGTGTATAAGTATATTCAAAAATGTGACGGTTGTCAGACATGTAAAGCTGATAATAGACAACCAATGGGTTTACTTCAACACCTTCCTAATCCGGAACGTGTGTGGCAAGATATCTCCTTAGATTTTGTAGAGGGATTGCCAAGGAGTAAAGGTAAGTCGACGATATTGGTGGTGGTTGACCGACTTAGTAAATAGGCACATTTTATATCGGTGTCTCATCTGTATACTGCAGGAGGGATTGCTTCCCTCTTCCTCAATCCTATCTTTTGTTTCCACGACATGTCAGCGTCGATCGTGAGTGATAGGGACGCTACATTTGTGAGTATGTTTTGGCAGGACCATTGTTTTAAATGTCCTCCGACATGTCCGACATGTCATTTTTTAGAGCAAAACGATATGTTTTTCTAAAAAGTATAGATTATGTCCTTTTGTAAAATATAGGCCGACATGTCCAATTTTTTCCAATATATCGGCCGACACGACTTTTAAATATATCGCCCGCTGTTTTATTTTATGTTATATTAGCAGACTAGCAGCATATGCTTAAATCGATTAGACTTATTGTTTCAATTTTTTAACGTTTTATTCTTACAACCAATTTTGTATAATTGTTTCACAATTTTTTTAATTTCATATTACAATAAATATGAAAATATTTAATACATTTATTACAAAAATATGAAAATATTTAAATCTTCTTTATTTGCAATAAACTTATTGTTATCAAAATAAAATTATTGTATACTATTAAATATATTTACAATGTATAATTTTGTATTTGTTAATAATATTTTAACGTAGATATTATTCGATTTTATTTCGTAATATAAATGGCTCATTTTTTATCTATTTGTTATATTATTTTTCTATTTTTATAAGATATAATTATAGTTAGTATACATAAAAATAAAAAATTTATTTATAAGACATGGAAATCCGATATTTTAAAATATCTCCGACATGTCTCCGACTTCCGACAGCCGACATTTAAAAACTCAATCCGATATGTCGCCGACATCCGATATTTAAAACATTGGGCAGGACCTTTTTAAGTTGTTGAAGGTGCAGCTCAGGATATCTACAGCATATCATCCTCAAAGTGACGGGTAAACTGAAGTTGTAAATTGCTGTCTTGAGAGCTACTTGAGGTGTATGTGCTCGGATCGACCGCGAAGTTGGATGGAGTGGCTTCCTTTGGCAGAGTGGTGGTATAACACCGCGTTTCACAATGCTAGCAAAATGACTCCATATGAAGTGGTGTATGGTCAAGCACCAGCCTTACATGTTCCGTATGTTGAAGATTCCAACAGTTTGGAGGCTATGAACAGGTCGTTGGTGGCACGGGAGCAGGTGATTTCAGAATTGAAGAGCAATTTGGCTCAAGCACAGAATCAAATGAAGGTTATGGCTGATAAGCATCGACGAGAGAGTGAATTGGAGGTAGGATCGTGGGCCTATGTTAAGCTTCAACCTTACAAGCAATTGCGTATGCGCCGGCATGGTTTTCAGAAGTTATCTCCTCGTTATTTTGGTCCATTTGAAGTATTGGAAAGGTTGCCTATAAACTGCGCTTACCAGAGGAGCCTCGCATTCATTCTACTTTTCATATTTCCCAACTGCAGGAACACAAGGGAGACCCTCCTCATCGTCACATTTCCTTGCCGATGGCTATTAATGATGAGGGTCACATCATTGTAGGCCCAATAGTGGTGTTGGATCGTCGGGTTGTGCCACGCCGGGGTAAGGTTGTGACTCAACTACTAGTTCAATGGGATGATGATGAGAAGGAGGCTTCCTGGGAAGATTTAGGGAACCTCAAGCAGCGTTATCCAGACTTCATTCCTTGAGGACAAGGAAATGGTGAAGGGAGGGGTATTGTTGCATTCCTGCAATAAATTGGCATGTGAACCGGTTCAGTCGAAAGGCAGGAAGTGGTGGCGGTTTATTTCAGTTTTACTTACAGCTGCTGCGGGTCTATAAATAACTGTCTAGTGAAGGGAGATGTTATGTTTATACTTCATGTTATGTCGTGTGAGGTGTGGAGGAATCATCCCGTTCAGAGGGTCTCTTAGGGTTTTTCCCATCTACAGATTACAATTTAGTTGTTCTGTAACCTTGAATTTTTTTCATGTCAATCGATGCCATTGCCTCGTAATTGAATCGCATTGGAGTTGTACTTGTTTACTTCACTGTGTTTGATCGTTTTTCTGTAAGTTCTGTGATCAATAACTTAACAAATTCCCACATTTTTAAGAGGGAAGACGAGCTGTAGAATCCGTTCCCTGAAAACAGTCGAAACGAACGCACTAATAAGAAAAACGAAAATAATGATTATAGTTAGCAAAGATAATTTGCAAACCCTTGAACGAAAACACCGGTGCCGAGACGAAAAGGCAGCGCTAGAGAAGCTCCGAAAATGTCAAGAAACTTGTCCGGGCGAACGGAGAACCGCTTCGGCAGAGGTGGCTTGAACCCCGCGGGAGGAGAGAACGAAGGAGGAGGAGAAGACGATGTCGTTGACGACAACGATGAACTTCTGCCGTCACCTTCTCCTACGGCGGAAGTAGATGATGAAGCAGGGCTCTCACGGAGCTCGCTTGAAACCCTAAACCATCGCCGAGGTGAGCTACGGTAGTGAAGAGGCCAGAAGACAGGAGAGGGGCAGGATCCTAGAACACCGGCCATGAAATCCGGGCGAACTCGAAATTCGAGATGGAGCTCGGAAGAATCTCCGTGCGTTGAAGTACAGCAGTATCACTATACCGGCTGTCACACAATCATATTGTTATCCGTATTAAAAGTAAAAGGTTATAAACATTCAAAAATTTTAGGCTAAAAAATGGTTTCAGTCCCTAAGTTTAATAAACTTTAGGATTTCAGTCCTAAAAGTTTATTTTTGAAGATTTAAGTCCTCAAATTTTTATTCCTTTTAATTTTAGTCCCTAAAATAACGGCAGATAACTTTTTCCGTCTCCAACGCGTTAGGGTTTCTATTTTCCTGTCGCTCGCGTTTACTCCCGTCTCCCGCGAAAGCCGAAGCCATTTCGCTTATTCTCGATTCCGGAGGAGCTCTCGATCCAGGGAGGTGATTTCGATCCAGGAGTAGATTTCGATCCAGAGGAGCTTTCGATCTAGAGGTCTCGATTCAGGAGGAGTTGGCTGGGCTTCGATCAAGGAGGAGCTGACTGGGCGTCGATCAAAGAAGAGCTCATTGCGCTTGGTTTCTACTCCTCTGGCGGCGGCGTTTCTGGAGGTAAGGTTTTCTACTATGTGGGTGTCGATCGAGTAGAAGCTTAATCGATTTAGGGCTGGATTTCAGCCTAATATAGGATTTCTGCTCCCAATGAACATGCATATTTTTTGTCATTTACTCGCTACTTTTTATGATAGATTTACCTTCATCTAACCTTTTGGCTTTACACCATATGAGAGTCATCAGATAATTGCACTACTAGTTGATAAACATTACAATTATTTTAATTGGCACTTGTCGTTAATAGTTTCTTTGATCGTATCTATCAAAATTTCAAACTGGTACGTGTCATATGCGATACTGGAAACAACAATGTAGCTTTGGGTAAATCATCGATTCCAATCTCGACACTTTATCTGATCTTATTTACTACAATGCATGTGTTCATCATATTTCCTGTGATTAATTTCATGTTTTTTTTTTGTAATTCAAATGGAGGAAAACAATTATTATGATAGCAGTGATAGTGGATTCGACAGCAGTGACAGTGCCTTGGAAATAATGTTTGAAGGTGAAGATCTTTTCAATAATGATATTGATGGATACACAAATCCCCCAATTACAACGATGCTGATAGATGCACCTTTGAGTCCAAATAGGAGTAATAGTGAGTATTCCTCGGATTCTCTTCGATCAATTAACAGTGATAGTGAAGAGGAATTGAGTACTGGTAAAAAAACAAATTCAACCGATCTTTACATTATTAAAGGATATGAAAGACATGAAATGGCAACCTGAACTAATATTTAAATCAATGGATCATTTTAAAGATGTAGTGAGGACATATGCAATTCATATAGGTGTAGGGTTGAAAATGATGAAGAATGACAACAACAGAATAAGGTTCAAGTGCAAACCTGGATGTGAGTGGGAAATATAGGTTGCCCCCATGAAAAATAAGGATACATGGGAAGTGCGGACTATCATTGATAAGCATACATGCAGTAGAGAATTTAATAACAAAATATTGAGTGCTAAGTGGTTAAGCAAATTGATCGAATCTAAAGTTCCTCGTTTTCAACGGTTGTATGTATGTCTTTCGGGATGTCGTGAGTCTTTTAAATGTTGCCGACCATTTGTTGGAATAGATGGTTGTTTCTTGAAAGGCTCATATGGTGGACAATTATTGACCGCTATTGGTAGAGATCTGAATGATCAGATGCTTCCTATTGCTTATGTCGTGGTAGAAGTTGAGAATAAAGACTCTTGGACTTGGTTCTTATCAAAATTAATAAGAGATATTTGGCATGTTGGTATTACCTATATTTCAGATCAACAAAAGGTTTTCATTTACTTCTATCAAATTCTAAAACTTTTTACATACAATTGCATAGATTATATTATAACTTCAATTTTATATTGTATGGATTAGTTCAAACATTCAAGGAGTTACTACCATCTGTGGATCATCGTTTCTGTGTGTGTCATCTCTACAACAACTTTAGGAAGAAATATCCAAGTAAAAATTTATAAGGCTTGTTATGGAGAGCCTCAAATGCAACATATGGAGAAGAGTGGGTTAGAGCAATGCAATAGATCAATTCAATTTCACGCGGTGCTTATGATCACCTGATTAGTATAGAGAAAACACTATGGTGTAAGCATGTCTTTAGTGGTCTTCCACGTTGTGATGTGGTGGTAAACAACATGTCCGAGGCTTTTAATCGCGTGATATTAGATATGCGAGATAAGCTCATACTAACTATGTGTGAGGACATTCGGCTTTATATGATGCATCGTTGGGTGGATATTAGGGAAAGAGTGGATAAACAATCTAACGACGTTAATCCTAAGATATGCAAGAAAATAGAAGAAGAGGCAAAGCAAAGTGGAGGATGGATGTGTTGGATCGTGTGACGCCCTTAGAGGGGGGGTGAATAAGGGTGTGTTTAAAAATATAATTTTTACTTAATAATTTTTAGACAAATTTTACTTTACTAAAAAGGTTACTTATAAATAAAAAACAATGTAATTTTTGTATTTAACCAAACACAAATTTCTAAGATAAAGATTTAAGCAAACAAAATTGCAATTAGTGAAAAGAGCATAATTATATTAATCATGAAATTTGCATACAATAAAAATGATCTTAACAATGCTTAAGATCAAGGCACAATTATGATAATAAAAATATAATAATTTTGGTTTACCAATCCTTCTCCCAAGGATCGGAAGGCTATCGCTTGTCTCTCCCAAGACCAAGCTCAAGCCTATCCTCTAGATCTTCCCAAGATCTAGACGTAGCACACAAGGCCACGATTTCCCACCAAGCCTCGCAAGGACTTGGACGCTCCGCACAAGGAAGCGATTTTCCCCTAAGCCGCGCAAGGACTTAGACGCCGCACGCAAGACGACGATTTCTCTACCAATACAAAATGAAAAAGTATGTGAATGAAAATACAATATGAAAAGAACAACTCCCTAGAAGATCAGATCTCTGAATGGATTGTTGAAGCCTCGAGATGATCGATGATGTAGAAGCACGCCCGATCTCGTCTTCAATCTTCAATCCTTCTTTGCACAAATGGGAGTTGAGGAGGTTCTGGAGCTCTCTGGTTCGTATGCACTCAGGAAGGGACTGGAATTCTCAAAAGCTTGGAATGCACGAACCAAAGGAACCAATTTATAGAAATTCACTGTCGCCTGGGCGACAGTGACTGTCGGAATTTTCCGACAGCGCAAAACTGCCGCTGGAGTGCCGTCGTGGGTGGAGTCGTGGGCAGTTGGTGTAACCGTCGAGCTGTCTCCTGGGCGACATCGATGTCGGATTTCCGACAGTGCAAAACTGCCGGTCGTGGGTGGAGACGTGGGCAGTTGTGGTAACCGCCGAGCTGTCGCCTGGGCGACATCGCTGTCGGAATTCCGACAGCGCAAAACTGTCTTTCGTCGATCTGCCGTGGAGGGAAGTAGTTGTAACTTCTCTGCTGTCGCCTGGGCGACAGTGACTGTCGGAATTTTCCGACAGTGAAATTTTCCCACATTCAATTTTAGCTCCAGCAGCAATGCGAACATCTCATACCTGTTATCTGCACACCATTAATGAAAATAGAATCAAATACAAAAGGGACTTTGTTATTATCAAACCGGAGGAGTGTGAAACGCATGCTCCAACAATCTCCCTCTTTTGATAATAACAAATCCGTATAAAAAGAAATCATGTCTATTTAGATTGTTGATTTTAACCTTTGGTGTGTGCACAAAATTAACATAATATATATTTCTTTAAAATAAATGATCTACCTTTAGATGAAAACTCCCCCTAAATGAAAGCTCCCCCTACATATATGCTCCCCCTAAATATATGATGTATTGTGTAGGTGGAATATTTATGTGTGATAGATTTGTGACTTTTCTTTTTATACTTTAAATTCTCCCCCTTTTGGTATTAGCAAAAATGAATATTAGATGAAGAGTAAGCGGAAGCAATTTGTTGGTAATGATTGAAGTCCATGAAATAATATGAATATGTCATAGTATGAATAAGCCCATGAAGTGACGGTATAGCCATTAATGAAAGAAAATAACTTAAACATGAGTAAGGTCATTTGAAAGTATCATAGAAAGACACAATAGTGTATAGATATATGGAATATTTTCGGTCCAATTCTCATGAGATGAATGTTTATATAACATAATGATGTGTACATGTGATACTTAGATCAAACATATGAAGTTATTTAATTTACATGATCATTAAAATGTAGAACATAATAAAAGCATATAAAGGCAACTTTGACTTTGAGGATATAGCACAAGATGAATAGAAAACCATGTTTCTTTTGCACAAGACACTTTACAATTCTTTCCAAGGTGCTTAACCTCACAATGCTCATTAAGACTTATCAGGAGGGTAAGTATTGCTTGGTGGAGTATCCTTGTCTTTATTTTTATTTTTTTTGATCACAGACGTTGTGATATCTTAATTGTGATATATTGATATATATTTTTTTAAATGACCAAGGATCTCCGAATTCACTTGAATCGCAAAAGATGGTGTATATTTTGTTGTGCTAACAAATCAATGTTGAAAGTTGTATTTAAGAAATGCTATTTTATTATGTGAAAGCAAAGATGATCCATGTATTAACTAAAAAGACATACGTATTGATCAAAAGAAGTGAACGTGATAGTTCATTATGATAGATAAACAATTTCTCATACTTAGAGGCATGCGAAAACAATTTCCAATGGTCTAAACAACTAAGTAGAAGTGTCAATACGATGATAGCTTGGAAATGAAATCATATAAACATGTAAGTCATTTTTTAAATAAATAGCTCATGGTTTGTCATCAAGTCATGAGGTGAAGCATTAATAATGACATATAACTATTGTAGATCATCAAAGGGACCTAAAATTGGAGTTTTGTTAAAATGGGAGCTGTCGGAAATTTCCGACAGTCACTGTCGCCTGGGCGACAGTGAAAAATATAAATAGGGATGGGGACATCCCTATATAAACATGTAGTTTTGTTAAAAACGAGAGGAAGGCTGTCGGAAGTCGGCGACATCCCTAGATCTAAGGTATGGGTTTTTGATTTTGGTATTTTTAACTCAAAAAAAAAAAATTTAGGGATTTGTGATTTTGATAGTAGAGAAGAAGGAAAATGTAGTGTTCATGTTGATTTTTGATGAATGGTGTAGGTTTTGAAAATTTGTTGATTTGAAAAATGTAGATCTAGTTTAAAAACAAGTGGATCTTGGTGGATCTTTGCTAAAATTTTTATCTTTGTTAAATTTCTTTTTGAGTTGGTGATGAAGGTTTCCATTTGTTCATTTTCTAAAGGATTTTTGTAGATCTAGTTTAGAGAAGAAGGTGGAAGATGATGAATAGTAAGGATTTGTAGAATATGTTGATTTAAAAAAATATATATATTATTTAAAAAAAAAACTTGATGTTGAAATAACATTTATTTTGAGTAGATCTGGAAGTATATGTAAAAATTTTGAGAGAAAATCACTTGGAGGTCTGTCGGAAATTTCCGACAGCCACTGTCGCCTGGGCGACAGTGTTCCAGTGCACAATGTGATACCTTGTTTAATCAAAATTTTTTGTATGTTATTGCAGAATGGCTTCCAGTTCCAAAGTTCGAAAGAGTACTTCGGAAGATGCACATACTTCATATCAAGTTTTTCCGGGGGTGGAGAAGGCTATTGTTGGAATAGCGAAGTATGTGGAATTTGAGTCGCCAAAGCACGATCATATCTATGATCGGCTTGCGAACGCAGGTATAATTTCAATAATCACACCAGAGGGGTTTTCTTCCTTTTTCATTCGTGAATTTTATAACCATTTGGAAGACCCAAATTTCACTGAATTGGATGGCGGAGTGAGATCAAAGATCCAAGGTCAACATGTGGAAATAACACATGTTGATCTTCGAGAGGAATTTGGACTAGTGATGAGTGAGAATATGCCTGATATAGTGGAGAATTATCGAAAGGATAGAGATTGGACCCTTGTAAACATGAGTTTACATGGGAATCAAAAGAAGACTCTTACCACTGAAGTTACCTCACTTACTCCGGATGCGTTCTTAGTCCAAGATATATTAAGGAATTCAGTGATGTTGAAGAGTGGAGACACAAGAAGTATTACGGCTCAGTTGACCCTCTTTACATACTATATTATGGAGGATGAGCTTTTTGATGTGGCGGACTTCATACTCGCCCAGATTAGATATGCGTATAGATTAAAGCATCCAAGATGGGTGAAGGTTCATACGCTGCCAATGGGGGCGGTAATACAGCGTGTACTCTACAAGAAGTATGAATGGATAGTGCAAGGAGCTTATTTGGATGATTGTTACCCGAAAATATATTATACGGGTTCAATGAAGGTGAAGAAGCCACAGAGAAAAGCTCATCCGGGGATTGAGATTAGAGAGCCGACCATTTCTAGGGCAGGATCACTACGAGAGTCCATTGATGATTTGCGTGATTCATTAGAGGATCACAAGAGGGAAGTGAAGAAGGACCGTAGTCGAATGCAGAAATTTATGAAGTTTCTCGTCAAAGGTCTGAAGTTGAAACCAACTCCGGAGGAAGAGGCCGAATGGCAAGTTCTGGACGAAGAACCGCCACGCCAATCGGTGAGGCGAACTCGCCGTGGCAAAGCCGTGAGACGAGGACCTCCAGAAGATTGTCCAGAGAGCAGCTGGGCTGGATATGAAGATTCAGAGTAGTTTTATGTTGCTGCTGCTGCTGGGCGATGTCGGAAAATTCTGACATCCACTGTCGCCTGGGCGACAGTGAACTTCTTTAGATTTCTGTTTTTGTTTAAAGAACTTGATCCTTAAGTTTGTTCTACTGTTTTTATGTGAACAATATTGATGTAATATTAATGATGTTGAATTTTTGTTAAGTCCTTTGAAATTTTATGTTTTGATTTTTAGAATTTTGGCTTTTTGTTTTTACATTGTTTATGTTTTGTGATAATAATTTTTTATTTTATAGGCTTTAAATTGTGATATATTCATTGTGAAATGTCTAGAATGCCCAATTCTAGCCTAAGCATAGAAAAACGGGAATCCGGTAACGGCTTAGTGAATATATCCGCTAGTTGATTTTCTGTGCCTATAAAGTTGATTTTTATATTACCCTTCTTAATGTGATCCCTTATAAAATGATGTCGGACGTCTATATGCTTAGATCTAGAATGTAATACGGGATTGTTTGTTAAGTCTATAGCACTTTTATTATCACACTTTAATTCTACACTACTTTGTTGTATGCCAAAATCTTCTAACGTTTGGGACATCCAAAGTGCTTGGGCACAACAACTACCGAGTGCAATATATTCGGCCTCGGTAGTAGAGAGGGCAACAGAATTCTGTTTCCTACTCGACCATGAAATAAGTGAAGGGCCGATAAAGTGACAAGTGCCACTAGTGCTTTTCCTATCTAAAGAACATCCCGCATAATCAGAATCCGAAAAACCATGCAAAATAAAGGAATCATTATGAGGATACCATAAACCTAATTTTGATGTTCCAATGAGATATCTAAAGATACGTTTCACCGCTTTTAAATGTGACTCTTTAGGATTAGCTTGAAATCTAGCACATAAACAAACGGCAAACATAATATCAGGTCTAGATGCGGTTAAATACAATAAAGACCCTATCATACTTCTATAAAGGGTTTGTTCAATTGAAACACCACTTTCATCTTTTCCTAATTTTAGAGAAGTACTCATAGGAGTGTTTGCATGCTTAAGATTTTCAAATCCAAATCTTTTTAACATATCATGAATATACTTGGTTTGACATATAAAGATTCCATCATGTTTTTGTGTAATTTGAAAACCTAGAAAATATGAAAGTTCTCCAACCATACTCATTTCAAATTCATTTTTCATAATTTGAACTACTTCATTACACAACTCTTCATTAGTGGCTCCAAAAATAATATCATCAACATAAATTTGTAAAATGACTAAATCATGATCAATTTGCTTAATGAAGAGTGTAGAATCAGCACTTCCTATTTTATAATCGTGCTTTAACAAATATTGAGTTAATCGATCATACCAAGCACGAGGCGCTTGTTTTAATCCATAAAGCGCTTTATCTAATTTATAAACATAATTTGGATATTTCTCATTTATAAAGCCAGGGGGTTGTTCTACATAAACCTCTTCTTTTATATACCCGTTTAAAAATGCGGTTTTGACATCCATTTGATATAATTTAAATCTTTTAAAACAAGCAAATGCAAGAAATATTCTAACCGCTTCTAATCTTGCTACGGGTGCAAAAGTTTCATCAAAATCTACCCCTTCAATTTGTGCATAACCTTTTGCAACTAATCTGGCTTTATTTCTAACAATTCTAGATTCATTATCCATTTTATTTTTGAAAATCCACTTAACACCAACTACAGGACGATTTTTGGGTCGTTCTACAAGATTCCAAACCTTATTACGTTCAAATTGATTAAGTTCTTCATTCATAGCTAAAAACCAAAATTCATCATTTAAAGCGGTGGAAACATCTTTTGGTTCTATTTCAGAAACAAAACAAAGGTTTGAAAATGAAACATGTAGTGATGAACGAGTACTAACCCCTTTTTGCGGATCTCCAATGATAAGCTCCTTTGGATGATCCTTTGAGAATCTCAATTCACTTGGAGGCACATATCCTTCTCTTTCTTCTTCTTCTCTATCTTCTTCTCTTCTTTCTTCTTCTCTTTCTTCTTCTTCATTTTCTCCAAGTTCTTCATCATTCTCCATCGTGGGAAGGAGTTTATCTTCATTTCCTGTAATTTTCTTTTCTACACATGAAGCAAATTCATCAAACCTAACATGAATAGATTCTTCAACTATTTTTGTTCTTTTATTAAAAACTCTATAAGCTTTACTAGTTGAAGAATAGCCAATAAAAATACCTTCATCACATTTTTCATCAAATTTTCCTAAGGAATCTTTAGAATTCAAAATAAAACATTTACAACCAAAAACTTTGAAATAAGAAACATTTGGTTGTTTACTAAATATTAATTCATAAGGAGTTAATTTTAAAATAGGGCGAAGCATTACTCTATTAATTACATAACAAGCCGTGCTAACCGCTTCAGCCCAAAAAGATTTTGGTAATTTAAATTCAGATAACATTGTACGGGCTAACTCTTGAAGAGTTCTATTTTTCCTTTCCACTACACTATTTTGCTGTGGTGTGCGTGGAGCGAAAAATTCATGTTTAATTCCTAACTCCGTACAAAAAGAAATAAACTTTTCATTTTCAAATTCTCCTCCATGATCCGATCGTATGCGTTTAATTTTTAACTCAAATTCATTTTGGATACGCAAACATAATTTTGAAAATTCTGAAAATGCTTCGGATTTGGAGGTTAGAAATAAAGTCCAACAAAAACGAGAATAATCATCAATCAAAACAAATGTGTATTTTCTACCTCCTAAGCTAGAAATTCCAATTGGCCCAAACAAGTCCATATGTATTAATTGAAGTGGCCTAGTGGTAGAAATAATGTTTTTACTTTTGAAAGATGATTTTGAAAATTTTCCTTTTTTGGCAAGGCACACATAGTGAAGAAGATAAATTTCCATTTAGCAAAGGTAAACCTTTAATTAATTTATCTTTTGAAAGTTTTGAAATTAACTTGGCACTAGCATGTCCAAGTCGCCTATGCCATAAATCTAATTCATCATTTTTTGATAGAAAATATTTCAAAGTAGAATTTGAAAAATCAAGAAATTTAATCATATATACATTATGACATCTAGGTGCGGTAAAAACAATTTCATTTGTTTTGGAATTAATAATTTTGCACAAATTTGTAGAGGATTCAAATAAAACATTCAAACCCTTATCACATAATTGACTAATGGAAATCAAATTATGCTGTAATCCTTCTACAAATAAAACATTTGAAATTGAAAAATTTTCGTTACCCACAACACCGATGCCGATGATTTTTCCTTTTCCATTGTCACCGAATGTAACAACTCCTCCTTTCTTCATCTCCAGGCTAAGGAACTTCTCTTTATTGCCCGTCATGTGCTTTGAACAACCCGAGTCCAAGTACCACACGTCTTCTTTGTCCTTAGCCTGCCAACACACCTAGAAAGAAGAGGTGAGTAAAGATCTGGTTACCCAAGTGGTTCCACCCATAGTATAGGTAGAAGCCTTAGGCACCCAGATTTGTTTAATTTTGCTTTTTCCTTCCTTCCAGCAAGAGTCCGTAGTGTGACCAAATCTATTGCATTTGGCATAAGTAATGTATTTAGAAGAGTATAACCTTTCTGGACTTTTACTGGATGAGGATGCAGTATTTATCAGTTCATTAATTTTAGAATTTTTAAAAGTGAATTTTCTGGACTTTTCACTGTCGCCGGCGACAGTGGTTGTCGCCGGGCGACAGCTTCCAGATGTGTATCCGAGCCCAAACCTTCCAGATCCATGGCGTTGGTATCCTAAGATCATATCCAGTGATCTTCGGCCCATTCCAAATTTTTTCATGGCTAGTGTTAAGTCATGAATCTGGTTTCTCATTTTTGTATTCTCGGATACTAGATTTACGCATCTACGTTCAAAAGATTTCTTTCCCTCATGGACCTTGGAAATTGAAGATTTCAGATCTCTCTCTAAAATCTCATTCTTTTTAGTAAGTACTTTTATTATAGAATGAGATTTGGAAAGAGAATCTTCAAGTTCATTAATTCTTCCCAAAGAGTGATCACACTCTTGGCAAGAAATATCTCTTTTTCCAATAGTCTTAATTTCTTTAACAATTTTTTGTTTTCTTTAAGTAAAATTCCATTTTCAGATTTTAGAAGATCATTATCTTTTAAACTTTTTTCAAAAAATTTGCAAGTCTTTAAAAATTCAGAGAATAATTCATCATAGGTTGGAGGAGTTACCTCAGTGTCGCTTTGGACACTGCATTCGTCATCAGATATGACGCTCTTTCCCATTAAGCATATGTTGGCCTCCTCTTCTTTACTTGAGTCGGAACTGCTTGCATCCTCAGACGTAGTATCATCCCAGGTTTCCGCCTTCAACACCTTCTTCGACCCTTTGTGCTTCTTTTCTTTAAGTTCTTTCAAGTACTTTGGACACTTGCTTCGAATGTGTCCTAACTTTTTGCAGTGATAGCACTCCGGTGGCGGTCTCTCTTCCTCCTCATCGCCTTCCTTTCCTTTTTTTCTTCCTAAAGGTTTCCTTCTTAAAATACTTCTTAAACGAATTCCTTCTCTCCGGATTTTTCATAAATTTTCTAAATTTTTTAACAAATAAACTTTCCTCATCTTCTTCATCCTCCTCAGAATCACTAGTTTCTTCCTTCTTGGATCTTAGAGCCAATCCCTTCTTCCTTGGCTCCATATACTCTTGTTGTTGAATTTTTAATTCAACTTCATGAGTTTTCAAGTTCCCAATGAGGCTCTCCAATTTTAGGGTCTTAAGATCATGTGACTCGGAAATTGCTGTCACTTTAGGATTGAACTTCGGGGGAAGTGATCTTAAGATTTTCCTTACCAAATCTCCATTTGAGAACACCTTTCCTAGCACCTTTGAGTCATTCACGATTTTTGTAAATCGTGTGTACATCGTATCAATCTCTTCATCTACCTCCATTTTGAACCTTTCAAATTCAGATTCTAGTTGAAATAGCTTTGAATCCTTTACCTGCGAAGTACCTTCATGAGTGATTTCTAATAAATTCCAAATTTCAAATGCAGTATTACAAGCACAAACTCTATTAAATTTAGTGCGATCTAGTGCGCAAAATAAAGCATTCATGGCTTTTGCATTGTTCTTACATTTTAATTTATCGTTGTCATCCCACTTGTCTTTGGGCTTATCCATGGTTACATCTCCTACAACAAATGTTGGAGAAGTGTAACTAGATTCTACCATATTCCAGACTTCTATATCTAGCGCAATTAGAAAACAACGCATACGTGTTTTCCAATAATTGTAGTCTGTGCCCGTAAAAAGTGGTGGCCTACTAATTCCTTGCCCCTCAACGAACGCGTGATCGTTGTGCGCCATTACTCCCGGTGGTAAAACCGTTTTGGAGTAACCTCGCTCTGATACCACTTGTTGGATCGTGTGACGCCCTTAGAGGGGGGGTGAATAAGGGTGTGTTTAAAAATATAATTTTTACTTAATAATTTTTAGACAAATTTTACTTTACTAAAAAGGTTACTTATAAATAATTTTAAAACAATGTAATTTTTGTATTTAACCAAACACAAATTTCTAAGATAAAGATTTAAGCAAACAAAATTGCAATTAGTGAAAAGAGCATAATTATATTAATCATGAAATTCGCATACAATAAAAATGATCTTAACAATGCTTAAGATCAAGGCACAATTATGATAATAAAAATACAATAATTTTGGTTTACCAATCCTTCTCCCAAGGATCGGAAGGCTATCACTTGTCTCTCCCAAGACCAAGCCCAAGCCTATCCTCTAGATCTTCCCAAGATTTAGACGTAGCACACAAGGCCGCGATTTCCCACCAAGCCTCGCAAGGACTTGGACGCTCCGCATAAGGAAGCGATTTTCCCCTAAGCCGCGCAAGGACTTAGACGCCGCACGCAAGACGACGATTTCTCTACCAATACAAAATGAAAAAGTATGTGAATGAAAATACAATATGAAAAGAACAACTCCCTAGAAGATCAGATCTCTGAATGGATTGTTGAAGCCTCGAGATGATCGATGATGTAGAAGCACGCCCGATCTCGTCTTCAATCTTCAATCCTTCTTTGCACAAATGGGAGTTGAGGAGGTTCTGGAGCTCTCTGGTTCGTATGCACTCAGGAAGGGACTGGAATTCTCAAAAGCTTGGAATGCACGAACCAAAGGAACCAATTTATAGAAATTCACTGTCGCCTGGGCGACAGTGACTGTCGGAATTTTCCGACAGCGCAAAACTGCCGCTGGAGTGCCGTCGTGGGTGGAGTCGTGGGCAGTTGGTGTAACCATCGAGCTATCGCCTGGGCGACATCGATGTCGGATTTCCGATAGTGCAAAACTGCCGGTCGTGGGTGGAGACGTGGGCAGTTGTGGTAACCGCCGAGCTGTCGCCTGAGCGACATCGCTGTCGGAATTCCGACAGCGCAAAACTGTCTTTCGTCGATCTGCCGTGGAGGGAAGTAGTTGTAACTTCTCTGCTGTCGCCTGGGCGACAGTGACTGTCGGAATTTTCCGACAGTGAAATTTTCCCACATTCAATTTTAGCTCCAGCAACAATGTGAACATCTCATACCTGTTATCTGCACACCATTAATGAAAATAGAATCAAATACAAAAGGGACTTTGTTATTATCAAACCGGAGGAGTGTGAAACGCATGCTCCAACAGGATGCCCCTATGGAGTAACAACAAGGTGTTTGAGGTAGTACGACTTCCTGATAAATTTGTAGTTGACTTAGATAATTGTATTGTTCTTGTGGAAAGTGGCGGGTTAGTGGTCTTCCATGTCGCCACTCAATAAGTTGTATGCATTATTTGAACGTAGATATTGATCTTTTTGTGCCCGATTATTTCAAAAAAATGGTTTATTCTCAAAATGTGGCAACCGTGGACATAATAAGAAGAGTTGCAAGTGAGATGAGTCCCATTTATATACACTTTTATGGACTCATCCGAGCTGCTTTTCACTCTCGTGCACTTCATTTTCGAGCTATAAGTGCATTTATTTCTCTTATGCTCATTTACACGCACTTACGTGCTTCGTGCTCTTTTTAGGCCCGTTTTGGTGTGCGTTTGCGCTCCATGTTATTGGGGGTAAGCACATGGTACTCCCCAATCCTTTCTCTATGTTTGATTGGTGTTGGAGGTGCATTCCCAGCTGGTTTGCTATGCTTGCAGGTGGTTGGATCATCCCCTTTTGCCCAGAAATCATGATTGTGCATAACGCACGGTCGTGCGTTTTCTTGACGCACGGACGACTGTGGTCGCGCGCCTTCATCTGGGTAGAAAACCGATGATCCGACTTTGTTTGTGCGTTTTTACGCACGGGCAGTTGCCCGTGCGCGAAGGAAACGCACGATCGCCTATTTCGACGCATTTTTAGCCAATCTGAATCTGTTCGTGCGTTTTTACGCGCGAACGGATTCGCCCGTGCGTGAGTAAAACGCACGGGCGCTGCTGCTTCTTCCTCAAGTCATTTTATTCGTTAAATAACACACGGGCAACGCATGGTCGTGCGTTCGACTGTGCGTGACTAAACTTCTGACCGTTTAGTATTTAAAGCAGGAAATCTGTTGCAATCGAAAAAAAACCCGCGGGAAAAGCTCCAGAAGCTCGCCATTTTCGCCCAGTTCGCCTCTCCACAACCGTTTGACCTAGGAGGAGCTCCGGCAACCATAGTCTTGCAAATCTTCCACCGAAGCTCCCTCCTTGGCCTCCTCCATCATCTTTGAGCTCAAGAACGCCATAGACGGAAAGTCTCATCTGCATTCAAGGTGTCGAACAAGAGTTGCCTCGAGCTAGACCACGATGAAGACGGGTAATAGTAGAGGAAGGTGACAGCTCCTCTTGACCCCGAACGCAACTGAAGGCCGAGCACGGACGAGGCTTGACAACCCTACGATTCCGGCCGAGAATCTTCAGCATAGTCTTCGAGCTTCGGTTTTTTCTTTTCCCCTACGCTTTGCTCCAGAGTTTCCCTTATATTTAGTTAATATGATTTCATGTTCTTGAGATTTTGTGTGGTTTATGAGATTCGAGGAGCGTCGTAGTCCGCCATCCACTCCACCGCTTTGTAGTGCTCCACACTAGCAATTGCTAGCTGCGTGTTCAGCGACGAGGTGCTTACGACCCTCATCCGCTAGCCTTCTCGTCCACCAGCTCACCGAAGCACGGCATCGCGGCCTGCATTCCATCCCGACAAGCGAAGCGGAGCTCTAGGCCCGCATTTTCTTTCTTTGTTGCTAACTTAGGAAAACCACCATCAAAACCCCTTTTTATGAAGTATTTAAGAATCTATATAAGCGTTTCCCTAACAAGGATTCATACAACCCAACTGGCAGTCCTCTGAGAAAGATATTTGGGGAGTCTCTCCCAATTTTATTACTTGTATGACCGGTGCACTTGCCGTAATCGCATCAAGTTTTTGGCGCCGTTGCCGGGGACTACGAGCGTTTTATGAATTTTTCTTCCAGGAGGCTACTATAAAGATTCTTAGTTGTTTTTTTATTTCTTCTTTTGTTTTCTTTGTGTGTGTAAGCTAGTTTATGCAGGGGCAAGGCCCTGAAGAGTTCTTGGAGTACGACCCTGAAATTGAGAGGACGTTGCACGCACATCGCCGTGCTGCTGCGGCCATGGATCTCAACATCAACAGGAACGAGATTAACCTCGGGGGTGAGGATGCACCCGCTGCAGGTCATGCTGATGAGGAGAACGAGGTGGCCCGGGCGAGGCCTAGAACAATGCGGGATTATACCACTCCCACTGTGGGGAGTGTGTATCCCAGCTTTGGCCCAGCTATCACGAACAATCAGTTCGAGATCAAGCCGTCGATCCTGAACATTATCCGCAACAATGCCCAGTTTTTTGGGATGGCAAGTGAAGACCCTCATCTTCACTTGGCAGAATTCTCAGAGATCTGCGGAACGTTTCAGTACGCCAGAATAGCGGATGACACGGTGAAGTTAAGATTATTCCCGTTCTCCCTCCGAGATAAGGCGAAGGCATGGCTCCATACAATTCCGCCGGGCACAGCTACCACCTGGGATGCGCTGCAAGGAAAATTCCTCTCCAAGTTCCACCCAGTTGATAAAATAGTGAGCATGAGAAGGGAGATCGCAACCTTTCGGCAAAACAATCAGGAAACCCTGGCGGAAACATGGGAAAGGTTCATGGACCTTCTGCGGAAATTCCCCCATCATGAGTTTCAACCATGGAATTTGGTGGAGAACTTCTATTTTGCAATCGAGCCTACTACAGGGCTATGATTAATGCTGCTGCCGGTGGAACCATTCTGAGCCACACTCCTGAAGAAGCACTGCGAATTCTACAAGACACCGCGACTCATAGCTCATTCTAGACTGCAGGGTGAAACACCCCAAGGAACGC
Source organism: Dactylorhiza incarnata (assembly GCA_033032865.1). Taxonomy (NCBI): domain Eukaryota; kingdom Viridiplantae; phylum Streptophyta; class Magnoliopsida; order Asparagales; family Orchidaceae; genus Dactylorhiza; species Dactylorhiza incarnata. The sequence continues at coordinate 1,245,589 of JAWHQI010000343.1, read as the reverse complement.
GAGAGGACTTTTTGAAGTATGCACCTCTGGAGCACCAGCTGAGAGCATTACATTGCTGAAGAAACCTACCTCTTCATCTGCTCCAGTGATGGCCATTTCTTGTCTTGGGTGCGGGAATCCCGGACATCATGCATATGAATGTCCCTCAGGTGAAGTCTCTTCCGATCTCTCTAATTTCAATTTAGAAGAGAGTGTTAATTTTATCCAAAATCAAAACCGCAATGCACCTTACTCTAACACATATAATCCGGGTGTGAGAAATCACCCCAATATTTCCTGGAATCAAAACACTGCAGGCCAACGATGACAATCGGGCCAACATCAATATGATGCTCAAGTGTCCGGAAGCCAACCGAGACCACCTCATCCGGGTTATACCCAAGGTGCTGCGATGCAAAGGAAAAGTACCTTAGAAGAGATGATGGAAAAGTTCGTAGAAATGGCCCAAACAAACATGGCCAACCAATCAGCCTCGATGAGAAACTTGGAAATGCAAGTGGGCCAATTGGCTCAAGTGCTTTCCAAGCGTACTCAAGGTGCTCTTCCTAGCACAATGGAGAAGAATCCTCGTGAGCAAGGAAAGAGCATAACCGAGGTGGGTGAAGGGCATGAGGGCGAGTTAACTGTGAAATGTAAAATTAACATCATTGAAACCACCACTTTGTATGACACCGGATCATCGCGCAACGTGCTTGCATTGCAAGACGTTGGAAATCTGAATTTAAAATCAACAACGATGATCGGAAGTCACTTACCCTGGCCAATGGAATGGTGGTGGAGACGGAAGGAGAAGTTAGAGATGTAGAGGTTGTCATAGATGGAACTTCGATTATCGCAAACTTCCAAGTCTTGGGCCCCATGGAAAATAATTCCATTCCTATCCTGGGTGCCCCATTCTTGAAGGAGAGTGGTGCCAACATTCACATTCCTAGTGGATGTGTAACCTTGACACCCAAGGTGACACATCCCACTCACCCATCCATGACAACCAACGACATCACATTTTTACCTGTTATGACTAATAAATCTGCGAATGAGTTGATTTTAGATGTAGAAAAGCAAGGGGAAGAAATGAATGCTGAGGAAAAGGAGCTGAGAAGTGAAGAAGAAGCTAAGAACAAGAGCGGCGAGGCCGCGAAGTCTAAATCCACAACAGCCGGCATGGCTAAAAACATTTCAATTAACTCTACTGAGGACAATAGTAAATGTAAACATTTAAAACAGGTTAGCTGGGCAGATCTATCACCCACAGGGGGTGGGGAAATGACGCCCCTGGCTGCTCCAAAACTGCAGAACAATGAATTGGATCGAGCTCCTATTGCTCGATGGCGCTCTCCCACGGTGGAGAGATTAAAGCAGGTCGGAACATTACACACAGCGCGCTTTCCAACCCTCCGACACGAGAAGGAAGAGGTTAGGGGCAGGGTAGAGAAATCTCCCTTGAGCCCTAAAGCCTTCACCTCATTCCCATCTCGTGTGGCTGGTGAGAATCATCACAAATCAGCCTACAGCTGAGTCGTGATGAAGTCTCAGGGGTTTTTGTTTCAGCGGCTTTTGTTTTGCTTATCGTATCTCTTTGTCTTTATTTGTGTGTTCTATTGCTGTGGTATTCTGAACTATTTCTAAGAACTATGCTTGAACTATTTGGCTACTATGCTTAATACAGGTATTTGGTCCACCTTAAGGACGGTAAACAAAAGGGCTTATGGGAGACGACCCAATTTTGCTGTATTACTTTTTGTTTCTGCGTGTGTGGAGATGTCGTTTTGCAGGTATGACGACATCTTTGGCGGACACATTGTAGCTGAATTCAAGATTAACGCCAATCTTCCGGTATGCTCATTTCTGAGCATGGGGTAACCTCTCCTCCCAATTCTTTTATGAATCTAACATTATAATCTGTGATGATTAGATTTAAGTCTGGGGGAGAGTAGTTGTCGTTACCCATTTGCACGTGCACATGAGCACATCATACTAGAAGTTACAACATTTTTTTATTTTTTATTTTATTTTCATTCTCATATCACACCACTACACCCACTTGAGCGCGTAACGAGTCTAACTCGTTTTCTTTTTTTGGATTGTGAAAATTGTTGTGCTGGCTTTGGGTTGTAAGACATAGTAAAATGTTGACTCCCGTAGTGCTCTAGTCGAATCCTCGCGTCTTGCATAGATTTGTGTGTAGAATAGTTTTTTCTTTATGCTTATAGTTTTGTAATTTTTCTATTTGCGTAATAATTGTTTATTCTACTCAAAAATGGTGAATCCGGTGTGAATCCGACGGTAGCGTAGGAATGTGTGTAAACGGTTTTTAGGTTCGTATTGCTCGAGTTAAGAGGAAGAATTATCTTTCTCGGTGGCTAAGAACTTGCCCCAAGCGACTCTCGAATCATTGTTATAGGTTAGTTCAGTGCGTGAGCATGATGTAGGCCATCATTTTGGCCAGGTTGAGCTTTTGTGTCGATCCTATCATGATCCTTGCTAACCACTTTGTGTCTACCCCGTCTTTTGATTCAGCTCCACCTTTGTTTCACCAAGGCCTGCAAGCTAATCCTAGTTGCACACCCAAATCTGAGCTTTAGTCTTGTTTTATTTTCTTTATTGGGGTGTTGTTGTAGTGATGTCTTATTGTGGAAATTGTGGTTGTTGCTATTGAGAAAAAATTCTGCTGAAAAAAAAAAGAATAATAAGAATGAAAAAGAAAAAGAAAAAGAAAAAAGGGAATGAGATTGTTTTGAGAAAAGAGTTAAATTGAAACTCTGTAATTATTGTGTGTTGGGAGTAGGCGGTGCACACACCCATGTTGCAAAGTCCAAGTCTGGGGGTGTGGTGCACCTGCGTGCTCATTGTGTTGCGTGGATAGTTTATTCTGCGCGAGCTCAATTGATTTTAGGTGCTTTAAGCCTTCAAGTTTATCTTTGTATACCCTACCTTAACCCAAGCCTCATTTCCAACCTAAAGTCCTACTGATTTGCGCGTGAACCGGACTAGTATCGTGGAGAGAGTGTGATCGGGTGAGCTTATGGCCACCGACATTGATGGATTTCAATGGAGGTTGTTCCGAGCACCGATCTTGAGTAATACTAGCCTCAACAATCAGTTTACTTTCTTCCTACGCTAGACCGGACGATTCACCGTGATTCAACTTTTGAGTAGAAATAATATATATGTACGCTATTAGATTATTACAAATTGTTTGTATAACTACACATTTCTTCTACTGCATTTCTATGCGCGCGAGCATGCGACTTCACATGGTACTCCGCTTCTACAATTGTTAAGCCAGCTAATCAATTTTTCCGTCCGCCTAAGGAATGATTTCCTCGAGACGAGCAAATGGTTAAGTCTGGGGGTGTGATGAGTCCCATTTATATACACTTTTATGGACTCATCCGGGCTGCTTTTCACTCTCGTGCACGTCATTTTCGAGCTATTAGTGCATCTATTTCTCTTATGCTCATTTACACGCACTTACTGCTTCGTGCTCTTTTTAGGCCCGTTTTGGTGTGCGTTTGCGCTCCATGTTATTGGGGGTAAGCACATGGTGCTCCCCAATCCTTTCTCTATGTTTGATTGGTGCTGGAGGTGCATTCCCAGCTGGTTTGCAATGCTTGCAGGTGGTTGGATTATCCCCTTTTCCCCAGAAATCATGATTGTGCATAACACATAGTCGTGCGTTTTCTTGACGCACGGACGGTTGCGGTCGTGCACCTTCATCTGGGTAGAAAACCGATGATCTGACTTTGTTCATGCGTTTTTACGCACGGGCAGTTGCCCTTGCGCGAAGGAAACGCACGATCGCCTGTTTCGACGCATTTTTAGCCAATCTGAATCTGTTCGTGCGTTTTTACGCACAGGCGGATTCACCCGTGCGTGAGTAAAACGCACGGGTGCTGCTGCTTCTTCCTCAAGTCATTTTATTCGTTAAATAACGCACGGGCAACGCACGGTCGTGCGTTCGACCGTGCGTGACTAAATTTCTGACCGTTTAGTATTTAAAGCAGAAAATCTGCTGCAATCGAAAAAACCCCGCGGGAAAAGCTCCAGAAGCCCGCCATTTTCGCCCAGTTCGCCTCTCCACCACCGTTTGACCTAGGAGGAGCTCCGGCAACCATAGTCTTGCAAATCTTCCGCCGAAGCTCTCTCCTTGGCCTCCTCCATCATCTTTGAGCTCAAGAACGCCATAGATGGAAAGTCTCCGCTGCATTCAAGGTGTCGAACAAGAGTTACCTCGAGCTAGACCACGAAGAAGACGGGTAATAGTAGAGGAAGGTGACAGCTCCTCCGGACCCCGGACGCAACTGAAGACCGAGCACGGACGAGGCTTGACAACCCTACGATTCCGGCCGAGAATCTTCAACATAGTCTTCGAGCTTCGGTTTTCTCTTTTCCCCTACGCTTTGCTTCAGAGTTTCCCTTGTATGTGTTTGTTATTGTGGATGATGTTCATAACTCTATGTTTTAGTTAATATGTTTTGATGTTCTTGAGATCTTGTGTGGTTTATGAGATTCGAGGAGCGCCGTAGTCCGCCATCCACTCCACCGCTTTGTAGTGCTCCGCACTAGCAATTGCTAACTGCGTGTTCAGCGACGAGGTGCCTACGACCCTCATCAACTAGCCTTCTCGTCCACCCGCTCACCGAAGCATGACATCGCGACCTGCATTCCATCCCGACAAGCGAAGCGGAGCTCTAGGCCCGCATTTTCTTTCTCTGTTGCTAACTTAGGAAAACCACCATCAAAACCCCTTTTTATTAAGTATTTAAGAATCTATATAAGCGTTTCCCTAACAAGGATTCATACAACCTAACTGGAAGTCCTCTGAGAACGATATTCGGGGAGTCTCTCCCAATTTTATTACTTGTACGACCGGTACACTTGCCGTAATCGCATCAGTGAGTACTCTTCTTTATGCGAAATCATTTTTATATCAAATTTGTTATTATATATTGTCTAATTTAAAGTTATTTTTGAAAACAGGAATTAAGGAGCATGAAGGGCACAATCAAGTTGGATGGGGTTGTTGAATGGCTATTGAGGGCATGCATATTGGTTCTTGCCTGTTGAAATGGGCTGCACAAGGGTTGCATATTGGTTAATAGAATTTTGAATGTTTAAGTTGAATTGTGGAAGTTTTGAAAGTTGGATGCATAATTTTGGGCTGCATTTTGGAATGTTTTTGTCTAATTGTAGAATGTTAGTTTCTTAAAATGGGCTGCATTTTGGAATGTTAGAATCTTGACTGTTTTTGAAGGTTGGCTGAATTTTATAATGCTAGATTCTTGGCTGTGGAATGGCTGTAGAATGTCAGAATCTTGGATGTTGTTAAAATGAGTTGTATTCTTCTCCTCCGGCGAGCTTTTAAGGAATGTGATGTGGAATGTATTCTTGGCTGTTATAATCATGTATTGAAATAGAACCTTTCGATTCAATAGAAAAAAAAAGATTTCTAAGTGTATGTTTGAATGAATATCCGTCTTGAAAATCAGTTTATATGGTGTATTCTTTAAGTAAATTAACCACCATTTAGCCTATTTTAAAATCAATTTTCCTATATATTATTTTTTGGTATTAAAATAGCTATTTCCGTTAGATATGGGGGTTAAGTGGGACTGAAATCATAAAGTTTATTAAAGTTAGAGATTGAAATCTAAAAGCAAAAAGGTTTGGGACTGAAATCTTAAAGAAGCTTAAACTTAGAGACTAATTTCATAGTTTAGCCAAAATTTTAAAAAAAAGACTTATTATTTTTATCTAATAATTTAATATATATTATAATATATTTTTAAAAAATAAAATATAATTTTTATTTATATAATTACATAGTTTTCTTAAATTAAAAGTAATGAAAAAAAATTTATTAAATTGAAAAAAAATTTAGAAGAGATTCTATACCAACTATGATAGGCTATCATTAGGTATGTCAATTTTATTAAAGTTGATTTAGAAAATAATGATTAAAACTAATTAGTTTAATTTTTAAAAGTAACGATGAAAAATTAATAACATATGAATAATGATAATTTTCTTATAATAAAAATAAAAAAAATAATGTATAATTATTTTTCGTATTAATTGATTAATAATGTGTTTATTTTAAACTGCATTAATTAATAGGGGTGGAGCCCCATGCCTGTCGCGTCGGGATACTGTCGCGGTTGGCCGTAAGGGGCGGAGCCCCGTGCCTGTCGCGTCGGGGTACTGTCGCGGTTGGTCGTAGGGGAGGATCCTCGTGTCTGTCACTCGTCTTCTTTATTTATAAAATACTAGCATCTTCGCACAGGCTACGCTCGTGCTTGATGTTCTCATGTGTGTTGCGCCTGTATGCACATTTTGTTCGAAAATATGTTTCGCATCTCTTGGTTTGAGAACAACAAATACCGTAATGTATTTGATCTAGTCTTGTGTGTTTATAGTTTGTAGGCCAAACAGGTACAATATCCATATGAGTGCGATCTGGAAATGCAATGTTGAATGGAGCTGGAGTTCTGAAAAGAGAGTTAATTCCCGATGATAACGTTAACGCAGACGATAGCTTATCGTCAAGAAGGAATGCCGACAAGAAGGAATGTCGACGTGAAAGGAAAGCTCGCACCCAACGATAAAGCTAGCACGAGCGGCAGCTTATCGTTGAGAAAGAATGTCGACGAGAAGCAATGTCGGCGAGGAGGGAATATCAACAAGATGACGTGGCGCACATCGAGCTAACATGATGCATTAGTACTTACCGCAGCGTGGTAAGGACGCGTTCTGACATGACTACTGTTGAAACCGTCAACCGGTCTCTTGAGTTCGGACCCACAGGGGGGTGTAGCCCGTACTTACTTCTCCCTCACTAGACTCTCCTGACCGTGGATGGAAAATCTGGATTAGACCCAAGGCTGTAGCGAGGAGGTCCCTCCACACACCCAGAAGATCTTAGAGAGCTTCCCCTCCCAAACCAATGCTCAGCCGGGCACCTTGGAGGGCACTAGCAGCCAACTCCAAAACTTGCCTGGAGGAGAGAGCTCAAAAGATCTGATCTCCTCCAATGTGCCCTTAAGGGTCTATTTATAAATTCTCTAGTCTGGACTGCAAATAGCATAAATCTGCATTTTGGTTTTACTAATCGCACCCCAAATTGATCTGCCAACAGCCTAACTTCGCTGTTCTGAAGGGCTATTGGCAGCCCACAAGGGGTATCTGGGTAATTTCCCCTAAAGCCATCTGGGCGAGTGGTCCGTGAAGGCACCATTCGCCAGGCTCTTTACCCGTCGTATGCCACCGAGCGAGTGGCCCGTGAGGACTCCACTCGCCAGGCACTCGACTCGTTCGGCGGGAGAAGTCTTGACTACCATCTCTTGCCTGTCCGCTTTGACACCTCGCGAGTGCCCCGCGAGTGGGGCCTCGCACAAAAAGCTCTCTGACCAATATCCTTCCTCTTGACCCCCGAGGCCTTAGGGACCCACTCGGCGAATATGGGGTTGTACGCAATCCCCGCTCTTTGCGAGCGAGTCCTACGCTCGGAAATAAAAGTCCAACCCCCTATATTCGGCGAGTGCCTTGTTGACATGGAGGGAATCTTTCTGGTGGGGCCCTCCACTTTGTTATAAATACAACCCAAGTTATGATGGACCGTCTCACCGCTACACAGGAGGAGACCGCTCCCAGGACCACCCGGTACGCCTCCTGGCTCTCGTCAACGAGGGATCCTTCCAAGCCCTACCGGCTGAAGAAGGCCAAGGCGATCTGGCGAGACCTATTGGCGAGGGAGTCCGCGTCGGAGACTCCCCCTCTTTCCAACATCCCTCCGGTCAATACTGCTGGGGTTGCAACCTACCCTGCCTTTAGGACTGACCTTGATGACGCGATATCTTAGCAACTTTAACCATTCACAGAACCTGCAGGCGACTGAAGGTGTCCCTGAGACCAACCAGGCGAATGCCAATCTTCCCATGCCTACTCCCGTGGGCGCTCCACCGGCCCAGGAGCTCGTCCTACTAACCATCCCTGGAGAGATTTTGCCCCCGCCCGGTAAACCTTTTACTGCCTTCTCGCCTGCTTTTCATCTTTCACTCTTTGCCTGACCCTGGGTTTCTGTAGCTCTCACCTTTGGGACCACAAGGTTACACCCTTCCTTGCGCAAATCTCATGCCCCCGAGACAGCCGTCCACTCCTCAGCTCTGGAGCGGGAACCTTCAACGAATAAAGGCCTCGAGAACAACTCTCCCTCCGCAGATTTGGGCACCACCTCAGGCGCCGCTGACCAGGTCCATCACCCTGGGAAGGGGAAATCACTCCACCCTCCCAGCCAACCATTCGCAGGGCAGGCCGGACCTCTCGCCAATCTCCCGTCGAGCCTTATGTACCTGGTTAATTGCCCTCACATTGGACTCGAGATTTGTATGTCCGGGAAAGACTAACCTTTGCTCTCGCAGGCTACAGCTTGATCCCGCCGGTGGATCCTCAAGAGGAGGAGGAGCTGATCTCGCCACCGCCTTCTCCCTGCGACGTTTCAGATTTTCTCGGGGACCACGAAGATGTTAGGGGCTTGAAGGAGCGGATGACGGAGCTTTTCAGCAAGCTGATCTGGATGCAGCGGGAATTGGCCAATCAGGAGGAGGAGCACAGGGCGGCTTTTGAGCGCCGCATAAGTGTTCTTGAGCGAGATTATACTCATCTTATCGGGGAGATGGAGCGTCAGGGAGGCGGATTCGAGGAGACCTCGCCTGGGAGGCACATCGTACGTGCTAAGGACCATATGCGCCTGGTCCACCAAGAGCTCACTGCGGTGAGCGCATACCTCCGAGGTCAGGGAGGCGAGGCCGGGGTCGATGGCAGTGGGTACAATATTAAGCCTACCGACTCTCGCCCCCTGTATTCTCCCGCACCCTCGTAATTTCTTTTTCTTCCGCGTATCGGACCGAGACGAGACCCTACATGTCTCGCGAACTATTTATGTATGTAATATTTAGTATCTTGTGAATTCTGCGAATGCTTTCTTTGCGAGCGTTTTTATTTATGCCATGCTTTTGATGTCATGCTTTTTACTGCATTTGCCTGAGGGATCTCGCGCGTCTCTTTCGCCTTTCATCGGCGGCTAGGCATAGACGGGCTGGCACGAATCCCGGGGGGCCAGGGCAGCGCAATCGCTATCCGCACCCCCGCGTAAGGAATTTCCTTCATTTTTCCTTTTTTTTCTATAAATAGTTAGCCCAACCACCGCCTTTATTATGCTTCCCTTTCTCTCTCCCTTCTTGCTCTCGCGATACCACTCACCCTTCTCTCAAGAATCCTTTGTGAGACCTCCCCACTTCTCAGCGATGCCGAAAGATGCCAACGGCAGGGCCAACTGCGCACAGGCTTTCACGAATCGGGATTTCGAGACTTGCGACCTCTCGAAAGAAAATTTCACCCAGGCTATTGCAGACTTCGTTCCGCCGGGATTCACCGCGCGCCGCCCGGGGAACCGAGATCGCAACAACCAGTTCTCGCCAGACACACTCGCGATCCTCCTCGAACATTTTGAGGTAGGACTCCGCCTTCCGCTGTGGCCAGAAGTACATCAGAACCCGCGCTACTTCGGAGTCGTTCCCGCACAGCTCAACCCAAACTCCATCGCCAAGCTGGTGGCATTCGCCTGCTACCTGCGTGAGGAGGGGATCGAGTTCTCGCTCCCGGTGTTTCGCAAGCTCTTCAACTTCAGGGCGACCAGCGGAGTGGTGTTCTTCTCCTGGCAGCCCCCCCTCAGCGTGACCGGCACCGCGAACAAGAACCACGACTGGGTTCGGCAGTTCATCTTCATCACATGGAAGTTTGGCCATGTTCCTCTCGCGCCCGTGCAGGAGGACAAGTCAACCTTCCGGCCTCCCGCGCTCAGAGGTTATGAGGCCAAGCTCCACGCCTTCGTTCTGAAGCATGAGATGGATGTCGTGCATCTGCGGAAGCACGTCGACTCGCTGCCGCCGGTTTCGGCGGGAGAGGGTAAGCTAAAATATTCTGCCCCAGCTCCCGCTCCTTCTTCTCTCTCTTCCACCTTCTTAACTTATCTTTCTTGAAACAGGAGTGCGAAGTATTCCCCTTCACCCGCCGAATGGGATCGTGGAGATTGCTTCCACCGATCCCCTTGTTATCGCGTGATCCACCGCTGCGGCTTGCCGCGAGAATCTGCCTCTCGCAAAGTCCAGCGGGCAGAAGATTCCTCCCGCGAAGTCCAGTGGGCAGAAGCAGAAGCGGAAGCCCGATGTTGCCCCTTGCTCTCCCGTCAAGCGGGCAAAACCTTCCTCAACATCGAAGGGGAAAGCTGTCGCGGACGAGACCCCTGGTTTGAGTGCTCCCACGGCTGAGAACTCAGCGCTCGAGGTCGCGGCCGAGAACTCAGCGGTCGAGCCCGTGGTTCAGCCGGCGTGGCCTCCTCGGGGCCGATGCCAAGAGGTCACCAGAACTTTCCTCTCGGCGAGAGGTATGCGTATGCGGCCGGTGGGCCTTTGATTCACTGGGACTAGCGGGCCAACCGAGTCTCCCTCAAAACCCTCCTTCCATCCTGGAGGGAGAAGGAAACCACCAGCGACGATGCCTATGGTCTTTCCTATGCTCTCTACAGCCGCGAGGACCTTATTCCAGAACTCTTCGCCCAGGTCGACCCTGCGGATGAAGCTGGCGATGGGAGGGAACTTGGTGACCTCCCCTCTCCGGGTGCGAGCAGCGGATACTCCGACGATGAAGCTGACGCCCCCTAAAGACTCCCTTTCTCTCTTTTTTCTTTTGCATGTAATGCGAGAACCCTTCTGTAATTTCTTTATACTGAAATGTTTTGCCCCTTGCGATTTATATCTTATATTTTATTTTCATGCATCTTGCTATTATCAGTCGATAGCTCACGCGCTCGCATGCCATTTTACATGCTCTCGCACTTTCGCGTGTGCGCTCACACATCGCTCGTTCGTTCATATTGTCGACGACCCTTAGTTTAGGTCGTAACTTAGGCGCTCTCGCTGCGCAGGTGCGTCACGCGGTTGCAACCCTTCCACACTCGCCCATGCCTTCTTATGACTTAGACGGTTTTGCTGATTCCTGTCGGGAGCGTAACCGCGCCAAGAGCCCACTTTGTCTCGCTAACTTCTTGCATCCCTTGGGGCTGACCAACTCCCCACTATGCTTCCGCCGGGGGAGTGCCCTTTTCGAAAGGTACCCTTCGCCGGTGAATGTCCCTTGTAATGGACACCATTCCCCAGCCCTATATCAATACTTTCCCTATGTTAGCCTGCTGCCTTGGACTTTCTTTCTTTTTCAGCTTTCTCCTCGGGTCACCACAGAGTGAGCCTACGCCCCTGCCAGCTAGGTGGGAGCCTGGACAGCAGGTCTTCTCGGGGCCAACCTTTGAAGCCTTTAGAACCTGCCACTGAGTGAGCCTACTGACCTGCCAGCTAGGTTAGAGCCTAGACAGCGGGTCTGCTCGGGGCCAACCTTTGAAGCCTTTAGAACCTGCCACCGAGTGAGCCTACGACCCTGCCAGCTAGGTGAGATCCTGGACAGCGGGTCTGCTCGGGGCCAACCTTTGAAGCCTTTAGAACCTGCCACCAAGTGAGTCTACGACCCTGCTAGCTAGGTGAGAGCCTGGACAGTGGGTCTGCTCGGGGACAACCTTTGAATCCTTTAGAACCTGCCACCGAGTGATCCTATGGCCCTGCCAGCTAGGTGAGAGCCTGCACAGTGGGTCTGCTTGGGGCCAACCATTAAGCCTTTAGAACCTGCCACCGAGTGAGCCTACGACCCTGGCAGCTAGTGAGATACTGGACAGCGGGTCTACTCGGGGCCAACCTTTGAAGCCTTTAGAACCTGCCATCGAGTGAGCATACGACGCTGCCATCTAGGTGAAAGCCTGGACAGCGGGTCTGCTCGGGGCCAACCTTTGAAGCCTTTAGAACCTGCCACCGAGTGAGCCTACGACCCTGCCATCTAGGTGAGAGCCTGGACAGCGGGTCTGCTCGGGGCCAACCTTTGAAGCCTTTAAAACCTGCCACCGAGTGAGTCTACGACCCTGCCAGCTAGGTGAGAGCCTGGACAGTGGGTCTGCTCGGGGACAACCTTTGAATCCTTTAGAACCTGCCACCGAGTGTTCCTATGGCCCTGCCAGCTAGGTGAGAGCCTGAACAGCGGGTCTGCTTGGGGCCAACCTTTAAGCCTTTAGAACCTGCCACCGAGTGAGCCTACGACCCTGACAACTAGTGAGAGACTGGACAGCGGGTCTACTCGGGGCCAACCTTTGAAGCCTTTAGAACCTGCCATCGAGTGAGCATACGACCCTGCCAGCTAGGTGAGAGCCTGGACATCGGGTCTGCTCGGGGCCAACCTTTGAAGCCTTTAGAACCTGCCATTGAGTGATCCTACGACCCTGCCAGCTAGGTGAGAGCCTGGACAATGGGTCTGCTCGGGGCCACCCTTTGAAGCCTTTAGAACGTGCCACCGAGTGAGCCTACGGCCCTGCCAGCTAGGTGAGAGCCTGAACAACGGGTCTGCTCGGGGCCAACCTTTGAAGCCTTTAGAACCTGCCACCGAGTGAGCCTACGGCCCTGCCAGCTAGGTGAGAGCATTGACAGCGGGTCTGCTCGGGGCCAACCTTTGAAGCCTTTAGAACCTGCCACCGAGTGAGCCTACAATCCTGCTAGCTAGGTGAGAGCCTGGACAGTGGGTCTGCTCGGGATCAACCTTTGAAGCCTTTAGAACCTACCACCGAGTGAGCCTGTGACCCTGCCAACTAGCTGAGAGCCTGGACAGTGAGTCTGCTCGGGGCCAACCTTTGAAGCCTTTAGAACCTGCCACCGAGTGAGCCTACAACCCTGCCAGCTAGGTGAGAGCCTGGACAGCGGGTCTGCTCGGGGCCAACCTTTGAAGCCTTTAGAACCTGCCACCGATTGATCCTATGGCCCTGCCAGCTAGGTGAGATCCTGGACAGCGGGTCTGCTCGGGGCCAACTTTTGAAGCCTTTAGAACCTGCCACCGAGTGATCCTACGACCCTTCCAGCTAGGTGAGAGCCTAGATAGCGGGTCTGCTCGGGGCCAACCTTTGAAGCCTTTAGAACCTGCCACCGAGTGAGCCTACGGCCCTGCCAGTGAGGTGAGAGCCTGGACAGCGGGTCTGCTCGGGGCCAACCTTTTGATCTTTTCATCCTTACATAGTGAGCCATCACATCGCGTTTCTTAGAAATAAGAATTTTTCCAAAGAATAAGTCTTTTTATTACATGAATTTTAAGGATAAAAGCGCTTCAAATCATCACCACTCCATGTATGACTAACGGACTCGCCCTCCACATTTTGGAGGCGATATCCCCCCGACTTTAAGGCTTCTTCCACTACATAGGGGCCCTCCCAATTGGGATTGAGCTTTTCTACCGCGGCTGACCTTCCAGCCGCGTCGACCTTTTTCAACACGAGGTCCCCCTTCTCAAATTGCTAGATCCGGATGTGTTTGTCAAAGTATTTGGCCATCCGCCGCTTGACTTCCTCTTGACGAATGGCGTCAAGGTCTCAGACCTCTTCGATCAGGTCCAGGGAGAGTCGCATCTCCTCCTTATTTCCTGTTCTCCATTCCTCATTACCAGCTGAAGCAACCTTTACCCGCGGTGTCTGGACTTCAAATTCCATAGGGATGATGGCCTCACAACAGTGAGAGAGCTTGAAGGGGGTCTCACCAATGGCGGTGTTGGGGGTGGTCCTTAGAGCCCAAAGAACCGAAGGAAGTTGCTCCACCCAATTTCCCTTCAAGTTCTCCACCTTCTTCTTGAGTAGGTTTACTATGATCTTATTCGCTGCCTCCACCTGCCCGTTGCTCCTGGGATGATGGATGGATGCGAACCTGAGGACTATCCCCAGCTGGCTGCAGAAGCTGATGAATTCCTCGCTGGCAAATTGCGGACCATTATCTGTGACTATGGCTTGTGGAAGCCCATGTCGGCAGATGATCTCCCCCATACGAAATTGTGGATTACCTGGGAGGTGACCTTGGCTAGAGCTTTGACCTCCAACCACTTTGAGAAGTAGTTGATCATGACCAAGAGGAACCTTCTTTGCCCACTGGCCTGAGGGAAAGGTCCTACCAGTTCCATCCCCCAAATGGCGAAGGGTCAGGGCGTCGTGATGCTCCTCAGCCTCTGGGATGATAAAAGTTAAAGCAGAGCGAACAGCTGGCACTTCTGGAATTTCTTGGCGAACTCTGACGCGTCCTTGCTCAGGGTCGGCCAGAAGTACCCCTGCCTCATTATCCTTGCTTCCAATGTCCTGCTCCCCGAATGGCCACTACACTCGCCGGAATGAATCTCCTCCAGAATCCTCAGAACCTCTTCCTCAGAAATACACCACGCCAAGAGTCCCGAGAGGGTCTTCCGATATAAGTCCCCTTCATGAAGCACATAGTAGGCAGACTTGTACCGAAAGCGCCTCTGATCCGGAACCCCTTCCGGGAATTTTCCCATGGCTACGAAGGTCACGAAAGGGTCCTTTCACGAGGGCCGCTGCTCTATGTCCATGAGCTCCCCTTCCTCAATCGAAGGGCAGAACAGACCCGTCAAGGTCCCTCCAGCACGAGGGACGGACTTGGCTAACCAGTCTGTCGGGACACTTTCTTCCCTTGGTATGTGCCTGATGGAGAAGGTTTTGAATGTCCCGATGAGACCCCTCACTTTGGTTAGATACCTCATGAGGGTGGGCTCCCTTGCCTCGAACTCACCCTTGATTTATGAGGCTATTACCATTGAATCGGTGAGGACCTCCACACCGTGAACCCCCAACTCCTGGGCTAGACGTAGGCCGGCGATCACTGCTTCGTACTCTGCCTGGTTGTTGGTGACGGGAAAATGTATCACTAGCGCTTGCTCAATTTTCACCCCATGAGGGATTTCCAATACAACCCCCCTCCTAAAGAATTCTTGCCTGAGGCCCCGTCGACCAACAACTTCCAGGGGACGTGATGAAGGGCTTGCTTCTCTTCCATTTCGACCATGAAGTCCGCCATGAAATCTGCAACCGCTTGAGCCTTCATCGACAACCGAGGGACAAAAGTGATGTCAAACTCACTTAACTCCACCGACCATTTTGCGAGCCTCCCCGAGTGCTCTACCCCCTCAAATATTTTGCGAAGGGGATGGTCAGTCACTACTTGGATTGAATGGGCTTGAAAATATGGTCTAAGGTTCCGTGCTGAGATGACCAAGGCGAAGGCTAGCTTCTCCAAAATCGGATATCAGAGCTCTGCCTTCTTCAAAACCATGCTTACGTAATAAATGGGTAGCTGCTTCTTGCCCTCTTCCCGGACCAAGACGGAGCTTAAGGCTTCAACCCCAACTCTGAGATACAAGGCTGGATCCTCTCCCTCCTTAGGACCTTGGAGCAGCGGAGCTTTGGTGAGTTGGATCTTCAGGGCCTGGAAGGCCTCTTCGCATTCTTTCGTCCATTCGAACTTCTGATTGCCTCGCAATAACTTGAAAAAGGGGGAGCACTTCTCTCCAGCCCGGAAGAGAAACCTACTCAACCCCGTGAGTTTCCCAGTTAAACGTTGGATTTCCTTAGTGTTTCGCGGCGATCCTAAATCCATTATAGCTTTAACTTTGTTTGGGTTAGGCTCCACCCCTACCGGGGTAAGGAGGTGACCCATGAATTTCCCCTTGCTAGCCCCAAATACGCACTTCAGGGGGTTCAGCCGCATCATGTACTTACGCAGAGTGGTGAAAGTCTCCTCGAGGTCCTGGAGGTGAGAGCTCACGCTCTTACTCTTCACCATGAGGTCATCTACGTAAACCTCCAAGTTTCTTCCTCTTTGCTCCCAGAAGACCCGGTCCATTATTCTTTGGTATGTCGCCCTTCTCTTGTGATGAAGAAGATGTCTTTGACGTCCGGAGGATGCATCTTAATCTGATGATAACCTGAAAAAGCATCTAAGAAAGACATTACAGAAAAACCGACAGCTGAGTCAACCAACTCGTCGATTCGAGGCAATGGATAACAATCCTTAGGGCAGACTTTGTTTAATAGAGAAAATCGATACACATACGCCAGCGACCATCGCCCTTTTTTACCATGACGATATTGGATACCCAGCCTGGATACTGGATCTCTGATACAAAACCTACTTTGAGGAGCTTCTCCACCTCCTCGCGGATCAGCCCCTCCAGCTTGTCGGCAATGGCCCTCCTCTTCTGCCTGATGGGACGGGCCCCTGGCTCGAGGATGAGTCGATGGCAGGCCACGTCTGCATCGATGCCCGACATGGCTGCCGCACTCCATGCGAAGATGTCCATGCTCCTCTGGATGCATTCCAGCATCCTCTTCCTGTCCTCCGGGCCAAGGACTCCGCTGATCCGCAGCTTCTCCACTCTCCCCTCTTGGGTGGTGACATCCATCTCGACCACTTTCTCATTCGCCTCAAGACGGGTCGGCTCTTCCCATCTGCCCCTTGCCTCCCTTCCTTTGGGTAGAGACTACTCTTCCACCGCAGCCTCCTCCTCCATCGGCTCGACACACTCCTTCGGAGCCACTTCCCTCTCCTCTCCTCGGGTGTTTCTCTCTCCTTCCCCTTCTCCCTCCTTCTCCTCTCCTTCTGGCCCCTCTGGCCCCTTCATCTCTCTATCCACCTTCTCAGGCTCCGCCATCCAGGAGATGGTGTTGACAACAGTCACATAACACTGCCTCACCACTTTTGCATCCCCCTGGATCCGGACCTGGACTCCTCCACTACGGAACATCAAACACTAATGGAAGGATGAGGGAACACACCAGAAGGTGCTGATGAGAGGGCGTCCAAATATGGCATTATAGCTGCTTGGAGCATCAACAATGATGAACCGGCAGTTCCTGGGGACCCCTCCCAATGTCACCTGGAGGACGACTCCTCCCTCGACCTCTTTCCTCTCCCCTAAAAACCCCAATAGGGGTCCATCTGAGGTCTGCACCCTCTTCGCTTCCACCTCCAATGCGTCAAAGGCTTTCTTGATGATCACATTCACGGAGCTCCCGTTGTCGACCAAGATTCGGGAGACCGTGAAGTTTTCGATTGCCGTCTGGATCACCAAGACGTCACAGAACGAGTCTTCGAAGTCTGGCATATCCTTTGCCGAGAAGGTGAGCTTCTTCGAAGGAGGTGGGGTTTGGGAGGTCGACGCGACGCTCCTCCTGAACATCGCTTGGAAGCTTCTCTTGCGAGTCGCTTCTATTCACACCCCACCATGGATCACTCTGATCCCTCCCCTGGCTCCTACGTCCGTCCTGTCTTCACATCCATCTTCTTCCTCTCCGGGTAGCACTTCTTCAATCCTTACGGTTCACTGCTGCTGCTGACCTCTTCCCCTCTTTTCCAGAAACTTCGGGCAGGTGGTCACGCATGTCCTTCCTCCTGATGGAAGTCATAATAGGGCAACACCACCATGCCACCTCTTCCTCCTCTTCCTCTTCCTCCTCTTCCTCCTCTTCCTCGGCCTACTGCCATGGCTTGCTCCCGCGGGGGGGGGGGGGGGGGGGGGGTGGTGAGGGGGTCTGGGGCCTTGCCTCCATCCCGGATGATTGGCCCTCCCCTCCCCTCTCCTCTGGTGACTTTTTCCTGCCCTCGCCTCGGTCCCTCCTGGGGCCTCCAAGCCAGCCGGTTATTGGGCTCCTGATACCCCCAATCCCGCTGCTGCCCCTGAAACCCCTTACCTCTGGGTTCGTCCCTTCTTCTTCCCTCCTGCTGCCTCACCTCTGGCTCGCTCAGCCTCGCCAACCTCTTTGCAAACTCTGGGTTGGCGGCCTCTCCCTCGACCTCTTCCGCCGCCCGCTCCATCAGCTCCTCGAAGGATAGAGGGGCCTTTCGCTTCAGGTCCATTTTGTAAGAACCCCTCCCGCAGCCCCACTATGAAGGCTAGCTGGAGGGTGAACCCTGACGCCTCCTAGACTTGCAGGACCTCTTCTTGGAACCTGTCAATGTAATGGGCCAGCGACTCCCCCAGCCCTTGCTTGATCTTAAAGAGCGCATCCACGTCCTTCTTACTCTTCTTTGACGTTGAGAATCCAACCTGAAGCTCCTACGGAGGTCCTCAAAGGCGTAGATAGAACCCACGTGGAGCTGGTGGAACCAGTCCCTCGCCTTCTCTTTCAGAGTGGTGGCAAAGAGCCGACATTGGAAGACATCTGACATTGGAAGGATCGAGACCATGTCCTCAAAACACTACATGTGCAGGACCGGGTCATCTTTGCCGGTGTAGTAAGACATCTTCGGCCCTCTGAACCCCCCTGGAACCGGGGCCGAGAGGATCATCTCACAGAATGGGCTCCCTTCCCCTGCTCGGCGAGTGGTCCTCTCGCGCGGAGCCATCTCACACACCTCCGCACTCACCGGGCAGCTGATGTAACGGCCCGCAGACCGCCACAATCATAAGTCATATCATAACCAATGTTTATCATTAAACCATGCATATAACATTAGCTAACATAAAGCAGTCTTAACATAATTACGCAATGAGTATGTACAACATGTCATTGGCCACATACTAAACTACTTACAATATTACATGTTTATATATAACAAGTCCATGCTAATTATACATTATCATCAATACAAAAGAGTTTCTACAGGATGATAACAAAATTTCACTAAGCACAAACTCCTAAGGAAAAGAGTTGTTCTTCGCATCTTTAGCGTTGACTTGCATGCGACTTACCTGTACCTAAAAATTTAGCATTTGAAACCGTTAGTCTTTCATAAAGACTAAGCGAGGCGCTATTTCTTTAACCTGCTATACACTCAACATGAGTAATATATGCATACCATTATGTAGAATACTATTCTAACATTTATATAAGCAGGTAACATGAGTATAGTAATGGCAATACTAGTTTGCAGCATTTTATGATAACTCTAAACAATGTGTAATACTATTCTAGCAATTGTATAGCATGCATAATCATATTAAGCACGTGCAGGTACAAAAGTAAGAGAACATTTCATACAGTTATCTTTCATAAATTCTATTCATTATGCATTATTAGGGGCAAGTGAATCCATTTCTTTTTGCATATACATGGTTCATTCATGCTTCATGCTTTGGGCCCACCCCGAAGGGTCTTCGTGTTCCAAAACTAGTTTGGACTTTAACATATTCATAATATTCATTCATGTGCTAGCAGTTCATTCGCCCGTAATAAGACCTCGTGTCGACACGTTTACATAACTATGATTTATTTCATTTTATAATCCCCTCAGAATTTTCATTCGCCTGTTTGCCTTATACAAGGCCATACATTCTAGCGAGAATTATTTTCAGTGATATATTAGCATGCTTCATGTCATCACATACAATGAACATATTTTTTTTCTTTCCTAAAATAGAAGTGCGTATAGCTGAAAATATTTAAAAACTATGCATAAATTAAACAAATAGGTCTCACCGTTCCTTTTTCCTTTCCATTGCCACGCCCCACGTCATCGTCACGTCTAACGTTGGATGCCATCCTTCACGATATCTGTTTAGGGACATATAGTTAGGGTCTTTTATATCGGGGTTGCATCTTAGTATAGCTATGACGTTGACACATAAGGGCGACTTAGACTCTTTATTAAGGGTTGTCTAAGGAAGGGAAATATGAATTATGAGACAAGTAGACCCAAGTGGCATAAAGTAATCAGCAGCACAACAAGGAAATACGACAAAGTAGTGAATCTGGTCGGCTTAAAGGCGACCCAACAACAACATTGGAGTGTATAAGGGCAATACAAAGCAATCAGGGCTCAACAGCACTTCCATAAACATCCTGGAAAAACAGCCACCGGTAACAGTTCGTAAATATGCAGGATAAAATCAAATCTACCAGCCAACCCTTTGCTAACAGTAAAAGATCTAGTCCAAATCCATACACACATATGTAAATCCACTAAGAGAACAACTCAAAAGTACTACAGGTCAACACCACCACTCATCAAGAGCAAGATTTCGAAGGTCATATTACAACAACCCAAGATGGCTTAATCTTTCCCATCTTATCTACATACCCAACAATTTATTCCATAAGCATCAAAAGCTCAATACAGCCACCATTAATCCCCAATATTCTTAATTTTTATTTTCCTATCAGAACTTAGAAACTCAAAAATAGCCGGCCAAACGCTAAACAAAATATAATCCTTCGGAGAAATAATCCCCCAAAGCAAGAGAAGACTAGGGCTAAATTAAGTGAAGGGAAGGCTTACAATGAGCTACAAGAAGTCGGGCTCTGATTTTCGTACCAAACCGCAACCCGACTAAGCAGAGATCAAGGAAAGCCTTACTACCCACTGATCCCTGCAATACTTCAGAGGATCTGCAAGGTTTGGAGGATAAAGAAGAAGAGAGATGATGAATTGAAGGAAGAGAACGCTGCTCGAAAAAACCCTAACTGAGATGGGAACGAGAGCGAGAAAGGCGAAAAGATCGGCCGTTCCAATAAAATGCAAACTTCTCGATTTATTCCCCCCATCCACCGCCTCAGCTAAGTATCATAACCTTCCCTTTAATTAAACAAAGTCCACTTAATATTAGCCCAAAGTCTCAGCTACTTTTGCCAACAAATAAGAAACCTGTCCAGCATTTTATTCTTGGATGATTTTATGTCACTTCTCCATATTTCTCAACAATACTAAACACTTCCGTCCAATCTCGTCACCAAAATACAAAAGAAAAATCATTTTAAACATAAATCGAGACGGTCAATACTACACTGACTATATATTTTCATCATAGGGGACATTTAAATGATTTAATGAATTAAAATAATTATGTAAATAACTTATGTGAAATTATCGTGCGTCACAGCTGAACTGCTGCCTCCCGGGGAGATCTATCGCGCTCACCTCTGCCGCTATCTCCATCCCAAGCCGCTGGCCCGGAGCGTTCTCGCCAATTTGCTGGGGAGGAACCACCGGAACCACATGTGTCTCACATTCGCCCCTCCCGGCGAGAGCCACCTGCATGGTCTGCATGACCTCCCGCTTGAAATTCTCGAACATCTCCAGCCACTCCATTGCTTCCTGCGGCTGCAAGTGACCTGGGTCGGAACCGTCTCTTCCATTTCCTGCCATCAAGTTCAGTTTGAGATTTTCTTGCACTGGCTACGGTCCACGCTCACCACACCAAAAATGTTGAAACCGTCAACCGGTCTTTTAAGTTCGGACCCACAGGGGGTGTAGCCCGTGCTTACTTCTCCCTCACTAGACTCTCCTGACCGTGGATGGAAAATCTGGATTAGACCCAAGGCTGTAGCGAGGAGGTCCCGCCACACACCCGGAAGATTTTAGAGAGCTTCCCCTCCCAAACCAATGCTCACCCGGGCACCTTGGAGGGCACTAGCAGCCAACTTCGAAACTTGCATGGGGGAGAGAGCTCAAAAGATCCGATCTCCTCCAAGGTGCCCTTAAGGGTCTATTTATAGATTCTCTAGTCTGGACTGCAAATAGCATAAATCCGCCTTTTGGTTTTACTAATCGCACCCCAAATTGGTCTGCCAACAGCCTAACTCCGCTGTTCTGAAGGGCTATTGGCATCCCACAAGGGATATCTGGGTAATTTCCCCCTAAAGCCCTCTGGGAGTGGTCCGTGAAGGCACCATTCGCCAGGCTCTTTACCCATCGTATGCCACCGGGAGAGTGGCCTGTGAGGACTCCACTCGCCAGGCACTCGGCTGGCTCGACGGGAGAAGTCTTGACTACCAGCTCTCGCCTATCCGCTTTGACACCTCGCGAGTGCCCCGCGAGTGGGGCCTCACTCGCACAAAAAGCTCTTTGACCAATATCCTTCCTCTTGACCCCCGGGGCCTTGGGGACCCACTCGGCGAATATGGGGTTGTACAACTACCAAGGTTGCGCAAATTTAACCACATTTCTACATGATATGATAGCGCCAACATTATCGATAACGCTGGTGGTAGCTCCCAGGTTTTTTTAAAGACCGTCTGGCTCCTTCTATTGTGAAGAATTCTTATCCTGCAAAGTCACAACTTTGAATTATTTGAGAGAGGCTCGTCTCCAGAGACCAAGAGAATTCCCTTGGGCGAACATGAAGATCGAAAGGAGTTTTTGAAGGGAAAGCACTATCGCGCATATTTAACACGAAGGACGAACGCAACAAGAACGTTGATTCATATATCGCCTTCGTCTTCACCTTCAGAAATCTTTGGGGAGTTTTATCTTACATATTTTATATTTTGTAATCTCTTTTGTTTTATCTTTTTTGTAACGGGGAGTGGATAAATCATTCAGGGAGAACGTCGGATTCGGGGAAGGATTCCGTGAAAAATTCACCGTGATTGTTGGTTACTAAGTCTTGCGATACTTAGGGGGAATTCATCGCGTGTTGTGGAGACTAGGTCTAGGTTAGTTCTAGGGGCGGCTGGAGGTCTTATCAGGGGTAAAATGTGATATAACCAACCGGTCCTTGGGAGAATGGTCGGTATAGAAAACGAAAAGAATTTTTCTATTCGCCTTGATTTCAAGCGTAATTGATATCAAACATTTTTGTATTCAATATCTAAAGAAATAAAATCATGACTTTCTTTGTCTTATTATCTTGATTTTATTTTCATGTTATAAAATATTTTAAACAATATCCTCCCGAAGCCTTATTGCAAAACATATTGAAAGGTTCTTTTGTGTGGAATAATTCAAGGAATTCAATCTTTATGAGCTAGCGCCCGATGGTAGCACTTACCGCTGGTGGTAGTGAAGAATTATTGAATTTTGTCATTTTCTAAAATTAATCTTCAATATAATCTTTTCTGAATTATTAAAACTAAATTTTCTATAAAATATCTCGGAACTTCTTTAACTAACTCTAATATTTTTATTAAGTTTATAAATTACATAAAACTCTTATTTACCACCCTCCTTGTAAGGGTGCCTAAAGATCCAACACGTGATATTAGAGCGAGGTTATTCTAAAACGGTCTCACAACCGGAAATATTGGATGTACAACCCCGTATTCGTCGAGTGGGTCCCCAGGTCCCAAAGGGTCAAAGAGCCTGCAAGGTAGGTCAAGAGGAGCATTCACCCAGAATGCGGGGGATCACTCGCCCAGGTCAGGAGAGGCAGGGAAGCCTTAGGGAGAGTGCAAGCCTCATCCACAAGGCAGGGGGTACCAGGAGCCTAACAACCGACCGACCTGGAGACCACACGAAGGACCATGGTAGGGTTAAGGAAGAGGACATCAAGGAGGGGGAATTTCCATGGGGGGCAAGGGCAGTTCAACCCCCTAGGGTGGAGACAGGGCCCGAGACCACCTCCCCGCCCCCCCCCCCCCCCCCCCCCCCACCCCACCCCCCCTCAGCAGCAAACCATGGCAGTAGGCTGAGGAAGAGGTAGAGGAAGAGGAAATGGAAGAGGAGGAGGCAGGGTGGCGTTGCCCTATTGTGAACAAGGAGGAAGGTTATGCGACGACCACCTGCCCGGAGTTTTTGGAGATGAGGAGGATGAGAAGACCGGCACATCAGCAACAGCCGCATGTGAGGATCAAGGAGGCGCTCCCTGGAGAAGGGGAGGATATGTGCGAGGATCGAGCTGACATAGGAGCTCGAGGGGGGATCAAAGTGATCCACAACGGGGTCGGGATTGAGGCAACTCGTAAGAAGAGCCTCCAAATGATGTTCAAGAGGAGTGTCGCGTCGACCTCCTAGAACCCTCCTCCTCTTGAAAAAATCACCTTCTCATCGGAAGATATGCCAGATTATGCGGACCCGTTCTACAACGCCTTGGTGATCCAGACGGCCATCAAAAACTTCACGGTCTCCCGAATCTTGGTTGACAATGGGAGTTCCGTGAATGTGATGTAACACCCCATCCGTTGCACAATATATAACGTAGGCCCGGCCGAGACCTCACGCCATATAAAGTGAACAACCTAGAGGGCTACGCAATCAGTTACCCAACCAACAATACCTCAGAGTTACACATAAGCGAAAACACAAATTATTAAATCTTGAACCAGAATGCATGTCCAGAACACTAAGCAGGAATGACTAATATATATACATAAAAGCGTCTGGCACTGCGACCATACATAATAAAGTGTTTATCTTATTACATGGTTTACAAGCATCGACATGCAGGTCGACAATACATGAAACAAAACACTCAAAAAGGCCTTCTAGGTCCAGCTAGCAAAAGAGCTCCATCCAGCTACTTCCTGCTTGGCTCGCCAGGACCTGTATAACCAAAATCCACCAAGCAGTGAAAAAATAGGTAACCGGTCAGCTTTAGATGACTAAGACTTATAACGACCCCACCCCATTCCCTGGGCGGTGGTACTCCTTCCCTGCAAGCAAACATTAACAGCATATATATATATCACAGGTGCGTCTAAGCACCGCATACATACTATCATCACAAACGTCGACATGCAAGACCACACGTCTCGTGCTCACAAGGCACACTTTCAGTGTACTCCCCGAGTCCACTTCCATCCGCAGTTAAAAAACTTAGATGGTAATTGAGCTAAGCCATACACGCCTATGCTTTTTGACAATCCTTTCCATAGGCTGGTGCACCGAGGGGCGACCTCTTCACCGACCGCTATGGATGGGTTCAGCTCCACCTTGCCTGACTCAATCATCGCGAACAATCAACATGATGCAGGTAGGTTTCACCTCATCCCTGTAATGAGATAATCACACTGGGTCATCATCACAGCCTCACAGGCAATTCCAATCAACCACACAACATCGAGTGTCACTGGCACTAACGTCGACATTAGCACTAACACCGAGCATTAGCTAACATAATACGATTATGTGCTTTTTTGTGGAGATTACCTCCAGAACTCCCTGCAACACATCACATCACCCAGAACCCAAAAACAAGCATACATACTCGGAGTTTTCTCTGGATCGCTATAAAGCGATATCAACATCACCAATCCAGACCAACCTATCCAGATGGGCTTCACACAGTATGTCTATGTCCGTTCAACGATCTAGACTCTATATGCAATTTCTACGGGGATATGCCATATCAACCCGTCGGAAGAAATCTATCCTCTAATTAGTGGAAATCTTCCTGCTACTTATGCAAATCAAAGGACAAGCGCGTCCAAAGATTTAGGAGGAGAATCGTTACCCTTGATGCTCGTTTCTGTGCCATTGAATCGCTGTTGAGACAGATATAAGCGTCCTCTCCATGGATCCAACGTTGGCACAAGCGATCAAGATCTCTTATCGATATAAGGACTGATTACAACACAACCTTCCCCTTCTTCCTTCCTTCCTTCTTCCTTTCTCTTTTTCCTTAAGAGCTTTCTTGAAGAGAAAGAGAGAGAGAGAGAGAGAGAGAGAGAGAGAGAGAGAGAGATTATAAAAGAAATAATGAGAGAAACCAAAGCCTCTCATCTATTAAGGAATTCGAGACTCACCTCAGCCATAGGATCCCCATGCATGTCTAAAACACTAAGCAAGAATGACTGATATATATACTTAAAAACATCTGGCACTACGACCATACATAACAAAGTGTTTATCTTATTATATGAGTTACAAGCATCGACACGCATGCCGACAATACATGAAACAAAACACTCAAAAGACATTCGAGGTCCAGCTAGCAAAAGAGCTCCATCCAGCTATTTCCTGCTCGGCTCGCCAGCACCTGTATAACCAAAATCCACCAAGCAGTGGGAAAATAGGTAACCGGTCAGCTTTAGCAGACCAAGACTTATAACGATCCCACCCCATTCCCGGGGCGGTGGTACTCCTTACCTGCAAGCAAGCATTAGCAACACACACATATATATATAACAGGTGCGTCTAAGCATCACATACATACTATCATCACAAACGTCGACACGCAAGGCCACACGTCTCGTGCTCACAAGGCACACTTTCAGTGTACTCCCCGAGTCCACTTCCATCCGCAGTCAAACAACTTAGAATAATTGAGCAAAGTCGTACATGCCTACGCTTTCCGGCAATCCTTTCCATAGGCTGGTGCATCGAGGGGCGACCTCTTCACCGACCGCTATGGACGGGTTTAGATCCACCATGCCCGACTCAATCATCGCGAACAACCAACATGATGTGGGTAAGATTCACCTCATCCTGGTAATGAGACAGCCACACTAGGTCATCAACACAGCCTCACAAGCAATTCCAATCAACCACGTGACATCGAGTGTCATTGGTACTAACGTCGGTGTTAGCTAACAGAATACGATTCTGTCCTTTTTTCTGGGTATTTTTTGGGGATTGCCTCCAGAACTCCCTGCAGCGCATCACAACACCCAGAACCCAAAAACAAACATACATACTTGGAGTCTTCTCCGGAACGCAATAAAGCGATATTAACATCACCAATCTAGACCAACCTGTCAAGATGGGCTTCATACAGTATGCATATATGTCCGTACAATGATCTGGACTCTATATACAATTTCTACGGGGATATGACATATCAACCCGCCAGAAGAAACCTATCCACTAATTAGTGGAAATCTTCCTGCTACTTATGCAAATCAAAGGACATGCGTGTCCAAAGATTCAGGAGGAGAATCGTTACCATTTATGCCCGTTTCGGTGCAATAGAATCGATGTTGAGATGGATAAGAAGCATCCTCTCCGTGGATCCAACATTGGCACAAGTGATCAAGAGCTCTTATCGATACAAGGGATGATTACAACACAACCTTCCCCTTCTTCCTTCCTTCTTCCTTTCTCATTTTCCTTAAGAGCTTTCTTGAAGAGAGAGAGAGAGAGAGAGAGAGAGAGAGAGAGAGAGAGAGAGATTATAAGAGAAATAATGAGAGAAACCAAAGCCTCTCAGCTCTTAAGGAATTTGAGGCTCATCTTGTTAAATTTTAGAGGTTGAGGAGTGAAGTAATAAATGCAGAACACTTCAACACAATCCACAAGAATGACAATCAATGACAATGGAAAGACTGAATAGTGCTCTTGTATTAACTATCTCTTTACAGCTCGAGACATACATGGCGAGACATGATTCATAAGAATCACAAAGGAGAGAAGCACAAGACACAAAAAACAAGCCGCCAGCGAACTGCCAAAGCAGAGACCCCCAGACCGCACGAACAGCCAAGCCGCACGGCTATCCCTGAGACCGCGCGAACAGAGCACAAGCCGCTGCTGTTAGACCACAATCACAAACTGCATAACCCGCTGCCTTATTCAACTGCTGAAAACAACTGCCCACACTTCTTGATCGCCCAGACCGCACGGTCTCAAGATCACAGAAGAACCCGCAAACACTTGACGAAGAACTGCTTTCTGCTGCAAGACCGCAACTCAAGATCGCCCGACCACTTAAGGCCGCATGATCAACTGAGTCCGCTGCACAGTCCAAGAACTCCTAAACACAGTCCGCACAGACAGACCGCTGCCGAACTGGTTTATTCAAAGCTGGAAAGAAAGGAGAATGCTGACGGTGACTGCTAGCCGCTAACCTGCGAACAAAATAACCCGATCATACAAATCAAACCGCGCGACCTCAAAGTGAGACCGGCACAATCAAGCAAACTTAGGTTCTTACAGTTCTTGCATATGAATGGCTACCCCGATGTCCCTATTTATAGGCAAACGAACGGATGTTGTCATCGCCCCAAGGGATATAGTCACCTTCCTTATTGAAGCACGTGGTCTCCAGTACCAGACCGCGCGGTCTCTATAAGACCTTATTACACTTAAGCAAAACTGTCCAAGTAAGACAGCTTGCCAAGAACAAACCGGCAGACCGCCCGGTTTCTTATAAGAACAGAAATATGAGCATCCGACCGATCAAGAGCAGACCGCCATAACCGAACTCATACAACCCACCCGGTCTCTTATAATATTGGCACCACACGAACACACTGGCCTTCCACAAGTGACCGCTAGAGCGAACTCATGCAAACCACAGAACAGACCGCCGAAGAGAACATGTACCAGACCGCCCGATCTCTACCCGATCAAGAAGACTTGGGCACAAGAGGCAAACTAACACAAGCCGCCAACACTAGAGATACACGAACTCGATTGCCAGATCGTCACACCCGAGCTCGCGCGGTCTCTGCGGTCTCCAAAAAATAGACCGCCCAGATACTTCTCTTCCACTTCAAAAATTTAACACTCCCCCTTGAAGTGGGAAGAAGAAGTCAGCCCAAGCAAACTCCTCAATCGACCTAATGGTCCATTCGACAACGGCTTTGTAAATATGTTTGCAATATTATCCTTGCTCTGCACTTGCTCCACAATCAGAGATCCTTCCAACACCTTCTCACGAATGAAATGGTGATGAATCTCTATGTGCTTCGTATGCACGTGACAAACTGGATTGTTCACCAGTTTGAGAGCATTCTCATTGTCACCACGTAGCAGAGTAGGACCTCGCACCTCCCTATGAATGTCCTCCACAAGCCTCCTAAGCCAAATGACTTCATGAGCTGCCAAAGCTGAAGCTTTGTACTCCGCTTCCATGGTAGAGATAGACACATAATCCTGCTTCTTGTTGCACCATGATATAGCTGTAGAGCTTGTCATAAAGACATATCCAGAGGTCGATCTCCGATCATCTGAATCTCCTCCATAATTAACATCCATTTATCCATGAAGAAAAAACCCAAATCTCTCCCGTAAAAGAGACCCAAATCTGAGGTGGATTTGACATACTTCAAAATACTCCAAGCCGCCATAAGATGAGGTTTCCGAGGCTCTGCCATAAACCGACTCACCCTGCCAACTGCATAATCAATATCTGGCCTCGTGATCGTCAAGTATATCAAACTTCCTTCCAAAGCCCAGAACACCAAAGGATCGGTAAGAACCTTCCCTTCATCTCGTCGAAGATGAACTCCAACCTCCAGTGGAGTAGTGCTGCTTTCCCCCTTCCATGCCGAATCATTTCACAATTCGTTCTGTATAGCCTTTTTGGGAAACAAGCATACCACTCTCTTTCCTCTCCACTTCGAGCCCAAGGAATTGGTGGAGCTCACCCAAGTCCTTCATCTCAAACCTGATAGCTAACTCAGCTCAAAGCCTAGCTACCTCCAACTCAGAATTTCCCTTGATGATCATATCATCAACGTACAACAACACCAAGACCTGAAGCTCCCCTGTCTTCTTTACGAATAAGCTTGAATCTAAATCAGAAGCAAAGTATCCACAGAACTGGAGGTATTCTGCTATCTTGCCATACCACGCCCGAGGCGCCTGCTTCAAGCCGTAAAGAGCCTTCTTGAGCTTGCACACATATCTTGGGTGCTCTTCGGAAACATAACCAGGTGGCTGATCCATGAAGATATCCTTGTCAATCTCGCCATACAAGAAAGCACTCTTTACGTCAAGTTGCCAAATCTTCCATCCTTGGCAAGCTGCCAATGCGATCACCACCCGAACTGAAGTCATCTTGGCAACAGGGCTGAATGTTTCTTCATAATCCTCCCCATACTTTTGATAGAAACCTCGAGCTACAAGGAGAGCCTTGTATCGCTTAATGTTACCATCAGCCTTCTTCTTTAGCTTGAAAACCCACTTGCAAGTCACTGGAGTAACCCCCTCAACCTTAGGCACCAAGTCCCAAGTCTCATTCTTCCTGAGGGCAGCCATCTCTTCATCCATGGCTCCTTCCCACTCCTTGACTCCAATGACGATTTCAAAGCAAGATGGCTCTCTCTCATCCAGGGGACCTGCGAAGAAACATGAGATGAAGCTCACCAAGTTTCACCCCATATACCGATCTGGTGGAATAATAGTCCTTTTGGACCTCCTCAGAGCGTGACTCTGAACCACCACTTTAGCTACTTGTTCTGAACTAGCTCTCCTCTCAGGTAGACTTGGACCATCGCTCCCCCTGCTTCCAGAACCTGAAGCACCTGATCCAGAGCTGGAAGCACCTTGAGCACCTGGAGAAACATGCAACTCCACTAGAACCTCCTTTGTATCTTCTCCTGGTCCACCATCTATCATGCTTCCTTATAGCTCAACAGAAGAGCTACCCTGGTATGACGTAATCTCATCAAATACCACATCCCTTGAGACCACACCTCTCAGTGTCTCTGGATCCATGCATCTCCAACCCTTCTTTCGGTCATCACAACCGACGAAGACTAGCTTCCTTGCTTTCGCATCTAGCTTCGTTCTGAGGGAATCAGGAACATGCATGTAGCAGGTAGATCCGAACACTCGAAGGTGTTCCACCGTAGGCTTTATCTTGAACATCAAATCATGAGGGGTCTTCATGTTGATGGGACTGAGAGGCATCTGATTGATGACATAGGTTGCACAAGACATTCCCTCTGCCCAGAAAGACTTTGGGATATTCTTGGTATGAAGCCAACACTTACAAGTCTCCGTCAGATGACGAATCTTCCGCTCTGCAATGCCATTCTGTTGTGGAGTGTGAGCACAAGCGAGCTCTCTCTGGATACCATGCTTCCTGCAGAAGTTAAAGAAAGCTTTGGAGGAAAACTCCCCTCCATTGTTAGTTCTGAACTTCTTGATCCGCAAGTTGAGCCGACCCTCCACTAGCTCCTTTAACTCCACAAACCTCGCGAATGCTTCCGACTTCTCCTTCAGAAAATATACCCAAGTATATCTAGTGAAATCATCAATCAGAACTAGCATATACCTGCTGCCTCCAAGACTGACAATTGCGGTAGGTCCAAACAGATCACCATGAATACACTCCAATGGTGCTTTACATCTGCTTTGTGATTTGTCAAATGGAAGACGTTGAGCCTTACCATATTGACAACCTGCACAAACATGACCTTTGCCAAAGGATGATAAACTAGGCAAACCTCTCACAAGGCCTCTCCCTGCCATAGCTTTCAACTTGTCCATCCCAACATGTCCGAGTCTTTCATGCCAGATAGCAGCGCTATCATTAGTCCTCATCTTATCAACATAAGAACTTGTAGATAACACAAACAAGTACTTCACCCTTCTACCGACATGAGTGACTTCAGCATCCACTGCTGACATATTTCTAAGAAACTTCACTTCTGTTGGACTAAACAGAACGTAATAGCCAGCATCCACAACATTGGTCACCGAGAAGAGGTTTTTCTTCATCCCCGGAACATGATAGACACTCTTCAACGTAAGAGTACCTCTATCTCCATTCAAAGAAACTACACCCTCCTTCTCTACTGCATGTATAGTTTCATCAGCCGTAATGATAACGTCATTACCTATATATGCCTGCAAAGAAGAGAACTTTGACTCGTCTCCGGTTAGGTGATGACCACAACCCGAGTCCACTATCCAATCATCCTGATAGTTGATGGAAGCCATAGCCCGAACACACGTGACCATCATGAAGGCTCCATCACCCCATCAATCATCTGCATTGGAACCAGCCTCCTCCTTTCCTGCAGCATGCCCCGGCTGAAGATTGACCTTGCAGTCTCTTTTGAAGTGACCAAGCTTGTTGCACCTGTAACATCTCTGCCCTTCCTTCTTCTTCCCATCAGACTTAGGAGAATAACTCTTCTCTTGCTGATATGAAGTAGATGGACCATCATTACCAGATGACTTCTTCTTCTTGTCCCATCTCTTCTTCTTGCCTGAGTAAAGAACCTCGCTCTCTTCTTCAGAGATAGATATCCCAGCCATTTGCTTTGCTAAGCTCTCTTGCGAAACCAGCAAGTTCTCCAGCTCTAGCAACGATGGCTGATTGACCCAACCTTGAACAGAAGTGACAAAGGCCATATACTCCCTCCGCAAGCTGCGGATTATGTGCCTCTTCAACTTAGCTTCTGAAATAGGCTCATCCGGATCCAAAGCTGATATCTCCGCGCAAAGGTTCTTCATCTTCAAGAAGAACGTTGAGATTGACAAATCTCCCTGAGTTGCTTTCGCCAACTCATTTTCCAAGAACTGTAGCCGAGCTACATTCTTCTTGTTGAACAGGCCATTTAGGGCTGTCCAAATCTCAGCAGCGACCTACATCCGATGATGTGATCAAACAACTCCGGAATGATTGCTCGCTTGAGAGTGAACTCAGCCTTTGCATTTGTTCTCTTCCAAGCCTTCACGAGCTCAGTATTCCCCTCAGCAGGAACAACAACTTGTCTTGCTTCTCCTCCGACTACCTCCCATAAGTCCTCGCCAAGCAGATTTCTCTCCATGCACGATTTCCACTTTTCAAAGTTAGTCTGCGTAAGGAGCTCAATACCAAGACCTCTAGCATATCCTCCTTCCATTGCTATCTCACTGATTGACAACCAACTTGCAGAAACCTAAGCAGAAGGCAAAGCTGATTACTGCTCAGAAACCTCCTCTGATACCATGTTAAATTTTAGAGGTTGAGGAGTGAAGTAATAAATGCGGAACACTTCAACACAATCCGCAAGAATGACAATCAATGACAATGGAAATACCGAATAATACTCTTGTTTTAACTATCTCTTTATATCTCGAGACATACATGGCGAGACATGATTCATAAGAATCACAAATGAGAGAAGCACAAGACATAAAAATAAGGCGTCAGCGAACTGCCAAAGTAGAGACCGCCAGACCGCACGAACAACCAAGCCGCACGGCTATCCCTGAGACCGCGTGAACAGAGCACAAGGCGCTGCTGTCAGACTGCAATCACAAACCGCACAACCCGCTGCCTTATTCAACTACTGAAAACAACTGTCCGCACTTCTTGATCGCCCAGACCGCACGGTCTCAAGATCACAGAAGAACCCACGAACACTTGACGAAAAACTACTTCCTGCTACAACACCGCAACTCAAGATCGCCCGACCACTTAAGGCCGCCTGATCAACTGAGTTTGCTGCACAGTCCAAGAACTCCTAAACACAGTCCGCATAGACAGACCGCTGCCGAACTAGTTTATTCAAAGCTGGAAAGAAAGGAGAATGCTGACGGTGACTGCTAGCCGCTAACCTGCAACAGAACAACCCGGTTAGACAACTCAAACCGCGTGACCTCAAAGTGAGACCAGCACAATCAAGCCAACTTAGGTTCTTATATTTCTTGCGTATGGATGGCTACCTCGGCGTCCCTATTTATAGGCAAACGAACGGATGTCGTCACCGCCCCAAGGGATACAGTCACCTTCCTTATTGAAGCACGCGGTCTCTAGTACCAGACCGCTCGGTCTCTATAAGACCTTATTACACTTAAGCAAAACTGTCCAAGTAAGACAGCTTGCCAAGAACAAACCGGCAGACCTCCCGGTCTTTTATAAGAACAGACATATGAGCATCGGACTTATCAAGATCAGACCGCCAGAACCGAACTCATACAACCCGCCCGGTCTCTTATAAGATCGGCACCACACGAACACACTGGCCTTCCACAAGTGACCGCCAGAGCGAACTCATGCAAACCACAGTACAGAACGCCGAAGCGAACATGTACCAGACCGCCCGGTCTCTACCCGATCAAGAATACTTGGGCACAAGAGGCACACTAACACAAGCTGCGAACACCAGAGATACGCGAACTCGATAGCCAGATTGCCACACCCGAGTTCGCACGGTCTCTGTGGTCACCAAAAAATAGACTGCCCAGATACTTCTCTTCCACTTCAAAAATTTAAGACACCTCAGCCATAGGATCCCCAGTCCAAATTAAATGGATGGCCATGATTTGATCTAATAAATCTGATCTCGGCGGCTACCGCCCCGCAGTAGTATTACCGCTCCGCGGTAGTGACTTAGCGGTGGTGCTTATCTGCTCACCGCTTAAGGAAGTCGATGCTGCGTCGTGGACCTACCGTCAGCGTTAGCTCTAACGTGTGGCGTTAGTGTCTCAACAGCCCGTCTAGTCATCTCGATGGTTCTTCCAGTCATCTCGACGGTTCGTCTAGAAAACCACTACCGCTTGCGGTAACACCTACCGCCTGGCGGTAGCCCTGAACTTAGACTACTTTTCTTTATATTATGGGAAAATTGGGGTGTTACATGTGATCTTCAAGAAGGCTTTTGATGCTATGCAAGTGGAAGAGAAGAGAGTGTTGGCCTCGGATGGGCCATTGTTTGGTTTCTCGGGGGAGAGGAAGGAGGTCGAAGGATGAGTCGGGCTCCAGGTGACGTTGGGAGGGGTCCCAAAGAACTGCCGGTTCGTCATGGTCGACGCTCCGAGTAGTTATAATGCCATTTTCGGGTGCCCTCTCATCAGCACCTTCCGATGCATTCTCTCTTCCTTCCATCAGTGTCTTAAGTTCCATAGTGGAGGAGTTTAGGTCCAAATCCAAGGAGATACAAAGGTGGCGAGTCAGTGCTATGTGACTATCGTCAACACCATCTCCTGGATGGCAGAGGCTGAGGAGGTGGATAGGGGGATGAGGGGGCTGAATGGGCCAAGATAAGTGGAAGAGGAGGTCTGTGTTTTGGAAGAAGAGATGGAGGCGATGCAGAAGGAGCATGCCAAGCTGGTGGAGGTGGAAGTTGCAATGAAGGAGGGGGCCCTAGTCGAAGGGAGAAAGGCATGGGTGAATGAGAAGAGCCATCCCGGCTTGAGGTGGCAGAGGAAGTAGTTGAGATGGAGGTCATCACTCAGGAAGGGAAGGTGGTGAAGGTGCGGATTAGCGGAGGCCTTGGTCCAGAGGATAGGGAGAAGATGCTGGAGTGCATCCAGAGGAGTGTGGACATCTTCGCTTGGAGCGCGGCAGACATGCCAGACGTCGACGCAGACGTGGCCTGCCACTAACTCAACTTCGGTCCAGTAACTCGCCCCATTCGTCAGAAGAGAAGGACCATTGCCGACAAGATGGAGGAGCCAATCCGAGAAGAAGTGGAGAAACTCCTCAAAGTAGGTTTTGTATCGGAGATCCAGTATCCAGGCTGGGTCTCCAATGTCGTCATGGTAAAAAAGGGTGATGACCACTGGAGAATGTGTATCGATTTCTCTCTTTTAAACAAATCATGCCCTAAGGATTATTACCCTCTGCCTCGAATTGACGTGCTGGTTGAATCAGTCGTCGGTTTTTCGGTAATGAGTTTCTTAGATGCTTTTTCAGATTATTACCAGATCAGGATGCACCCACCAGACGTCAAAAATATCTCCTTCATCACGAGGGAGGGGTGCTACTGCTATAAGATGATGCCTATTGGCCTAAAGAATGCAGGAGCGACATACCAAAGGATGATGGACCGATTCATTCAGAAGCAGAGGGGAGGAACTTGGAGGTGTACGTAGACGACCTCATGGTGAAGAGCAAGAATATGAACTCTCACCTCCAGGACCTTGAGGAAACCTTCGCCACTCTGCGCAAGTTTAAGATGACATTGAACCCCTTGAAGTGCGTGTTCAGGGCCAGCAAAGGGAAGTTTCTAGGTCATCTCCTTACCCCGGCGGGGGTAGAGCCCAATCCGAATAAGGTGAAGACTATAATGGAACTGGAATTGCCGTGAAATGCCAAGGAAGTTCAATGGCTAACGGGAAAGCTTGCAGGATTGAGCAGGTTTCTCTCCCAGGCAGGGAAGAAATGCTCGCCCTTATACAAAGTGTTACGAGGCAATCCAAAGTTCTAGTGGTCAAAAGAGTATGAGGAGGCTTTTCAAGCCTTAAAAAGTCAGCTCTCCAAGGCTCCGCTTCTCCAGGGGCCTGAAGTGGGGGAAGGCCTTGCCTTGTATCTCGGAGTTGGGGCAGAAGTCGTGAGCTCCGTCTTGGTCTGAGAGGAGGGCAAGAAGCAACTGCTCATCAACTACGTGAGTAGGGTCCTAAAGAAGGCGGAGCTTCAGTATCCAATTTTGGAAAAGCTGGCGTTCGCCCTAGTTGTCTCGGCCAGGAAGCTTAGGCCATACTTCCAATCCCATTCGATCCAAGTAGTGACCGACCACCCCCTTCAAAAATCTTTGAGGGGGTAGAGCATTCGGGGAGGCTCGCAAAGTGGTCAGTAGAGCTAAGCGAATTTGACATCGCTTTTGTCCCTCGGCTATCGATGAAGGCTCAGGTCGTGGCAGACTTTCTGGCAGACTATGTGGTTGAGATGGAAGAGGAGCAAGCCCTTCATCACGTCCACTAGAAGTTGCTGGTGGATGGGGCCTCGGGAAGAAACTCTCTGGGAGGAGGGGTGGTATTGGAAAACCCTCATGGAGTAAAAATAGAGCAAGCCATAGTGATACATTTCCCCGTCACCAACAACTAGGCAGAGTATGAAGTAGTGATCACTGGCTTATGTCTTGCCCAGGAGCTAGGGGTTCACGATATCGATGTAGAGGTCCTCACAGACTTGATGGTGATAACATCACAAATCAACGGCGAGTTCGAGGCAAGAGAGCCCATGCAACATCCCTCCAGCAACTAGACCCCTAAGATGGCTTTGTCATGACCAGGTCATGACAAATCCCTAGGATGCGCAAAGAAATTATAAGACCTTGTCAAATAGGTGAAGACCACACCAATTATCCAACCTATGGATTGACTTTAGGGTGTCACCATGACCCATGACCCCACCATAACATGTCTAACCCATTAAGGGGTCCCTTCGTAACACCCCAAGTATCCAATCATAGAAAGAAAGGTATTTTGAATTCTGAGCTAGCACCGGCGCTAGGGGCTAGCGCTGGCGGTAGTGGTGGTTTAGATGAACCGCTGAGACGAGCTCTGAACCGCTGAGAAGAGCTCGATGCCGTCAAGACGCTAGCGCTGGCGCTAGCACTAGTGCCGACGGTAGCTCAATCGACGGGATGCAGACGAGATTGTTTTTGGTGGTGAAATTCGTGGCCAAGGGAGGCCAAAAGTCTTCCCAATTGATGGGGATTCATTCCCCCTATCAATTAGGAGAAGTTTAATGGGGTTTCCAACTCTTATGGTGGCTAATTTTGATGGTTTTTGGGGATGGCCGAAATTTTCACCATGAATGGTGTTAATAGTGGAATCCCAAGCTTTGCCTCTTCTCCTCCCCAAATTGGCTCTTTAAAAAGCCTCAAGAGGTGAAGGGAAGGAGTTTCCCCCACTTTCCAGAAGAAATCCACCATCTAAGCACATATCGACATGGCACCCAAGAGCTCACGACCAACCATGGTGGACCGGCGATCGACACAGCTACAAGCCACCACTCAGGTCCTCTCCTCCTCCTCTCTCTTAGTGGATAGATCTCATCTTGTTGGCCGCAAGGTTTGAGGCCAATGGGCCTTGGATCGGCATGGACGAAAGCTTGGATTCAAGCTATAATTTCTTTACTTTAAACCCCAATTCCGGCCGCCTCCGGCCGACCAACCACCATCCATCGCCAGCCGCCACCTCAATGGAGGTGGTGGTGGCATTGGCTGACCGGGAGAGGGTCAAGGTGGCTGGGAAATCACCTCCCAAGTTGGTACAAGACGGGCCAATCGTGGCCATTGGCTGATCAGAGAAGATGAACCGATGCCCTCCATTTAGACAGATTTTATAATTTTATGATTATTTAACGTTATAATTTCTCCTAGAAATGCACGTTTTTGGAACTGAAATTTGAACCATTTAGTGTCCGTTTCAGAAAAAATGGCTAGAGGCAAAAGTTGTATATCATTATGTCTAGTTTATTTTAAAATTGATTTGAGCCGATTTGGCCTACTAGTTTGACTGCATCACTCAAAATGGTGCAACCTATACATAGGGTTGACCAGAGATTGATTTGAGTGCCCCCACTAATCCAGCCATCTAAATGCTTTGAAATTTAGACCATAGTCTGGATATACCCTTACCCCCAACATATCCAAAAATGGGAATTTTTGGAGTACTTGTTTTCTATATTTTATGTAGAAATTTAATAAACCACATATGATTTATTTTTAGGGTCTAGAGACCTCCAAACCCCTCCAAATTTTGGTGGGTGGTCCTTAGAGTCATGAAATGACTCTGGTAAAAATTTTCATCCCATTTGGGATTGATTTAGTTGAGTAATTGAATAACCGAAAGTTGGTCAAACTAAAAAAAAATTAGGTCAAGGTGCACTTGATGGGTTAAGTGGTCAAACCTCATCCAAAAGTGATGAAACTTGGGTCACTGACTTAATATAACATACAACACCTCCACAAGTGGTTTTGGGTGGTTTGGGATGGATGTGCCCTAGAACCCTAGTTCAAACCGTAGGGTTATATATTAAACCTATTGAAGAACATAGGGGCATATGCCATTGGATTGACTTGAAGCTTGGTAGGAAGGTTCATAGGGTGGAGTTTTTCGCCGTTGGCAAAATTGCGGTGATCTCTCGGCAGGGGCCCCGAAGAGGTTCCCGCGGACGGAACAGAGGTCCCCGCCGGAACGTTCGCCCCCGGAACCTCGCCTGGGGCTTCCTTCCCTTTTGAGGCCGGGGTGGCCTTGTCCTTTGACGATGGGGGACCTTCCCCTTCTTCGAGGAGGAGGGGAGCGCGGCCGAGTCCGACTTTCGCTTGTGGCCACTAGCCTTGAAGGAAGCCAGGTCCTCCCGACAGGCATCAGCGTCAGCTCGCGCGGTGGACAGCGAATGCCCCAGATCCGCTCCGGTAGGGCGTGGAGGGTTCAGCGGGAAGTCGCGGAGACCTGTAATCAGAGAAGAACGCTCGGTAAGTAAAGCGAGAAGGAGGGAGAGGAAAGTCGCGCGAAGACTGCTCAAACTTACGTTCGCCCGACGGAATGGGCGGGAGCGAATCCACATTCCTCCGGAGGTGGATGACGTCCATTCCCTGCTCCAGGATGAACTGGTGGAGCTTTGACTCATGACCGCCCAGCGATGGGGGCCGGAAGGTCGACTCCTCCTCCTGTACCGGTGCGAAGAGGACGTTCCTGAAGTTCCCCCTAACTAACACGAACCGGCGAAGCGAGTCGTGGTTCTTGTTGGTGAGACCGGCCACCTTCAGAGGGTTTTGGCCCGAGAAGAAGGAGGTTCCGTGCTTCGCGCGAAAGGTGAAGAGTTTACGGAAGACGGGGAGGCTGAACTCGATCCCCTCTTCCCGCAGATAGCAGGCGAACCTGATGAGTCCCAATTATATACAAATTTTTGGACTCATCTGTGCCAATTATCTAGTATATGCACTACACTTTAGGCATATTTTCGTTCATATTTGATATTCCATGCTAAGTGCACTTCTAGGCCCGTTCTTGGTGTATTTTATTGTTTATCTTCGTTACTTTCTTTCATGCTGGGTTTTGTGCCACTTTCAGTGGTTTTGATTAGTGTTATGCTGGAACAGGGGTCGTGCAGGTGTTCTCGGTACAAATCTGCACAGGAACACTGCGCACGATCACTGGTTCTAATGCGCACGATCACTGATCATGCGCCTCCGAACGTGCGCATTCAGTTGCATCCCAAAGTTGCTCTCTGAATTTGATCGTGCGTTGTTACGCACGGTCGTGCGTTCGATCGTGCGCTTTATTATTTTCTGCAGTTTTGTCTTGCAGGTTTTCTGGCACAGCGCGCACGACCACCAACTTCCAGTGCGCACGACCACTGGTCGTGTGCCACTGCTCGTGCGCCTTGTTTTCTATAAATATGCAGCCTGGGATTTTAGGTCGGCAGCACTATTTTGGGCGCGAATTCATCCACAAGCTCCGCCATTTTTCCTCTCCAAGCTCCATCCATCCATCCCCTTCCTTGGGAAAGCTTCTTCCATCGATCCTAAGCTCCATCAAGGGTTCCGGAAGCTTTCCCCGCCATCTACAACAAGCATTTCAAGGTGCGGCATCTCCATTAGGCGAAGTGGAAGAGACCCAGCTCTGAGAAGAAGACAGATGATGTTTGGAGGTAGTGACAGCCTCTGAACCCCGGAAGCAACCAAGGACTGAGCTCGGAGGAGGCTTGACAAGCCCCCATTCTGACCAAGATCTACGGCGAGGCTTCTCATCTCGTGGTTTCCTCTACCCTCTCTCTTGGAAATGTATGCTTAACTATTGTATTGAACTAGAGTGATCTCTATTTGTATGAATGGAAGTATACTCTTGTTTTATTTCTTGCTTAATGCTTTGCTGCGATGCGCTCCGCCCCCACTCCACTTCCACACATGCGTTCTAGTTAGCCATCTAGCAATTGCTAGTGGTGATGTTGGCGAAGAGGTGAATACAACCCTCACAAAACCTCGCATTGCGGACACTCCACCCGCTTACCGAAGTGCGGCATCGCGGCCGCCGCACTCACCCCCACTTTGCGAAGAGGTGTGTGCGACCCTCAATCATCATAGTTACTTTCCGTCCACGCGCCTTCCGAAGTACGACATCGCGGCCGTTGCATCCATCCCGCCTTGCGAAGCGGAGTTTTGACCCGCATCTTATTTCTGCAATAGCTTAGGACACCAATCACAACGCCCCCTTGTTTTTACTTTCTTTTACTCGTCGTAACAATCACCTCACTCTATTTTCTTGTCACCACAACTTGCATTCCTCAAGAGATCGACATTCGGGGAAGCTATTCCCATATTTATTACTTGACAGTGACCGGTGCACTTGCCGAACACGCATCAAGTTTTTGGCGCCGTTGCCGGGGAATGCAGGCGTGATGAGATTTTGGTTGTGAATCGATTGTTTTCGATTGAGTTTTTTTATTCCTATTTAATTTACTCATTTTCATGCTATTTTCTTCTTCAATATCATGTGGGCACATTTGAATATCCGATGTCGTTGGTGTGGGGACACATCCCACGCTAGTGATAGGTGTCCCAAAGAATATGGTGTTGTTCAGAAACCATATGGGTCCCATAAGTCTTTTGGCTACTCTACTGCAACTTCGTTGATGCACTCTCACGCGGTTGCCGCACCTTGGGTGCCAGCTAAGCCGGTAAAGCAGTGTTTATTTTGCAAAAGTAGAGAGCACGCCTTGAAGGACTGTGGGGATTATCTTCGCCAATTGGCGGATGACGATGAGCCGGATATCCGGATCGTCCCATCCTCGAATTCGGAAAACACAGCTCCTTCCTCTGGTTACGTGTCACTTCCACCTTCACTTTTTGAAGGCTCTGGAATCGACACGTGCATCAGTGTCCCTCATGACTCTGTTTCTGATGCGACCCCCCATACCTCTTCAGTTCATGTACCACTTTGCGTGGATTTGTGCCCTTGTGTGGAGAATGAGCCCGAACTCTTAAGAAGCACGTCTTCTCCCACTACACACGAATCTACATCTATTTTTGATATTGTCATTGAGGTCAATTTGCAGGATATTGCAGAGCTGCGCGGTGTCGTGCCCACTCTCATGGAGGAGGACAGTCTCGATTGTGCCGAAGCAACCGTTTAGGTCCAGTGCGAGAAAGTCCAAGTTATAGAGGAGGCCATTGCGTGCGCTGTTGAGTCTAGTGAAATCTTCGATGATCTCATCAGTTTATCATTGCCGCACCATATGGGGGATGAAGCCGGGATTATCCCCTCAGATGAGATTTCTTTTAGTTTTTCTTCTAATTTATTGCCTGGCGGGATGAGGAAGGTACAGTGAAGGAACATCTTGTTTCCTCATCACCGTTGGTGCTTCCCCTTGAGGATTGGTTACAAGGGGGCAAGCGGTTCTTCTTTGAAGACATAATACTGGAGGAGAAGAAGAGAGCGAAAAAGGAGGAGATTTGGGGTTGGAGGCTGAACATCCTACTTAATTTCCACCCCTACTACCAGGTCCCCGGACCCTTTCCTTTCATCAGTTGTTACTACTTCAAATCAGCCTATAACTGATTTGTTTTGAGCTTGTAATAATAATTAGGATTTATTAGCTTTTGCTTATTCCTAGACTTTATGAACTATGCTTTAATACATGTATTTAGTCCACCTTAAGGACATTAAACAAAAGGGCTCTTGGGAGACAACCCATTTGGGACCGCTTGGTTCCGCTTTTTCGTTCTTCTTTATTTTTTTTATTATATTTTTGTTGTGCCTGGGGAATTCTTTAATCGCAGGTCCGTATTTCGTGGAGCAAGGCGGAACAACCGCATTCAGGACAAAATGCCAATTCTTCCGGTATGCTTACTTCTGAGCATGGGGTACACTCTCCCTTTTCTCCTTAGTTTAATGTTTAAAGAATCATATTTTTGATCATGCTTTCATGTAAGTCTGGGGGAGAGTGAGAACCATGCATGTGCACGCACGCACGGATTCCGATAGTGTTATTATTTTAGCTTTCAGTTTATTTCAGTTTATCAATTTTATGTGGCACGCACACGCTGCACCCACTATGCACTTACTTACTTGCGAGTGCTACCGTGCCAAATTTCCTTTTGGAATGGAGCCGGGAGGTCAATTGTGTTAGCTAGGAATCATGGTTTGGAGTATGATGTTGACTCCAGTAGTGTTCTAATCGAATACTCATGTTTTGCATAGAATTTTGTGTAGAAGTTATTTCTATTTTCATGTGTTGTAGCTTTATTCTTATCTAATTTAGTAATTAGAGTTTTACTTTACTCAAAGCATGAACCTGTGTCGATCTACCGGTAGTGTAGGTGATTTGGTATCGAACGCTAGATTCGTATTTCTCGAGTCGGGAGAAAGATCTAACTTTCTCGGTGGCTAAGAACTCGCCCCTAGCGATTCTCGAAACATAGGCACCGGGTAGTTCTAACGCATTAGCATGATGTAGGCCATTCTTTGGACCGTTTGAGCTTTGAGCCAAAACCAAAAATTCACCCTTGCTAACCAATTTTGTGCCTATCCCACCTTTTCTATTTAGCTCCACCGCTCTCGCTTAAGCCAAGATTACCAAACCTGTATGCGCACATGTTTCGAGCTTTATAGTTTAACTGATTATTATGATGTGCTGTTATGTATGGGTACATATTTGGATTGCTTAAGTTGAAAAAAAAGGAGAAAAGAAAATAAAAAAATAAAAAAAAAGTATTAGTGAGCTAAAAAGTGAAAAGATTAGTGCTTCAAAAAGAAAAAAAATCTGAGCTCTATATTCTAATTCAGAAATTCTGAATTGTTTGATAGGATTTACTTTATATTGGGTGTTGGCAATGAACACATCAGCTTTATTTGTTGCCGGGCTTT
Source organism: Dactylorhiza incarnata (assembly GCA_033032865.1). Lineage (NCBI taxonomy): Eukaryota > Viridiplantae > Streptophyta > Magnoliopsida > Asparagales > Orchidaceae > Dactylorhiza > Dactylorhiza incarnata. The sequence goes on along the minus strand of JAWHQI010000343.1, from coordinate 1,202,759 downwards.
ACAAATTGTATTGCTCAAATGTGTTAGGTGCGTTAGCCTCTGAGTTTATCATTGTATATCCTACCGTAACCTAAGCCTCATATTTACCCGAATGCCCTATTGACTTGTGTGTAGTTTTACTTGATGCTGTGGAGAGAGTGCGAAAGTGCGAGCTTATGGCTCCCGACACCGATGGATTTCAGTGGAGTTAGTTCTGTATCCCGTATTTTTCGAAATACTCATCTGAGCGCATCCTTACATTCTCCCTACACGTGACTGGCAGATCATACTTGGTTCAGCTTTTGAGTAAACTAATTTCTTATTTACTATTTTAGATATTTGTAAATTACTTTGCATAATAGAGATTTCCTCTACGAGAGTTTTATGAACATGATTATTTGATTTCACATATTACTCCTAGCCACAATCACCTTTCTAACCCTTGTTTTTCCCGTCCGCCGAGAGTAGTTTGCTCGGGACGCGCAAACAGGTAAGTCTGGGGGTGTGATGAGTCCCAATTATATACACATTTTTGGACTCATCTGGGCCAATTATCTAGTCTATGCACTACACTTTAGGCATATTTTCGTTCATATTTGATATTCCATGCTAAGTGCACTTCTAGGCCCGTTCTTGGTGTATTTTCTTGTTTATCTTCGTTACTTTCTTTAATGCTGTGTTTTGTGCCACTTTCAGTGATTTTGATTAGTGTTATGCTGGAACAGGGGTCGTGCAGGTGTTCTCGGTACAAATCTGCACAGGAACACTGCACACGATCACTGGTTCTAATGCGCACGATCACTGATCGTGCGCCTCCGACCGTGCACGTTCAGTTGCAGCCCAAAGTTGCTCTCTGAATTTGGTCGTGCGTTGTTACGCACGGTCGTGCATTCGATCGTGCGCTTTATTATTTTCTGCAGTTTTGTCTTGCAGGTTTTCTGGCACAGCGCGCACGACCACCAACTTCCAGTGCGCACGACCACTGGTCATGCGCCACTGCTCATGCGCCTTGTTTTCTATAAATACGCAGCCCGCAATTTTAGGCCGGCATCACTATTTTGGGCGCGAATTCTTCCGCAAGCTCCGCCGTTTTTCCTCTCCAAGCTCCATCCATCCATCCCCTTCCTTGGGAAAGCTTCTTCCATCGATCCTAAGCTCCATCAAGGGTTCCGGAAGCTTTCCCTGCCATCTACAGCAAGCATTTCAAGGTGCGGCATCTCCATTAGGCGAAGTGGAAGAGACCCAACTCTGAGAAGAAGACGGATGATGTTTGGAGGTAGTGACAGCCTCTGAACCCCGGAAGCAACCAAGGACTGAGCTCGGAGGAGGCTTGACAACCCCCCATTCCGACCAAGATCTACGACGAGGCTTCTCATCTCGTGGTTTCCTCTACCCTCTCTCTCATGGAGATGTATGCTTAACTATTGTATTGAACTAGAGTGATCTCTATTTGTATGAATGGAAGTATACTCTTGTTTTATTTCTTGCTTAATGCTTTGCTGTGATGCGCTCCGCCCCTACTCCACTTCCACACATGCGTTCTAGTTAGCCATCTAGCAATTGCTAGTGGTGATGTTGGCGAAGAGGTGAATACAACCCTCACAAAACCTCGCATTGCGGCCACTCCACCCGCTTACCGAAGCGCGGCATCGCGGCCGCCGCACTCACCCCCACTTTGCGAAGAGGTGTGTGCGACCCTCAATCGTCACAGTTACTTTCCGTCTACGTGCCTTCCGAAGCACGACATCGCGGCCGTTGCATCCATCCCACCTTGCGAAGCGGAGTTTTGACCCGCATCTTATTTCTGCAATAGCTTAGGACACCAATCACAACGCCCCCTTGTTTTTACTTTCTTTTACTCGTTGTAACAATCACCTCACTCTATTTTCTTGTCACCACAACTTGCATTCCTCAAGAGATCGACATTCGGGGAAGCTATTCCCAAATTTATTACTTGACAGCGACCGGTGCACTTGCCGAACACGCATCCGAACCCCACCAGCATGGCGATGGAGTTCGGGTTGAGCTGGGCGGGGACAACTCCGAAGTACCGGAGCATCTGGCGGACCTCCGGCCAGATAGGGAGGTGGAACCCTACCTCGAAGTGCTCTAGCGGGATGGCGAGGGTCCCGGGAGAGAAGGAATTGATGCGATCCCCGGGTTCCGGGCGGGTCGCGATTAACTCCCCCGGGATGTGGTTCGCGACAGTCGTCAAGAAGGCCTCCTCGGTGAGGTCGCAGGGGTCGAACTCGTGGTCTGCGAAAGCACTGGCGCACTTGCCCCTTCCATCTGGTTCGCCGCCCATCTCACAAAGGTTTGGAGTAAAGGAGCTCGCGCGGAGGTGATAGGTGATGAGTCCCATTTATATACACATTTATGGACTCATCTGGGCCGATTATCTAGTCTATGCACTACATTTTAGACATATTTTCATTCATATTGGTTATTCCTTGATAGGTGCACTCTTAGGCCCGTTTCGGTGTGCAGTTGCGCTCCTTGTTATTGGGGGTAAGCACATGGTGCTCCCCTTCCATTTCTCTATGTTTATCTGGTGCTGGAGGTGTATTCCCAGCTATTTTTATCTTGTATGCAGGTGGCCGGATTATCTTGTATCCAGTTTCCTCCCAGAATTCATGACTGTGTGAAACGCACGGTCGTGCATTTTCCTTGACGCACGGTCGGCTGCGGTCGTGCGCTCTGACCTGGGCAGAAGACGATCGATCTGAATTTAGTCGTGCGTTTTACGCACGGGCGGATTTGCCCGTGCGTGAGTAAAACGCACGGTTGGCCTGTGTTCTCCATGTTTTTGGTCATTCTGAATTTACCCGTGCGTTTGTACGCACAGGCGGATTTACCCGTGCGTGAGTAAAAAGCACGGGCGGCGCTGCGTCTCCCTCAAGTCTGATTTTATCATTTAATAATGCACGGTTCACGCACGGTCGTGCGTTCGACCGTGCGTGACCATTTTTCTGCCTGTTTAGTATAAAATGCAGATTACATCGCAGAGAGCGAGGAGAGCGGAGAGGGGAGCGGGAAATTAGGTCCTTCCCGCCGTTCCTGAGGTCTGAAGGCTTCTCCTTCACCTCCACCACCAAAGAGGCCATTTTCCGGCGTTTTCCACCACCATCCTTCCATTCGGGAGTGTTGGCAAGCATCCTCCGCCAAGTGCTCAAGCATTCCTCATCGTGGGAAGCCATAGAAGAGCTGTAGGTCTTTGGAGCGGTGAGAGCCTCCATCGAATCAACACACCATCTGAGGGCCGAGCCCGGAGAGAGCCCGACAACCTCTCATTCCGGCCGAGAACCCAAGACGCGGTGATTTCTTCCTATTGGTCTTCTCTAAACTTTATGTTTGTGTTTTCCTTGTGTTGTTGTAATGAACTATCATTTAGCTTTATGTTATAAATCTTTTGTGATGTTCATGTGAAATGATGCGGTGGTGCGAGAATAACACTTTCTTTGCTGTGTTTTTCTGAGATTTGTTGTGTGTGAAGCCCTATCAATTGCTAGTGGTGTTGCTTGGAGAAGAGGTGTGTGTGACCCTCACCCATCATAGTTACTTTCCGTCCACGCGCCTCCTGAAGCACGACATCGCGGCAGTTGCATCCACCTCGCCCTGCGAAGCGGAGTTTTGACCCGCATCTCTCTTTTCTGCACTAGCTTAGGAAACCCAAAATCAATGCCCTTGTTTTTCCTTTATTCGCTCGTATAACGATCGATTCACCACACGTTTCGTTCACCAGAACCTGCATTCCTTGAGAGACGATATTCAGGGAAGCTATTCCCAATTTTATTACTTGACAGCGACCAGTGCACTTGCCGAATACACATCAAGAGGTGCGAAAGCGGTCGGCGAATGAAGAAGAAGGCGGCAGGTTGAAGTGTAATAAATAAAGTTGGTGAGACAGCCTATTTATAGAAAAGTACAAAAAAGTAATCATTTCCTCGGGCGGAGGGTGAGCCGATAGTGACGGCACTACCTCGATGCCTCAGAATTCGTGCCGGCCTGTTTTCGCCCAAGCATTTACGAAAGCTCGGCGAATAGTCTTTCGTCAAAATACCGCAGGGCTAGAAGATAAGTCAGTTAGGCGGAAAGCAAGGCGAGGTGATATACCCTCAGCGGAAGCGAAAGAAACATAGGAAAGTAAAAGGCGAAATCAAGAGTAAAGCTACCATCCGTGGAACATAGAAAATTATTACAGAACCAAATAGTCTTGCAGAGTTTTCCGAAAACGTCAAGAAGAAAAATAGGAGGGGGGGGGGTCGGTAGCCTAATGCTCTATCCAATGCTATCGACCCCGACCTCGAGTATCAACGACCGGGGGCGCCCTCGAGTGGTAGTACGCAGTCATCGCAGTGATCTCCTGGTTGGCTAGGTGCAGCTGGTCCCTTGCTCGCTCAGCGTGCCTCCCGGGAGAAAGCTCCCCGCCCTCAGCGCCCAAGCGTTCCACCTCAGCGAGAAGGCGAGCATAATCCCGTTGGAGGACCTTGAGCTCGCAAACAGTCTCCATCTGCTAACCGTCCAGCTGACCAGCGAATTCTCGCTGCATGAAGATGAGCTTCCCTAGCACTTCATCCGCTCCTTCATGGTATGAACATCGGTGGGGTCGCCAAGAAAATCCTCAAGCTCTCCGGGGGAAGGGAGCGGCGAAACCATTCCTTCTCCGCCGTCGTAAAATCCCATGGGGGAGGCCTCCCGGTGACCTGCGAGAACGAAGATCATTCGCTCCAGAAATGGGGATGAAATCGGGGCAAGGCCAAGAAGGCCACCTACCTGATATGGGCTCGTGCTGCCTAGGGGGGCGAGACGTCGAGGGATTCACCTCGAAGATGCTGGCCGTGGGATGAAGAGACTTACCTCTCCCCGGGCGGAAGGGTTCCGGATTGATGGCGGGAATGACATCCTGATCAGAGGCAGGAGGAGCGCGACCGTGGTCCATCGCCGGTGAGCCCCCGCACCCGTTCGCGGAAGTAGGAGTTCTCGGGCGAAAGGGAGAGCAGAGAGGAGTAAGGGGCAATCCCGCGGTACCCGAGACGAGGGCTGCGGAAAGCAACGATTAGAACCAAGGAACGGTAAGAGCATTCATAGTACGCGAGACGCTACCTGTTTGAGATCGGGTCCCGTCAGGAGGGATTGAAGGAGCGAGATTGAGGGCCGGCGAGGTTCTCACATCGGCGGGCGGGGGTGTCACAGTTTTCAGCATGGCAGTCCCACAGCTCTCCTCGGTATCCAGCGCCTCCTGCGAGTGGTCCCAAACCATCGGGAAGTGTCATCTCGAGGAATATCGAAGAGGCAACGTGAAATGAAAGTACCTGCATTCGGATGTCGGGGGTAGGGTGGACGGCCGGATGGGGAGATTTCGAAGCGGAATCTCCCTCCCCCCGACCCCGACGAACGGCCAGGGCCCTCCTGGAGCGAAAGGGAGCGTTGGGGTCCCTTCTCGAGGAAAGCCAGGGGGCGAACCGGGCAGCCTTGGGGGGATCCTTCTCCTGAGCCATCGCGAGTGAGTCCACCTTTGACTGCGAGACCGGCTTAGACGATGGTTCCATGGGAATCCTTCAAGATAGTGAAAAGTTAGAGCGCGAGAGGAAATGCTGCAGCAGGAAAGAAGGCTTTTGGAGAAATGGCTCGGGCCCGAGGTATATATATAAGGTAGAAGTGGGACCCACAGGAAGATTCTATCCAGGTCAGCAGACACTCATCGAATACTGGGTTGGACTGTTCTTTCCAAGCGGATGACCCGCTCGCAAAGAGCGGGGATTGTGTACAACCCCGTATTCACCGAGTGGGCCCCCGGACCCGAAAGGAGGGACCAAGGGACAAGAGTCGAGCCCAACGGACCATTCGCCCACGCCAAGGGAAAGGGCGGACCACAGGGCGAGTGTGGTCCCGCTCTCAGAGCACCCGCGTGGCGGTAAAGGGTGTTGGCGAATGAGGGCAAGCAATAGGCGAGAAGACCTGCGAGTGGTGCCTTCGCGGACCACTCTCCCAGAGCTCAGGAGCGTTCGACGTGTGCGGGGGAGCGCTCGGCGAGCGTGAGCAGGCTGAGCATCTCGCGCGCCGGTACTCGCCCAGCCGAACGGGGTGAGAAAGGAGTCTGGCGAGTGGTGCCCTCACAGACCACTCACCCCCAAAGGCTTTCAGGATGAAATGACCTAGATACCCCTTGTGGGCTGCCGATTGCCCTTCAGAACAGCGGAGTTAGGCTGTTAGCAGACCAATTTGGGGTGCGGTTAATAAAACCAAAATGCGGATTCATGCTATTTGCAGACCAGTCTAGAGAATCTATAAATAGACCCTTGAGGGCACCTTGGAGGAGGACCGATTTTGAGAGAATACTCTCCTCCAGGCAAGTTTTGGTTGGCTGCTAGTGCCCTCCAAGGTGCCCGACTGAGCTTTGGTTTGGGAGGGGAAGCTCTCTAAGATCTTTCTGTGTGGCGGGACCTCCTCACTACAGCCTTGCGTCTGTTCTAGTTATCTCATCCACCGTCAGGAGAGTTTGGTGAGAGAGAAGTAAGCGTCGGCTACACACCCCAGTGGGTCCGAACTCAAAGAGACCGGTTGCCGGTTTCAACAGCGAGTGTGTCTGGCGAGAATTGGTTGATACGGTTGCGGTTTCTAGGGTGGCGCACAACGAACCCTAGCAGGACGTAGTCAACAATCACAATGGTAAAATCATCTTCTGACAGGTCGTATGTGGCAAAATCATGATTGGCGAATGCTTGAGCGCACCTGCCCCTGTCATCAGGCTCGACCACCATTGCGCAGCTGTGAGGTCACGAGAAGAATCTGGAGAGAGGTGCGAGTGCAAGCTCAAAAACAAGGAAGAGAAGAAAGCTTGAATAAAAGTGATAAATGCGGTGGGTGGGCCTGACTATTTATAGAAAAGTAAAGAAATCAAGAGCTTTCCTAGGCGTGGGGGTGCGGGTAGTGACCGCGCTACCCCGACGTCTAGGGATTCGAGCCAGCCCCACCTCCGCCCCACTCGCCAATGGGTTGCAAGGGTCGCGTGCAGAGTCCTCTATAGAAAGGCAAAAGCAAGATAAAGCAAGGCGAGATCATAACATTAAGCAAGAAAGCACTCGACAAAACGTAAAAGAAATTATGCAAAACGAAAACATTATTAACATCTAAAAAAATACAAGATTGTTTACATCACAGGGCCGATCTTGGCATACATTACACAAATAATTTACTGCGCGAGGTAGGGGATACAGGGGGCGAGTGCCGGTAGGCTCAGTATTGAATCCATTGCCATCGACCCCGGTCTCGCCTTCCTGTCCTCGGTGGCACTCACAGGTAGTAGTATGCGCTTACAGCGGTGAGTTCTTGATTGACCAAGCGCATTTGGTCCCTAGCCCGCACGATGTGCCTCCCGGGGGAAGTCCCCTCATACCTGGCTCCCTGCCTCTCCATCTCTCCCACGAGATGCGAGTAGTCCCTCTCAAGAGCGCTCAGCCTGCGCTCGAAGGGCGCCCAGTGCTTGTCCGTCTGTTTGGCTTGGTGTGGACCTTCATCATCTGCTCCTTCATCGTCCTAGGGTCAGCGGGATCTTTGAGAAAGTCCAAGAGGTCGCTGGGAGAGGGGGTGTCGAGATCACCTCCTCCTCAAAGTGAGGGTCCATCGCCGAGGCTTCCTGGTAGCCTGTGGGAGCGAAAGTTAGATAGTCATATCTAGTGGTTCACGCGAGTAAGGTTGAAGCGAATGAAGCGACTAACCTGGAACATATTCTTCGTCAGGGCACTGGAGAGAGGAGCTAGGTTGCCCTGCGAATGACTAGTTGGGGGGATGAAGCGATTTCCCCTTTCCAGGGTGAGAAGGAACCTGGTTGGCGGCGGAAGTGGTGGCTAAACGCCAACGTGGGAATCATGGTTGAGGTCCCTCCCGGACGAGTGTTCCGGCTCCTTTGCCAGAAGAATGGTGATGGTCTCGCGAGCTGGAGAGCTGTGCGGGACTAAGGATAGCCCCATGGTTCCAAAGGCGGGGGCTGCGGAAGATAGGGTAAGAAAGAAGACAAGGGGTAACAAGGTAGGCGAGAAAGCAACAAGCGGCTTACTGATCTCCGGCAGGGTCCCACCGAGAGTGGCTGGAGGGCAGGACTCCTGAGTCGGTGGAACGTCCTTAACAACAGGCGGGAGCATGTCAGCACCCGCCAAGATGGTCTCGGGGTTGCCTCCAGTCCCCAGCATGTCCTGCGAGTGATCTTGAATGTTGAGGCATCGCATCACCAGCATTAACCACAGAGCAAGCTAGATCATATTACCTCGGCGATTGTAACAGCCCAGGCCCATCTAGTCCTGGACTGTTAGACGCCTGGCCCCAATGTCCAGGACGCCCGGGCTGCAGCCCGCTTAGCACACCCCAACCCTTCTCTGAGCCTGTTTCTCAGCTACAGTGGGGTGTTGGTAGCGGGGATCGAACACCCGACCTACCCTTGATGAGCCTCTTCAAACATGACTCATCACCAACTGAGCTGCACTTTTTTGTAACAGCCTAGGCCCATCTAGTCCTGGACTGTTAGACGCCTGGCCCCAATGTCCAGGACGCCCGGGCTGCAGCCCGCTTAGCACACCCCAACCCTTCTCTGAGCCTGTTTCTCAGCTACAGTGGGGTGTTGGTAGCGGGAATCGAACACCCGACCTACCCTTGATGAGCCTCTTCAAACAGGACTCATCACCAACTGAGCTGCAACATCAAGGGTAGGTCGGGTGTTCGATCCCCGCTACCAACACCCCACTGTAGCTGAGAAACAGACTCAGAGAAGGGTTGGGGTGTGCTAAGCGGGCTGCAGCCCGGGCGTCCTGGACATTGGGGCCAGGCGTCTAACAGTCCAGGACTAGATGGGCCTGGGCTGTTACAAAAAAGTGCACTTTTTTGTAACATCCCAGGCCCATCTAGTCCTGGACTGTTAAGCGCCGGCCCGTCAAGTCCGAGCGCCCGGGCTGCAGCCCGCTTAGCACACCCCAACCCTTCTCTGAGCCTGTTTCTCACCTACAGCGGGGTGTTGGAGACGGGGATCGAAGACCCGGCCTCCCTTGATAAGGAACCTTCAACAGTCCTCATCACCAACTGAGCTGCAGCTCAGTTGGTGATGAGTCCTGTTTGAAGAGGCTCATCAAGGGTAGGTCGGGTGTTCGATCCCCGCTACTAACACCCCACAGTAGCTGAGAAACAGGCTCAGAGAAGGGTTGGGGTGTGCTAAGCGGGCTGCAGCCCGGGCGTCCTGGACATTGGGGCCAGGCGTCTAACAGTCCAGGACTAGATGGGCCTGGGCTGTTACAAAAAAGTGCATTTTTGTAACAGCCCAGGCCCATCTAGTCCTGGACTGTTAAGCGCCGGCCCGTCAAGTCCGAGCGCCCGGGCTGCAACCCGCTTAGCACACCCCAACCCTTCTCTGAGCCTGTTTCTCACCTACAGCGGGGTGTTGGAGACGGGGATCGAAGACCCGACCTCCCTTGATAAGGAACCTTCAACAGTCCTCATCACCGACTGAGCTGCAGCTCAGTTGGTGATGAGTCCTGTTTGAAGAGGCTCATCAAGGGTAGGTCGGGTGTTCGATCCCCGCTACCAACACCCCACTGTAGCTGAGAAACAGGCTCAGAGAAGGGTTGGGGTGTGCTAAGCGGGCTGCAGCCCGGGCGTCCTGGACATTGGGGCCAGGCGTCTAACAGTCCAGGACTAGATGGGCCTGGGCTATTACAAAAAAGTGCACTTTTTTGTAACAGCCCAGGCCCATCTAGTCCTGGACTGTTAGACGCCTGGCCCCAATGTCCAGGACGCCTGGGCTGCAGCCCGCTTAGCACACCCCAACCCTTCTCTGAGCCTGTTTCTCAGCTACAATGGGGTGTTGGTAGCGGGGATCGAACACCCGACCTACCCTTGATGAGCCTCTTCAAACAGGACTCATCACCAACTGAGCTGCAGCTCAGTTGGTGATGAGTCCTGTTTGAAGAGGCTCATCAAGGGTAGGTCGGGTGTTCGATCCCCGCTACCAACACCCCACTGTAGCTGAGAAACAGGCTCAGAGAAGGGTTGGGGTGTGCTAAGCGGGCTGCAGCCCGGGCGTCCTGGACATTGGGGCCAGGCGTCTAACAGTCCAGGACTAGATGGGCCTGGGCTGTTACAGCAATGTTGTCAGAAGGATTGCGAGAAGGGGGCGGAGTCCTTGAGACAGACTCTGTCGCCAAGGGGTCCCGCCGAACCACTTTGGCCTTTCTTGGCAGGTAGGGTAAGGCTGGATCCCTCTTCGACGAGAGCTAGGGGGCATATCGAGCAGAATTGGAGGTGTTCTTCTCCTGTGTGGCGCCGAGATGCTACAACAGTCCTTGCGAAAGTGGTCTCGGTGATGGCCTCATGAACGTCATTGGGATGGCGAGAGCTCAGAGGGGAAAAGAGAAATAGTAAGTGGAAGACTGGTACCCTCAATGCAGCGGCCTGAGATATATATATAGCAGAGGTAAGGGGCCCACCAAAAATATTCCCTCCAGGTCAGCAAACACTCACCGAATACTAGGGGTTGGAATTTTCTTTCCGAGCGTAGAACTCGATCGCAAAGAGCGGGGATTGTGTACAACCTCGTATTCGTCGAGTGGGTCCCTGGGTCCCAAAGGGTCAAAAAGCTTGCAAGGTAGGTCAAGAGGAGCATTCGCCCAGAGTGCGGGGGGATCACTCGCCCAGGTCAGGAGAGGTAGGGAAGTCTCAGGGCGAGTGCAAGCCTCATCCGTAAAGCACTCGCCCGCTTAGGAGTGCGGATATGTGGGAGGTCAGGTGAGTGAGTGAGGAACCCCACTCGCCCAGCGAGACAAGCATCAGGAGAGTGGTGTGTAAGACCCCCCCTCCCAAATCGGCGGTCCGACCGGGGGATCCTATCGCACACCACCCTTTTAGCACGACGCCGAAGCGATCCCGAAGGGTGAAGGTACTAGCTTCTCCAACCCCCTTCCTTGAACACTCCGCTGTCATGCCTAGGGGTGATGTTAAGCGAAAGTCACTACACACCAACAGAGTTAGGAAGCAGTATTCTAGCGGAAGACGTCATTACAGAGTGCACTTTATATCACTTAGCAGAAGACATGGTTTATAGCGGATGATTAATCATCACATAAACTCCTATATTTAAGACCTGTATGAGTAATTTCAATATCTCTGCCGCATTAAATCCTACCAATCAAGGATTCATTTCCAATATATAGTTACCATAAGATAGGGCAAAACAAAGGGGATGCGGCTTAATAACTTATACCTGACATAGCTTGCTCCGTGTCTTCCTCTACACCTGGGTGCTGTCTCTCACCCAAACCTGGCACTAGTGTTAAGGACAAGTTATTAGAACTATGAATAAAATCCAACCCATATTAACCACAAATGTAATGTAATATTTATAAGGGAGGGGATATCTGGACTCTTATTGGGCGAGACAGTCTTCCCGCGACCATCGCCTACGTACTCCGTATTATCCTGCACACGGTCTTAGACCCATGTAGTTCTATTAGTTTCGCATAGGTTGCCCTCCCAGACCGTCCGTCGTGCGGGTTATCTTAGAGTAAAACTCATCGGCCATCCGACATTCTCCCAAGGCACATTTTCCGAAGGCACATTTAGTTCCCATAGGAATATTCCTCAAATGCACAATATATTCCCGCATGGATATTTCTCGAAGACACAATATATTCTTGTCAAATCTAAATTACAGTCAATACAAGAATAACACCTCAAAACATTAATTCGTCAGCGCTGCTCTACCAGCGGTGGCCGGTTTGACACTATTTAGGGTTGACTCTGAAGGAATGCCTCATTCTTACGTCAAATCTAAATTATAGGCAATACAGAAGGAAAAGCCAAAACATCGATTTGTCTGCTCTGTTCTACAAGCGGTGGCCAGTTCGAAACTATTTAGGGTTGACCATGAAGGAATGTCTCATCTTCACATCAACTCTAAATTATAGGCAATAATGAAGGAAAAGACAAAACATTGATCTGTCCGCTCTGCTCTACAAGCGGTGGCCAGTTCGACACTGTTTAGGGCTGACCCTGAAGGAATGCCCCATCTTCACGTCAACTCTAAATTATAGGCAATAATGAAGGAAAAGCCAGAATATCGATCTGTCCGCTCTGCTCCAAGAGCGGCGGCCAGTTCAACACTATTTATGGTTGACCCTGAAGGAATGTCTCATCTTCACATCAACTATAAATTATATGCAATAATGAAGGAAAAGCCAGAACATCGATCTATCCGCTCTGCTCCAAGAGCGGCGGCCAGTTCGACACTATTTAGGGTTAAACCTGAAGGAATGTTTCATCTTCACGTCAACTCTAACCCATAAGCAATACTAAAATAAAGGACAAAAATGAACTGGACCAGTACGAGACTGGAGTGATACCGAAAAGAAACTGAACGGAATGTACTGAAATTGAAAGTAGTGGACCAGTATGAGACTGAAGTAAAAGAAAGTGCAATAGAATAAAATTGTTAGTAGTCCTTCACTCCATATATTGGAGGCTTCAGTTCCATCTCCGTTCATAGGAGGAAAGTTCTGTTCTATCTCTGTTCATAGGAGTCTCTTCCAAATTCTGCCTCTTTATTTAAAGTCCGATCATGAGTTTTAATTGCGTCTTTTAAACATGACTTAAATGGGTTAGAGGAACATTATTAGAATCCCTTAAATTTTCCGAAAAGAGGCGACTTTCAATGTTCGAGTATTTTCTTAAGTGCAACTCGACGATTTGTTTACCCAGATTAAGCTCTTAATTTATATTTAAAAATAAGCCCACATATACAAATCACCAAATCCACTGTTATTTGGAGATTTTCTCAGATTTTTATGACAGAGTTAAAAGCCAATGATATTATTAAACCAGCAATTTCTACCTCATTTAAATCCTTAAAAATATCAGAAATGTATAGTAAAATCTGAATATTTTTGCTAGGCTGTGCCATACTATAATACACATCATATAAAAATTTGAGCCATGTGGGTCATGATAATCTCCCCCTGGAATTTTTACAAGTAAATGACCCACCTTGATTAAATCCTTGAAAAATATCAGGAATCAATATAAGAATCTGATTATTTTTCTTAACTTGTACCATACTCCAATACACATTATATAAAAAGTTGAGCTATGCGGGTCATGAAAATCTCCCCCTGGAATTTTTACAAGTAAAGAACTAAGCTTGATTAAATCATTAAATTAATATAATGAGTTCTGAAAATTCTCAAATAATTACCCCAGGTGTACATGGGCTCTGGAAACATCCCATATTTATATCATAATTTTCTGATTTAATCTAATCTCCTTGATAATTCAAAAAACCCAAAATATCATTGTATTTTAATTATTAAAAATACCAAATCATGACATACAAATATGAAATTTTTACTGGAGATACTCCTCACTGATATGCACAACTTTCATGTTCACCACTTCTCCATTACAGCCATATATCCACCTCCAGAAAATCAAATATTAAATTCTAAATTATAAACTTATAAAATTTTATAAATTTATAAGTTTTGTTAAAATATCCTCCCCGCCGTCTGTATCAAATCGCCTCCTTACGGGCCTCCCCGCCGCCGACCAGCCACCGGCCGGCCATGGCTCCGCCCCCGACCGACTCCTTGGGGGCGGGAGCTCCCTCCGGCGGTGGTCCGGTGGCCTGCCTCCGCCGGCCACCGCCGAAGCTATTTTTTTCTAAAACTTGGATGGAGGAGAGGGGGGACGGCGACGGCGATCTGGCCGCCAGAGTACACCTGTGATGCATCCAAAAGGTAGGGAGGAAGGAGAGGAGGAGATCCCACCTTGCTTGGGGTCCTCCGGGAGCTTTCTGGCGAAGTCGCCATGAGAGGGTGGTGGAGGTGGCGGTGGAGCCTGGAGTTTCTTCTCCGGCTCCGGCAGGGACCGGGCGGTAGGGATGATTTTGAAATCACCTATGGAGGAGTTCTGGAGGTCCTCCTTGCTTCGTGAAGCCCTGGGAGGTTTTTTTTATAGGAGTGGTTGTGCCTCTCCTCCTCCCTCTTGGCCATGCACATGCCATGGTTGGTCCAACCATGGTTGGGCTGAGGTGTGTGATGGCAGCCTCCCAATGGTGGGAGGGTACATATTGGTTAGACCTAGGGGTTTAGGCTAGCTTGGATGGACCAATAAGGGCTTACCTCTTGGATGTGTGTTTTCACCTTTTGGTTTGAGTGGAGGAGATGAGTTGGGGGGTTTAGGTTGGACTTGATCTCATCCACCATCTGCTTATGATATGGGAGGATTTGGGTTAGTGGAGATTGGTTGGAGAGGATTTAAGAGTTATAAAATTACCTCTTAGAAGAGGGTTGACCATAGTCAATCCTACGTGGGTCCCCCCTAATACATGTCAAGGTAAATATGGGTTCGAGGTGTTGAGAGTCGAGTCAACGTGGATGTGATGAGGTTGAAATCCAGCGTTCACGTACCTCGAGGTTTCGCATAATCTTATGAGCAATAATTTTATTTACTTGACTAAACGACGTCAGAACTAAGCGAAACAAATTCTGTTGCACTCGTATCGTCCATGCACTTTTTTGTAACAGCCCAGGCCCATCTAGTCCTGGACTGTTAGACGCCTGGCCCCAATGTCCAGGACGCCCGGGCTACAGCCCGCTTAGCACACCCCAACCCTTCTCTGAGCCTGTTTCTCAGCTACAGTGGGGTGTTGGTAGCAGGGATCGAACACCCGACCTAACCCTTGATGAGCCTCTTCAAACAGGACTCATCACCAACTGAGCTGCAACATCAAGGGTAGGTCGGGTGTTCGATCCCCGCTACCAACACCCCACTGTAGCTGAGAAACAGGCTCAGAGAAGGGTTGGGGTGTGCTAAGCGGGCTGCAGCCCGGGCGTCCTGGACATTGGGGCCAGGCGTCTAACAGTCCAGGACTAGATGGGCCTGGGCTGTTAAAAAAAAGTGCACTTTTTTGTAACAGCCCAGGCCCATCTAGTCCTGGACTGTTAAGCGCCGGCCCATCAAGTCCGAGCGCCCGGGCTGCAGCCCACTTAGCACACCCCAACCCTTCTCTGAGCCTGTTTCTCACCTACAGCGGGGTGTTGGAGACGGGGATCGAAGACCCGACCTCCCTTGATAAGGAATCTTCAACAGTCCTCATCACCAACTGAGCTGTAGCTCAGTTGGTGATGAGTCCTGTTTGAAGAGGCTCATCAAGGGTAGGTCGGGTGTTCGATCCCCGCTACCAACACCCCACTGTAGCTGAGAAACAGGCTCAGAGAAGGGTTGGGGTGTGCTAAGCGGGCTGCAGCCCGGGCGTCCTGGACATTGGGGCCAGGCGTCTAACAGTCCAGGACTAGATGGGCCTGGGCTGTTACAAAAAAGTGCACTTTTTTGTAACAGCCCAGGCCCATCTAGTCCTGGACTGTTAAGCGCCGGCCCGTCAAGTCCGAGCGCCCGGGCTGCAGCCCGCTTAGCACACTCCAACCCTTCTCTGAGCCTGTTTCTCACCTACAGCGGGGTGTTGGAGACGGGGATCGAAGATCCGACCTCCCTTGATAAGGAACCTTCAACAGTCCTCATCACCAACTGAGCTGCAGCTCAGTTGGTGATGAGTCCTGTTTGAAGAGGCTCATCAAGGGTAGGTCGGGTGTTCGATCCCCGCTACCAACACCCCACTGTAGCTGAGAAACAGGCTCAGAGAAGGGTTGGGGTGTGCTAAGCGGGCTGCAGCCCGGGCGTCCTGGACATTGGGGCCAGGCGTCTAACAGTCCAGGATGCCCGGGCTGCAGCCCGCTTAGCACACCCCAACCCTTCTCTGAGCCTGTTTCTCAGCTACAGTGGGGTGTTGGTAGCGGGGATCGAACACCCGACCTACCCTTGATGAGCCTCTTCAAACAGGACTCATCACCGACCGGGCTGCAGCTCAGTTGGTGATGAGTCCTGTTTGAAGAGGCTCATCAAGGGTAGTTCGGGTGTTCGATCCCCGCTACCAACACCCCACTGTAGCTGAGAAACAGGCTCAGAGAAGGGTTGGGGTGTGCTAAGCGGGCTGCAGCCCGGGCGTCCTGGACATTGGGGCCAGGCGTCTAACAGTCCAGGACTAGATGGGCCTGGGCTGTTACAGCGATGTTGTCAGAAGGATTGCGAGAAGGGGGCGGAGTCCTTGAGACAGACTCTGTCGCCAAGGGGTCCCGCCGAACCACTTTGGCCTTTCTTGGCAGGTAGGGTAAGGCTGGATCCCTCTTCGACGAGAGCTAGGGGGCATATCGAGCAGAATTGGAGGTGTTCTTCTCCTGTGTGGCGCCGAGATGCTCCAACAGTCCTTGCGAAAGTGGTCTCGGTGATGGCCTCATGAACGTCATTGGGATGGCGAGAGCTCAGAGGGGAAAAGAGAAATAGTAAGTGGAAGACCGGTACCCTCAATGCAGCGGCCTGAGATATATATATATATAGCAGAGGTAAGGGGCCCACCAAAAATATTCCCTCCAGGTCAGCAAACACTCACCGAATACTAGGGGTTGGAATTTTCTTTCCGAGCGTAGAACTCGATCGCAAAGAGCGGGGATTGTGTACAACCTCGTATTCGTCGAGTGGGTCCCTGGGTCCCAAAGGGTCAAAAAGCTTGCAAGGTAGGTCAAGAGGAGCATTCGCCCAGAGTGCGGGGGGATCACTCGCCCAGGTCAGGAGAGGTAGGGAAGTCTCAGGGCGAGTGCAAGCCTCATCCGTAAAGCACTCGCCCGCTTAGGAGTGCGGATACGTGGGAGGTCAGGTGAGTGAGTGAGGAACCCCACTCGCCCAGCGAGACAAGCATCAGGCGAGTGATGTGTAAGACCCCCCCTCCCAAATCGGCGGTCCGACCGGGGGATCCTATCGCACACCACCCTTTTAGCACGACGCCGAAGCGATCCCGAAGGGTGAAGGTACTAGCTTCTCCAACCCCCTTCCTTGAACACTCCGTTGTCATGCCTAGGGGTGATGTTAAGCGAAAGTCACTACACACCAACAGAGTTAGGAAGCAGTATTCTAGCGGAAGACGTCATTACAGAGTGCACTTTATATCACTTAGCAGAAGACATGGTTTATAGCGGATGATTAATCATCACATAAACTCCTATATTTAAGACCTGTATGAGTAATTTCAATATCTCTGCCGCATTAAATCCTACCAATCAAGGATTCATTTCCAATATATAGTTACCATAAGATAGGGCAAAACAAAGGGGATGCGGCTTAATAACTTATACCTGACATAGCTTGCTCCGTGTCTTCCTCTACACCTGGGTGCTGTCTCTCACCCAAACCTGGCACTAGTGTTAAGGACAAGTTATTAGAACTATGAATAAAATCCAACCCATATTAACCACAAATATAATGTAATATTTATAAGGGAGGGGATATCTGGACTCTTATTGGGCGAGACAGTCTTCCCGCGACCATCGCCTACGTACTCCGTATCATCCTTCACACGATCTTAGACCCATGTAGTTCTATTAGTTTCGCATAGGTTGCCCTCCCAGACCGTCCGTCGTGCGGGTTATCTTAGAGTAAAACTCATCGGCCATCCGACATTCTCCCAAGGCACATTTTCCGAAGGCACATTTAGTTCCCATAGGAATATTCCTCAAATGCACAATATATTCCCGCATGGATATTTCCCGAAGACACAATATATTCTTGTCAAATCTAAATTACAGTCAATACAAGAATAACACCTCAAAACATTAATTCGTCAGCGCTGCTCTACCAGCGGTGGTCGGTTTGACACTATTTAGGGTTGACTCTGAAGGAATGCCTCATTCTCACGTCAAATCTAAATTATAGGCAATACAGAAGGAAAAGCCAAAATATCGATTTGTCTGCTCTGTTCTACAAGCGGTGGCCAGTTCGAAACTATTTAGGGTTGACCATGAAGGAATGTCTCATCTTCACATCAACTCTAAATTATAGGCAATAATGAAGGAAAAGACAAAACATTGATCTGTCCGCTCTGCTCTACAAGCGGTGGCCAGTTCGACACTGTTTAGGGCTGACCCTGAAGGAATGCCCCATCTTCACGTCAACTCTAAATTATAGGCAATAATGAAGGAAAAGCCAGAATATCGATCTGTCCGCTCTACTCCAAGAGCGGCGGCCAGTTCAACACTATTTATGGTTGACCCTGAAGGAATGTCTCATCTTCACATCAACTATAAATTATATGCAATAATGAAGGAAAAGCCAGAACATCGATCTATCCGCTCTGCTCCAAGAGCGGCGGCCAGTTCGACACTATTTAGGGTTAAACCTGAAGGAATGTTTCATCTTCACGTCAACTCTAACCCATAAGCAATACTAAAATAAAGGACAAAAATGAACTGGACCAGTACGAGACTGGAGTGATACCGAAAAGAAACTGAACGGAATGTACTGAAATTGAAAGTAGTGGACCAGTATGAGACTGAAGTAAAAGAAAGTGCAATAGAATAAAATTGTTAGTAGTCCTTCACTCCATATATTGGAGGCTTCGGTTCCATCTCCGTTCATAGGAGGAAAGTTCTGTTCTATCTCTGTTCATAGGAGTCTCTTCCAAATTCTGCCTCTTTATTTAAAGTCCGATCATGAGTTTTAATTGCGTCTTTTAAACATGACTTAAATGGGTTAGAGGAACATTATTAGAATCCCTTAAATTTTCCGAAAAGAGGCGACTTCCAATGTTCGAGTATTTTCTTAAGTGCAACTCGACGATTTGTTTACCCAGATTAAGCTCTTAATTTTATATTTAAAAATAAGCCCACATATAAAAATCACCAAATCCACTGTTATTTGGAGATTTTCTCAGATTTTTATGACAGAGTTAAAAGCCAATGATATTATTAAACCAGCAATTTCTACCTCATTTAAATCCTTAAAAATATCAGAAATGTATAGTAAAATCTGAATATTTTTGCTAGGCTGTGCCATACTATAATACACATCATATAAAAATTTGAGCCATGTGGGTCATGATAATCTCCCCCTGGAATTTTTACAAGTAAATGACCCACCTTGATTAAATCCTTGAAAAATATCAGGAATCAATAAAAGAATCTGATTATTTTTCTTAACTTGTACCAAACTCCAATACACATTATATAAAAAGTTGAGCTATGTGGGTCATGAAAATCTCCCCCTGGAATTTTTACAAGTAAAGAACTAAGCTTGATTAAATCATTAAATTAATATAATGAGTTCTGAAAATTCTCAAATAATTACCCCAGGTGTACATGGGCTTTGGAAACATCCCATATTTATATCATAATTTTCTGATTTAATCTAATCTCCTTGATAATTCAAAAAACCCAAAATATCATTGTATTTTAATTATTAAAAATACCAAATCATGACATACAAATATGAAATTTTTTCTGGAGATACTCCTCACTGATATGCACAACTTTCATGTTCACCACTTCTCCATTACAGCCATATATCCACCTCCAGAAAATCAAATATTAAATTCTAAATTATAAACTTATAAAATTTTATAAATTTATAAGTTTTGTTAAAATATCCTCCCCGCCGTCTGTACCAAATCGCCTCCTTACGGGCCTCCCCGCCGCCGACCAGCCACCGGCCGGCCATGGCTCCGCCCCCGACCGACTCCTAGGGGGTGGGAGCTCCCTCCGGCGGTGGTCCGGTGGCCTGCCTCCGCCG
The DNA here is from genome assembly GCA_033032865.1 of Dactylorhiza incarnata. Lineage (NCBI taxonomy): Eukaryota > Viridiplantae > Streptophyta > Magnoliopsida > Asparagales > Orchidaceae > Dactylorhiza > Dactylorhiza incarnata. The sequence continues at coordinate 1,183,136 of JAWHQI010000343.1, read as the reverse complement.
GCCACCGCCGAAGCTATTTTTTTCTAAAACTTGGATGGAGGAGAGGGGGGATGGCGACGGCGATCTGGCCGCCGGAGTACACCTGTGATGCATCCAAAAGGTAGGGAGGAAGGAGAGGAGGAGATCCCACCTTGCTTGGGGTCCTCCGGGATCTTTCTGGCGAAGTCGCCATGAGAGGGTGGTGGAGGTGGCGGTGGAGCCTGGAGTTTCTTCTCCGGCTCCGGCAGGGACCGGGCGGTGGGGATGATTTTGAAATCACCTATGGAGGAGTTCTGGAGGTCCTCCTTGCTTCGTGAAGCCCTGGGAGGTTTTTTTTATAGGAGTGGTCGTGCCTCTCCTCCTCCCTCTTGGCCATGCACATGCCATGGTTGGTCCAACCATGGTTGGGCTGAGGTGTGTGATGGCAGCCTCCCAATGGTGGGAGGGTACATATTGGTTAGACCTAGGGGTTTAGGCTAGCTTGGATGGACCAATAAGGGCTTACCTCTTGGATGTGTGTTTTCACCTTTTGGTTTGAGTGGAGGAGATGAGTTGGGGGGTTTAGGTTGGACTTGATCTCATCCACCATCTGCTTATGATATGGGAGGATTTGGGTTAGTGGAGATTGGTTGGAGAGGATTTAAGAGTTATAAAATTACCTCTTAGAAGAGGGTTGACCATAGTCAATCCTACGTGGGTCCCCCCTAATACATGTCAAGGTAAATATGGGTTCGAGGTGTTGAGAGTCGAGTCAACGTGGATGTGATGAGGTTGAAATCCAGCGTTCACGTACCTCGAGGTTTCGCATAATTTTATGAGCAATAATTTTATTTACTTGACTAAACGACGTCAGAACTAAGCGAAACAAATTCTGTTGCACTCGTATCGTCCATGCGAGTCCAACGCAACTGAGGGAATTCAATTCGGAGCACGCTAGCTCAATATTTGAAAATGACGTTGTTGCGACGCTCGATATTACTCAAAATAGTCTTTTTCTCGATACGACCCCAAATTGCAACGAAATAAGCTCCGTTGTACTCGCATTAACCATACGAGTCTAACAGAACTGACGGAAGTTAATTTGGAGTACGTATGGTCACTGTACCCCCAATGACTTTGTTGTGACGGACTACAATACTCAAAATGACTGTTTTCTCCAAATGACCTTGGATCGAGACGAAACGAATTCCGTTGCACTCGTATTGACCATACGAGTCCAACGGAACTGACGAAAGTCAATTTGGAGTGTGTATGGTCACTGTACCCCAATTTCTTTGTTGTGATGCACTACGATTCTCAAAATGGTCATTTTCTCCAAATGACCTTGGATTAGAACGAAACGAATTCCGCTGCACTCATATTGACCATACGAGTCTAACGGAACTGACGAAAGTCGATTCGGAGCACGTATGCCTATTATACTAAAATAGCATCGTCGTGATGCGCTATGACACTCAAAACGGACACTTTCACCAAAAGACCTCGTTGCACTCTTATTGGTTATACGAGTCTAACGGAATTGACGGAAATCTATTTGGATCACATATGGTCAATATTCCACTAAGGTACATGTTGTTGAATCCACCAACACCAACAACCCCAAATCGACTACATGAACAAAGGAGAAGAGAAATAAGACAAGAAAAAGGTCTGCAATAAGGAAAAAGAGAAATATCGACGGGAGCTCCCGTCGATCTACGGGCAGTCCCGTCGATCGATGGGAAGACCCGTCGATTTTGACTTAAAGCACAGTGGAAAATCTTCCCCAGCTAATGTCGATGATTGACGGGACGGTCTCGTCGATCGAAGGGAGGTCCCGTCGATCGACGGGAGGTCCCGTCGATCGACGGGAGGTCCCGTCGATTGACGGGAAGCCCCGTCGATTTTGATTTCAGCTCATTTTCTTGGGACGAGTTCTGTTGCACTCGTATCGACCATACGAGCCTAATGCAACTGACAGAAGTCAATTCGAAGCACACATGTTTACTATACCACTTAAGCGTTGTAGCAAAGCATAATTCTACCAAAAACAGTTATTTCTCCAAATGACCACCATTAGATGGCGAAGGTCGGGTCGTGGTTGTCCTATGACCCGGCCTAAGTTCCTCCAAGGGTTCAACTGAACCGTCTAGACCCTATTTTGAGTTGGGATGTTACATGGTGCCTCTACGGACCACCCGCCCAGTGGAATCTAGAGAGTCCAATGCGCGAGAAGTCTGGCGAGTGGTGCCTCCACTGACCACTCGTCCAGAAGGATTTAGTGGCGGAATTACCTAGATACTCCTTGTGGGCTGCCAATAGCCCTTCAGAACAATAGAGTTTGGCTGTTAGCAGACCAGTTTGGGGTGCAATTAGTAAAACTAAAAGGCGGATTTACGCTATCTGCAGACCAGACTAGAAAACCTATAAATAGACCCTTAAGGGCACCTTGGAGGGGATCCGATCTTTTGAGCTCTCTCCTCCTCTAGTTAGTTTTGGTTGGCTCGTTGTGCCCTCCAAGGTGCCCAGTTGAGCATTGGTTTAGGAGGGGAATCTCTCTAAGATCATTCAGGTGTGTGGCGGGACCTCATCACTACAACTTTGGGTCTATTCATTCTTCTTCGTCAACAGTTAAGAGTGTCAGTGAGGGAGAATTAGGTGTAGGCTACACCCCTGTGGGTTCAAACTCAAGAGACCGGTTGATGATTTCAACAATGACGCTTCATGATCTCGCATCTATTAGAGGGGATGGAATTTTATCAAATGAAAAATCTTTCGTACCACCTTTATTTATTGGTGAAAATTATATTGGGTGGAAAATTTTATCGGAACATTTCTTAAATTTTTAGATGTAGAAGTTTGAAATATTACTATTAAATAGCCCCAAGCATTTTAAATAAAAACAATGTGGTTTTAAATGTCAAATCAATAAATACTTTTTTGTGCACTAGATCAAAATATTTTGTAACTCATATTTTTCCTACTAGTTATGAAATTTGAAAATTTCTTGAAGAAATTTATGATTCTCCATCTATAGGAACGAAACAAGTACAAGATATGGAGAATATGCATACTTGTAAAAGTATTCAAGAAAATTCCTTTATTGATGGATCCGTTGAGTGCACATCAAGTGGAAAAGAAATGGACAACATATCAAGTGGAAGAGAAGATGAAAACTCATCAATGGAAGAGGAAGAAAAAGATGTCAAAGGAATTTTATGTTCAAATCTTGTCTCGTCCAAAATCTTTGTAAGAAAATCAAATTTCCTCTTTGTTTCAAATTCTATTTCTACAATGCTTGTGCTAACAATTGCTAAACGTAAAATTAAGAAATTGAAAAATGCTAATTCCAAATTACGCTTAAAAAATAAAATTTTAAAAGTAATTGCAAATGTAGAATCTAATTTTGATATGTTTAGTTCTTCGTCTTACTCTTTACATGAAATTGGCACACCATGTATTGATTGTATTTCACTTAAAGAAAAATTTAAGGTTTTTGAAAAAAGCATCATTTTGCAAAAGAGCATTGCGAAAAGTTGATTAATGAAAATAGTACATTAACTCATAAACTAGAATCATTAAAATTATTCGTTCAAAAATTTTCAAATAATAAAAAAATCTCTTATTCCTAATTTATCAAAAAATCTAAACTTCAAAATATTTACTCCCCAACATGAAAGTATGCCTAAAAGAAAGAGTGAAAATGAAAAAAACTAAATAAATAAACATGAATCATCTAAAGTCAATTATGAATCGATTCGTAAGAAAATTTTCTACACTCGTGTATTTCAAAAGAATCACTACTCAAAGAGTCTTTATGTTAACCAACGTAATTTTAACTTGGAAAACCACTTCAATATATTTAAATCTTCAACGCATTGTTTTTCAAACAAATATCATCACATGAAGACTCTAAATTATCATTATGAAAATTTGAAATATAAAAATAATATTCATCCAAAGTATGAATGGAGACCCACACTTAAAAATGACACACTAATTTCACATGAAAGGGCTCATTCACCATTATCTCCCCATAAATCATCACGCTATATTTGGGTATCCAAAGGAACCGTCGCACTCGATCCTCTTTGGATATGTAAATCTCTTATTCATTAGTATCCAATCAATTGTGTGAAGTAGAAATAAATCTAAAATGAAATACGCAAAAATCTACTTAACAATATGTTAAAATGATAAAAATAAAAACAATTTTTGTTGGTTTTTTGCTTGTGCAAATTTGTTTTTATTTTATTTTTTTTAGCCAACATATTTATTTGGTCACTGTAGATATATGATGCAATGTGACTCACTCTCATTAAGCCTATTTTTTTAATAAATCAAAATTAAATGAAATTGAATACACAGTCATATCATTACTAGTGACCAAATTATCTTAGTTTCTAATTTCTATCATTTTAAAATCCATTGCCCATGAATGTCTCATAATATCATTAAAAATTAAACGTTGAATTTCAAAAGTGATATTATCAAGATTAATGAAAACACTTTCAAAAATTGATTTAACTGGGCTCATTAAGAGCTCTTATGATAAAATATTTAATGTGCAACTTTTTGGTTAGTTCACTGATTTCTTTGCTGTATTAGATAGCCCATAACATGAAAAAAATATAATCAAGATAAATCGGAATCGAAAAATCACGAAAATTATGCTTTTTGCATGAAATTTCAAGTCTTTGTTTGATACCGCCTAGCGCTAATACCTATTGTCGGCGGTTGCTATATGATCTTGAAAAATTCCTACTTTCTCTAAATTTTGAGTTCTGAAAATTATTTTTTACTACAGCACTTAGTGCTCATTATAGCTTTTAGAAATGCTTATGTGTAACATCTCAAAATCCTGACCCGACCAATTGAGCCACCTAGGGGACCTAACCGGTTCAATCGACTTCTTTTGGTGAGCCTATTCGAGACCAGAGTGACCATGTTGGTTCAGTGAACCAATTGCAATTGATTTACTCCGAATTTCAAGCTACAATGACTAAAACAGACTTTTTGAGCAAATGAGTTCAGAATGGTCTCCGGTCAGTGATGTTACACTCATAAGACCAATACAAATTCAACGATGTTTGTTTCGTCGCATTTCGATGCACATATATGAAGTTGATCAAAACAGTCGCCTCGAGCTCCCGACGCCTCAAATATAACTTTTGAGCAAATGACCTCAGAATCAAACTCAGTTAGTTTTGTAAGACTCGTGAAGCCTATACGAGTTTGACGAAACTATCTGCGCTCCATTCCAATGAGTATCAGAGAAACAATAATGCGGACGCGAGTTCAAGTAACAAAATTATCTGAAAAGGTGATATCGAGCAAAGAGCCTCAGAATTCACCTTAAATAGTTTTGTTAGACTCGAGGAGCCTATACCAGTTTAACAAAATTGTCCGTGTTCGATTCCGATGAGAATCAGAGAACTTATAATGTGGTTTGCAAATAGCGTATTTACCCGAAAAGGTGCAATCGAGTAAACGACCTCGGAATTGACCACAGTCAGTTTCATTGGACTCATAAAAATAATACGAGACCAACATTATCATCAGTTTGGAATTTCGATGTCGTTCAACGAATTTTTAATGCTACGTAAAATTAGTCCGTAAACGCTCCGACAAGCATAAAATGAGCAAACGAACTCCGAACTGATTGCTACTCATCTCGATGTGTACGTGTTGACGAGACGATCGTAACGAGCCCTTCCGGGACAAATTCTGAGTCCCCTAGGGCGTTGTATAAGCGTATAAAACAGGAATAATAATAATAATTACTATTATTATTATCACTATTAAAACTATATACTTATATATATTGATAAATTAAGGTTAACTCCCTCCTAGCATCCTGACTGGTGCGCCGTCAAGGCGTCCTGGCGGTAGGCGTGCACAAAAAGAGGGCCTAGAAAGCCTACCTGGGACCAATATGGCAAAAGCCTGGTTAAGCCTGGGCCTAGGAAGGCCTGGTCCAGGCCCAGGCCGGTCCTGGAGGGCCTAAAAAGTCCCTCAATATTGTGATTTGCCTGGCCCGGTACCCGGCCCGGGCCAGGCCCAGGCTAGGCCCGGTCCTAAGCTTTGCCTGGTCCCGGTCCTAGGCCTAGCCTGGGCCTGGCCCAGGCAGGAAAGCACAGCGTCTCTAATTAATTAGAGACGTTTGTCATTATTGCCAACGTCTCTATGAAGAGACGTTTCCGGTGCCACGTCTCTTCATAGAGACGTGGCAGCCTGCCACTTGCTAGCAAGGTGCTGGCAAGTGGCATCAATGGCTCCATTGGAGCCGTTGGGCCTTGGCTTGCGAGCCCAAGGCCCAAAAAGCTTTGTAGAGTACAGAGATTTTTTTTAAATTACTTTTTAATCACTTTTTTAATTATTATTTTAATTTTAATAAATATTTAAAATATTAAATTTGTATCTATAAATATAGATGGATGAGAAGGTGGGGGGGGGGGGGTGTTTGTTACTCACACACTCTCTCATTTTATTATATTTCAATTTTAATTCAATATATGGCGTCGTCATCCGTCACTGTGCCTGAAGTTATCGAGCACAAGCATAGTGCTCCAATTTGGGAGCACTTCGAAAAGTTGCGCATCGACACCGATATGAAGGTGAGGTGTCGTCATTGTTCGAAGTTGCAACGGCGAGCAGGAACTCGACACTAGTGCGGCATATCAAATCATGTCTCGCTAAACAAGCTCCAGAATCTAGTCAATCTCAACTGTCAGCTACCGGACAACTTTGGATGTACGATCAGATGCAGCAAAGAGAAGCGCAAATGGAAAACGTCATTGGGCACGGGTTGCCGTTCAACCACTACGACAAGGCTCGTGAAACCTCTTACATTCACAAGGCTCTCCAACCAAAGTATCAACAGGTTAGTAGATCTACAATTAGGCGCGATGCATATAAGGCATATATTAAAGCGAATAAAAATCTAATAAAATATTTTGAAAATTTAGAAAGTAAAGTGAGCTTAACTTGTGATATCTGGAGTAGCAGTTTAAATTTAGGAAATTCATATATTTGTATCACAAGTCACTGGATAGATCCTACATCATGGGAGCTATCCAAACGTATTATTAATTTTACTACTTTTGAGGTTCCGCATACCAGCCAAGCTATTTATCAAGTAATTATGAATTGCATCAGTGAATTTAAACTTAAGGATAAAATTATTAGTTTTTTTTATAACGCAACAAATAACACCTCAACAATCGAAAATTTGAAAAGAGATTTAAAACCAATTTTAAATGGAGTATTTTTTCATACTCATTGCGTTTGCCATGTTTTAAATTTAATCGTTCAAGATAGTTTCAAATTTATGGAATCTTATATTCATAAAATTCGAATTATGCTATAATATATATATAGTTCAAAGAAGACGACAAGATTTTAAAAAAATTGTAATAAACCAAGGAATTTTTTTTAAAACCAGAATATGATATGCCAATTAGATGGAATTCAATTTACAAAATGTTAAAAAGAGCAGTGCGCCAAAAAACACTACTAATGAAATTTTATTCATCTATGGTGGGATAAAGGCTTGAGTGTTGTTGTTGTTTATAACAAATCATAATTTAACCGATAATGATTAGAAAATTATTGAAGATTATATTATTTTTATTGGAATGTTTTCACCGAACAATCGTTTTTTTATCTGGAGTGTATTATCCTACTAGTCCTCTCGTTATCGAAAATTTTATAATTATAACAAGAATATTTAATCTTTTTAAACAAAATATATTGTGGTGCCCGGTAATTGAAATAATGGAAACTAAAATTTTAAAATATTATTGTTGTACACCCGTGAAGGCCTCAGGATGCACCCAAAGGAAACCTCGCAGAAGAGAGATGGGGGGTAGCGATCGAAGCACGCACGAGCCCCAGATATGTACGTGATCGCGCGCAAAAGCGCACGGCAGCACGTGGGCTGCACCACTCGAACCAGTCTACCAAGAGCCCTAAGCGTTCCGCAACAGTTTGGCGCCGTCTGTGGGAACATTCCCAGAGCTTTTTGAAGGTCAACCGCGATGGCGAGGAAGAGTACCCGCACTGCGGAGGGATCAGCGCTGGAGGGACGCGTCGACCCAGCTCCCTCCCCCTCGCAAATCGACGCACCACCCGCAGAGCAGGCACTCCCTGCGCCAGCAGCTGGGATGGAAGTGCGCATACGGCGAATCGAGGAGCACCAAGCCGAGATGTTGGCTCTCGTAAGGGATCTCGGAGCTCCTCAGGCTCCGGTCCAGCCACCAGCTCCAAACGCACCGCCACCCCCAGTTCTAAACCTTGTCCCGAACCAAGAAGCCGTCCAGGAAGATGAGGCTTCAGAAGGATTCTCCAACGCGGCGAGTTCCGCTCACCTTGTCCTGCCGGCTGGAGGACCGGAAGCTGACCACCGTCGCCACCATCCCAGAAGAGCCCCCCCGGAGCGGGCAACGGAAAGGACTACGCGCGAAGAAATCCGTGATATGATCGAAGAAGAGTATGCCCAAGCAGGACGACGCGCCGCGCTCGCTCGCCGCCCCGCGCATCAGGGCTCCCCCCTGTCACCTCAAGTCCTAGCCCATCCAATCCCGAATGGCTTCAAGCTTCCTAACATTGAGACATTCGACGGGACGGACGACCCTTTGGAACACGTCAACCATTTCACCACCATCATGAGGATCTACAGCGCTCCTGATCAGCTCCTCTGCCAGGTGTTCCCAGCGACCTTGAAGGGCCAAGCGCGCACTTGGTTCCATTCTCTGCGGAATGGGGCCATCAACAACTTCACGGAAATGGCACAGCAGTTCGTGGATCAGTTCATCGCCAACCGCCGAATTGTCCGGGATCCCTCCCATCTCTCAGGGATCCGCCAGAACGACGGAGAGACGCTCAAGGACTTCTTCCGACCCTTCACTACCGAGGCGCGGCAGATCCCAGGGGTTGACCCCGAACTCTTGCGAGGAGTTTTCTTAGGAGGGCTCCGCCCAAGTGGATTCTATTCGGCTCTCATGAGAGAAACCGTACCAAGCTACCCCGACCTTGTTCACAGGGTCGAAGCGCAAATAGCTGCAGATGAGGCCATCGAAGCACACCGTCGGCAGTTCGAAGGAAGCCAAGGAAAGAAAAGGGGAACAGATCAAGCCCCTCGCGAACGAGAAGATCGTCGCGGCGAGGAGCGCCGCGGCGACGGACGTCGGCATGACCCCCGAAGGGATCTGGGACCGCAGCCGCCCAGGACCTACACCCCACTGAACACCACCAGAACGAACGTGCTCTACGCCATTCAGAACAACCCCGAACTTCGCATGCCCCGGATACCCCCGCCAAATCCGAGGGGTGACCAGTCCAGATACTGCGAGTTCCATCGAGGAACAGGACATACCACCGAAGAGTGCACCAGGCTCAAAGACGAGATCGAGCGCCTCATCCGCCAGGGACTCCTGGGAAGATTCTTACAAGGCCAGATCCCCAATCAGCCCCAGCAGCCTAGGGAGGCAGGAGAGCAGCCCCCCGCCCCCCGAGGCGCAGGTGGAGGAAGACCGATGGTAGGGGAAATCGAGACGATCGCCGGACCGCCAGTCTTGGCGTCACAGATCCTCTCGATCGCCCAGCCCGCGAGAGACCACGAAGACAAAAAACTCAAGCAGGATATTACGATAGCTTTCGGAGATGAAGACTTACGAGGGTTGCGGCTTCCACACCAGGATCCGCTCGTGATCAGCGCAGGGATCGGGGATCCCTGCTTTAAAGTGAAGAGGATACTAGTCGACAATGGAAGCTCGGTCGACGTCTTGTTCCTCTCCACCTTGCAAAGTATGAAGCTCACCAAAGACCAGCTTAGTCCGGCAGCCGGGCCCGTCTACGGCTTCGACAACAGGCCCGTCCCGGTGCAAGGCATGATCATCCTCCCAGTCACGTTGGGCGAATTTCCAAGACAGTCAACGCACAACATCCAGTTCATGGTGGTAGAGTCCACCTCCGCCTACAACGCCATCTTCGGAAGACCGCTCCAGTCAATCTTCAGGGCAATCCCCTCTATTCCACACCTAGCTATGAAGTTCCCCACCGCCGCAGGAATAGGAGTCGTAAGAGGAGACCAAGAGGCAGCCAGGACTTGCTACCTGAAGCAGGCCCAGCCAGCAAGGGCGACCGCTCTCAACATCAATAACTTCGACCTGCGAGACGAGGCGACTCTGCAGCGAGGAACGCCCGTCGAAGGGCTAGTAGAAGTACCGCTCTCCCGGCGAGACCCGACTCGAACCGTTCAGGTCGGGTCACTCTTGACATCACAAGAGCAAGAGAAGTTCGCCACCTTCCTGCAGGAGAACGAGGACATTTTCGCGTGGAGCCCGGAGGACATGCCCGGGGTAGATCTCGATATCATCTTTCACTCGCTAAACATCAACCCCGCCTGCAGACCCGTGATTCAGAAAAAGAGGAACTTCGCCCCCGAGCGCCTAAAAGCAATCGAGGAAGAGGTAGCTAAGCTCCTGGAGGCACGATTCATTCGCGAAGCAGAATATCCCACATGGCTCGCCAACGTGGTCATGGTCAAGAAGGCCTCGGGGAAATGGCGAATGTGCGTCGACTACAGCAACCTGAACCAAGCCTGCCCGAAGGATAGTTTCCCCCTGCCAAGGATTGACCAGCTCGTCGACGCTACGGCAGGCCACGAGCTACTCAGCTTTATGGATGCTTATTCAGGTTACAACCAGATAAGGATGAACCCCGCAGACGAAGAGCATACCGCCTTCCGCACCGACCGGGGAGTCTACTGCTACAAGGTGATGCCCTTCGGCCTTAAAAACGCCGGAGCCACTTACCAAAGGCTGATGAACAAGGTCTTCAAGGATCTCATCGGGGAAACGATGGAGGTTTACGTGGACGACATGCTAGTAAAGAGCGTCCACCGGCGCGACCACTTGGAAGACTTAGAAAAGTGCTTCCAGCTTCTCCGTCGCTTCCAGATGCGGCTCAACCCCAGCAAGTGTGCGTTTGGTGTGACGGCGGGGAAGTTTCTAGGTTTCATGGTAACCCATCGGGGAATCGAGGCCAACCCCGAGAAGATCAAGGCGTTGGAGGATATGTCGCCACCTCGCTCAATTAAGGAAGTACAACGCCTAAACGGGAGGATCGCAGCTCTGTCCCGTTTCTTATCACGGACAGGAGACAAGTACCTCCCCTTCTTCAAAATCCTCCGGGGAGCGCGACATTCAGGTTTCCAATGGACGGACGAGTGCCAGGTGGCCTTCGAGCTTCTCAAGCAGTACCTGGCTTCGCCACCGCTTCTGTCAAAGCCCACCCCCGGGGAAACTCTGTTCTTGTACCTGGCCGTATCGCCTACGGCTCTTAGCTCAGTGCTTGTGAAGGACGAAGGAGGAGTGCAACGCCCGATCTACTACCTCAGCAAAGTCCTCACCGATACCGAAACCAGATATCCGGCAGCAGACAAGACAGCCTTGGCTCTTGTCTTCTCGGCTAGAAAACTCAGACCCTACTTCCAGGCTCACACAGTCAAAGTATTGACGCAACTCCCATTACGGGCGATCCTCCAGAAGCCGGAGGTCTCGGGGAGACTTGTAAAGTGGGCCGTAGAACTCGGCGAATTCGACATCCAATTCCTGCCTCGCCCTGACATCAAGTCGCAGGTGCTCGCCGACTTCGTGGTAGAATACACCATCCCGCCAGAAACAACCCTCATCAAAGACACCGCAAGCACCCGGTGGACCCTCTATGTCGACGGCGCCTCGGGAGCTGAAGGGGCCGGAGCGGGATTGCTCCTTATGAGCCCCGAAGGGATCACCCTGGATTACGGACTCCGGCTAAAGTTCCCCGCAACAAATAACATCGCAGAATACGAAGCACTGATCGCCGGTCTCCGGCTCGCTATCGACTGCAAAGTTGAGAACCTAACGATTTATACAGACTCCCAACTCGTGGTCTCACAGGTTGAAGGAGATTACGAGGCTAAGAGCGAGCAGATGGCGAAATACCTCGCATTCGCAAAGTCGCTTCTCCAGAAGATCTCGTCATATCAGATCCTACACATCCCCCGAGAACAGAATACCAGGGCGGATGCTCTATCCAAGCTCGCCACCTCACCCTCCAGCTACCAGTCTCGAAGACGCCGAATCGAAGAAGTTGTGATCCCAAGCATTCAAGGGCCATGGGAAATCACAACCATCCACCAGGAGGAATCGTCCTGGATGGCCCCATTACGAGCCTACCTGGAGCAAGGGCACCTTCCTGAAGATCGCCTAGAGGCGCGAAGACTGCGAATGCGGGCTGCATCGTTCACCATTATAGACGGGGAGCTTTACAAACGGGCATTCTCAGGCCCATATCTGAAGTACCTGCCGGCAAGCGAGGCGGACTACGTACTCAGGGAAATACACGGAGGAGTCTGCGGAGAGCACCTAGGCGGGAAGGCATTAGCGCGGAAAATACTGCGTCAAGGCTTCTATTGGCCGACAATAAGAAAGGACGCGGCCGACTTTGTCCAGAGGTGCAAAAGCTGTCAGCTACACGCCAACATGCCTCATCAACCCCCGGTCTCACTTACCACGCTGCAGAGTGCGTGGCCATTCGCACAGTGGGGGATCGACCTCCTCGGTCCCCTACCACTAGCATCTGGACAGAGGAAGTTCATCATCCTAGCCATCGACTACTTCACCAAATGGGTGGAGGCAGAGCCCCTGGCCAAGATCACCGAAGAAAACGCCAAACAATTCGTCTGGAAAAGCATCGTTTGCCGCTTCGGCATCCCGGCTACGATCATTGCCGACAACGGCACTCAATTCACTGGGAAGTCCTTCACCAAGATGTGTGAGGATCTGAAAATCAACCTGCGCCACACAGCCGTGGCGCATCCACAAGCCAACGGACAAGTAGAAGTCACGAACCGCACTATCCTCAAAGGGCTGAAAACACGCTTGGAAGAAGCCGGGGGACAGTGGGTAGACGCGCTCCCAAATGTATTGTGGGCATATCGCACAACAGAAAGAACTCCTACAGGAGAGACACCTTATAACCTCTGTTACGGAACCGAAGCTGTCATCCCCGTCGACATCGGCGTTCCGAGTGCTCGAGTACTCACTTTCGATCCCAACAAGAATGATGGACTGCTCCGAGAAAACCTCGATCTAATCCCCGAAGTCCGGGACAACGCTGCTTACCGTGCTGCACTCTACCAAATGCGTGTAGCCCGGACCTACGACAGGAGGGTGAAGCCCAGACCAATCAACGTAGGAGATCTCGTCCTACGCAGCATCGAGGCCGCCGGTAAAGGTCCCCAAGGAGACAAGCTCTCAGCGGCCTGGGAAGGCCCGTACATAGTCACCGCAGTCGTAAAACCCGGAACATACAGACTCAGGACGGCGGAAGGGAAGACTTTGCCACGTACCTGGAACGCTCAGAACCTGCGCCGCTTTTACCAGTGATCCCAGGACCTCTACCATGTACTAAGCCACGAGCTCAAACTCGTGCAAACTTATCTTCAATTTCTGTACCAAGCCGCGAGCTCTGACTCGTGCAAATCTATCTTATAACTTGTGTAAAAGCCGCGAGTTCAGACTCGTGCACCTATCTTATCTTACTTAAAGCTGTGCACCGAACGATTTCTTGTTGAAAAATTATGTTTTGAGACCTTCACACACTTAAGAAAACCTTTGCAACGAGGCCCTGCCTCGGGGGCTTTGCACCGCCGTCGATTGAAGGTTCGCCCTTCTCCTCCGCCGTCAAGTCCCAACGTCGTAGGGGCCTGCCCCCCTTACGTACCCCCCCGGTTTGAATACACCAGCTATTCACCGGCCACTTCGAGGCCCTGCCTCGGGGGCTTTGCACCGCCGTTGATTGAAGGTCCGCCCTTCTCCTCCGCCGTCAAGTCCCAGCGTCGTAGGGGCCTGCCCCCCTTACGTACGCCTCCGGTTTGAATACACCAGCTATTCACCGGCCACTTCGGGGCCCTGCCCCGGGGACTTTGCACCGCCGTCGATTGAAGGTTCGCCCTTCTCCTCCGCCGTCGAGTCCCGGTGACGTCGGGGCCTGCCCCCCCTGCGTTCACCCACGGTTTGAATACAAACGCTATTCACCGGCCAAGCCGCGAGCCCGACTCGTGCAAGAAAGCCGCAAGCACAGACTTGCGCGAGCTAAATTTTCTATTGTGAAAAAAAGCCGCGGGCTCAGAACCGCGCAAGCTAATCTGTCACTTTGCAGAGACCCCACAGTCCACGCGGATATCAGAACCTGGCAGCAAGCCCACGACAATCACAGGGAACCAGCACCCTCCGACACCAACTCCTACCTAAAAAAGCGCCACACAGAGGACAAGGGGTAAAGCCGCCGAAGAAAAATCAAAACCTTCGAACTCCTCGCTCAGGAATTCGGACTCCGAAGGTTTGGGGGGCTTATGTTGTACACCCGTGAAGGCCTCAGGATGCACCCAAAGGAAACCTCGCAGAAGAGAGATGGGGGGTAGCGATCGAAGCACGCACGAGCCCCAGATATGTACGTGATCGCGCGCAAAAGCGCACGGCAGCACGTGGGCTGCACCACTCGCCGCAGGGAGATGGCCCGAACACGCCCCGACCGCACCACCTTGGGGGGGCCCGGCTCATTCGCATCCCCCAAGGGGGGTGGCCGGCCAAGTCGCACCCCTCAAGGGGGGTACGGGCCGACCACACCCCCGAGGGGGTACGAGCCGGCTACACCCCCCAAGGGGGAGCCGCACCCCCCAAGGGGGTGCGGCCCGGCCACACCCCTTGAGGGGTGCGGCCAAGCCGCACCCCCCAAGGGGTGCGGCCCAGTCGCACCCCCCAAGGGGTGCGGCCCAGCCGCACCCCTTGTGGGGTGCGGCCAAGCCGCACCCCCCAAGGGGGTGCGGCCAAGCCGCACCCCCCAAGGGGGTGCGGCCAAGCCGCACCCCCAAGGGGTGCGGCCCAGCCGCACCCCTTGTGGGGTGCGGCCTAGCCGCACCCCTTGTGGGGTGCTGCCAAGCCGCACCCCTTGGGGTGCGGCCAGTCCGCACCCTCCCCACTCGGGGGTGCGCGGCCGTGCCCACTCCTTCTAGGGGTGCGGTCCGGCATCCGCTCCCCTCCGGAGGACTTCAACCGCTCGCTAGGGAGCGGCTCCTCGATTCGCCGTCCGTCCGAGGCATCTCCCGGGGCCCGTCGCGCATTCGGGGAGCTTCAGCGCTAACCCGCGCTCAGAACATTTCTGAACGCAGTCGGGAAGTCTTCTCACTTTTTGTCTTTCCGGCTTCTCACTTTTTGTCTTTCCGGCTTCTCACATTTTGGATTTCAGGCTTCTCACTTTTCAGGAACAGTTAGTCGCCTTTTTCACCTCCAACAGGACTGCCCGAACTGCCCAATCTGCCCAAGCTGCCCGAGGGGCAAGGTGGTCATTTACGAAAAATAGTGATCCGAGGGCCCCAAACTGGAGAATATGATTCGTCCACCGAGCATTTATGGAAACTGCCAACGGCAAAATTACCGGGCCGCCCCCGACAAAAACTATAAAAGGAGCCCCATGGCTTCATTTGAAGAGGACCTGGACTTCTGGACTCGGGAGAGCTCCTTGCAGACTTTTGCGGAATTCTCCTTCGGCACTTGGAATTCTCCTTCGGCACTTGAAGATCTTCTTCGGGACTTGAAGATCTCCTTCGGGACTTGAAGATCTTCATCTTCCGGAAAGGCGACTAGCCTTCTCGATTCCGAAAGGCGACAAGCAGTTCTCAGAAGAGGAAGACGACGAGCCTTCTCGATTCCGAAAGGCGACAAGCAGTTCTCAGAAGAGAAAGACGACGAGCCTTCTCGATTCCGAAAGGCGACAAGCAGTTCTCAGAAGAGGAAGACGACTAGCCTTCTCGATTCCGAAAGGCGACAAGCAGTTCTCAGAAGAGAAAGACGACGAGCCTTCTCGATTCCGAAAGGCGACAAGCAGTTCTCAGAAGAGAAAGACGACGAGCCTTCTCGATTCCGAAAGGCGACGAGCAGTTCTCAGAAGAGAAAAGCGACTAGCCTTCCCGCTTCCGAAAGGCGATTAGCAGTCTTTGAGGGGAAAAGGACTTAGTTTTTTCGTGAGGTGGCCTGTCACCCTCGAAGCTCTCTTTCTCCAAATATTGTAACGAGCAGCGGTCTGTCGCGCTCGAGTTCTAGCTTCCAAGTTGTAACTCCTCCAGAAGATAGTGAAGTTTGGTCGGCACAGCTCCGGCCGCGTGGTTTTTTACCCTTTCCGGGTTTTCCACGTTAAAAAGTCTCTGCGTACTCAACGAACCTCTAATTGACTGTTTGCGCGCTTAGCTTGCTCACGAGCTAAGGCGGTTCAAGTGAACCAGTCTACCAAGAGCCCTAAGCGTTCCGCAACAATTATAGAGAAATGCCTCCTATGTTTTCATGTGTTGCAGCTTTAAATCCATTATTAGGTGTAGAAGGTGTCGAAAAACTTTTAGATGAAATAAATAATAATTTGCACATAGATTTAAATTCGTCGGATTATGAAGATACTTACGTTTCAAATTTTAATAGTTTAACAAATTTTTATAATCATTATTATGAATTATTTGGCTCGCGGGTGAGAGAAGATATTACACACACTCAAATCACCGATAGTTTTAAAAATGTCATTTTTGAAATTGCGTCTAGAAAATAATCGCGAACATCTAGTACGTTAAATGAGTTAGGATTATATACTAAAATACATTTTAGAGATTTTATGAGTGATTTTGAAGTTGAAAATTTTAATATATTAGAATGGTGGAAAAAATAAAGCGAATACGTATCCTATTTTGGCCTTAATTACCCGAGATATTCTAACTATCCAAGCTAGTACAGTAGCTTTGAAATCTGCTTTTTCTTTAAGTGGTAGGATTTTGAACGAACGTCGGAGTCGACTTAACGAAGAGTCGTTAGAGATTTGCATTTGCTACAAAGACTACTTGGATGCGCAGAACCGAGAACAACACATTGCCTCTATCGAAGATAGCTCATCAGAGGTTGAAGAAGACTTAAGTACATTGGATTTAAACGACGAAGTTTGATTATTGCTATTTTTCAATGTAATATTTGGAGATTTAAGGTTTTTTAAAGTTGTAGTATTTTAATTTATTGTTTAGTTTTAGACTTATTAATGCAAGTAAAAGTTTTTATGTTTTTAAAATCTTGTACATCAATCTTGATAATATTAATAACAAAAAATTCTTTTTCTTTATATTTGGTCAAAATATATTGTAGATGTGCTTTGGTTAAATATATTTTTTTCTTTAAATTTTTAATTTCTTTAAATTTAAAATTTAGTAAAATTTATTATTATTATAATAAAATGTTATATTTTAAAAATAGAATATAAAATTTTAATAAAAAACTTAAAAGAATATGTTATATCTTGTACGCTGGCTATTGGCTAGGAGTTTTAAGTTTTAACCAGGCCCAGGCTTAAGCCTGGACCAGCCTGGCCCTGGCAGATAGACCCTTTCAGACCCTCCTTTGCAAGGAGGGTCTAGGACTGGCCTGGGCCTGGCAAAAGTCAGGCCCAGGCCTGGGCCTGGACTAGTAAAAGCCCGGGTCTGGCCTGGGCCTACCAGGCCTTATGTGCATGCCTACTTGAGCTTCTCCCTCCTTATTGAATCTCCATCTCCTCCCTACTTGAGCTTCTCCAAGAAACCATGGCCGACTACAGATCATCCCAGCTATGGATGCTATCTCCTCTCCAAAGCCCAAGCTCCGAAGATCTTCCACCAAGCCGCAGTTTCTCCAGATTTCTCCTCCTCTCAAGCAGGATCCACCCCCGACGAAGCTCAACTCCGCCATCTCCTCCATTGTCGAACACCCCTCCAGCCAATGGAACATCGATCTCCCCTCTTCGACGTTCTCTTCTTCCTCCGACGAGATGCTACTTTCACAACTCTGATTGTCCACTCTGGATCCAGACCTCCTCCATTTCAGCAACTCAAACTGCTGCACTCCTTGTTTTCCAGCAACCGTCGAGCTCTCCTCGACCTCCGTTGACTCCTAGCCGGCGGACTCCTTCAGAGAACTCTTGATCTGATAGAGTTCTCTTATCTACTCTTTTTCCGGCGAGTGGTAGATCCGAAACAGCAACTCCATTTTCTGGCGAGCTGTAGATCCGAAACAACTCCATTTTTTGGCGAGCGGTAGATACGAAACAACAACTCCATTTTCCGACGAGCGGTAGACCCGAAATAGCAACTCCATTTTCTGGCGAGCGGTAGATTCGAAACAACAACTCTGTTTCCTCCACTTTTTTCTGGCAACTACAGCATGACTGAAAGTCGATCTCCTCCCGATGAGATTAGGGTCGGCGAGATTTGATAATGGTCGGAAGCGACGCTCAAATGCCATCATCGTGGCAATTGGTAGTATGAATGGACACCCGATGAGTTCTTCGTCGACTCCTCCCTCCACATAGATCATAGGTTTTCAATTGTAGAAACCTTCTCACAAAGATCTCATTTTTCTGGCCACCTGCGGACACACGAGCGTAGTCGTGCCCGGCGTGGCCACAAATCATTTTGAGCGGATCCTTGCGACCACACTCCGCGAGTCTCGGGGTGCGACATGATGATAAATAAATATTATTGCACACACGGTCGGAACAATGACGGCCGCGCGACCGTAAATTGTATTTTTGTGTGCCCGGATGAAACAAAAATGATCGCGTGTCAGTGAATAAATATTAATGCGCGCGCAATCGAAACAACGACGATCGCGTGATGACAAATAATATTGATGCGTGCGCGATCGAAACAACGATGATCGGGTGTCGATTAATAAATGTTAATACACGCGCGATTGAAACAACGACGTCCGCGCGACGACAATTAATATTGATGCATGTGCAGTTGAAATAACGACGATAGTCCAACGGTAAATAATATTGATGCGCACGATCAAATAATGACGGTCATATGTCAATAAAGGATAACGATGCGCATGATAAAAATAACAACGCTCGCGCATCGATAAATTATATTAAATTGTGCGGTGAGATCGATGGTGGATCTCGTGATTAAACTCGCGGTGATCATGCGATGGAAATAAGCAGTGGAGCTTGCAGCAAAGACTGACGACGATGATGGAATCAATCACATTATTATATAGTTTGGATTTAGGGTAGAATTGTCAAATCAAGGACGCATCGCTGATTTAAATAATATTTTAGCAATGACTCGATGCCTTATAGGTCATAGTCGCATCCACCAACAAGTGATGCGTATGAGGTGGACAATTCCAAAACCTTGATTAGATCCAAGATATTAACCTTATAAGTGTTTAAGTAAGTCCAACGATCGCGTGATGGAATCAACGATGATCGTGCATTAGTGGTAGTAATGGAGCTTGCGGCGGAGACCTTCGACGATGAAGATTCCTAGTCTATAAATGCTTAGTCGACTTGGGGTAGAATAACTGAACAGATGACATTAGCGTTACCCACTTCAAGATAAATTATCAACGACATAATGTCTGTTAAATCATTGTCGTGCCGCCAACCATATGAGGCGGCTAACCCAAATCTTATTCTAGGTCTGGGAAGTGGTTAGGATCCCTAATCTGAGGCGTTTATCACACTTAAGCATATAATTATATATAACCATTTAATGGTTCGATGAATTTTACAGATGTGAGATTTGTGTATTGTTTTGGATGAGTAGAGTAGCAAGTTGTTCGCCTCCCCTAGTTGGTGCCCTACACTGTATGTAGCTCTGCTTGTATGAAATGATATTGTGTGTGAATGTATGTGGCGGGGTCGCTGACTCTACCAGTGGCACACTCTGGAGGGTTAGGGCAATGACTCTAGGATAACATCATGGTCGAACAACAACGTGCACCCTAGCCTAATTTGTTGTTTATGTAGGTGTTAGCCACCTGGAGTTCGACCTGAGCTATGCCTCAGTTCTTTTGTTTGTTCCACCAGTATGGAAAAAGACTGAGTACGGTCTCGGACAGCTGTACGTATGACCTAGGGATGGTTGTGCTTAAATACCATAGAAGTGGTCAGGATGTGCCACTACCACCATTTGGCCATGATGGTGGTGCTTGTGGGCTTAGCTACCCCACGAATAAGTGTCTCAATCGTAAGTTTGTACTTGATTTCGATCGAGTGCTTGCGTCTCGATACTATTTGAATTGTTAAGGTTATGTCAACATAGATTTCATGTGCACCTGTGATGATGATGTTAATCACGGTTGGGTTTATTCTTTTACTACTACTGCTCATAATGTACCCTGATTGGGGTGTGATGGTTGTTTGCTTAGCACCATCGTCGGTTCATAGCTTAGAAGAGAATGATGGGAGAGGGTTGAGATGTTCATACCTCTACTCTTTCGTTATTCCCTTCTTTGTTGTGGATTGATGATGGTGTGCGATAAAATCCCCTAGTCGTGCCTAGTTTCCGAATGGGGGGGGGGGGGGGGGGGGGGGGGTATTACATTATGTATGATTTTGGTTAACTTGTTTCCTAAAAATCAAAATTATAGAAAATTTACAAAGAAATTCAAAAACACCAAAACATATTCATATTTAATATTCACCTTGAAAGCCATTGTTTATGAGTTAGTTGGTCTAAATGCGTAGTATGTCTATAATCATTTGTTGGTGTTTCCATGGTGATCTGGAAGTGGTCAAGTATCTAGTCTCACTGCCAACGCGATATGAGCCTATGGGGTCACACACAAGAGTGTTTGGAGAAGTTGGAGGAAGAATTGTGTTGGCTTTACTCATATTGGATATGAGTGAAGGACCAATCCTACGACTTATTTGAATCGGGTCGAGTCAACTGAATGCTCCACAGGTATTGTGAATATTGTATGGAGCGTGTTGACAAGTGTTCGAATTCAAAGTGCGTCCAGCCCGTTCGACGAACGGCCAGCCCGTTCGACGAACGGCCAGCCCGTTCGACGAACGGCCAGCCCGTTCGACGAACGGCCAGCGCATTCGGCCAGCCCGTTTGACGAACGACCAGTGCGTTCGACGAATGCTAGCCAGTTCATCGAACGCAGTATTCGACGAATTCTGTTTGCTTCAATTTATGTCGTGGCTGTGCAGATAGCTTCTCTTTTTTGCCTGGATATAAAAAGAATGCGATTCTTTTGACCTATGTATGCGATCTGTTTTGCGAAAGACTGAGAGCGATGGAAGAGTTCCGCCAAAAGCTTCTGACGGAAGAGTTCCGTCCGACCGCCGCCGCCGCCTCTTCTTGTAGTCGGACCTAGCAGTCCGTGGAAGACGCTGAGGGCTTTCTTCTCTCCGACCTAGATCTTGTGCGAAAAGAGGCTAGGGTTCTTCAACGCTCGTGTGGACTGCTATAGAGGCACGTATATACTTTCTGTGCTAGGAACTCAGCCGCATGATCTCAGATCTGCTATTGGAGCATCTTGGTTGAGTATCGACTCAATCCCCTTCAGGTATATCACAATGCGTTATTGCTTTATTGATTTCTTGAATCATGAAATCGCAAGATCCTTGAACTGTTTAGGGTTGTTCTTGTTTTTTTTATTCCGCTGCGCATATTTGATATGCATTTATCATTCTGAATGGTAAGTAGAAAACCCAACAATGGTATCAGAGGGAGGTTTGCGATCTAATGCGTGTAAATCAAAAATTTAGAAGTGTTCTAAATGTCTGGATTTCCTCCTGGGTGTTTGGATTCCGATGAAGTGTTCTAACTTGGAACCCCGCCAGGAACGCATGTGATTGCATTGCGATTTCATTGTTTCAGAAATTGTTTCTCCTTTGCAGTAACCGTCCCTCAAAATGGTTTGTGAAACCAAATGTCATGGATTTTGAATCTAACATTGAGAGACGAGCTTGTCTACTGCATAAGTGGAGTTGTTTTTGCCTGTGTCAAATGCATGTAAATCTGGATATTTAGAAGTATTCTAAATGCTCAGATTTAGCCCTTTCTATCAAAGCGTTGATAATTTTATTTTGTGCACATCTGAGATGTATTTGGTTTGTGAATGTTGTAATTTTGTAAATATGCACATTGATTAATTGTTAATCATTTTTATAAAAATCCCTTATCCAATATTAAGTATAGGGATGCCTTCCAATGGATGACACTCTTCCTGCCTCGATCGATGAAGTGTGGGCTTGCCAAAGCAAGGTGCATTAATCTATCTTGGTAAGGGTGTGAGCGGATAATTGTGATATCACATTGTCGATATCAGGTCCAACTTAACTAGGTGACCTCAGAAGTTGAGTGCCTAGAGGCATTGGGTTGGCATGCACTATATGATGGATGCGAATAAAATGTTATTCACCAACCATACAAGAGTTGCATAGTGATGCAATTGGCAAGTGTTGCCTACCTAAATAACCACATTATGAGAGGAACGCCAAAGCGGACTCATTGTGTTGGTGAAATACGGATCTTGTCCACTAAGAGAGTAGCTCGTATAAACTCTCCGAATCGATATTAAGGGTTATCGATTTGATTAAAATAGTGGGAGCGCTTTTAATAAAAGTCCTTATTAAAATAAAATATATTTTGAAATGTAGTACTAAAAGGTTTTGCAAATTTATTGTAGAATTTCCATGGAAAATACTTCACACTCCACGTTGTCCCTGAGAGCCATCCTTGAGAAGGACAAGCTCAATGGGATGAACTTCCTCGACTGGTATAGGAACCTGAGAATTGTTCTCCAGCAAGAGCGTAAGCTCTATTTCTTGGAAGAGGATCCCCCATCAGAGCCGCCGGAACTCGTCCCGTGCCAACAAAGATGCTTACAAGAAGTATCAGGATGATACCTTGGATGTGGAATGCCTCATGCTTGCTACCATGTCCTCTGAGCTTCAGAAGCAACACGAGAGCATGTGTGGTTATGAGATAGTCGAGCACCTCAAGAAAATGTTCGAGGGGCAAGCTCGACAAGAGAGGTTTGACATATCCAAAGCATTATTTCAGTGCAAGATGGGAGCTCGAGACTCAGTAGGGACTCACGTACTCAAGATGATTGAGTATATAGAGAACCTTGAAAGACTGGGTTTTCCCATGGGCCAAGAGTTGGCCACAGATCTGATCCTGCAATCGTTGCCGAACAGTTATGAGCAGTTTATCTTGAACTATAACATGAATGAAATAGACAAGACACTGCCCGAGTTCCTAGGCATGTTGAGAACTACTGAAAATAACATGAAGAAAGTCAAGCCTGTTAGCCCCATACTGATGGTGCATAAAGGAAAGGGCAAGGCCAAGGGATCCAAGAAGACAAAGATAGGATCTAAGTCTCATCTTGATCCCAAATCTTCTGCACTGAAAAGGAAAGGTCTGGCGAAGGAAGTGATAGTGAGGTTAGATCTTAGATTTACTCTAGAGGGGGGGGGGGGGGGGGGGAATGAAGTATTAAAAAGTTTTTCACTTAATTTTTATAGCGGAATTGAAATAGTGATACTTATATGTGTATTGGAGAGTGAGTTATAAAAGAAAATAATGAAACACAGCACACAACACAGTACATAAAATCACACAAACATAGAGGACACAAGGATTTATAGTAATTCCCCAATCAACCTGGGTACATCTACTCTTCTACAACCCTTGGTAGGATTCCACTAGGTTTTTGATCAGGTGCCCTATCACCAATGGATTTTTGATCAGGTGTCCGAACATCAATGAGCTTTTGATCAGGTGCTCTAACCAAACTACAGGTTTTTGTTCAGGTGCCCTGCCACCAAGGGGTTAACTTTTGAAGGGAGTTAGAACCCTGTACAGAATGGGATAAAGAGGGTTTAGATGTTCTTCTCTGTTAATAATCTGAGAGAAGACTAGTGGATATTGATGTTGTAAAGCTCCCCCCGTCTGATTGAAATTCTTGATAGTTTGAGGATGGAGCTTTCTCTTGAATGTAGAATATCTTCCTTGATAGCTGGTGGATGTGAGAGACCAAGGTTTCCCAGATTGTTTGTTGCTCTTGAAGATCTAGAAACTTGCAGCAGAGACTGAGAGAAGGTGTTGATGTTCTCAGAGAATGAAAGGTGCTGCTTGAGGAAGATGAAGATCTGAAAGCTTTTAGTTTTTCTTCCTGTATTTCTTTTTCCCGACTCCTTTCTCTTTCTCTTACCGTGCTAAATAATAAATGTTGTATATGTTCTTCTTCCTTTTTCCTTTGATAATATATCTCTGATTTGAATTTCAAATCTCTGAATAAGGAATAAAATATTCTGAATTGAATGTTTCCTTGGAACTGCAAATTGATATTTAATTCCTATTCCTTTTTAATTAATGTATCCTTTTCCGCCAAACGACTATTTTCTCGGGAAGAGAATGGAAAGGAATAAAATAAAAAGGAAGGATATAATCCTTGACTTATCTGGTAGGAATAGATCCGTTGCTGATAATCTGAGTTCAGAGAATCGAATAAAAATAATCCTTCTGAAATACTGAACTGAATAGAAATTTTGTTGATCTGAACAAAATCGTCGAACACAATCTAAAGTTCATCGATCTGAAACATAAACTGCTTAAATCTGCCTGGAAGAACTGAGTTCGTCAATCTGAGCATCTTGTTACTTATTCTTCGAGCGCAGAGCTGAGTTCGTCGAACGCTGAGACTTGGGAGGTTCGTCGAATGCTGAGACTTAGTCAACCGCTGAGACTGAAGTTCATCAACCGCTGAGATGCTGGAAAACTGAGTGCGTCGAGCAGGAGAGCAAGTTCGTCGAACACAGAGAGGAGTTCGTCGAACGCAGAATGAGTTCGTCGAACGCAGAACCTTGGCAAAGTTCGTCGAACTAGAGCATGCCATTCGTCGAACGCAGGATGGAGTTCGTTGAACGCAGTATGGAGTTCGCCGAATGCAAAAAACTTATCTTTTCCTTAGTTCTAACAGCCTAAAACCTTGACCCTTGGACTATACAATTGGGGTCAAGTTAGTCCTAATAAACAGATAGTTATCCTAGCCCAAATCAGTAATAGGGTTGTTCCAACAATCTCCCCCTATTTGGGTTAGGACACTATTTGACAAAAATTGAACAATAAAACAAACAACAAAACAACAAAGCATATATATTTGACAGATTTTAAATATTTCAGTAGATATAAAATATGATACTCTGAGTTTTGAAATTTTACATTGAAAACAGAAATAATAAAAATAAATAACCAGACCTTTTGTCTTTCTCTGAATTCTGACATTGTCTTCAGGTTTCTGAATTTGATTATCTGAGCTGTATATGCTATTTCAAACAATATTTTTGAATCTGCATTTTCAGCTTTAGCTTTTGTTGATCTGAACTGTAGCAATAACTGAATCTGCTTTGCTACCAATCTGTCATATCTGAATTTCTGAATCAAAACTGCTGTGAGCTTCTTCATCAAGAACTGATTTTTTTTTTTCATACAACATCTCCCCTTGAAACTTGAGCATCTTCAAAAAGCATCTCCCCCTATCAAAAAGAGGAGAGCATCTCCCCCTAACAAAAAGGAGTTTCTTCAAAACAAATCCCCCTGCCATAAAGGGGCTTCTTCATGAAACATCTCCCCCTGCCTAGTTTCAGGAAGGCTTGAAGTTAGGCCCCTAGAAGAAGGGACAATTGAATAGGAGGTAGGGAAGGATGCAATCTTTTTGAAGAAAAATTGCTATTGTTCCCGCAAAAAAAAAAAAAAGATCAAGTGCAAAGGAACTGGAAGGGAGAAGCAAATTCTATAGGCATATAGTTAAAATGAAATAAAAGATTTGATTATAAGGAAATTCGAGAAACAAAAGGCTTCATCAAAACTGCGTCCGACGAAAAATAATTTTTCGTCGATCTCAGTTCGACGATCTAGATGACTTCGTCGATCTCCGTACGACGAACGACTAGGTTTCGTCGATCTCAGTTCGATGAAGAGATGAGATAAGTAGAAAATTTAATCTTTAATTGATTGAATCTCAATCTATCATACCTAGCTGATTTATAAAGAAGATATGTTTCTTTTCATCCAAGGGTTTGGTGAAAATATCAGCCCTTTGCAAATCAGTAGAAATGAATTGTAGGCAAATTTTATTTTTATCCACATTATCTCGGATAAAGTGGTGCCTAATTTCTATGTGTTTAGTCCTACTATGGAGTACTGGATTTTGTGTTATTGATATTGCACTAGTATTGTCACAAAATATAATTGAATTATTTAAGTTGATACCATAATCTAGAAGTTGATTTTGTATCCACAGTATCTGTGAGCAGCAACTGCCTGCAACAATATATTCTGCTTCTGCTGTTGATGTAGACACAGATGTCTGTTTCTTACAAAACCAAGACACAAGCATATCACCAAGAAACTGACAAGTTCCTAATGTGCTTTTCCTGTCTACTCTACATCCAGCATAATCAGAATATGAGAATCCAGTTAATTCAAATTCTAAAGCTGTTGGATACCAGAGTCCTAGATTTGGACAACCCTTTATATATCTCAAAATTCTTTTTAATAAAATTAGGTGAGATTCTTTGGGGTTAACTTGGAACCTAACACAAATACAGGTAGCAAACATTATATCAGGCCTACTTGCTGTTAAATAAAGTAATGAGCCAACAATTGCTCTATATACTTTCTGATCAACAGGTTTCCCTGATTCATCATTATCTACAACAACATTGGAGGGCATGAGTGTTTTCATGGTGGAAGCATCAGACATACCAAATCTTTTCACTAATTCCTTAGCATACTTGGATTGTGATATGAATATGCCATTTGGAGTTTGCTTCACTTGAAGACCAAGGAAGTAAGATAACTCACCCATACTACTCATTTCAAATTTTGATTGCATTAGGTTAGAAAACCTTTTGCATAGATTTTAATCAGTAGAGCCAAATATGATATCATCTACATATATTTGAACTAGTAATGTTTGATTTTTATGTATCCTGAAAAATAGGGTTTTATCAACAATGCCTCTACAGAAATTGTTCTCCAAAAGAAAATTAGCTAAGGTATCATACCATGTTCTGGGAGCTTGCTTGAGACCATAGAGAGCTTTATTAAGCTTAAATACATAAGAAGAGTAAGTTGGAGAGATAAAACCTGGTGGTTATTCCAAATAAACTTCTTCTTTGATGTCTCCATTCAAGAATGCACTCTTCACATCCATCTGATATACTCTGAATTTCTTGAATACAGCAAAGGCCAGAAAAATCCTGATAGCTTCAAGTCTTACAACAGGAGCAAAGGTCTGATCATAGTCAATTCCTTCTTCCTGTGAATATCCTTGGGCTACCAATCTTGCTTTTCTGACTATGTTGCCTTGATCATCTAGCTTGTTCCTGAAGACCCATTTGGTGCCAATGACTAGATGGCCTTTTGGTCTTGGAACCAAATCCCAAACCTTGTTCCTTTCAAATTGGTTGAGCTCCTCTTGCATTACAAGAATCCAGTTTGAATCTTGTTCTGCATCTTTTATGGTTTGAGGTTCAACTTGTGATATGAAACAAGTGTGCATCTGATTTTGGTGTAGTTGATGCCTTATTTGAACACATGCTGAAATATCTCCAATGATTTGGGATATTGGACGATCTCTAACTGTGATGTGATCAACAGTTGGAGTTGGTTCAACAATGATTTCTTCTTGAGGGACTTGTTCAGTTGTCATTTGATTTGAACTGTCAGCAAGATCTGGATTATCCTCTTCTTCACTGTCTTTAATTATTTCATTTGATGGAAGTAGGGAATCTTCATTCTGTAGATTTAGTCCATTTAGTTCTTCACATAGGACTGGTACCTGCAAAGTATCTTTGGTAGAGGTGGTATTCCTCTCCTCAATTAACATGTTAGTTTCATCAAAAGATACATGCATGGACTCTTCTATCTTAAGAGTAGATTTGTTGTAAACTCTGTATGCTTTACTAGAAAGAGAATATCCAAGGAATATGCCTTCAGCAGCTTTTGCTTCAAACTTCCTTAGATACTTCTTGTCATTGTTATGCAAATAGCATTTACAGCCAAATATCTTAAAATAGTTAACCTTAGGCTTTTTATTCTTGAGTAATTCATAGAGAATTTTACCCTTAAGCTTATGTATCAGGCTTCTGTTCAACACAGTTTATTGTGTTCACTGCCTCTGCCCAAAAATAGATTGGCAAGTGAGCATCAGCAAGCAATGTAGTTGCTGATTCAATTAGGGTTCTATTTTTCCTTTCAGCTACCCCATTTTGTTGAGGAGTTCTAGGAGCAGAGAAACATTGCCTGATCCCTTCTTTTCCACAGAATTCTCTCATCAGAAGAGATTCAAACTCAGTGCCATGATCACTTCTGATCAATGCAACTAGAGTAGAGTACTCAATCTTGATGAACCTGAAAAAGTCTGTCAGAACACTGAAGGTGTCATACTTGTTCCTAAGAAAGAACACCCAAGTGAATCTTGAGAAGTCATCTACAATAACTAGAGAGTAATGCTTCCCTCCTAGATTTTGTATTGCAGTGGGTCCAAAAAGATCCAAATGCTGTAAATACAAAATTCTAGGTGAATCACTCTTGGATAAAGATTTAAAACTACTCTTGGTCTGCTTACCTAATTGACAAGTCCTGCAGAGTCCTTCCTTCTTGTATGAACCAAAAGGCAGTCCTCTAACAAGATTGTCCTTAGAAAGCTTAGATATAGTTCTAAGGTTAATATGTCCTAGCCTTTTATGCCATAATTCATTTGTTTTACTTATAGAATTAAATAAACAAATATCAGAATTGGCAGAGTCAAAATTGACTAAATAAATGTTTCCATGTCTAATACCAGATAACACATTTATGTTTTTATTATTGGTAATAATACATAAGGAATGGTTAAAGGTTACCTGATAACCTTCATCACATAACTGGCTTATGCTGATAAGGTTGTGCTTGAGACCCTTGACATAAGCTACCTCCTTGAAGGTAACTGCTCCAACTTTGATCTTCCCATATCCTTTGGTTTGTCCACAGTTGGAGTCTCCAAAGATCACCTTGGGTCCAAGCTTTGCCTTGTAGTTGCTCAGGTTGGCCTTGTTTCCTGTCATGTGCTTTGAGCATCCACTATCCAAATACCATTGTTCATTTTTGCTTGGATAGCCTTGTACCTGCAATACAGAAAATATTCTAGTTGTTCTTGACCCAGACTACCTTGGGTCCTTTTGTTTTTCCACAAAATTCTGAAATGAAAGACATCTCAGGCTGATCCTTATAACCTTGTGGATGATATCTCCTTGGAGAAATTATCCACTCAGTGAAAGGATTCTTAGTATGTGAAGAATAAAAATTCTTTAGATTTTTAGTATGTTTTCCGTTCGATGAATTTGGATGAATTCGTCGATCGCCGTTCGACAAAGTAAAGTGCTTTTGTCGAGCGCTGTTCGAATAATAACTATATTGAATATCTGTCTTCAGAGTTCGTCGATCTCCGTTCGACGAAATGAATTGATTTCGTCGAGCTTAGTTCGACGAATTCTGCTGAATTCCTTTATTCTTAACAACCTTGCTTGAAATGTTTTTATCTACTTTTACTACCTCTTTGCTCTTGGCAGAGATGAACTTTATTTGTGTAGAAAGTATGTTCTTCTTAATAAGAGGTGTCTCACTTGATGATTCACCTAAGCCCAGTTTGCCACTTAATTTGGCATTCACTGTACTTGTGATGCCCATCAGTTTGATGCTTCTCCCATTTAGGGATTCTTCAAATTTCTTAG
Source organism: Dactylorhiza incarnata (assembly GCA_033032865.1). Lineage (NCBI taxonomy): Eukaryota > Viridiplantae > Streptophyta > Magnoliopsida > Asparagales > Orchidaceae > Dactylorhiza > Dactylorhiza incarnata. The sequence continues at coordinate 1,153,541 of JAWHQI010000343.1, read as the reverse complement.
CTTCAAGCAACTTGTTCTCAATGAGAGCAATGTGTTCTCTGGAGTCAGCCAATTCTTTCTTAAGAATAACATTTTCTTCACTTAGTTGGTTCATTTCAGCCAACTTATTTCTGAGAGAGATTATTTCCTTCTCAGATTTGATTAAGTCAAAGCAAAGAACTTTGAATTCATCTTTGAATTCATTTGAATTGAAATCAAAGTTTGAGATTACCTGATCATCATCATTGTCAGACTCTAATTCATCTGAGTTGTTTGCCGAGGCATTGATAGCCATCATGCAGAAGCTTCTTTCATCATCATCATCATCATCATCATCATCATCATCATCATCATCATCATCATCATCATCATCATCATCATCATCATCATCATCATCATCATCATCATCATCATCATCATCATCATCATCATCATCATCATCATCATCATCATCATCATCATCATCATCATCATCATTATCATCATCATCATCATCATCATCATCATCATCATCATCATCATCATCATCATCATCATCATCATCATCATCATCATCATCATCATCATCATCATCATCATCATCATCATCATCATCATCATCATCATCATCATCATCATCATCATCATCATCATCATCATCATCATCATCATCATCATCATCATCATCATCATCATCATCATCATCACTGGAGCTGGATGAAGATGCATTTTCTGACTCACTGCTTGAGTCATAAATAACCATCAAGCATTGGTCTTTTTCCTTTGACTCTTCTTCATCTTCAGAGGAACTGGATGAAGACTCTGAATCAGTTTCACTCCATGATTCTCCTACAAACCCTCTTCCCTTATGCTTGTGTTTGTGGGATGATGGCTTGCTGGAGTGCCTTTTCTCTTCTTTGTCTTTTCTCTTTTCCTTCTTTTGATTCTCTGGACACTTAGGCAGAATGTGTCCAGGTTTCCTGCAACCAAAGCAAATAATTTCTTTAGAATTTGATTTATCATACCTTGGCTTTTCTCTTGATCTGGAATCCTTCTTTCTGATGTCCTTCTTAGCCATCTTGTAGAATCTCTTTGCTAGTAGGCTCATGAACTCCACATCTCTTGGAGCTTTTTCTTTCTCTTCAGTAGCTTGGAAAGCTATGCTTCTCCCCTTATTAGATGCTGGAGATAAGGCAGATTGTTCATCTTCTCTAGTTTTGATAAGCTGCTCATAGGATTTATGTTTGCCTAACAAGCTCTCAGTGGAGATCTCATTAAGGCTTCTAGCTTCCTTGATTGGCCAGATCCTAGAGTCCCATGTGCTGGGGAAGCACATAAGGATCTTATCATTCACTTATGTGATAGAGATCACTTTGTCTAAAGATTTCAGCTTATTGATTATGAGACTGAGTCTATTGTACATATCAGCCACTGTCTCAGTTTCTCCTTTCTTGAAGTTTTCATACTGAGAAATACGGTGGTATCTTCTATCTTTTCTTTCATCTGCTGATCCTTCAACCATGTTGTTGAGTGAGATCCAGATTTCCCTTGCTGAAGTGCATTCCACAACTTTTTGGAAAATGTCATCTGACATTGTTTGTGCCAAAATATTCATTGCCTTGGCATCTGCACTTCTCTGCATCTTTTGAGCATCTGTCCACTCAGGTGGTGGAACACCATTGTTGTTAGTTGGTGCTTCAGCACTTGTTGTTGCTGTAGGAGTAGGAGGTCCTGTCAATATAACATTAAAAATGTCTTCATCAATAAAATTCATGTACAACCTGATCCTTGCCTTCCATAGTGCATATTTATTTAGATTGCACATAGGAGGTCTTGTGCTTGAATATTCTTTGTTCTGTGCCATGAGTTTTTAAGCAAAAGAAAACTCTAAGATAAATTTAAGATCTAATTGATCTTTTGATTCAGGTGTTAGCATATATACAATCAACCAACCTCTGATACCAATTGAAAGTGAGGTTAGATCTTAGATTTACTCTAGAGGGGGGGGGGGGGGTGAATAGAGTATTAAAAAGTTTTCACTTAATTTTTATAGTGGAATTAAAATAGTGATACTTATATGTGTATTGCAGAGTGAGTTATAAAACAAAATAAAGAAACACAGTGTTGGAACATAGTTCAACCCTATTACTGATTTGGGTTAGGATGTCTATTTCTAGGTATAGGATTTGTTTTGACCTATCATGTATAGTATAAGGGTCATAGGCTAAGTCTAGAAGATATTTGAAGATCAGCTAAGTCAAGGTGTTCGACGAACTTTGAACACGTTCGACGAATTCAGAATCCGTTCGACGAACTTGGTTCGACGAACTCCAAAGATCGCTTCGACGAAAGTTTCTTCTTGTTCGACGAACTTCCCAGTTTAAGTTCGACGAACTTTCCCTCAGGTCGACGAACTTCTTCAGGGTTTCTATATTCAGTGACCTCTTCTATTTCAGAATATTATTTTGGAGTTATCCTCAGGATTTCTTATGAAGGCTGAACAGCTGTTCTCATTATAATATCAGTCAGTTATTGCAGTATTTTCTATCAAGATTTTATGACCGTTGCTGCATTAATTAAGGGCTGCATGCATATTATTCTATAAGGCAGATTGCAAGTTTCAAGGAATTTAATATATTGGTATTCCTTTTCTGTCAGAGGCAAATCCTTCCTTTTTGTCTCATTCCTTTCCAGCCCTGTTGCAAATTTGAAAGAGGATCAACTCTCTCCCGTCCAGAGATTATCTTTGCTATTTATTCTAGAGAAAGACACAGATACAGATATACATAGATAACCTTTTGCTACTGAGTTTTTATTCCTCTCAAGAACTCTCTCTGATTTTCTCTGAAGTCTTCATCTTCTCCAAACGCCTACTCTTAATCTCTAGGAATCATCTGCATCAATTCCTTCTAGAGAACTTTTGCTGGAGATACTCTGAAGATCAAGAAGACCTACACCCTGAGCAGATTTTCTCTCCTATTTTTCTTACTCTTATTCACAGGGGGAGATCTGACAATCATTCAACAATCCACTAGTCTTCTCTGTTGTTAAAGAAAAGAGAAGACACCATCATCTTTATATACTTTTATTTTATAACTGTGTATAGGGTTATAATTCCCTTCAAAAGTTGATTTTTGGTTTTGAGCACCTGATCAAAAGCTCTGTGGTGGTTTTGAGCACCTGATCAAAAGCTCTGTGGTGAAGGCTCACCTGATCAAAAAAGGGCCTTAGTTGATTTCCTACCAGGGTGGTAGAAGAGTAGATGTACCCAAGTTGATTGGGGAACTACTATAGATCCTTGTGTCCTCTGTGTTTGCCTTTATTATTTGTGCTGTGTTGTGTGTGCTGTGTTTTAGTTTGTGTTTATATTTGTGCTGCACTCACTTACACATATACTTAGATAACTCAAATTGTTCTCTACAGATTTGTTTAAGCTAAGTGAAATTATATTAAAATACTCTATTCACCCCCCCTCTAGAGTAATCTTGATCTATCCCCACTTTCAATTGGTATCAGAGGTTGGGTTGGTTGTTACAGGCTAACACCTGGACCAACAGATCTGATAGATCTAGAATACTTTAAAGTTTTTCTTTTGCCATGGCACAGAACAAAGAATATTCAAGCACAAGACCTCCTATGTGCAATCTGAACAAGTTTGCACTATGGCAAGCAAGGATCAAACTTTACATGAATTCTATTGATGAGGAAATTTTTAATTCTATTTTGACAGGACCTCCAACTGCATCAACCTCAACAACAACAGACACAACTGCTGTCCCTCCTCCAGAATGGACAAAAACACAAAAGAAACAGAAAACTGCTGATGCAAAGGCCATGAATATCTTGGCACAAACCATGTCTGATGACATATTTCAGAAGGTGGTTGACTGCACCTCTGCCAAAGAAATTTGGGACTCCCTCACAAGAATGGTGGCAGGATCAGCAGATGAGAGAAAGGACAGAAGATCACATTTGATCTCCCAGTCTTACAGACTTTCTCAGGAGCATCAAGATTGAGTATTCTACTCAGATTGCATTGATCAGAAGTGATCATGGCACTGAGTTTGAATCTCTTCTGATGAGAGAATTCTGTGAGAAGGAAGGTATCAGGCAATGCTTTTCAGCTCCTAGAACTCCTCAACAAAATGTGGTAGCTGAAAGGAAAAATAGAACACTGATTGAATCTGAAAGAAGATTGCTTGCAGATGCTGTTTTGCCCCAATCCTTTTCGGCTGAGGCTGTCAGCACAGCAAACTATGTTTTAAACAGAAGTTTAATTCATAAACAAAAGGGTAAGACACCTTATGAACTGCTTAAAGGGAAGAAGCCTAGAGTAAATTACTTTAGGGCTTCTGGCTGTAAGTGCTTTATTCATAATAATGCCAAGAAGCACCTAGGAAAATTTGAAGCAAAAGCTTCAGATGGCATTTTTGTTGGTTATTCAGTTAGCAGTAAGGCTTACAGAGTATTTAACAAATCCTCTTTTAAAATAGAAGAATCTATTCATGTATCTTTTGATGAAACTAACTTGAGTTGCAAGGAGAGAAATATCTCTACCTCACAAGATGCACATGTACCAATTCTCTGTGAGAAGTTAGATAATCTAACTCTACAGAAAGAGGATTTAATAAATCCTTCTCTATTACCTAATGAGGACAGTGAAGAAGAATGTCCTATTGCACCAACATTGGGTACAACAAATATTCCTACAAATCTTGAGGTTGTTAATGCTGAAGTTCAGGAGGACATAGAAATTCCTCATAGAGAAAATAAACAAGCTCAAGGAGAAGCTATTTTCCCTACTGATTATGTCAACATAAGAGATCACCCTAGATCTCAAGTAATTGATGACATCTCAGTGGGTGTGCAAACAAGAAATCAACTAAATCTAAATAATTTGCACACCTGTTTCCTCTCTCAAAATGAACCTCAATCCATCAAAGATGCAGAGCAAGATCCCAACTGGATTACTGCTATGCAAGAGGAATTAAATCAATTTGAAAGAACTAAAGTATGGGAACTTGTTCCAAGACCCAAGAATCATCCAATGATTGGCACTAAATGGGTATTCAGAAATAAATTGGATGCTCAAGGAGTCATAGTCAGAAATAAGGCAAGACTAGTGGCTCAAGGATACTGCCAAGAGGAAGGCATAGACTATGATCAGACTTTTGCACCTGTAGCAAGGCTGGAAGCAATTAGAATATTCCTAGCATTTGCTGCATACAAAAGATTCAAGGTATTTCAAATGGATGTTAAGAGTGCCTTTCTAAATGGAGATATCAAAGAAGAAGTATATGTGGAACAACCACCAGGTTTTATTTCTCCAACTCAACCCTCTTATGTTTTTAGATTACATAAAGCTTTGTATGGTCTCAAACAAGCTCCTAGAGCATGGTATGAGACCCGTTCAAACTTTCTTTTGGAAAATAAGTTTTCTAGAGGCAAAGTAGACCAGACACTGTTTTTTAGAAATCATAAATCTGAAACCCTATTGGTACAAATATATGTAGATGATATAATATTTGGTTCTACTGACTTTGAGTTATGCAAAAGATTTTCAAATCTAATGCATTCAAAATTTGAAATGAGCAGTATGGGAGAACTGTCTTACTTTCTTGGTTTGCAAGTTAAGCAAACAACAGAAGGCATCTTCATATCCCAATCTAAATATGCTAAAGAGCTTGTTAAAAGATTTGGGATGTCAGATGCCTCCCCCCATGAAAACTCCCATGCCTTCAAATGCAGCTGTTGGCACTGATGAATCAGGAAAACCTGTTGATCAGAAAGTATATAGAGCCATTGTGGGATCTCTTTTATACTTAACAGCCAGCAGACCAGATATCATGTTTGCCACATGTATTAGTGCTAGATTTCAGGTAAATCCTACAGAATCTCACTATATTTTATTAAAAAGGATTTTAAGATATATAAACGGTTGTCCAGATCTAGGACTCTGGTATCTTACAGAATCAGGATTTGAGTTATCTGGATACTCAGATGCTGATTATGCTGGATGCAGAATAGATAGGAAAAGCACCTCAGGGACTTGTCAGTTCCTTGGAGATAAGCTTGTGTCCTGGTTTTGTAAGAAACAAACCTCTGTGTCTACATCAACTGCAGAAGCTGAATACATAGCAGCTGGCAGTTGTTGTTCACAAATTTTGTGGATACAGAACCAGCTCCTAGACTATGGTTACAATCTAAATAATTCCAAGATCTTTTGTGATAACACCAGTGCAATATCAATAACACAAAATCCAGTACTCCACAGTAGAACTAAACATATTGAGATCAGACACTACTTTATCAGAGATAATGTGGAGAAGGGAAAAATATGTTTAGACTTCATACCAACTGATTTGCAGAGAGCTGACATCTTCACCAAGCCTTTGGATGAAAAGAAACATCAATTCTTTCTAAATCAGCTTGGAATGATAAATGGGAAGTCAATCTAATTGGCAAAGTTTTCTACCCAACAAAATTTTCAAAATATTAAGGTTCAGAAAATTCGTCGAATGTGTTCGACGAACGACATCTTTTTCGTCGAACGAGGCCGACAAACTGGTCAGGATTTCTTTATAAAGGTCTGAAGAATTTTCGTCGAACTCGATCGACGAAGTCTCGATTTCGTCGAACCCGATCGACAAAATCTCTGACGCTCCATCTTCCTTACGAAAGAAGTTTTGAAAAGTAATTAGTCGAACGAGATCGACGAAATATTTGATTCATCGAACGGGATTGATGAAAGACAGCTTTTTATTTCCCGCTAACACGTGTATTCTCGTCAAATCCGTTCCGCGCAAACCCTCATCTTCGCCGAACCCTAATATTTAATCTTTATTCTGTCTGGATTCTGTCTTTTGCGCTCTCAAACTCTTCGTCTCCCTCCAGTTCCCTTTGCACTTGATCATTTTTCTTTCTTTGCAGGAACAATGTCGATTACTGCTGGAGTCCTCGCCTCAATAAAGTTCGATATGGGATTCGATATTGATCTGGAATCGTTTGCCCAGTCAGGAGAAGGCTTCACAAACATTCTGAATCTCTTTGAAGACCCAAAGTTGCGCAAGTTTATGACCTGCCGGCCCAAGATTCATATCAATGAGATAAAGGAATGGGCATTCACTTCTGAGATTCGAAATGGCATAGAAATTGCAGGAAAGGTTTCAGGGAATGAAGTTGTTCTGAGTGCTGCTGTTTTGTCTGAGATATTTGAATTTGAAAATGGAGATGATGTTTTGGAACTCACTGAGGAAGAGTTCAATCTGATGCTGGATAGGATGGGGTACTCTGGGAGTAACCCTAAACATCTTCTTAAATGTGATTTTGTAGTAGAATACACCTTCCTGGCAGATGTTGTGGGAAAGGTTCTGATGGGGAAGAGCTCAGCATATGACTATATAAACAGGCAGCAATTTCTAGTCATGAGTACTTTGATTGAGAAGAGGCACATCAACTGGGGTCTGACTCTGTTTGATTCCATCAAAAAGAAAGTGACCTCAAGGAATGTAGGCTATGGAAGGATTCTGAGAATCTTCCTTCAGGCAAAGTGTCCAGCCCTCTCAGTTTCTACTGCTGTTGGCATTAATGCCTCAAAGAAACTGACTCCCCTTCTCTTCAAGAAGTGGGATAGGACATTCCAGAAGAAATCAGCTCCAGTGGCTCCAACAGTTCAAGCTTCTGAGGACACCAGGGCTGTAATAGCCACTCCCCCACCCCAGATTCCTCCTCCTCTCTCACAGACTCTTCAACATTCTGAAGAGCCTGCCTCCTCTTCTCTTTCTCCTCCTCCTCCAGAAAACCTCTCCACTCCTCCTCCACAAGACACTTCCATTCTAGACTTTTCTCAGGATGAAATCCCATCAGATTTCACTCCTCCTCCTCCTCCATCCACTTCTTGTGCTCATACCACATCTTCCATCCCTTCTTCTTCTTCTTCTTTTCACCCAACTCCAGATGTACTGGTTGTGGATGTCTCACAAATAGCCACCCAGGTGTTTGGTCACATAGCTTCTAAATTACAGGAGCTTATTGATCATAGTCTGGCCCCAGTGCATTCTAAGTTTGATCTTATTCTCTCTCAACTTGCTCCTCTCTCCTCTTCCTCTTTCCCTTCATCTGGGGGCCCAGGCTCTAGTTTCCCAGAGTCTAGGCAGGGGGAGATGTTCCAGGATGAAGCTCCAGAGGCAGTAGTTCCTGAAGAGCAAGGGTCAGACCTAGCTGATGTCAGCACAGTCTTGGTCTCCCTGGCTCAAAGCACAGAAGGTGCTCCTCCTCCTCCTCCAGAAGTTCCTCCCAGCAGTTATTTCAAATCCACCCCTCTAGTGGATCAGATTCTGCAGCTTACCATTCAGTCCCTCTGCTCAGACCCATCTTCCAAAGAATCAGCTGAAGACCTCTCTAAGGCCATTGTCTGCTATTCCCCAGACTTGGAAGCCAGGCATGGAGATTTGCTAGTGTCTCCAGTTCCAGAGCCAATTATTTCTAAGGCAGATCAGGAACCTGCTGTTCCTGAACAGGCAGTTCTTGATGAACAGATGCCTGATGCCTCTGCCTCTGCCCCTTCCTCCTCTGAGCCTGCTGCTGCAGCTGCTGCTGCTGTCAAGAATGTTGATGATGATTTAGAGAAAAGAAGGATTGAAGCATACAAGGAAACTGATGAAATGTAAGAGAATGTGCCTTCATCTTCAAATTCTGATGATGATGATGACAGTGATGATAGTGATGCCAAAGTCAAATCCAAGAAAAGAAAAACTCCATGCAAGAAGCTGCCAGCCCCTTCCAAAAAGCCTGATAAAAATGACATTCCTTATTATGTGCAGAAAAATCTCAAGCCTCATGAAATAACTCAACCTTGGATGCAATTCTCCAAGAATGAGTTGAAGAGAAGGAAGCTTGAAAGAAGATACCAGAAGGAACACCCTGCTATGTTCAAAAAAACCCCTCCTCCGCCACCTCCTCCAGGTGCAGGCTCTGCAGGAGGACTTTCTTCCACATCCAGGACATCTCAGTCTGCTGGCTCCAAGCCATCTGGTCAATCCTCTTCTTACAGGGAAGGAAGATCTTCAGGCTATCAGGTTTATGAAAGAAAGCACAGCCAATTATCTGAACAAGAAATCAAAGATAAGGAAGCTGAAGATAAAGCTGAAGCAGATAGATTGTACAATATGGCAAGGTTTAGAGAGCATGTTGCTCTATCTCAGATGAAAGAGGCCAGAGAAAAATGTATGGATACCTCTCATATTTCTACCATATCTCCCTATAGAGAACAGGAATTTCAACAGTACCAGGTGAAGAATATGTTCAACACTTCTGCCTACATGAGTCTCCACCCAGAGGCTGTTCTGCCAACTATTTCCAAGAAGGTAACACTGGGTGATAAAGACTGCAAGCTAAGCAGAAGGCAATATGAAGATACTAGCAGGAAAATAATCTTCAAGAAGTCATCTTCAGAGGATAGGAATCCTTAAAATTCTCTCTCTGGTTAATTAAGTCTTAATTATCCTGTGATGATATCTGCTTGTGACAATTGATTTATATCTGTTGAATTTCCTTTCTGTCAGATATTTCTCCTATAATTCTGTTATGCATATTTTGATAAATGCTGTACATAGGATCCTAACCCAAATAGGGGGAGATTGTTGGAACATAGTTCAACCCTATTACTAATTTGGGCTAGGATGTCTATTTCTAGGTATAGGATTTGTTTTGACCTATCATGTATAGTATAAGGGTCATAGGCTAAGTCTAGAAGATATTTGAAGATCAGCTAAGTCAAGGTGTTCGACGAACTTTGAACGCGTTCGACGAATTCAGAATCCGTTCGACGAACTTGGTTCGACGAACTCAAAAGATCGCTTCGACGAAAGTTTCTTCTTGTTCGACGAACTTCCCAGTTTAAGTTCGACGAACTTTCCCTTAGGTCGACGAACTTTTTCAGAGTTTCTATATTCAGTGACCTCTTCTATTTCAGAGTATTATTTTGGAGTTATCCTCAGGATTTCTTATGAAGGCTGAACAACTGTTCTCATTATAATATCAGTCAGTTATTGCAGTATTTTCTATCAAGATTTTATGACCGTTGCTGCATTAATTAAGGGCTGCGTGCATATTATTCTATAAGGCAGATTGCAAGTTTCAAGGAATTTAATATATTGGTATTCCTTTTCTGTCAGAGGCAAATCCTTCCTTTTTGTCTCATTCCTTTCCAGCCCTGTTGCAAATTTGAAAGAGGATCAACTCTCTCCCGTCCAGAGATTATCTTTGCTATTTATTCTAGAGAAAGACACAGATACAGATATACATAGATAATCTTTTGCTACTGAGTTTTTATTCCTCTCAAGAACTCTCTCTGATTTTCTCTGAAGTCTTCATCTTCTCCAGACGCCTACTCTTAATCTCTAGGAATCATCTGCATCAATTCCTTCTAGTGAACTTTTGCTGGAGATACTCTGAAGATCAAGAAGACCTACACCCTGAGCAGATTTTCTCTCCTATTTTTCTTACTCATATTCACAGGGGGAGATCTGACAATCATTCAACAATCCACTAGTCTTCTCTGTTGTTAGAGAAAAGAGAAGACACCATCATCTTTATATACTTTTATTTTATAACTGTGTACAGGGTTATAACTCCCTTCAAAAGTTGATTTTTGGTTTTGAGCACCTGATCAAAAGCTCTGTGGTGGTTTTGAGCACCTGATCAAAAGCTCTGTGGTGAAGGCTCACCTGATAAAAAAAGGGCCTTAGTGGATTTCCTACCAGGGTGGTAGAAGAGTAGATGTACCCAAGTTGATTGGGGAACTACTATAGATCCTTGTGTCCTCTGTGTTTGCCTTTATTATTTGTGCTGTGTTGTGTGTGCTGTGTTTTAGTTTGTGTTTATATTTGTGCTGCACTCACTTACACATATACTTAGATAACTCAAATTGTTCTCTACAGATTTGTTTAAGCTAAGTGAAATTATATTAAAATACTCTATTCACCCCCCTCTAGAGTAATCTTGATCTATCCCCACTTTCACACAGCACATAGCACCGCATAGAAAATCACACAAACACAGAGGACACAAGAACTTATAGTAGTTCACCAATCAACCTGGGTACATCTACTCTTCTACCACCCATGGTAGGATTCCACTAGGTTTTTGATCAGGTGCCCTATCACTAATATATTTTTGATCAGGTGTCCAAACACCAATGAGCTTTTGATCAGGTGCTCTAACCAAACTACAGGTTTTTGTTCAGGTGCCCTGCCACCAAGGGGTTAACTTTTGAAGGGAGTTAGAACCCTGTACAGAATGGGATAAAGAGGGTTTAGATGTTCTTCTCTGTCAATAATCTGAGAGAAGACTAGTGGATATTGAAGTTGTAAAGCTCTCCCTGTCTGATTGAAATTCTTGATAGTTTGAGGATGGAGCTTTCTCTTGAATGTAGAATATCTTCCTTGATAGTTGATGGATCTAAGAGACCAAGGTTTCTCAGATTTTTTGTTGCTCTTGAAGATCTAGAAACTTGCAGCAGAGACTGAGAGAAGGTGTTGATGTTCTCAGAGAATGAAAGGTGTTGCTTGAGGAAGATGAAGATCTGAAAGCTTTTAGTTTTTCTTCCTGTATTTCTTTTTCCCGACTCCTTCCTCTTTCTTTTGCTGTGCTGCTGTAATAATAAATGTTGTATATGTTCTTCTTCCTTTTTCCTTTGATAATATATCTCTGATTTGAATTTCAAATCTCTGAATAAGGAATAAAATATTCTGAATTGAATGTTTCCTTGGAACTGCAAATTGATATTTAATTCCTATTCCTTTTTAATTAATGTATCCTTTTCCGCCAAACGGCTATTTTCTCGGGAAGAGAATGGAAAGGAATAAAATAAAAAGGAAGGATATAATCCTTGACTTATCTGGTAGGAATAGATCCGTTGCTGATAATCTGAGTTCAGGGAATAGAATAAAAATAATCCTTCTGAAATACTGAACTGAATAGAAATTTCGTCGATCTGAACAAATTCGTCGAACACAATATAGAGTTCGTCGATCTGAATCATAAACTGCTTAAATCTGCCTGGAAGAACTGAGTTCGTCAATCTGAGCATCTTGTTACTTATTCTTCGAGCGCAGAGCTGAGTTCGTCGAACGCTGAGACTTGGGAGGTTCGTCGAACGCTGAGACTTAGTCAACCGCTAAGACTGAAGTTCGTCAACCGCTGAGACGCTGGAAAACTGAGTTCGTCGAGCTGGAGAGCAAGTTTGTCGAACGTAGGATGAAGTTCATCGAACGCGGTATGGAGTTCGTCGAACGCAGAAAACTTATCTTTTCCTTAGTTTTAACATCCTAAAACCTTGACACTTGGACTATACAATTGGGGTCAACTTAGTCCTAATAAACAGATAGTGATCCTAGCCTAAATCAGAAATTGGGTTGTTCCAACAGGAAGGAAAATGCCACCACTGTGGTAAGGCAGGGCATTGGAGGTGGAACTGTCCCCTCTATATTGAGGATCTGCAAAAGAAGAAGGGAAGTGTGACTTCCATTTCAGGTATTTACGTTATATAGATAAACCTTTCTGCTCCTTCATCATGGGTATTGGATACCGGATGCGGTTCTCACATTTGTACAAATGTGCAGGAACTGAGAAGGAGAAGAATGCTGGGTAAAGGGGAGGTAGACCTACGCGTCGAAAATGGAATAAGAGTTATTGTTGTTGCCGTTGGTGTCTATTGTCTTTCTTTGCCCACTAGGCTTGTAATTGAATTAGATAACTGTTATTATGTTCCAGCCATAACTAGAAACATTATATCCATTTCATGTCTTGACATGAAAGGTTTTTCATTTATAATTAAGAACAATTGTTGTTCAATTTATAAAAATGATGTTTGTTATGGCGTTGCCCAATTGTTTAATGGTTTATATGTTTTGAACTTAGACCATCCGATCTATAATGTAGAAAATACTAAAAGACTAAAAACAAATGACTCGAACCCTACATACATTTGGCATTGTCGTTTAGGCCATATAAATGAGAAACGCATATCCAAGCTCCATAGAGATGGACTACTGGACTCATTTGATTATGAATCATTTGAGAGATGCGAGTCATGTTTATTAGGCAAGATGACGAAAGCTCCTTTCATTAGTTGTAGTGAGAGGGCCCATGATCTCTTGGATATAATACATAGTGATGTATGTGGACCCATGAATTCTATGGCTAGAGGTGGGTACTACTACTTTGTTACATTTACTGATGATTTCAGTAGATACGGATACGTGTTTCTTATGAAGAACAAATCCGAAACCTTTGAAAAGTTCAAAGAGTTTAAAAATGAAGTAGAGAACCAACTAGGAAAGAGGATTAAAGCACTCCGATCTGATCGAGGTGGCGAATATCTGAGTCATGAGTTTCATGATCATCTGAGAGAGTGTGGTATTGTATCACAGCTCACTCCGTCCGGAACACCACAACATAATGGTGTGTTTGAGAGGAGGAATCGTACTTTGTTAGACATGGTACGGTCGATGATGAGTCATGCAGATTTGCCTGTTTCCTTTTTGGGATTTGCTTTAGAGACTGCTGCTTTCACATTTAATCGTGCTCCAACGAAAACAGTTCTAAAGACACCATATGAGATATGGATTGGGAAGCGTCATAGTATGTCTTTTATTAAGATTTGGGGTTGTGAGGCATACGTGCGACTGAAAGAATATAGATTTGTAGTCTAAATCACCTAGAGGGGTGGGGGGGGGGGGGTGAATAGGTTCCTTTTTAATTTGCCTCTAAGTGTCCTAGCTTATTTCTGAGTTAACTTAAGCAAAAGATCAAACACCCAGAAAGCACACAAGCATGTATAGAGGTTCCTCAAGACAGGGTGTCTTGAGTAGTCCTCTTTCCCCCTCCACCTTTCTAACAATGTGTTAGACAAGGCCAACTCCTCCAAACTCGGCTCAAATAGCTTACAACTCAGATCCCTCACGATTTCTCAGGTTTTCTCAAACCCTACCTCAGGCTCAACAACCCTACAACTCAGATCAGCTCCTGATCCTACAGCTCAGACCTCAGCAGGTCCTACAACTTAGACCACAACAGGTCCTACCTTAGGCTAAACAGCCCTACCTCGGATCAGCTCCTAATCCTACAGCTCAGACCTCAACAGGTCCTACAACTCAGAGAATTCCTTCTCCTACAGCTCAAGCAACGAAGCCCTACAACTCGGATCAACAGATCCTACACTCAGGCCTTCAGCCCTATAACTCAGAACCCTCAGGTTCCTACAGACTCAGACCAAAAGGTCTTACAGCTCAGGCAAAATGCCCTACAGAAAAATGGTTTAGAAATTTATTACAGCAGAGGTACTCTCCTGTAGATCCTGCACAGTCTGTGCTTCCTGTAGCTGATGATGTTGATTACAGCCACAACTTGATCTTCCTCTGAAATAGTGTGATGGAAGATCACCTTGCCCCTTCTAGTGGGGGAGCTAACTTCTTCTCTCTGATTCTTCTTCTCGTTCAGCGAGGAAGAAAGTCGAGAGCAGCTGCCGTCAATGAAACAGTTGATTTTGCTTTTTGCACGCGACGAAGGGAGAGGATTGCTTCAAATGTGCCATAGCATTTCCTTTTATACATCTCTGATCTTCAACGGCTCTAATTTATCCTTCTGAGAAGTATGGGAGAAGATGGTGGACCCAACACAACTTTTCTGCAACTTGTCCTAGCCGTAGGTCCCGCCGCCCTACTTTTCCGTAGAGAAGGTCTGCGCTCGATGAATGCGCTGCACTCTGCGTTCGACGAACCCGCTGTATCCTGCGTTCGACGATCTTGCCAAACTCCGCGTTCGACGAACTTGCCTTGTGTGTCTTCTCAGCGGCTCCTTTGATCTCGTCTCAACGATCGACGAACTGAATTCTGCGTTTGACGAATGCGACTCTGCTTTTGACGAACACGCCAATTATGCCTTCTCAGCGGCTCCTTCTTTGGTCTCGTCTCAGCGGTCGACGAACTGAATTCTGCGTTCGACGAACGCGACTCTGCGTTCGACGAACACGCTGATTCTCAGTGTTTGATGAACTTATCAGCGGAGACACCTTCTTCTCAGCGGATCCGCTGAGATGGCTCCTCGACTCAGCGGTTTTGACCCTTCGTCTCAACGGTTCTGCTGAGACAAATCTTCATCTCCTTGTAGATGATTTCTTCACATTTAAGGGCATGTTTGGCCCTTTCTTTTGAGTCACCTGTTGTTGGAACCTTAGTTTTGATTTGAGTTAGGATCCACCTTAAGTATCTAAGTTTATATCATAACTCATATTACAACTTAGATTAAATATCCTATTAAATTAAAAGGCTGAAAATAATATATATATATAAATAATATACTAAGAAAAATATATCTATAATAATAGGCTAATTAATATAAGAGAAAATAATATAAGAGAAAATATTATAAGAGAAAATATTATAAGAGAAATTAATATAAGATAATATAAGAGAAATAATATATTTCATATATTAGTTGCGTTCGACAAACGTCGAACGATGCTCGGCATTCGTCGGACGGCGATCGGCGAAAAGATTGTATTACAACAGCGCTCGACATATTACAGCAAGGAAGCTGCGGTCGACGAACATGGAACAGCGGTCGACGAATGACGAACATCGGTCGACGAATTCCAACTGATGTTTAGAATACCATTTGGCGAGCTCAGCCCGACGAATGACGAGCTGGGGTCGACAAATTTCTGCAGCATTTATTTTATATATATTTGCTTGACTAAATATTATATGTCTTATTCTAATATGCTGTCAGACTTTATTAAAGCAATATTTTATTTATATATTGCTATATATATTGTTGATTTAACAATACAGCTGTTGAAACATTTATTAATAGAGCCGTTGGCAGAAAGCAATAAATGTTATAGCCGTTGCAGCAATCAAAAGAAGGAAAGAGGACAGCTCGAGGATCTGCTAAATAAAAGAGATATTATATTCTTTCCTCTCCTGTCGGCAAGAATTCAAATCGGACAGATTATATATAGTTTATATTGTTGTACAATATAGCGGGAAATATACAGAACATAACAGAATATATTAATATTGTTGTACAAGAATTAGAGAAGTAAAAGGAAGTAGAAGAGAAATACAGAGGAGCAAAAAGAAGAAGCAGAACTTCTATTATCTATCTTCTTTTTGCTAACTCCTTCTTGCAGATCACATTCATCCTGAGACACCAATCACAACCAATTGCTCAGGATCATTACTGCACAAGAAGAAAGGAGTTTGTACAATCAAGAGAAGGAGCCTCCACAAGCTGTCATCAAACTACATCAGACAGGGGGAGATCTCTTCAACATATTCATCAAGTGTCTTCTTAGAAAAAGAAGAACAACATCTGTTTTTGTTTTCCTTTATTTCTCCCATCTTGTAAAGGGTTAAAACTCCTTTCAAAAGTTTACTCTCGGTGACAGGGTACCTTAGCAAAAACCTGCAGCTTGGTTTATAAGCACCTTATCAAAAGCTTATAGGTGAATTGGGCACCTGATCAAAACTCCCATTGGTGTGTGGACACCTTATCAAAATCACCTTGGTGTGAGGGCACCTTATCAACAACCTCCTAGTGGTTCCTACCAAGTGTGGTAGAAGAGTAGATGTACCTAGTTGAGGGGAACTACTATATATCTTGTGTCATCTGGATTGCTTGGTTTGCTTGTTTGTTTTATTTCTGTTTTGCTGTGTTGATCTTTATGCACCATTACTGTTTGTTTTTATTTCTCAATCAGCACACTCATATATTTATATATATCACTATTTTGAAAGCAAACTTAAACAAGAGTTTTAACAGATAAATATGAACTAAACTCTCCTTTCACCTGTACCTGTATATACTACACAAGTATAGCTTTATCAAATACAATATGTCCTTAGCATTGAGAGTGATGCCTCTTCAAATCAAGGTAATATTGAGGGCAATATACCCAATAATCTCCCCTATTTGAAGAAGGCATAACATCCCCAATGTTAAGGTACATTAACAGTAAAAACATATCACAAAAATTGATCTGTAGCATGGGCCCTAACACCCTAGGCATTTGCCCTATCTAGCATTGGCACTGGCCCTATCTCCCCCTTTCTGGTTTCTTCAACCTTAACCTTCTATGGATAGAGATACAACATCTATAGATCCCTTTGTATCAACCTATAGGCCAACTTATACACTCTTAGCATTTGCCATCTCCCCCTCAACCTGAGCAGGGAATTTGCTCCCCCTCATTTGGAGAGATATTTTTTGTAATAGCTGATCCAGTTCAATTTGAACATCCCATTCAAGCTCCTGAATACTAAAGATAAAAATACAGAGTACATATACCAATAGTAACAAACACAATATTATGATCAGAATATAAAATATCATTTCAATTTAAATGTTCAGTACAGACGTTTCAAACAATTCAACTTATGGTTGTACATTGAATAATTTAAAAAGCATTTCAAGGCAGGTTCTTCTTAGATGGTCCTTGGGAAGAGCTTTCTCCATATTTAGACTTTCTCTTCCTAGCTTCAGCAGCAGCCTTGATCTTCTCCTTTACTTTGAAGTACAGAAGTGGCTTGGGAAGTTATCTTGTGGGAATCCTTAAAGAAGTTTCCCTTCTTACCATGTTTTTTTGATAATCCTTTTCCTTAAAGATTCCCTCTCAAGGTGCTTGATCCATTCAGCAGCTGAATAGACATGGTCAATGTACTTCATTTGATTTCCATGGCTCACCCAGGTATTGACAACAATTGTGTCCAACTCCAGATTGTCATCTTCATGGAGTGTATCCTCTAATCTTTCCATTCTTTTCTGGGCCATATATTCTTCAGCAGTTTGAATGCCCTCTGCCCTTCTCCTCTTTGCTGCCCTCTCATCTTGAATCAGATTTGATTGACTTTGGAAGTCAAAGTCTTCATTTCTGCTTGGATTCAAGATTGGAAGATTCAAAGCAATCCTTGTTCCTTGCAGTACCTTTAAGCTTGAGTCCCACTGAGTTTCATTAACCTTTTTGACCATGGTTAGGATATTTTCTTGAATAGCATTGGAAGCATTGTTGACCACTTCCCCCACTTGCTTGCTGGCTTCTGCCTGATTGGATAGTATCAGCTGGTGGGCAGACTCCATGTTGTTATACAACTTTATGTGAGCACCTTTCAGCTTAGCATTTAGCTTGGTAAGTTTCTCCTCTCCTCCTTTGTCGTTTTCCATTATCTTTTTCTCTATCTCAGAGTGTTGATCCATTATGGATTGAGAGAGAATTTGAAAAGTGTTGTCCACATCATCCAAGATGTTTTCCTTTGCCTTGTCAATGTGGGACTTGACTTGGCTGTTTGATGTGTTGACCACTTGTGCCATTCTGGCAACAACATTCTCCCAGACATTTTGATTCCTATACAGATGATTCTTTACATATGTAATGTCTTTAGTGGAATCCCCTTGATGGTCTGCAATATTCTTCAGAACTGTATGCTGGGCAGCAACAATGTTTTTGGCCATCTCAAACCATCTGGTCATTTGCTGGAGGATATGAGTAGAGTCAGCTGTGACATTCTTGATTTGAGTATTCAGCTCATCCCTCACAGCAGCCACCCTTACCTCCAACCTCTGCTCACTGGCTTGGATTTCTTGATATAAAGCTGCTCTTGTAGCATTCAGCTCATCCCTAACTTGAGCAGTGGCACCTTGTATCCTTTCAGCAACAAGTTCTTTTACTGAAAACATCTGACCCTCAATCATGGTTTGTATTGAGTTTAGTAGGTCAGATGTGTCCAGAACAACAACTGGCCTTTCCTGGGCCACTTCTTTTTCAACCACCTCTTCAGCTCCACTCTGAGCATTAGCCCTTCCATCATCAGGGATCTGCTCCCCCTCAAATGGGGCATTAGGTGTACCTTGTAGATTGGGGGGGGGGGGGGGGGGGGTTGGTTCCTGTTGATGTTCTCCCCCACTGGCATACCCACCTCCTCCTTCATAGGCTGGGCTATGCCCCCCCTCACTTGGGGCATCCATAGGTGGAGAATTTTGTCTAGGGTCACTTGAAAAATGATTGATGAGTTAAACACGTAGACTACACTATTGTTAGAGAGGAGAAGCCTAACTGAAATCCTAATTTACCATGGATAGGTGAATTGGGAAGTTCATCATCAGTTTGAGGAACAGCTGGATCAGTATTCATCTGAGTTGGCTCAGGATTGGGTTCAACTCTTCCTTGGGCCTCCTCATCCCCACTTGTCCTGAGGATATCTTCTCCTTCCATACCATCCTTGTGCATTGGAGGTTCATCATCCTTTTTGGAGGTTTCAGCACCTTCTCCTTCATTCTTCTTAGCTCTCTTCTTCTCCTTTATCTCAGCCACCATAGAGGGTTGGCTCATGGGGAGAACCCTTGTGGACCTGTCCAAAGTCTTGATATCTATTCTCTTCAAGTAGTGAATGCTTACACCCTTGAAAGAGGAGAACTGGTCAGGATATGCCTTCAGCAGGAAGAGAGATAAGATCCTTCCAAGGTTTGCAGCTTGCATGCATTGCTTAATCCTTTGGAACAGGACATTTCCCGAGCATGTCCTTTTCTTTAAAATGATCCTTGCAATCAGCTTAAACATGGGTTGAGAGATTGTGTCATGTGAGCCTGGCTTGCACATGAGTGCCTTTCCCACAATGTCACACAACAACTTCCCTTTTTGATTGAAGAATTTCTTCTTCAGTGATGAAGTCTGGGGGTCACTGTATTCACACAACATCAAGGCATGCTCCTTGTCACCTGCAGATATTTCCTCTTCTTCCACTCTAGGAATGTGCAGTACTGTTTCCAGTCTCTTAGGGGACAGTTTCACCCTAATTTCTCCAACCTTAGATGTTAGGCCATCCTGCGAAGACGACTGCTTGGCATTTGCAAAGAACTCCAGTACTTCTTGCTTGAATATCTGAGAGGGTTCAGACATCAAGAAGTCTAGTCCAGCAACAGAAATCAAGGATATAACACTCAAAATCTCTGGTGAGGCATGGAGAAATCCATCCCTCACCAACTCACAACTCTCTTGCAATTCCTTCGCAATCTTGGGCGCCATCTAGTCGAATGGGAAAAATGAAAACGCTGGGATGGAAGAGTATAGGTTTGTCTCGGCAGCTGGAGTGGCGCGTGAGAATGTGAAGAGACATTTAATGCCGTCGAGAGTTTATATAGTGGGCCAGAGTGTTAACCTAATCGACTCAGCGGTTCAGCTGAGACGGTTCATCTAAAGTTTCAACTTAGGGCTGAATACGCCGAACATAGCTAATGTTTTAAAGACTAGGTCCGTCTAACTGAGCTCGACTTTTGTCGAACCCAGACTTTACCCAGCTTTTTAAGCCCAATTTGAAGCTTAGCTAATGCAAATTTTACTGGTTAATTCTATCATCCTACTTTAACACTGTTATAGATATCATTTGATGATAAATTCACAATAGGGAGGAGAAATACTTACCTTGAGGGTTTATTCCTCTATCTGATATCAAATTCATGATATCACCCTCCTTCCTTTCATGTGCCGCAAGCACACACTGTCCAAGCACCAAATGATGATGAAGCTGGTACTTGAACTATCCTGCAAAACAAAGTTTAATGTTCCTTAGGAGCCCAAGATGACTTGGGTCCTAGGTTCTTGTTAGCATAATCAACAAGCCTTACTTTAGCTGCACCCTTGGCAGGAAGACTCTTCTTTGCATTAGGTACATTGGGGTTGTACCAACAATCTATGGCAAAGTGTCCCACTTTACCACAACACCAACATTCATGAATGTAGTATCTTCTCTTCTGAGCATTTCTTGAGGATTGTGCAGCACAGTCCTCATATTCAGGAATAGATACATGATGAGTAATTTATTTACTCATCTTTTAGTTTAGGTTTATTATGTTTTTTTTATATAAAATTATGTTATTTTTAGGAATTGTATCATATAAATCCTTCCATTGTTATTTCATAAGCTAACTTAAGTTTATTTTGTGTTTTCAGGTTTTCTGGGCTGTTTCGAGCAAAAAGTTAAAATTATACGCCACAGGTCACGGGCGTGACCAAGGGCGTGACCCAATGTCACGGCCACGACCCGCCACAAGCATCCGGAGCACGCTGCCACGTCGATTAAAATTACACGCCCTCGGTCACGGGCGTGACCGAGGGCGTGACATCAGGTCACGGGCGTGACTCGGCCCACGCCTCTTCCCGCCAGAGTTTCCCGCCAGCAGCCAGATTTCAGGATTACACGCCCCAGGTCACGGGCGTGACCTAGGGCGTGACACGGCCGAAACACTCACAATTACTCCAGAAGGCGCCCTCTTCGCTGCCGCTTCGATCACGCCCCTTACACGCCCTTGGTCACGGGCGTGACCAAGGGCGTGTAACACCAAAAATTCAGCTATTTAAAGGGAGCTTTTCCAAATGTTTGGGGACGAATTTTGGGAGTTCTAAGTTTATTTTCTTGTACTGCTTTTATTATTCTTAAGCTTGTAATCTTCTTTCTTAGCTTGCACTTTCATTTCAGGTTTGTAATTTCTTGTTTCCTAGTTGTAATTTCCCTTTCGATTAATAAAATAGCACTTTTACTCTTATTCTACTCTCAATCTTCATTATGCACCTCTTGTATTTCATCAATTCCTCCATCTCCGTGAGTAGCTAAATTTCATTAGT
Organism: Dactylorhiza incarnata; assembly: GCA_033032865.1. Lineage (NCBI taxonomy): Eukaryota > Viridiplantae > Streptophyta > Magnoliopsida > Asparagales > Orchidaceae > Dactylorhiza > Dactylorhiza incarnata. The sequence continues at coordinate 1,131,904 of JAWHQI010000343.1, read as the reverse complement.
ACTCGGCCGAGATGATCCAAGGAAAATATAATTCATAATTCAGTTTAGAACTTCTTTTTCTCTTATTTAGATTGCTTAAGATTTATCCTTGAATTTATATTGATTGAGATTATATTATCGATACATAATCTCATTCTTGTTTTCGTAGTCAAATAATCGAGAGGTTTTGAGTTCGAATCGATCACTTTAAGGATAAAGAGATTTGAATGCACTCCTCGAGAGAGGACGACATAAATCTCCCGGATTGGAGTTATATCCAATAGAGGGGTTCACTTCGATAAAGCGAGCTTTAGGGGTTTCGATTCTAGAGCGAGAGTTCGATTGATCAACCTAAACTCAGTTAGGCGTATCTTCGAGGGAGGTACGTTCATAAATCAGGAACCTCCACGGTCAAGCATTTTTTTAAAGAGGATTAGAAGTTTTATTTCTTTATTTATTTATTTTTCCAAGGTGATTCAAGGTTGAGTACTAACTTTTAATTCATTAATTTAAATAAGTTATTTCTCCTTTTTCGCAAACAACCCACCACAAATTCTATTCGATAAGATAATAGAGATTTTCCGAAGTAAGAGTATTCAACCGCCCCGAGTCTAATACGACCTTGTTTTAATAACCTATACTACATTCGATACGGTACACTTGCCGTTATCGTTTGCAAGCACAGTTTTGTCCATCAAGTTTTTGGCGCCGTTGCCGGGGACACGGTTGATATTTCGAAAACCGAAATATCAATTAAAATTTTTTTTTTCTTAATTTTAAGGTGCAACTAAATTCCTGGAAAGGACGCTTTGGGTTTGAATTCCCATCATAGCCTCTAGTACCTTGCAAACCCTTCACCGGGTAGATCTTGGGAAGTCCAGGACTAATTTTAATTCACCTAATAATAATAATAATACAAATTTAAAAAAAAATATAATTAAATAAAAATTGATTTATTTATCTAAAATCTTATTTTCCCTTTTTCTTTTTCTGCTTCTTTTCTTTTCTTTTGGTTTATGACCCGAGGAAACTCTTCAATCGATTTTGAATTTGGTTTTGATCCGGAAATCGAGCGCACCTTGCGGCGACGTCTCCGATTTAGTGATCTACCAATAATTCGCGAAGAGTCAGTCGGAGAAACTAACGAAGATATAATGGGTGACCCCGACCATAATGAGGCTCCGCTACGGACTATGTCCTATTATGCGAGGCCAAATTGGGAGGGAACACAATCAAGTATTATTCGCCCGGCGGTGGCAAATAATAATTTTGAAATCAAAACTAGTATCATTCAAATGGTACAGCAAACCGTCATCTTTGACGGGTTACCAGATGAAGATCCAAATTTATACTTATTGAATTTTTTGGAAATCTGCGACACGTTTAAAATTAATGGCGTCACCGATGACGCCATTCGTTTGCGTTTATTTCCATTTTCTTTGCGGACTAAGGCCAAACAATGGTTGGGATCTTTCCCTAGAGGTTCCATCACTACATGGGCCGAAATGACGGAGAAATTTTTAACTAAATATTTTCCTCCGGCGAAGTCCGCTAAATTACGTACGGACATTCTCTCATTTACGCAAATAGACTCGGAGTCTCTCTATGACACATGGGAGCGCTTCAAGGAATTATTGCGGAGATGTCCTCACCACGCCCTTCCTTTATGGAAACAAGTTCAAACATTCTACAATGGTTTGAATCTCCAAACGAGGCAGATGATTGACGCAGCAGCTGGGGGAACTCTAAATAACAAAACCCCAGATGCCGCTCAAGAGCTTTTCGAGGAGATGGCCATGAATGCTTATCAGTGGAATGCGCCACGGTCGCGTCCTAACAAACCGACCGGACTCTTTGAAGTCGAGGCCACCCCGAATTTAGCATATCAAGTAGAATGGCTTACTAAGCAAATGACAGAGATGTCTGCTTCCTCCGCCATTAACGGGGCTAATAATCATAATAACAATAGTTATTATAATAATAATAATTATAATCAAGAACAAGTTGATTATATGGGGAACTCCTATCGTCCTCCTTATAACCCAAATAATAATAATCTTCCTAATAGTTATAATCCGGGTTTAAGGAATCACCCGAATTTTTCATGGAGCAACCCCAATAATGCTCAACGCTCCCCACAAGTGAATCCTCCTGGATTCGCTCCACCACAACCACCAAAGGCCCCTTCACTTGAAGAGGTCTTCACCAAATACGTCGCTTCTACTGATGCCAATATCCGGAACCTTTCCGGATCTATTAAAAGCCTAGAAAATCAGATTGGACAACTCGCCAAGATGTTCTCCGAACGCCAGCAGGGAGCTCTACCGGGCAATACTGAGCCCAATCCACGGGAGAGCGCCAACGCGATAACCCTCCGCAGCGAAAAGGAGGTAAAAAGTTCAAATTTGGCCGAGCCTAAGGTAAACGTTTCAACTCCAACTCCGCATTTAAACTCTTCTGATTTAGCTCTACGCATTATTCAAACGCCTTCTATTCCGTATCCTTCCAAATTACAAAATGAGCGCAACGAGGAGCAGTATAAAAATTTTATAAATATTTTAAAACAAATACAAATTAATGTTCCATTTTGCGAGGCACTCTCTCAAATGCCTAAATACGCGAAATATCTCAAGGATTTATTATCAAATAAAAAGAAACTTGAAGATATTTCATGTATTTCTCTTAATGCAGAATGTTCGGCGATAGTTCTTAATAAATTACCGGAAAAATTAAATGATCCGAGACGGTTTTCCATCCCGTGTTTGTTCGGAAATTTATTAATTAAAAACGCCTTGGCCGATCTAGGGGCGAGCATAAATCTTATGTCGTTCTCCTTATTTAAGAAGCTTGGTTTGGGCACCCCATGCCCAACCAATATAAGCATCCAACTAGCGGATCGGTCCGTAAAGTATCCAATCGGGATCGTTGAGGATGTGCTAGTGAAGGTTGACAAGTTTATCTTTCCGGTAGACTTTGTCATCCTCGATATTGAAGAGGATGCCGAAGTACCACTCATACTCGGCCGGCCCTTCCTAGCCACCGCTCGAGCTATAATTGACGTAAGTAACGGAAACCTTCTCCTACGAGTTGGGGAGGAAGAAGTTATTTTTAATATAAATCAATCAATGAGAAATGCGTTTCCAAACGACGACTCTTGTTTTACTCTAGAAATAAATTTTGAAGAGGAAATAACGTCGTTTTCTGAAATAATTTCACCTTTATTTGAAAACCCGGAAATTGCAAATTTATTTTGTTTAGAAGAAAAAACTCGGCCAACCAAATTTGAAGAAGTAAACTTAAATATTTCTAAAATAAAAACATCTTACGAGGAGCCACCGAGTTTAGAACTAAAACAATTGCCGGAACATTTAAAATACATATTTTTAGAAAAAAATTCAAAACTGCCCGTAATAATATCTTCCGCACTTAACGATTCAGAAACTTCCGAATTAATTAAAATTTTAAATAATCACCGCCATGCAATTGCATGGCAAATTTCGGATATAAAGGGAATTAGCCCCTCATTTTGCACTCATAAAATAAATGTAGAAAATAATTCTCGCGGCGCTATTCAGCCCCAACGACGCCTCAACCCAAATATGAAGGACGTCGTTAAGGCCGAAATAATAAAATTATTAGATGCGGGAATTATTTACCCAATCTCTGATAGCACTTGGGTTAGCCCAGTGCAAGTCGTGCCTAAAAAGGGAGGAATAACGGTAATCACCAACGAAAATAATGTGTTGATTCCGACCCGTACTGTTACGGGTTGGCGAGTATGCATCGATTATAGAAAATTAAATGATGCTACCCGCAAAGATCACTTTCCGTTACCCTTTATTGACCAAATTTTAGAACGCTTATCCGGTCACTCACACTACTGTTTTCTCGATGGACTTTCGGGATATTTTCAAATCCCAATTGCGCCCGAAGACCAAGAGAAAACCACATTCACTTGTCCGTTCGGCACCTTCGCATATCGAAGAATGCCGTTTGGACTTTGCAACGCGCCGGCTACATTCCAAAGATGTATGTTGGCAATTTTTAATGAACTTATCGAAGACATCATGGAAGTATTCATGGATGATTTTTCTGTTTTTGGCGATTCTTTCACTAATTGTCTAAATAATCTTGATCGTGTTCTTCAACGCTGCGAAGACACAAATTTGGCACTCAACTGGGAGAAGTGCCACTTTATGGTCCGAGAGGGGTTAGTCCTCGGACATAAAGTTTCTAGTAAGGGGATCGAGGTCGATAGGGCCAAGATCGAGGTCATAGAAAAACTTCCCCCTCCTACCAATATAAAATCTATTAGAAGTTTTCTAGGACATGCGGGTTTTTATAGGCGGTTTATAAAAGATTTCTCAAAAATTACGAAACCACTAACTCATCTCCTTGAAAAAGAATCCGCGTTTAATTTTGATGAGGAATGTTTAAAAGCGTTTGATAAAATCAAAAATGAACTAATCAAATCCCCGATTTTAATCGTGCCAATATGGTCTATTCCGTTTGAAATCATGTGCGACGCTAGCGATTTTGCTGTAGGTGCAGTTTTAGGCCAACGGGTGAATAAACATTTTCACCCAATCTATTACGCAAGCAAAACGCTAACATCCGCACAAGCAAATTATACAACAACGGAGAAAGAATTTTTGGCTATAATTTTTGCGTTTGATAAATTTCGATCATATTTAACGCTTTCAAAAGTTATTGTTTTTACAGATCACTCCGCTCTCCGGTATTTACTACAAAAAGGAGATGCAAAGCCTCGACTGCTAAGGTAGATCCTCCTACTACAAGAATTCGATTTGGAGATCCAAGACAAAAGGGGAGCGGAGAATGTTGCGGCCGACCACCTCTCACGGTTGGAGAATCCGGCTGCAGGAGCACTAGTGGAAGCCGAAATTGACGACAAATTCCCTGAAGAGCGCCTCCTTGCTATCGAAAAGGTAACGACTTCTTCCACCCCTTGGTACGCGGATTTGGCCAACTATTTAGTGGCCCGGGTCCTACCAAAAGACTTTTCAAGTCAACAAAAGAAGAAATTCTTTTCAGATTTGAAAAATTATTTTTGGGAGGACCCCTTTTTATTTCGTGTCTGCGCGGACCAAGTGGTAAGAAGGTGTATTTCGGGCGAGGAAGGCGCCCAAATTCTGCGGCACTGCCACGAAGGGCCAACCGGTGGCCATTATCAAGCGAACCGGACCGCAAGAAAGGCGCTAGAGTCGGGCTTCTATTGGCCCACCTTATTCAAAGATGCTCACAATTTCGTGAGTAATTGTGATCGGTGCCAACGGTCAGGTAACATTTCTAACCGGGACGAATTGCCCCAAAATATTTTTTTAGAATGCGAAATTTTTGATCTTTGGGGAATAGATTTCGTAGGTCCTTTACCCTCCTCTTTTAATAATAAATATATCCTTGTTGCGGTCGATTATGTGTCAAGGTGGGCGGAAGCACAAGCTTTTCCCACTAACGACGCGAGAGTCGTCGTAAAATTTTTAAAAAAATTATTTTCACGATTTGGCACACCCCGAGCACTAAATAGTGATCGGGGCACACATTTTTGTAACAACCAATTTGCTAAAATTTTAGCAAAGTATGGAGTTACCCACAAGCTATCTACCGCCTACCACCCACAAGCAAATGGCCAAGTGGAGGTGGTGAACCGTGAACTTAAAAGAATTTTAGAAAAAACTGTGTCCGTTAATAGGAAGGATTGGTCGCTAAAATTAGACGACGCTCTATGGGCATATCGGACAGCGTACAAAACCACCATCGGATGTACACCGTACTGATTAGTCTACGGAAAAGCTTGTCATCTACCGGTGGAATTAGAACATCGCGCCTTTTGGGCACTAAAATTTTTAAATTTGGATTTAAACTTAGCCTCCGAGCACAGAAAACTACAATTAAATGAATTAGACGAGTGGCGCGCAAACGCTTACGAAAATAATAAGATTTATAAGGAGCGCACAAAATTTTATCATGATAAAAAAAATCAAAAATCCAAAAACTTTTTCACCGGGAGACTTAGTCCTATTATTTAATTCAAGACTTAGGCTTTTTCCGGGTAAATTAAAATCACGATGGTCCGGTCCCTTCATAGTTAAAGAAGTTTGGCCATACGGAACGGTGCTAATAGAGCACCCGGAAAAAGGCTCTTTCAAAGTCAACGGACAATGCTTAAAATTATATCACCCGGGCGACCCAGCGCCCGGAAACATCGAAACCATTCACTTCCAAAATCTTTAAAATTACCACTTAGTCAAGCTACGCGACAGTAAACAAAGCGCTCTTGGGAGGCAACCCAATATTAAACTCTTTATTTTTGTCTTTCTTTTCTTGTTTGTTTTTTCTAATTTAACTCTGCAGGTGTTCGACCGGCAACCCCGACTACCATTCAGGGAAGCCCTATTTACACTTTAGTATTTTCTCTTGATTTTTCTTTATTGACCTTTTTTTTGTTTTATCTTTCATACTTAGTTTTAAACATTGGGACAATGCTTAATTTTAAGTATGGGGGTGTAGCATAGCTTTCTTTGTAGTTTTACTTGAAAAAAAAATAATAATAAAAAATGCAATTAAATTTCTTGGAAAGGACGCTTTGGGCTTGAATTCTCATCATAGCCTCTAGTACCTTGCAAACCCTTCACTGGGCAGATCTTGGGAAGTCCAAGAACAAAAAAAAAATCTATTAGAAAATGTTCTTTTTATTCATCAAAACTCCCACTTGCTAAATTGTAAGTTCTAAGTAGACTGTTTTTCATATGGACTAAAAATAATTTTGTGCTAGAATAATTTTTGAAACTTTAGAGTAAAATTGTTGACTCATGTAGTGCTCCTAGTCATATGCTTGTCTTTGAGTAGTTTTGGTGTAAAATTATATTCTTGGCATAGATCTAAAATTATGTTTTATTAATTTGCGTAGTAATAATTTATTTTACTTTTAAATTCGAATCCGGTCTTATCCAAAAGTAGTTTAGGTGAGTGTGTAGAAGATTGTTAGAATGCTATTACTCGAATTGAACAAAAAGGGTATCCTTTCTCGATGTCTAGAACTTGCCCCAAGCTATTTTCGAAACATGTGCGCTTTAGACAAATTAACTTTACGGAAATGATTTAGGCCTTTCTTTGGATAGTTTGAGCCTTTGCACCCAACCTAGATTTACCACCATTGTTCACACAAATTTGAGCCTTACACCTTTATTTGATCCACCCTCATCATTTCGGCACCAAAGCTAAAAAGCCCAAAACCCAAATGAACACTTTGAAATTTTGAGCTAAATTGAAAAAAATATTTGGGTACGATTCTATGAAAAAAATTATGGGTATCAATTCAAAAAAAAAGTGTTTAAATCTCAAAAAGCAATAATCTCATAATGATATGCGGCCTAGGTATGTACATGCATACTTGGAATGATCCCAATTATGAAGATTCATGATTTAAATAAAAGAGTATGAGAGTGTTTCCCCTTTGAAAAAAAATGCGAGTATGTGGGTAAAGCTTCATTATTTTGTGGTGGCAATCATTTTCTTTTAGCTCAAAATTTTTTCTTAAGTGGAATGCGCCTTCATGTTTATCATTGTTACCTCACCCTTAAACCCAAGCCTTAAAATGTACCCTATTTAAGTCCTAAAGATCCATAGAGTCGATTTAGTTCAAAGTGTAGTGGAGAAAGTGCAAACGGGCAAGCCTATGGCCATCGACATTGATGGATTTCTTTGGAGGCCACCCCGAACGTCTACATCTAGTAATTTAAATCTCAGCAATCACGCTATTTTCTCCCTTCACATAACTTTTTGAATGACCGTCGATTTATTTTTAAAGTAATGATGAATAATTATAACACATTTTTGAAGTATTTCATAAATTAGCATTTATGCCAAGAACATCTTTTTACTAAAATATCTACACATGCCAACATATTACTTCGCATTTTACTCTCTAGTCTTCATAATTCTATCTTGCATTAATTTTTCTCACCCTTGTGAAAAATGGATTGCTCGGGACGAGCAATGAGCAAGTGTGAGGGTATTTGATGAGTAATTTATTTACTCATCTTTTAGTTTAGGTTTATTATGTTTTTTTATATAAAATTATGTTATTTTTAGGAATTGTATCATATAAATCCTTCCATTGTTATTTCATAAGCTAACTTAAGTTTATTTTGTGTTTTCAGGTTTTCTGGGCTGTTTCGAGCAAAAAGTTAAAATTACACGCCCCAGGTCACGGGCGTGACCATGGGCGTGTAACCTACGAAATACTCCAGACCTACTTCTGCCACTCCGGGGACGCTCTGTGAAGATTTCGCCAAGTACACGCCCCAGGTCACGGGCGTGACCAAGGGCGTGACCCAATGTCACGGCCACGACCCGCCACAAGCATTCGGAGCACGCTGCCACGTCGATTAAAATTACACGCCCTCGGTCACGGGCGTGACCGAGGGCGTGACATCAGGTCACGGGCGTGACTCGGCCCGCGCCTCTTCCCGCCAGAGTTTCCCGCCAGCAGCCAGATTTCAGGATTACACGCCCCAGGTCACGGGCGTGACCTAGGGCGTGACACGGCCGAAACGCTCGCAATTACTCCAGAAGGCGCCCTCTCCGCTGCCGCTTCGATCACGCCCCTTACACGCCCTTGGTCACGGGCGTGACCAAGGGCGTGTAACACCAAAAATTCAGCTATTTAAAGGGAGCTTTTCCAGATGTTTGGGGACGAATTTTGGGAGTTCTAAGTTTATTTTCTTGTACTGCTTTTATTATTCTTAAGCTTGTAATCTTCTTTCTTAGCTTGCACTTTCATTTCAGGTTTGTAATTTCTTGTTTCCTAGTTGTAATTTCCCTTTCGATTAATAAAATAACATTTCTTCATTATGCACCTCTTGTATTTCATCAATTCCTCCATCTCCATGAGTAGCTAAATTTCATTAGTACTCGGCCGAGATGATCCAAGGAAAATATAATTCATAATTCAGTTTAGAACTTCTTTTTCTCTTATTTAGATTACTTAAGATTTATCCTTGAATTTATATTGATTGAGATTATATTATCGATATATAATCTCATTCTTGTTTTCGTAGTCAAATAATCGAGAGGTTTTGAGTTCGAATCGATCACTTTAAGGATAAAGAGATTTGAATGCACTCCTCGAGAGAGGACGACATAAATCTCCCGGATTGGAGTTATATCCAATAGAGGGGTTCACTTCGATAAAGCGAGCTTTAGGGGTTTCGATTCTAGAGCGAGAGTTCGATTGATCAACCTAAACTTAGTTAGGCGTATCCTCGAGGGAGGTACGTTCATAAATCAGGAACCTCCACGGTCAAGCATTTCTTTTAAAGAGGATTAGAAGTTTTATTTCTTTATTTATTTATTTTTCCAAGGTGATTCAAGGTTGAGTACTAACTTTTAATTCATTAATTTAAATAAGTTATTTCTCCTTTTTCGCAACCAACCCACCACAAATTCTATTCGATAAGATAATAGAGATTTTTCAAAGTAAGAGTATTCAACCGCCCCGAGTCTAATACGACCTTGTTTTAATAACCTATACTACATTCGATACGGTACACTTGCCGTTATCGTTTGCAAGCACAGTTTTGTCCATCAATACAACAACATTCTTCCTGTTCCTCTAAGCAATGATCTAACTGAAGGATAATCTGTGGACAGTCTTGCTGCTCTTTGTCCTGACAGCCTCAGCTTGCTTTGGCTTGGCAGCCATACAAGATCTAAAGGAATCAGACACTGAGCAACAGGCCTTGTCAACAGATTTGACAGTAGTCTTGCTTTTTGCTGAAGCAGATTTTGAAGTGCATGCTTCCTTGTTCTTGACTGAAGGTGCTGAAGCACCAAACACAAATGGTTCAGATTGGGCCATTTGTATTTCCTCATGGGGAGCTTTCATTGCACTCAATCCCATGCCCTTTCTTTCACTATGGGAAGGAGTATTTTCCTTCCTATAGTACCTCCCATTCTTCCAGTGACCATGAATGCTTTCATGGTCATACCTGTTGGAGTGAAGTAGCACCTTTTGAAAGGTGGGTTGAGGCTTAGCCTTCTTCTTGCTCTTTACTCCACTCCCTTCTCCTACTTCCATCTTGTTGAATCCAGGTCCTCTCCAATTGGTTTGAGAGGAGAAGGTGTCAATAAGGGGAAGCACAGATTTGGTCTTGGAGAATTGAGCCACCAGGCACTTCTCCTTCTCAAGCTTTTCTTCAAGGTCCTTGATGACCTTGTTCTTCAGGGAAATAGTGCTTAATTGCACAATAGTTAACCCCTGTAAATGACTAATTTGTCTGCTCATCTGATCCACCAGGGTGGTAGGTTCAGTGTTGACATCCTTAGTCATTTTGAGGGAAACAATTTTCTGGGCTTGCCTCTTGGCAAGCTTCTTGCTCTTCTTCAGAGCCTCCAAAAGAACACCATATTTTTCAATCAATTGATTGAGTTCTTCCTCAGCTTCCATGCCCCTTCCATCAATTGATGGAGGTGCATCAGATTCTGGACTAGTCTCATAATCAGAAGAGGATATGGAATGAATTAATACCTGCTCATGTTCTGAATTATTGTGGCTGTACTCATCTTCAGTTAGAGCCATCAGCCCATGGTCATTGTGAATGACATCATCCTCCTCTACATCACTGTCTGAATATGATAGAGGGGCCCTGACTGCAATCCTGCCAACAACAGTTTCTTCAACAACAACCAACCCAATGAGGGCTTCTTCCATTTCAGATTCTGATGAGCTAGAGTCTGATTCACTCCAACTCTTCTTCTTCTTCTTAGCTAGAAAGGATTTCTCTCCTTTCTTGCTTCTTGATTGATGAGCCTTCATCTCATCCTTCTCTCTTCTCTTCACAGGGAAGTCAGCAATGACATGCCCAGGCTTGCTGCAGCAATAACAAACAACATTGGCAGAATTATGTTTTGAGTTAGACTCATACCTGTCACTTCTGGAGCGATGCTTTGACTCCTTGCTGTCCTCCTTGTTGTGATATGAGGAGGAAGGCTTGTTCTTCCATTGCTTCCTCCTCAACAACTTTCTGAAGTGCCTTGTAAGAACAACAATTTCTTCATCAGAAGAAGAGCAGCTTGATGAGCTAGGCTCAGAATCTTCTGGTTCAGCAGATCTTCTGGGAGGTGAGTGAGCCTTGTCTCTCCCTCTTCTTGAGCTTTTAGCCTTGAAGGCCAGGGAATTCTCCCTGGTATCACCCTTTGCCTTCTGCTCTTCTTCCTTCCTGGCAGTCAGCTGCATTTCATAGGAGAGCAGCTTTCCATAGAGAGTTTGGGGAGGAGTTTCAGTCAACTTAGCCACCTCCCTTATGGCACAAATTTTTGTGTCCCAATCTCTTGTTAGAGATACGAGGAACTTATCATTCAACTCATAATTTGTGAACACTCTCTCATAGGTTCTTAGTTCATTTATTATTCTAAAGAACCTTTCATAACACATGGAGATGCTCTCCTGCCCTTGCTGCCTGAAAGCTTCATATTCCTGATTGAGGAGTGACTTCCTGTCATTCCTCACATCTTCAGTCCCTTCCATGTACACAATCAGTGTATCCCACATCTACTTAGTAGATCCACATTGCACTAAATTTTGAAAAGTTGAGTCATCAATAACATTGACTATGATATTTTGAGCCCTTTTATCCATAGTAGCCAATGCTATCTCATCCTTGGTCATTTCAGTGTATGGTTTGCCTACTTGCCTGGTAGGATCAATAGAGGAGGGTTTTGTGATAATGAAGGGACCTTCCTGAACAGTAATTTAGATTCTAGGGTCTGAGGCTTCCATGTACAGCCTAAACCTCTGCTTCCATATGCCAAAGTTGGCTTTGTTACATATGGGCAGTTTCATTGAGCTCATCTCCTTCTGCATTACACTGGAGGCCATTGGGTATTGACTTGACTAAACCTTTTAGGATCTGGTCAGACTGTTAAGTCCTTTTTGACCAACCTCGCTTTGATACCACTTGAAAGAATATAGGTTTGTAGTATAAATCACCTAGAGGGGGGTGAATAGGTTCCTTTTTAATTTGCCTCTAAGTGTCCTAGCTTATTTCTGAGTTAACTTAAGAAAAAGATCAAACACCCAGAAAGCACACAAGCATGTATAGAGGTTCCTCAAGACAGGGTGTCTTGAGTTGTCCTCTTTCCCCCTCCACCTTTCTAACAATGTGTTAGACAAGGCCAACTCCTCCAAACTCGGCTCAAAGATCTTACAATTCAGATCCCTCAGGATCTCTTTCTCAAACCCTACCTCAGGCTCAGCAGCCCTACAACTCAGATCAGCTCCTGATCTTACAGCTCAAACCTTAGTAGGTCCTACAACTCAGACCACAACAGGTCCTACCTCAGGCTAAACAGCCCTACCTCAGATCAGCTCCTGATCCTACAGCTCATACCTCAGCAGGTCCTACAGCTCAGAGAATTCCTTCACCTACAGCTCAGGCAACGAAGCCCTACAACTCAGATCAACAGATCCTACACTCAGGCCTTCAGCCCTACATCTCAGAACCTTCAGGTTCCTACAGACTCAAACCAAAAGGTCTTACAGCTCAGGCAAAATGCCCTATAGAAAAATGGTTTAGAAATTTATTACAGCAGAGGTACTCTCATGTAGATCCTGCACAGTCTGTGCTTCTTGTTGCTGATGATGTTGATTACAGCCACAACTTGATCTTCCTCTTCAATAGAGTGATGAAAGATCACCTTGCCCCTTCTGGTTTAGGAGCTAACTTCTTCTCTCTGATTCTTCTTCTCGTTCAGCGAACAAGAAGAAAGTCGAGAGCAGCTGCCATCAATGAAACAGTTGATTTTGCTTTTTGCATGCGACGGAGGGAGAGGATTGCTTCAAATGTGCCCTAGCATTTCCTTTTATACATCTCTGATCTTCAACATCTCTAATTTGTCCTTCTGAGAAGTATGGAAGAAGCTGGTGGACCCCACACAGCTTTTCTGCAACTTGTCCTAGCCGCAGGCCCCGCCGCCCTACTTTTCTGTAGAGAAGGTCTGCGCTCGATGAACGCACTGCACTCTGCATTCGACGAACCCGCTGTATCCTGCGTTCGACGATCTTTCCAAACTCCGCGTTCGACGAACTTACCTTGTATGTCTTCTCAGCGGCTCCTTCTTTGATCTCATCTCAGCGGTCGACGAACTGAATTCTGCGTTCGACGAACGCGACACTGCGTTCGACGAACACGCCAATTATGCCTTCTCAGCGGCTCCTTCTTTGGTCTCGTCTCAGCGGTCGATGAACTGAATTCTGCGTTCGACGAAGGCGACTCTGCGTTCGACGAACACGCTGATTCTCAGCGTTTGATGAACTTATCAACAGAGACACCTTCTTCTCAGCGGATCCGCTGAGACGGCTCCTCGACTCAGCGGTTTTGACCCTTCGTCTCAGTGGTTCTGCTGAGACAAATCTTCATCTCCTTGTAGATGATTTCTTCATATTTAAGGGCATGTTTGGCCCTTTCTTTTGAGTCACCTGTACCTGTATATACTACACAAGTATAGCTTTATCAAATACAATATGTCCTCAGCATTGAGAGTGATGCCTCTTCAAATCAAGGTAATATTGAGGGCAATATACCCAACAACGACGTCAAATGCCTGACAAGCTGGAACCCAAGTCGGATAAGTGTTATCATGTGGGATATCCTAGGGAAACCAAATGGTATTACTTCTACCTGCCGTTCGAGGGCAAAGTGTTTGTCGCAAGGACTCTCGTCTTTTTGGAGAAAGAGTTCTTATCCAGAAAGACTGCAAAGGTGGAACTTGAGGAAGTTCAAGAACCACAAACAATAGTTGAACCGATTTTAGAACCTGAGCAAAGACTACAAGTTGTTGTAGCTAGATAGCCTACTCAAGAAACACAAGTCCTGCTTAGATCTGATAGACCAAGATTTGAGCCTGAGAGATATGGATTTCTCGTGTCTCAAATAGGTAATGTGTTGCTTATGGATCATGATAATGAACCTGCAACCTATCAAGAGGCTATGTGTGGACCTGACTCTGAGAAGCGGCTTGAGGCCATGAAATATGAAATGGACTCCATGTATGCAAATCAAGATTGGACCTTGGTGGAACCACCTGAAGGGGTATGCCCCATAGGGTGCAAGTGGGTCTTCAAGAAGAAGACCGACATTGATGGGAATGTATAGACATTCAAAGGCCGGCTGGAGGCTAAAGGTTTCAGGCAAATTCATGGTGTTGACTATGATGAGACCTTTTCCCCTGTAGCCATGGTCAAGTCCATCAGAATTCTACTTGCTATTGCTGCGTATTATGACTACGAGATCTAACAAATGGATGTCAAAACGGCTTTCCTTAATGGAAACCTCCTTGAGGAAGTGTATATGAGACAACCCGAGGGTTTTGTATCTCCAAGTGAAGCCACTAAAATATGCAAGTTGAATCGATCCATTTAAGGATTGAAACAAGCTTCTCGAAGTTGGAATCTTCGTTTTGATGAGAAAATCATAGAGTTTGGTTTCATTAAGAACGAGGATGAACCTTGTGTTTACAAGAGGATTAGTGGGAGCATTGTCGTTTCCCTGATATTGTATATGGATGACATACTGTTGATCGGAAATGACATTCCGACCCTGCAAGCTGTTAAGAACAGGCTTGGGGACTGCTTTTCTATGAAGGACTTGGGTGAAGCGACTTATATACTTTGTATTAAGATCTATAGAGATAGATCGAAGAAGTTACTGGGTTTGACCCATAGTACATACATTGAGAAGGTGTTGAAACGGTTCAACATGCTTGAGTCCAAGAAAGGATTCTTACCCATGTCACATGGTGTGAGTCTCTCTAAGGACCAGTGTCGAAAATCTTTGGAAGATAAGGACCGCATGAAGTTGATTCCATATGCTTCTGCAATTGGATCAATCATGTACGCAATGTTATGTACTCGACCCGATGTCTCTTATGCTTTGAGCATGACGAGCAGGTATCAGTCTAATCCTGGTGATGGTCACTGGTTAGCCATCAAGAATATCCTGATGTACTTGAGAAGGACTAAGGATTTATTTTTGGTGTATGGTGGAGAGGAAGAGCTCAGTGTAAATGGTTACACGGATGCTAGCTTCCAATCTAATAGGGATGATTCAAAGTCCCAATCAGGTTTTGTATTTTGCCTTAATGGAGGAGCTGTAAGTTGGAAGAGTTCCAAGCAAGAGATAGTTGCTGATTCTACGACTGAGGCCGAGTATATCGCTGCTGCAAATGCGGCGAAGGAGGCTTTGTGGATTAGGAAATTCATCAACGAGCTTGGTGTAGTTCCTAGCATTGTTGATCCTGTAGTTCTCTACTGTGACAACAACGATGCTATTGCACAAGCTAAGGAACCTAGATCTCATCAGCACTCTAATCACATACTTCGGCGGTTCCACCTTATTCGAGAGATTGTCGATCGAGGAGATGTGAGCATATGCAGAGTACCGACTGAAGAAAATATTGCGGATCCACTGACGAAGCCTCTTGCACAGAGAAAGCATGATGGTCATACTAGATCAATGGGTATTAAATACATGAATGATCGTCTCTAGTGGGAGTCTTGTGGATTGTAATTGTCGATTGTTGATTATTCATGTGATGAATAGAGTACTTTATATTTTATTTTACATTTATGGCAAGTTCTTTTATTATGTCAAATGTTTCTACTGATAGATTAATTAGCATAATAAATGCCCTTAGAATGTTTGCTTCCATAGGAATTCAAGTATGTGACTTGAATGTGAGGGCCTATGTTTATAAGAAGCTTCATTCTTAAATGGTCCCTGGTCGTAGTATCATCTTAGAAGTTCAGGGCGATGATGATACATAAAGACTAGCATGTGCATTGACTGATGACCGATTCTCACAGGTCATGATATTGTGATATCAAGTCATCACATGGGTACTTGTTAGTGAACAAGTTGTACTGGACAGACCCATCATGAGACTACTGTGTGGATTATTATATGAACGTGTCACAAGCAGGTCTCATATCACAATGGTGTTTGTGGTTCTTCGAGCTGAAGTCACAACATTCATCAAGTGAGGAAGAACGTACTTTGATGCCATCTAAAGTCTTCCTTGAGAAAGGTTGATGATAAGGGTGGTTATTGAGTATGTTATGATTCATTTGGGTGTTTGTGTGTGGGAAGATATGGGATTTGTTCTCCCATATGACATGAGTTACATCCATGAGCCCCTTGATGGAGTGAGACTGAGAAATGCATGGCCATGCTTGGTTGAGTCAATACGTGATATTGAGCTCACCAATTTCAGACAGTCTATTCAAGATCAAGGAATTAGGATTGAACAATTACGAGGGTTACACTATCCATGCATCTAGTTCTATCCGGATGTAAGGGACAAAGGGACATGACAATACTGATACATTGGTCAAGACATGATTGTTGAGTTATGAACTCTTATTGCTTGGGTAGCAATGATGCATTGCTAGATGCCACTCATTGTTTGTGAGACTTTTATTTGATATGTTCAAGATCAAGTGGGAGACTGTTGGTGTTTCCATGGTGATCTGGAAGTGGTCAAGTATCTAGTCTCACTGCCAACGCGATATGAGCCTATGAGGTCACACACAAGAGTGTTTGGAGAAGTTGGAGGAAGAATTATGTTGGCTTTACTCATATTGGATATGAGTGAAGGACCAATCCTACGACTTATTGGAATCGTGTCGAGTCAACTGAATGCTCCACAGGTATTGTGAATATTGTATGGAGCGTGTTGACAAGTGTTCGAACTCAAAGTGCGTTCGACGAACGGCCAGCCCATTCAATGAACGGCCAGCGCGTTCGACGAACGGCCAGCGTGTTCGACGAACGGCCAGCGCGTTCGACGAACGGCCAGCGCATTTGATGAACGGCCAGCGCGTTCGACGAACGGCCAGCGCGTTCGACGAACGGCCAGCGCGTTCGACGAATGGCCAGCGCGTTCGACGAACGGCCATCGCATTCGACGAACGGCCAGCGCGTTCGACGAACGGCCTGCGTGTTCGACGAACGTCCAGCGCGTTTGATGAACGACCAGCGCGTTCGAAGAACGGCCAGCGCGTTCTACGAATGGCCAGCCCGTTCGACAAACGGCTAGCGCATTCGACGAAAGGCCAGCGCGTTCAATGAACGCTAGCCAGTTCATCGAACATAGTATTCGACGAATTCTGTTTGCTTCAATTAATGTCGTGGCTGTGCAGATAGCTTCTCTTTTTCGACTGGGTATAAAAAGAATGCGATTCTTTTGACCTATGAATGCCCTCTATTTTGCGATAGACTGAGAGCAACGGAAGAGTTCCACCAAAAGCTTCTGACGGAAGAGTTCCGTCCGACCGCCGCCGCCACCGCCTCTTCTTGTAGTCGAACCTAGCAGTCCGTGGAAGACGCTGAGGGCTTTCTTCTCTCCGACCTAGATCTTGTGCGACAAGAGGCTAGGGTTCTTCAACGCTCGTGTGGACTGCTATAGAGGCATGGATATACTTTATGTGCTAGGAACTCAGCCCCACGATCCTTCACGGACTGCACGATCCTTCACGGATGCTGAAGGGGAACACATTGTAGAGAAGGAGTCTGTCTCAGCTGAGCCGCATTTAGACAAAAAATGCTGAGAAGACTATCTGTCTCAGCGGATCCGCTGAGATGCAGAGTAATTCTGTCGCTAAGACTGGAACCTGTCTCAACCCAACCCCTGAGACAGATTCATATTTGAATAAAAGCCTGGAGGGATCTTCTTTTGGCGCAAGTGGCTAGAAAGCAAGGATAATGTTTTCTATTTTTGTCCATGCTGTGACAGTGCACTCTTAAGAGCCGTTGCAGAATGGAGGAGATATAAAAGAAGGTGTTAGGTCATTGTGAAAGGTGTGGAAAAGATCTAAAAGAGCAGCTACTGTGCTATTGAAGAAAAACGGCTTCAACAGATATCTCATCTTGCTTCCTAAAGCTACAAGCAGATTACTGAGATAAGATTGTTCTTCCTCATTCCATTTAGAAGAACAAGTGGATCTTCTTTCATCTACTGAAGAAGAAGATCAGAAGGAACAAGGCTTGAATTTACTGCCATTCAGTCCTGTTTCAAGACAACATCTGCTGTGCTTCAGCAACAGAAGGTCTGAGCTGAAGGTTATATATATTTTGTCCTTTGTTGTAAAAGCAAACAATATCAACTCTGTAAGAACTTATTAGTTCTGAATGTGTAGGGCCTTGTGCCTGAGTGTATAGGGCTTTGTGCCTGAGTGTGTAAGGATTTGTGCCTGAGGTTGTAGAGCTGTACTCCCAGCTTGAGTTGTAAGATTTCTGAGGAGATCTGAGGTAGGGCTTCTTGATAGGCCTGATGTAGGAAATTGAGAGGATTTTTGAGTTGTAGGAGTTGTAGTACTCTGAGTGGTATGGCTGTGAGCATGAGGTAGGGTTTTGGAGGAAACCCGAGAGATCCCGTGGGATCTGAGTTGTAAGCTCTTGGAGCTGAGTTTTGGAGGAGTTTGCCCTGCATAACACACTGTTAGAAAGGTGTAGAGGGAAAGTGGACTACCCATAGACACACTGTCTTGGGGAACCACTATAAACAGTTGTGTGCTTTCTATGATTTGCTTTTATTTTATTTAATCACTAAACACTACTAGTTGTAAGTAGACAATTTCAAAGAAACCTATTCACCCCCCTCTAGGTGAGTTAGACTACTACCAAGTAAACTATCAAGTGGTATCAAAGCTAGGTTGGTTAATAAAGACTTAACAGTCTGACCCGATCCTACAAAGAGTAGTATATTTTGAATCCAATGAATGCCATTGGAGGTCAGAAGGAGATGAGATCCATGGAGTTGCCCATATGCAGAAAAGAGACATTTGGCATATGAAAGCAAAGGGTAAGGATGTTTATGGAAGCCTTTGAACGTAGGATATACATTACTATAAAGGATGGTCCTTTTGTCTTCACAAAAACCTTCACTATAGATCCAACAAGGCAAGTGGCCAAGACCTATGCTGAAATGACTAAGGATGAGATTGCACTTGCTACTATGGATAAGAGAGCACAAAACATCATAGTAAATGCAATTGATGATTCCACATTCCAGAACTTGGTGCACTGTGAGACAGCCAAGAACATGTGGGATACACTTATAGTGTATATGGAAGGCACTGATGAAGTGAGGGATGATAGGAAATCCCTCCTTAACCAGGAATGTGAAGCCTTCAGGCAACACAACCTAGAATGCATAACTGATTGCTATGAAAGATTCTTCAGGGTGATGAATGAGCTGAGGACCTATGGAAGGGTCTTCAGCCATTATAAGCTAAATGATAAATTCCTAAGATCTCTAACTGGAGATTGAGATACAAAAATATGTGCCATCAGGGAAGGGGCAAAGCTGGGTGAGACTCCTCCCCACACACTATTTGGAAAGCTGCTCTCATATGAGATGCAACTGTTTGCAAGAAAGGAGGACACCTCTACCAGGTCTCATGCAAAGGAGAGATATGTTGCTCTCAAAGCTGAGAGCTCTAAGAAGAGCAAAGAAAGAATTCCTTCTCCACCAAGAAGGGTTGCTGACTCAGAAAACTCTGAGCCCAACACATCTGACAACAACTCAACAAATGAGGAATTTGTTGCCTTCTTCAGGCACTTCAAGAAGATGATGAGGAGAAAGCAGTAGAAGAACATGTTGGAGCTTGCGTTCCACATCTCTTAGTTTGAGAATAAGAAGTCACACTATGTATTTGATCTTGCTTGTGTTTGTAGTGTGCATGTACTATAGTTAAATAACTCTATGAACATGATGCTGATTGATGATGATTCTATGAAAAGAGAGTTAACGCCCCGCGTTAAGTACTTAACTCCCTGCGTTAACCTATAGTTGAAGAGGGATGATGTCGAGAAGGGAATGGCGTGGAGAAGATATTGTGTTGAGAAGCCAGTGACAACATAAGCGTTGACACTTAACGCACGCGTTGAGTCCACAAACTGCCACGTTCTCGACGGTTGCACGATGTCAGTGATTGCTATACACGATCACTAACACTGGCGTTAACTCTTAACGACACGCGTTAGCTCCCATGACTAATTAAAGAGATGATTTCGTTTGATCAAGTTATATGCATTCCAAGCCTTCATTCTATACTTCAGAGAGAGCATTTCATCCCGAATTCGGAGAGCACTCCCAACACCACCATTGAGGAACAAGAGTGAGAAGGAGATTTCCAACGGCAAATTTGAAGAAGGACGCTCGCTTCAATTCCGACTAGGGGTGCAAGTTGAGTCGAGCCGGCTCATGAGCTCGATGAGCCGGCTCGAAAAAAGCTCGACTCGAGCTCGAGCTCAATTTTGAGCCAAGCTCGAGCTCGATTGCTCTTGTTCATGAGCTCGCGATTTTTTTTTTTGGTGTATTTTTTTTTAAAATAAAAATTAATATAAATATAAATAGGCTCATAAGCAAAAAGCTCGTGAGCAGCTCGAGCTCGACTCGAGCTCGCGATCTTGAAATCTCGAGCTCGAGCTCAATATACTGGTCTCGAGCTTGAGCTCGAGCCAAGTAGGATGAGCTCGACGAGCTCGAGCTTAAGCTCGAAATATTTAGCTCGAGCTCGAGCTCGAGTAGTTTGGGATTTTTGCCAAGCTCGGCTCGAGCTCGACTCATTTACACCCCTAATTCTGAGGATGGTCATTGCGTATCTTCAACATCTCCTTCAACACTCCTCAATCTAGGGAGTCTTTTGTTCTGATTTTAACTTTATCTTTTCATATTTACTTATAACGGTAGTGAATTCGCCGCCTTGCCTGTGGCGACTAGGACGGGTTCGATTTAGGGGGAAATTCGCCACCTTGTGCGTGGCGACTAGGTCTAGGGTATATCTAGGGGTGGCTAAAGGCCTTTTCTGGGGATAGATAAGCTATAGCCAACCGGTCCTTGGGAGAAGGACCGGTGAAGGAATAAAAAGTGAATTTTACTTTGTCGCCTTTTAATTTCAAGCGTTATTGAAATTATATCTTTGTACTCATCTTTGTGAAATATAAAATTCATTTTTGTATCGAATTTTCTGGAATTGTATTTCACAAGTAAATTCACTTTGGATATTTCTATTAAAATATTTTCTGGAGAGATAACGCCCGACGTTAACTATCTAACGCCAGACGTTAGCGACAGAACCAAAAAGGTTTACTGTTTTCTGTAAAATCTGTCAGTTTATCTCAAAAATAGTAAACCCCTTATTCACCCCCTCTAAGGGCGACATCAGATCCAACAGAACAGACATTCCTCCTCCTCACATCCCAAGAAGGAACACATAAAATTAGGGAGGCTGCACCCTAAGGGTGACAGGTATGAATCTAAACCTGTCAAATATATTTCAAGTAATGTTATATGTTATTGCTGCAACAAGCCTGGACATGTCATAGCTGACTGTCCAGTCAAGAGAAAAGAAAGAGGTGATAAGAAGCCTCATCACCACAAGGGAAGGAAAGGTGAAAAATCCTTTCTGGCAAAGAAGGAGAAGAGCTGGAGTGAATCTTCATCTTCAGATTCTGAAGAAGTAGTCTATGTAGGGCTATTTTGCAGCTGCTGAGGATGAAGACTATCCAGCTGCTAAGGTTGGCATCATGGCCCCTCTATCACATTCAGATAGTGACATTGAGGTGGATGAAGATGACAAAGAATGTTATGGCTTAATGGCCATATCAAAGGATGAAGACAGTCAGGATCATTTTGATCAGGTATCAACTCCTTTCATTCCTTCTTCTGATTATGAGTCAATTCCAAAATTTGAAGCATGCTCATCTAATGATGAAAGTGGTTCAGAATCTGAGGTGGATGTCAATTAATTGATTGACAGGTATGATGCTCTTTTGGAAGCTCAGAAAAAGAGCAAGAAGCAAGCCAAGAGGCAAGATCTAGAAATTGCTTCCCTTCAACAAATAAAGCCTGAATACACTGAGTTAGCTACCCGAATGACTCAGATGAGTAGGGAAATCAGTAAACTGAAGGGAATAATAATATTCCAATTATGCACCATAAGCCAAAAGAACAAGGTCATTAAGGACCTTGAGGAGAAGCTTCTCAAAGAGAAAAGCTTGGTGGCTCAATTCTCTAAACCCAAATCTATACTGCCCATCATTGACACCTTCTCCTCCCAAACTAATAGGAGAGGGCTGGGTTTCAATAAAGTGGTAGTAGGTGCTGAGAATGGAGGAAAGGGTTAGGCTAATTCTAAGCCTCATACCACCTTTCAAAAGGTGTTGCTTCCCTCTAATAGGTATGACCAGAACAACATGTATGGTCACTAGAAGAATGGAAGCTCCTATAGGAAGGAAAATACTCCTAACTATAGCAGGAGAAAGGGCACGAGGATGAGTGCTTTGAAAGCTCCCCATGAGGAAATTCAAATGGCCCATCCTGGACCATTTGTGTTTGGTACTCCAGCCCCCACATTCAAGGATAAGGAAGTTGGTTCTTCTAAATCCCATTCAGCAAAACACATGGGTGCTGTCAGGCCTATAATCAAGTCAAACAACACTGTATCGGATTCCATCAACTCTTGCTTAGCTGCTAAACTAAGACCAGCTGATGCCATTCAGATAAGTCTGTTAAGACAAATTATAGACAATCAACAAGACTGCTAACATGAATAGGAAAAATGTTGCTACCTTCTCCTCTGAACATAAGCATTCAGATGCTCCTTCCACCTCAAGAAGTGTTCAGAAAAGAAGGTACAACATCCATGAATGTTGGTGCTGTGGTAAAGTGGGACACTTTGTCATTGATTGTTGGCACACACTAGTGTGCCTAATGTAAAGAGGAGCTTTCCTTCAAAAGCTGCAGTGGGTGAGAGTATGTCTTTTTATGCTAACATGAGCCTAGGGCACAACAATTGGGCTCCTAAGGAAAATTAAATTACTTTTTGTAGGAGAGTTCAAGTACCAGCCTAAGGGAAATATGGTACTTGGACAGTGGGTGCTCAAGGAACATGACAGGAACTAGGAGTCTTCTGCAGGATTACACTCCTGTGAAGAATGGACCTAAAGTTATCTTTGGAGGTTCTGAAAAAGGAGACACCAAAGGATATGGTATGATTACAAATGGTATAGTTTCAATAACAAAGGTAGCTTATATTGAAGGGTTGCATCACAAACTTATAAGCATAAGTCAACTATGTGACTTGGGCTATGTCATTGAATTCCACAATGACAAGTGCATGATCAAAAAGACAATTGACTTAGAGGTTATTCTCTCAGGCACTAGGCGTGAGAATGTTTATTACTTAGACTTTATTTGCAATAATTCTTTATCTCTCATATGTCTTGTAGCATATGAGAGTGAATCTCTTTGTGTTCAATGGCACAAGAGACTTGCCCACATTAACTACAAGACAATGTATAAACTATTTTCTAAAAACCTTATTAGGAATAGTCCAAATTTAATTTCAAAGTGGTCCTTGTCATGCATGCCAAATGGGTAAGCAAACTAGGGCTACCTTTAAAAGCATTGGATCCAAAGACACTAAAAGATGTCTATATCTGTTGCATATAGACTTGTTCGGTCCTTTGCTCATTTAGAACCTAAGTGGGAAGTTGTATACTTTAGTGATTGTTGATGATCACTCAAAATATACATGGGTATTCCTCCTTAAGAAGAAATCTGATACTTTAGATATCTTTATTAACTATGTCAAGGCAATTCAGAATAAATTATAATGTAATGTGGTCAAAACTAGAACCAACCATGATACAAAATTTCATTCAGGGGCCATGACAAAGTTTTGTCAAGAATTTGGTATCACCCAAGAGTTTTCCTCCCCAAGGACTCCGCAACAAAATGGTGTGGCTGAGAGGAGGAATAAGACCTTGATAGAGGCTGGGAGAACATTGCTTAGTGACTCCTCACTCCTAGAATACTTCTGGGTTGAGGCAGTCAATACTGCTTGTTATGTTATAAATAGAGCTTCTATCAATAAGGACCTTGGAAAACACCCTATGAAATTCTGAAAGGCAAACAACCAACAATTTCATATTTTAGAATCTTTGGTTGCAAATGTTACATTTTACATAATAGAAAATCCCAACTAAAAAAGTTTGCTGAAAAATGCAATGTTGGTGTTCTTGTTGGATATAGCTCACATAATAGAGCCTATAGAGTATTCAACAAAAAGACTCATGTTGTTGAGGAATCTATGCATGTTGTCTTTGATGAGACCAGTCTACTTTATAAGGGCTGGTCCAGTTCTCATGTTTTGACATGAAATGATAAGAAGATGCAAGAGATGTCTATCCAAGACATACCCAACACTAACTGAATCAATTCAGAGGTTGATGTATCTGAAAATGAAGATTAGCAGGCTGCTGAAGAACCTGCTGCTCCAAAAGAAGAGCTGTAGAATGATGACAGATTGCATGCAACAACCAGGAATCTGAGGGTTCATCCAAGGAACCTGATAATTGGAGATGAGAACCAAGGGGTGATCACTAGAAGCAGGGCTCACAATGAAACTATATTCCTGAGCTTTCTATCTCAGATTGAGCCCAAGAAGTTTGAGGAAGCTAATCAAGATACCTTCAGGATTCAAGCTATGCAAGAGGAGTTACTACAATTCAAGAGGTGCAAAGTAGATGAGAATGGTATTATTATCAAGAATAAGACTAGACTGGTAGCCAAAGGATATAGGCAAGAAGAAGGTATAGACTTTGACCAAACCTTTGCCCCAGTTGCAAGGTTAGATGCAATTAGATTATTCCTTACCTATGCTGCCCACAAGGGGTTCAAGGTATACCAGATGGATGTCAAGTCAGCATTTCTAAATGGAGACTTGAAAGAGGAGGTATATGTGAAACATCCATCAGATTTCGTACATCCAACTCTTACCTCCCATGTTTATTTTCTTAGGAAAGCTTTATATGGTCTAAAGCAAGCCCCTAGGGCCTGATATGAGACCCTGTCTAGCTTTCTCATCAAGAACAAGTTCTTGAGGGGAAAGATAGATAGTACATTGTTTCTTAGGAAATAAAGGGCAAGTGTCTCATAGTCCAGATTTATGTTGGTGACATAATTTTTGGGTCTACTGATGACAACCATTGCAAAATGTTTGCCAACCTTATGCAGGGGGAGTTTGAGATGAGCAGAATGGGAGAGCTCAAGTACTTTTAGGCCTCCAAGTGAAGCAGTCTGATGAAGGGATATTCATCTCTCAAACCAAGTACATTAGGGAGCTTATCAAGAAGTTTGGGATGGAATCTGTTTCCACCATGAAAACTCCCATGGGGTCAAATATTTCCCTGGACAAGGATGAGAAGGGAAAACCCTTTGATAAATCCATGTACATGTGTATAATTGGATCCCTGTTGTATCTGACTGCTAGTTGACCAGACATTATGTATGCAATATGTGTTTGTGCTAGGTATCAATCATGCCCTAAGGAATCTCACTACTCAGCTGCAAAGAGGATTTTGAGATACCTTAAAGGCAGCCAACATCTTGGCCTTTGGTATCCTAAGAACAATGGTTTTGAACTAACTGGCTTTTCAGATGCTGATTTTGCAGGATGCAAAGAAGATAGAAAAAGTATAAATGGAACCTGTCAATTCCTAGGCAGGAGGCTGTTCTCTTGGAGTAGCAAGAAGCAGACTAGTGTGGCAATATCTACAGCCGAGTCTGAGTACATTGCTGTAGGGAGCTGCTGTACATGATTACTTTGGATACATCACCAACTAGAGGACTACAACCTCAAGGTAAGTAACTCTCCACTGTTTTGTGACTCATCCAGTGCTATTTCTATTGCTAAGAATCCTGTCTCTCATAGCAGGACTAAGCATATAGAAATAAGGTGTCACTTTATTAGAGAACATGTAGAATATAAAGATATCTGCCTTGTCATGTCCCCACTGACAATCAAGTTGCAGATATATTTACAAAGCCATTGGATGAGGCTAAATTTAATGTATTCAAAATTGAGCTAGGAATGTTGAATTTAGAATAGGCTTCAACATTTCATATTGTCTTTCATGCTTATTATTTTATTTCCTAAGATTTGCTAGAAGATGGTAATGCTTCAAAACACTCAGTGACATGATTATGGAGACAGACAATCCTAATTTAAAGGGTTCACTCCTAGGAAATGAGTTCAGCTGAGAAAGTCTCAGCTGAGCTGCTGAGACAACTAAGTCATCTCAGCGGTTTAGTTTACCTTGTTCCAGCGGTCAAGCTCTCGGTTTTAACGGATCCTATGAAACGGGATTGCTTAATTAAAACATCTAATTATTAAGTCTAATCAGCATAACTCTTTAAGAACAACTTATAATACACCTATAAATAGTGCTATGCTGATTACTTCACTTTTCACACACTAAACGCTACCTAGACGTCGAGACTGTAACGGTCTCCCCAGCATACAGCCCACAAGGACGACTGCCGGCACCCCCAGCATCCAGCTCGAAAGGGTTCAGCCTCAACTGGTTTGCAGACCGTGCACCCAACCCCCCTTATCCCGCCACAAGGCACAGTGGCTTGTTGGAGGACGCAACCCCCTTTTCATGAGGAATGGTTCAGTTAAGAGGCAGCGTAGGGACTTCCCAGGAGGTGTAACACCCTGCCAGCACAAACAATATAATAGTAGGTCCGATCGGGACCCCACACTATATTATGCATACTAGCTAGGCATCATAAGGTGATAAACAGAAAAGAACAACAAATAAACCAGAGTAAATTAAACGTAAGCGGAAGAATTTGATTAAAACATCTTTTAGAACTGTCCACTATCCCGGGAATGAAACAATAGAGTTATGGCCTTAAGGACTTACATTAAACAATGTCTCAAACTCCAAAACATACATCGGCACGCAGACCAGCAATTTAAGGAAAGCAAAAGAGGGGAGGTTGGCCTTCGAGGGCCAACACAGCATAAGCTCCAGCAAGCTACTTCCCGCTTGGCTCACCTGCACCTACAACAACGATCCACCAAAACGTGGCAACAAGTAACCGGTCAGCTAAAGCTGACCAATATTATAACGACCCCACTCCTATAGTCGGGGTAGCGGTACTCCTTGCCTGCAGGTAGATAATATAGGCATAGATTGTCAAGGCGCGTTCAAGCACCACATGTATAAGCAATCGACACCAACGTTGGCACGCACGACCACACGTTTTGTGCTCTCAAGGCACTCTTACGGTGTACTCCCCGAGCCACACCTAACAACTCCTTAAATAAAGAGTTCGCATGAGCTTTGCCCGTCAAGACTGCCTTGTCTTACAGACCCTTCCCAACATCTTACGGTGCACCGAAGGGCTACCTCTTCACCGATCCGGTATGGGAGCGGGTTTGGATCAGCTTTGCCCATGCTCAACTCGTCGGCATCAATCGTCTGACGTGGGTATGACTTCACCTCAACCCGAGCAACAAAAATGAGGATTTACGCCTCAACAAACAGCTCCCTGGTAGCTACCGCCGGCGCTAGCCCTAGCGTCGGGAGGTAGTGACAGATCATCGAATCCGCCCACAATTTCGGGTATTTCCTGGAGGTTAACTCCAGGACTCCCTGCAGTACCGTACTACACACAGAACCCAAAAATAGCGCATACAAGATCACAGAGTCTTCTCCGGCATAATCGACAATATAGCCATCACCAATCCAGACCAACCTGTCCGGATGGGTTTCACACACAATGCCTATGTCCGTACTATGATTTTGGATGCTATATGCAAGTAACCAAAGGGGATCGAAATGATCAACCCACTAGAAAACTTCCCTTTCTCCACCAATCTGTGGTGGGTTTTCCATGCAATCATGCCAATAAAAAGGAGGACTTCACTTGTCCAAGTAGAAGATCGTTACCCTTGTCATTTTCTTCGGCATCATGATAATCCAAGATTCCAGTCGGATGGAAAGGACTGCACCGGGCTGCTCTTCGTGGATCTGTAAATGACTCACGATTCAGAGCTTCGGAGCTCCGTCAATGGCGGAAGATGCCTTCTTCTTCCTCCTTGGCTTTCCTCTTTCTCAAGCTTGAAGAGAGATAAAACTTAGAATAATAATGATAAACCCTCCTCTGGTCAAGGCCTAAGGATACCCGGAATCCCAACCAACGGATCTAAAACCCTTTGGATTTGACGGCCACGATTTTAAATCACGAATCTGTATCACAAGCTACCGTCGGCGCTGGCACTAGCGCCAGCGCTAGCTCTCGATGGTTGCCTCACTTTCTCGACGGTTGCCTCACAATCTCGACGGTTGCCTCACTGTCTCGACTGAAAGACCTACCTCCGGCGCTAACACTAGCGTCAACGCTAGCTCCCAGTAGCCGATTTCTCTATTAGGGTTTTGGGGTGTTACAACTCCACCACCCTTAACAGAATTTCGGCCCAAAATTACGAAAACAACAAGGTACAAATATATAATTTATACCTGAAAGGAAAAGCTCGGGGTACTCCGTAAGCATGGTTTGCTCTCTTTCCCAAGAGAGTTCCTCTTTTCCGCAGCTCGTCCACTGAGTAACGCCTTGTCCTCTTACTTTGCCCGCTAAATGCAAGCCTGCCTAAAAACCTGTGAGTTTCGTTGAGAAAAACTAGTTGATGGATGTGATTCAACTCCGAATTCGCATCATAAGTCTAGAAGAAATTCATCTAGAAAGAAGAACTCATCTACTATAGTACGATATTCTTTGTCAAGCAATTTCAAGTGAGCGAGGAGCAAAGCGACAGGATCAAAAGGGGCTCGCACCAGGGACTTCCTATTTTCAGCGGTTGGGCGGTTCGGTTGGTCCCGAAAGACCCCTATGCTCCCTCCGTTAGTGGACAAGGGTTTTCAGCGGAGTTCGGCGGTGCGGCGGCCTTGCAGTTCAGCCCCGACTCCTGGCTAGAGTGCGACATATGCATTACCTTTAGTGAGGTGAGCAAGTGATTTACCGGCCTACCTCAGTATCTTCAATGCGTATGGGCTTGACTTTCGTCTCTAGCCCATCATCAATCGGCACCTCATCAACCGCAACAATAAGCGTAGGCTCCTTCACAGCCTTTCTCAACACAGAGATGTTGAATACGTCATGCAGCCCGCTTAACTCCTCAGATAGAGCAAGCTGATAGGCAGCTCACCAATGCGTTCTAGAATCTCAAACGGTCCTACATACCTTGGACTCAGCTTTTTCAAGCGTCGGATCCTCGATACTTCCTTGAACGGTTTGATCTTCAGGTACACCCAATCACCAACAGCAAACTCGACGTTTCGGTGACGCGCATTGTAGTACTTTGCCTGCCTATCTTGGGCAATGAGTAACCGCTCTCGTATTGCCCGAATTGACGTATTCGCCTCATCCACAGCCTTGCGCTTCAACAACTTCGTGTCGCCCATTTCAGCCCAAGCCAACGGCGTATGACATTTTCTACCATAAAGGGCTTCGAACGGAGCCATTTTTATACTTGATTGGTATATGTTGTTGTAAGCAAACTCAATCATATTGAGATGATCCTCCCACCTCTTTCCGAAATCCAGGGCGCACATCCGGAGCATGTCTTCCATCGTCCTATTGGTCCTCTCGGTCTGTCCATCCGTTTGCGGGTGGAAGGCCGTACTAAATTTCAGCTTAGTACCCAATAGTTGGTGGATCAGTTTCCAATCATTAGATGTGAATCGCCCATCACGATCGCTCACGATGCTACGGGGAACTCCGTGTAATCGTACGATACTATCAACGTATAACTTTGCGAGCTTTTCAATAGGATCGTCTTTCCAATTCGGAATAATGTGTGATACCTTTGTTAAATGATCTACGATCACCCAGATGGCGTCGTTTCCATGCTGCGATCTCGACAACCCATGCACAAAATCCATCGAAATGTCGTCGAACTTCCACTCCGGAATCGGCAAAGACTTCAAAAACCCACCAGGCCTTTGACATTCAACCTTCATTAACGCACAAGTATGACACTTTGCCACGTAGAGAGCAATGTCTTTCTTCAATCCTGGCCACCAGAAGAGTTTCTTAATATCCATATACATCTTCGTGCTCCCCTGGTGAATCGAGTACTTGGTAAAGTGAGCCTCGTACATCAATTCTGTTGGGGAAATGATTTATCTTAACCCCTAGAATTGAGTAGAGTATAACTTCTAAGAATGAAAAGTTAGTCTAAGTAAATATGCGTCGAATAGTATTCGACGCAACGTCGAAATATAGTCGACGTTTCTCTCAGAATGAGTCGAAGCAACTCATAGAAGAACTCGACGTAATCATAGTCGACGTACCTCTGATTTCTAGTCGTCGCATTTGATAAAGTCAACGCATCTTTGTCGACGCACCTTCCTTATTCTCCTCTCGATGTCCAGCCAGGATGAAATCGACGTTTACATCGAATAGTAATCGACGTACGTCGATATCAATAAGTAATTCAAAAACACGCTAGATCTCTTTCCTTCTTTCTGTAGATCTGATTTATATGGAATGATATTATTCTTGTATAGCCGTTCTGAATCAGCCTTTCCTTCTATTTGATTCTTGGCTAATTTGATTAAGATTATTAAGGATATTATTTGAAATCAGAATGAATTCCTTTCCTTCTACAGAAATATTAATTATGGAAATTCTTATCTCTTTCTAATTCTCTGTCTGCTAATTAATTATTCTCCTTTAGCAATATATTTTAAACAGAGCTATAAATATGAAGGAGGTCGGCAGAGAATGACAACTAGTGATCCACTTCATCCATTTTGAAATAGAGGAAAAGCTCCCAAGTGAAGAGTGAGAAAGTTGAGAAAAGAGATAGTGTGTTGCAGCAAAAGTGAAAGCCTTCATCTTCTCCTTCTTCTGAAGCAATTCTGCTGCAAATTCTGAAAGCTCTCACAAAAGAGAGAAAAGCTTACAATCTCCTTCTCACTATAGAAGAGAGATCCTATTCACTATACTTGTGCTTCTAATCTTCTTGCTAGGAAGAAGATTCTTTCTTACATATATTATTTTCTGTTCTTCTACTTGTTCTACTTCTTCTTTTCTTTCTTACTTCATTTTCAAACTGTGTAAAAGAGTTTTTAGAATCTCTCTTCAAAAAATTCAGTTGTAGTGGTTCTAAGAGTCTCCTTATCAAAAGACTCAGTCTGGTTCTAAGAGTCTCCTTATCAAAAGACTCAGTGCAAGTTAGTGAATTCCTACCAAGGGGGCAGAAGAGTGGACTACCCAAAGTTTGGGGAACCACTATATTTTCTTGTGTTGTGCTGTGATTTTCTACTTGTTATTTTTCTTCTTTACTTGCTTAATTCTTGTTGGTGTGTGGGAAGTTCAAATATGTGATTATTACACATATGTATATATAATTGTACAAAGTATTTTTAATCTCTATTCACCCCCCCTCTAGAGAATTCTAGTGAGGTTAACTGTGCACTTTCAATTGGTATCAGAGAGAGGTTGTAAGACCCCCCTCCCGGAACACAAGACACGGCCGAGGGGAGTCTTATGCCCAGAACAGCCGCCTTGCGGTAGCGTCAGCGCACAGGCTAACCTGTACCCCAAGA
This sequence comes from Dactylorhiza incarnata, assembly GCA_033032865.1. Classification (NCBI taxonomy): domain Eukaryota; kingdom Viridiplantae; phylum Streptophyta; class Magnoliopsida; order Asparagales; family Orchidaceae; genus Dactylorhiza; species Dactylorhiza incarnata. The sequence goes on along the minus strand of JAWHQI010000343.1, from coordinate 1,100,432 downwards.
CGCCTATCCTGCCGGCTAAAACCAATATCAACATCTATTAGAATAGTCCACAATCAGATCCGAGTTCGTTTGCTCATTTTACGCTCTCCGGAGTGTTTACGACTCAATTCACTTAAATGTCAAAAACCCTTCAAACAACGCCGGAATCGCAAACGGATAGTGGGTATTCTCGTACGGATTTAAGGTGATTTATCATTCGTAATTGAATAAGAATACATCGGTAATGATTGTAGTATATCGGAGGGATCATGTGCAAGATCCTCGGAATCATGTGTGAGATAATGATGAATGTACAAGCAGTCCTGTGCGGGGTTGAGGATATGAGTTCCCTAAACGAGTAGGCATCGTACCTAAATGTAATATAACAAGTAATACGATTGATAAACATGCAAGGTAAGTAGTGAAATCCCAGGGTGGATGCTGAGGACAGATTATGTAGTCCTGGTAGTGGGCAATGCAGGTAACAGGGAATTACATGTGCGTGTATGGGACACACGGTAGAATGGAGATAACTTGTAGACCATTAGGTGGGAATGAGAGTTAGTTAGTGTACCTGATTTGGATGAAGAGGTTGAGGTCACCCAAAAGGAGTTTAGGTGATGAGAGTGCTTGGTGAGCTAAGGGTAAGGCTGTGCTCGGGATTGACGAAAGATTGTCTTTTCCCTTAGAGGGTCATAAAGCACTTAGGTTTAATTCAAGTGAAATGATAAGAGGGTATTCTTGTGGGTAGTAACTAATAACACTAAGTGTCTTGAGAAAGTGAGCCTTGGGCTATCATCCAATTTTAGCTCCTAGTACCGTAGTGAGCCCCTCACAGGGTAACCCTCGGGAAGTCCAAGATTAACCATAAACTGTAAGAGTAAGATGTTATACAAGAATAATTTAATAACACACTCACCCACACCCCGTGGTTATGGGAGTTTAGTTGGTTTGGTGCTACGAGCAGTAGGCTCGGTGGTTGTAAGAACGGATTGATAAGTCAGGTGAGCTTGTGACTCAGTAGTGTTTGTTGGTATGGACGGGTTGGTCCGGCGAGCCGGTGGCTCGGAAGGTTATTGATGATGGGCAGGTTAGCCCGGGGAGCTTATGGCTCGGAGGTAGATAGTAGAACATGTTGCATGTGCACGAAGGTGGTGCCGGCGGTAGATGGCCGGGGAGGGTGGTGGTTGGCCGGGATTAGAGGCAGTTTCCTCTGGGCCGTCGACAAGAGGAAGGAGACGAAATCACAGCCGTTGATTTCGTCTCCTTGATATCTATTGGCACACCAAAGTAAATCTGCCTATAAACATGTAGTGTTTTGCATGCAAAAATTGAAGTCCTTAGAGGCCACATTTGCAAACAATGGCAAAGATAACGTTTGTAGCCCTATGAGTCTACTTTCATTTGCCACTTGAGTCAAATGATTTGGTGCACTGTGGACACCAGGGCTCTCATTTTCCTAGGACTGCTCCTTGTGTAGGGCAGAAATTAAAAATGCTATAACTTTTAAATGGCTTAACCAAATCACTTGAAATTTCTACCATGCATGCATGGTATGATGACACACCTAGGGTTTAAATTTGGGAATTTTTGAATGTATATCCATTTAGATATTTCATTTATTAGCAAAAGTGAATAATTGGTATTTATGGAGTTGTATAACTCCAAACAACCCCAAATCTGGGTGGTAAGCTCTTTATATATATCTAGATCACTGGTAGAAATTTGAGACCATTTGACTTTGTGCATTTGGAGTTATGAGCCATGCAAGAGCTAGGCTAAAGAACTTAATGGTGTGCCTTTAACAAATTTGGGGTGGAGTGAGCCCCAAGCCTTGGGGGTTGACCCAATGGCTTGAGATGTTGGACATGGGTCCATGGCAGTAATATGCCTTCCCAAAAGGTATTTCGGGATTTTTGGGTACAAAAATCCCAAGATATAGAACTTACTATATTATCCCTAAATTGAGTTATGAAATTAAAAAGGGGTCATATGATTTTAGAATGAAGTGAAACTTGGGGTTTAGCCTTTAATTACATTATTATGGCAACAGGAATTTTCTGAGAATTTTTGGGGAATATTTCATGCTATAAGTAGCTAAGATTACATTTATGCCCTTTATGGTTTTTGTGCAAATAATGGGGTTTTATATGTCTGATAAATTTGAGATAAATCACAGTAGGTCATGATGCTAATATAAGCCTATGGTAATTTTATCAGAATTTATGAGTGATTATTTCTGGTATTTCTTTTGTAATTCCATATTGATGTGCATTCATGATAAATAGAAATTGTGGGTTTAAAATGGTTGGAAAATTGTGATCTTCTGGAAATAGTGTTTTTATGTTCATATATATATGGTACTCTCTTAACAATGTAGTGTTTGAGGTTATAACCTAGGAAACTCAGATCTCGAATTATTGATACAGAATAGCTATAAAAACTTGTGCATGAACTTTTGATAACAATATGAACTTCTTAAGATTTTGATGGAATTAATGGTTACCCATTTTTGATACTTCCTTCGCAACGTAGAATTTGAACGTATAATTTGAGAAATTGATACCATGAATTTTTTTTTGTAATGGTCTCCCCAGCATACAGCTCGCAAGGACGACCGCCGGCACCCCCAGCATCCAGCTCGAAAGGGTTCAGCCTAACCCAATGGGCTGCAGCCCATGCACCCCAACCCCTCTCTGTCCCACCACAGGGCACAGTGGGTTGTTGGAGACCGCAATCCCCCTTTTCATGAGGAATGGTTCAGTTAAGTGGTAGCGCAGGGACTTCCCAGGAGGTCACCCATCCCGTGACTACTCCAGACTGCAGTCCCCCTTTTCCAGAAGATCACAATTTTCCAACCATTTTAAACCCACAATTTCTATTTATCTTGAATACATCAATATGGAATTACAAAAGAAATACCAGAAATAATCACTCATAAATTCTGATAAAATTACTATAGGCTTATATTAGCATCATGACCTACTGTGATTTATCTCAAATTTATCAGACATATAAAACCCCATTATTTGCACAAAAACCATAAAGGGCATAAATGTAATCTTAGCTACTTATAGCATGAAATATTCCCCAAAAATTCTCAGAAAATTCCTGCTGCCATAATAATGTAATTAAAGGCTAAACCCCAAGTTTCACTTCATTCTAAAATCATATGACCCCTTTCTAATTTCATAACTCAATTTAGGGGTAATATAGTAAATTCTATATCTTGGGATTTTTGAACCCAAAAATCCCCAAATACCTTTTGGGAAGGCATATTACTGCCATGGACCCATGTCCAACATCTCAAGCCATTGGGTCAACCCCTAAGGCTTGGGGCTCACTCCACCCCAAATTTGTTAAAGGCACACCATTAAGGTCTTTAGCCTAGCTCTTGCATGTCTCATAACTCCACATGCACAAAGCCAAATGGTCTCAAATTTCTACCAGTGATCTAGATATATATAAAGAGCTTACCACCCAGATTTGGGGGTGTTTGGAGTTATACAACTCCATAAATACCAATTATTCACTTTTGCTAATAAATGAAATATCTAAATGGATATACATCCAAAAATTCCCAAATTTAAACCCTAGGTGTGTCATCATACCATGCATGCATGGTAGAAATTTCAAGGGATTTGTTTAAGCCATTTAAAAGTTATAGCATTTTTAATTTCTGCCCTACACAAGGAGCAGTCCTTATCTGATTTTTGGTATTTGTCATGATGATCAGTTCGATGCAGCCTAGTCGTTGGTTTGGAGATTTAAGTTTACGAGTTTCTTGTTATTTTCTAATGGACTTCATGCACCAATCTCTTGAAGCGATCCTATCCATTGGGTAAGAAGTGATGTTCTCATTTGGTAGGAGGATTAGGGACATCGAGGTTTAAGACTTAAGTATCTACTTCCCCTATAAGGTTCTTCTCCTAGTCACTTTGGGTGTCATCATGCCTTAATCAGTCAATACCCGAGGTCAGTTTGGGTTAGTAAAGCTATAAGGTCGTCTTGGTGCGTCAAACTAGAATGATGTGTTGGAACATGGTCTTCCGCATCTCCTAGGTTTGAGAATAACAAATCCTATGTGTATTTGATCTTGTGTGTTTAAGTGTGCAGGAAATCAAAGTCCACACGACTCAAGGATGGTTGTCCCCAAAATTGTGGCTAGAATTCCAACATGGCCACTAGAGCCGGCGGTAGCGATAGCGCCCGGCGCTAGCGATGATTAGCGCAATTCCAGCAGTGTTTTTAGAAGGAGCTAGCGCCCGACGGTAGCTACTAGTGCTGGCGGTAGCATGCCGCACAAGAGGCATAGAGCAAAATGTTGCCGCGGATTGAAGATCCTTCCGCTCAAAATGTTACTTAATCTGGGATAGCGCATGGCGGTAGCGTGGCGCACTAGAGGCATAGAGCAAAATGTTTCCGCGGATTGAAGATCCTGCCGCGCAAAACATTACTTAATCCGGGCTAGCGCCGGCGGTAGCGCTGAGGCTATAAAATGGACACTTTGGCTCCGTCTTCATCATCCTCTTGAGATCCAAAACTCCAGAGCTTCGTGCCACAACATATAGAGGAATGTTCAGAGAGATACTCCCACCAAAAGCTTAGAGAGAATTTCCGAAGGAGGACTTCTTCACGCTTCATTCGACATGCGACCGCTTCAATAACGCTTATACTACAGCGGTCCAACGTCTCCAACTTCAGAAGTTCTTAGAGGGAGTTTTTATTATTGATGTTTTTATATTCACATCTTTATTCTTGTAATCGTTAGTGAATTCGCCTCGTGTTCGCGACTAGGTCTGGGTAGGACTTAGGGCAGAAATTCGCCTCGTGTTGGCGACTAGGTCTCGGGTGTAGGTCAAGGGGGTGCTCGAGGCCATATCCGGGGAAGGGTTGGCTAGAGCGGCTTGAGGCCGTATCCGGGGAAGGACCGACTAAAGCCAACCGGTTCGTGGGGATACGAGTCGGCATAGAAAACGAAAAGAGCTTTTATTATTCGCCTCCTATCTCTAACGTCATAGAGATCAAGTTTTGTAAAACTCATTTAATATTAATAAAGCTTGTCTCTCTTTTTGTTTTACTTGACTTCTTCTTGTTTTTAAACTCACATTATTTCAAAGTTTTCTAAACATAATCTAATGTTTTTGAAAACCCTTATTCACCCCCCTCTAAGGGCGCCTACCGATCCAACAAGTGGTATCAGAGCGGTTTTATTCCAATCGGATTAACAACCGGGAATAATGGCGTCTCAAGATCTCGCTTCAACTAGTGGGGCAAATTTCTGTGAAGATGAAATATCACATAAACCACCCTGTTTGAAGGAACAAATTATAAAGGATGGAAAATCTTAATTGAAAAATTTATTAAAACTTTAGACATCGAAGTATGGAACTTAGCAATTATAAGACCTGCGGATGAATCAAATAAAAAAGAACGTCAGCTAAATGCCAAAGCCAAACACAATCTATTTTGTGCACTATCTAATGAAATTTTCAAATTCATATATTGCTTTTCTAGTGCATACAAAATATGGCACTTTCTTGAAGAAATGTATGATCTTCCTCTCGCAGGTGTGGAACAACCACAGGAGGAAAAGAACGTACAAGCATCCTTTATCATTCAAGAAGATCTCTCTCAGAGCGAAGCCATGGAGAATATTGAAATAGAAAAGGAGAACAACACACCAAGAGAAAAAGTAGATGAAAATTCATCTATGATGAAGGAAGGGCCAAAAGATAACGAAGGAACTTTATGCATCCATTTTGCCTCCACCAAAAGCGCTGTAAGAAAGTCAAAATCTTCTTCTTGTGTGATAACTTCCATTTCTAGTTTCAATATACTAAAAACTGCTAAACGTAAGATCAAGAAATTGAAAATCACTATTAAAAATTTACATTTAGAAAATAAGAGATTAAAAGCTAATGTTAATTTAGAATCAAATTGTGATGTAGTTTCACCATCTTGTCCTTTACTTGAAAACACAAAACCTTGTTTTGATTATTATAATATTAAGGAAAAACTCATGAAACTTGGAAGGGATTTTATTTTAGTAAAAGAACAAAATGAAAAATTATGTTTAGAAAATTCATCTTTGATAAATGATTGTGCTAAGTGTAAGGACTACGAAATAGAAATTAAAGAGATGGATGAAACATTTGATGAATATTGGGATAAATACGAAAAACATATTGACTCAATTGTTACCACTCTTAAAAATAGCACAATCAATTATAATAAAGCTAGACATAGTTTAAAAATCAAGAACGATGAATTAAAATAAAAAATCAACTTGCTTATGAAAATTGTAAATACAAATTCCCAATATCAAACTATATCTAAAGACAAGTTGAATATGAATATGAACATCGAAACGAAGTTTAATAATGGGAGTAAGGAACATAAAGGACTTGTAAATCAAAATCAAAATCATCATTATTTACAAAATCATGCTTCTCCCAACCCAAAATTAAATGCAAAATTTCCTTTAAATTATAAATTCAAAAATCATTTTATCCAAATATTCAAGTAAATGATTATGGAAATTTGAGAACTAAAAATAATGTTTGTCCAAGGTATGAATGGAGACCCATTCTTAAGAATAACGCACTAATGTCAAAAGAAAGGGTCCACTCATAACTATCTCCCCAAAAGCAAACACGATTTATTTGGGTACCCAAAGGAACCGTCACACCCGGTCCTCTTTGGATACCTAAATCTCTCATTCATTAGTATCCCATCATTTGCTTGAAGTAGAAATCAACTAAAAATGAAATATCACTTCTCTACTTCATGATATGCTTAAACTTTCATTTTGTTTATTTTCTTTTGTTTTGTTTAAACTAACATGATATGATCACTATATATATCTTGTGATATGACTTTCATAAACCATAATTCATAAATGAATCAATAAAAGTGAATTAAAGTCATATCATTCTGTTTAGTGATCTACTTATCCTTTTTTATTTTTACCTTCTAAATCCATTACCTCTTAAATGTCTTGAATTATGAATTGTAAATTGAAATTATTGCCAAGACTAATGATAATATTTTAATGAATCTAAATGGTTTATTAAAGGGCTTAGGCTAAAGATTAAAATGCGAAATGTGTTGATCTTGTTTTGTTGATTATGTTAGCCCTTATAATGAAGAAAAATATTTTTCACAAAATGCATGATTAATCCGCATCCAAACTCATCATCCTAGCATCACTTTTTGGTTTATGCTTGTGTATCTATGCTAGGTACAACATTTATGATGGTATGTGATTTGAAATCATAATAGAATACTAAAATTCCATCAAACACATAGTTTATGGATTAATCATTAGAACATATATCATTTGGCTTATTCAAACATGATATCTTGTGCCTACATTTCCTATCAGTTTCAATTTACATTATATTGATAAATATGAGTCTTAGAAAAATGGAAATGAAAATATAAAAAAATATACATCATGCGTTGTCAAGTCATACACTAAATCGCTAATGTTTCATGCAATTTGCACTATCTAAACATCTCCTAAAAATCTGATATTTCAGCATGGAACTGCTATTGGGACACTTAATCAAAATCAATAATTAAAATATTCAAAATCACAAAAAATCGTTCACTGTTTCCCGCGCTAGCGCTACCGCTGGCGCTAGTGTCCATATTCAATTTTCTGTGATTTTAAAATTTTGAAAAATTTCTAAAAATATTTTAATCTATATTTTCTACTTAGTTTTGCACTTCTGTTTTTCTTTATTTTTTGAAAAATCAAATATAAAACTACAAAAACCAAATTACAAAAAATATGTTTTGTTTCTGTTTCTGTTTTTGTTGTTTAAAAGTCTATTTTTATGCAAAAATCAAATACAAAAATACAAACGCAAAAATTACAAAAATATGCTTGTATTTGCTAAAATCAAAATACAAAAAATATAAAACACTGAAACTATCAAAAATACTGTATGGACTTTCCTGTGATAATCAAGCATGATTTAGTCTATTATTTAGAAATTCTACAATGTTGCAATTTATCTTTTCTAACTACGTTGAACAATGCTTTCATCATGCTTTGATATATCTATTAATATGTGCATCAATTATATTTTAAAGGTTGTGTAGAACTAAGCTTAGCATGCCTCTAAGTATGAGTAAATGTTTTATGTTTGATAATGATATTTATTCACTCACCCTTTTTGGCATTGTCTACATATGTGTTTAATCTAAGAATACTTGTGTATGTTTTGTATTAGTACAATGGATTAAAATTGCACAAGTATCTTACCTACACTCCTTATTTTGAACTCTTAAAAATTAAGAAAAGCGGTTATGTTTTTCATAAATTCTATTGATTTGCAAAACAAGTGTATTCAGAGAACTTTGTATAAAACAAAATTATAAAATAAATGACAAAGATAACTCCACCAAGCACTACTTGAACCTCCTGATAAGTCTTAATAATCATTGTGAGGTTGAGCACCTTGGAAAGAATAGTAAAGTGTCTTGTGCAAATCAAATCTTTCTCTAAAAAAATAGGAAAAACCACTTACTCTTAAGTACACCGGATCACTAGTCTCAAAATTCAAAATAAAATATGTGATCCCCCAAGCACTACTTTGCACCCTGATAAGTCTTAATGAGCATTGTGTGTGCAGAGCACCTTGGTAGTTGTACATTTTTGTTTGTGCATTGAAGTGCGTGGAAGTAAAATTATTTGTGTTTTATTGTGCTCTTTACTTTACATATCCCTTGTATTTTTGATTAAAACATTTGTTTACTCTATTCAAAATACACTTATGTGCACATCATTATCTTCCATAACACTTCTTCTCATGAGTATTGGATCCTAATGCAAATTCTATACTACTCTTTACTTATGAAATGCACTAGATAACCTAGCATGCTTTCTACAATGTTTGGTATGACTTGAAATTATGAATTGAAATAACATTGTAGTAATCTCTTTGTGATAGTATTATTTCATGCTTGGTTATTTTTGTCAACCATAAAAGATTTTCAGTGAAACATGATTTACATAAACATCTTCTTTTTGAAATTAAACTCATATATCTTTTTATGGATTATTCTTGATTACAATAAGATGTTTCATGTATTTCTACAAGTCTTCCGCATCATCACCATATAACTTTTACCTTGCACTTTCATGCTTATATCAAGTCTTAAATCTCAATTTTTTCTTAAAAACAAGTGGTAGACTTGCTTGGTAGAATTTATATTGGTTGTTCTAACACGCATATCATTTTTATAGTAACAAACTCTGATTTATTTCAATATAAACGTGTATGCTAAACGCTCTTCCAACAAGGGAAACATTGCTAAACGAATGTTGTTTCTTTCTTCCAAAATGCTTCAACTCTTATCTCTATAAAGTTAGTTTTGAAACTCAAAAACATCTCCTTTTTTAACTTAAACTCTTATTTAGTATTATGGTGTTTCTTTTTCGAAATCTTCCGCAATGCTCAAACTCTGATACATTCATGAATTTCAATATAGCTAAGTAAGTTTTATTTCAAAAAATTCAATTATGATTCTTCCCATTAGATTTAAAAGCTTCATGTTTCAAAAAACTATTATCCGTGACTTCATATCTCACCATAGCGGGGGCGTAGGGTTGTAGACATTAGATAAACTTATCTTTATTCATGTCTTGTCCTTAACCGGGGAGGGTTCCAGTGGGGCCTTGCGAGGCACTGGGGGGAAAGAGTGTTAGGTTGAGTTTTGTCTAGTGTTTGCATATGAGACTAACACCCCAACCTACGGCATGTTTGCAGCTCCTCATGCCCATCCGTCACTTAGTACGGGGCTTGGGTGTAGACATATTGTCTGGGTAGATTGGTTATTTGGAAATCCTTATTTGTATGCTTAACACTTTTATATAAAGGGAAAATCATTATTTTTTTATGCTAAAAACTCTGATCTCCTTCTATGAAAAATTTTGTAATGCTTATAACTCTGATCTATTTAAATGAAAAACAATTCTAAAACTCCTTATCATCTACTTCAAAAGCTCGATCATGCCTTATTTTCTACTTACAAACTTTTTTGGTGCTTTGTTTCCCTACCCACTTTTGCTAATAACAAAAGGGGGAGAACTAACATGATAAATATAACCCGCTATCAAAAACCCACCATGACCAATTAAGATGATAGCTTACATATTAGGGGAGCATTCACTTAGGGGGAGCATGTATTTAGGGGGAGCAATTCTAAATGCTAAAATCAATAATTATCCTAAGTCATCACTCTCACACACACACAAGTATAGTTTCATCATGCTTATTTATTAATGCTTTGATTTATCATTAATGGATTTGTTATTATCAAAAGGGGGAGTTTGTTGGAACATGGTCTTTCGCATCTCCTAGGTTTGAGAATAACAAATCCTATGTTTATTTGATCTTGTGTGTTTAAGTGTGCAGGAAATCAAAGTCCACATGACTCAAGGATGGTTGTCCCCAAAATTGTGGCCAGAATTCCAACATGGCCACTAGCGCCGGGGGTAGCGATAGCGCCCGGCGCTAGCGATGATTAGCGCGATTCCGATAGTGTTTTTAGAAGGAGCTAGAGCCCGACGGTAGCTACTAGCGCTGGCAGTAGCATGGCACACAAGAGTCATAGAGCAAAATGTTGTCGCAGATTGAAGATCCTGCCGCGCAAAATGTTACTTAATCAGGGATAGCGCCCGGCGGTAGCTACTAGCGCTGGCGGTAGCGTGGCGCAAAAGAGGAATAGAGCAAAATGTTTCCGCGGATTGAAGATCCTGCCGCGCAAAACATTACTTAATCCGGGCTAGCGCCGGCGGTAGCGCTAACGCCGGCGGTAGCGCTGAGGCTATAAAATGGACACTTTGGCTCCGTCTTCATCATCCTCTTGAGATCCAAAACTCCAGAGCTTCGTGCCACAGCATATAGAGTAATGTTCAGAGAGATACTCCCACCAAAAGCTTAGAGAGAATTTCTGAAGGAGGACTTCTTCACGCTTCATTCGACCGGCGACCGCTTCAACAACGCTTATACTACAGCGGTCCAACGTCTCCAACTTCAGAAGTTCTTAGAGGGAGTTTTTATTATTGATGTTTTTATATTCACATCTTTATTCTTGTAATCGTTAGTGAATTCGCCTCGTATTCGCGACTAGGTCTGGGTAGGACTTAGGGCAGAAATTCGCCTCGTGTTGGCGACTAGGTCTCGGGTGTAGGTCTAGGGGGTGCTTGAGGCCATATCCAGGGAAGGGTTGGCTAGAGCGGCTTGAGGCCGTATCCGGGGAAGGATCGGCTAAAGCCAACCGGTTCATGGGGATACGAGTCGGTATAGAAAATGAAAAGAGCTTTTATTATTCGCCTCCTATCTCTAGTGTCATAGAGATCAAGTTTTGTAAAACTCATTTAATATTAATAAAGCTTGTCTCTCCTTTTGTTTTACTTGACTTCTTCTTGTTTTAATATTGCATTATTCCAAAGTTTTTCTAAATAAATCTAAAGTTTTTTAAAACCCTTATTCACCCCCCCCCCCTCTAAGGGCTCCTACCGATCCAACATGATGTCCTAGTTGGGTTGGCCTAACTCATTGATTAATGGACTATTTTGTGTGATTCTTACACATGGGAACACCACTGCTTCCGCTGCTAGTTTGTCCTCAAACTAACTCGAGCGGGGGTGTCCCAGGGTTTTGTGGACTACTTTCTCGTTGGATGGGCTTTCCAGGATGGGCTTGGTCAGACCATCCCAGAATGGGCCTGGGCCGTCGGTGCCTGCAGTTCCTGGGGTTGCCAGTGACCCGGATGGGCTTGGGCCAGGACTGTTACAAAAACACACTTAACTATGGGGTACTTTCAAACAACGCCGGAATCACAAACGGGAGCGGCGGACAAATGCCGCATATGCGGCTATTGGGTTGCATGCATGGACACTCGGTGAGCTTCCTCCCCTCCCTTGGTGCTAGTTTCTTAGATCAAACATAGGCGAGATGTTGAGTTCAAAGGGACTTGACTAGAGAGATCCATGATGTTCCGTAGGAGAAGACCACGCTAGAACTTCGTTCTAGGGCATCGTTCGCCAAGTGAATGTCCTCAATCACCTTCTTTATTCAAGAGGAAGAGATGGAGTTGATTTCGTGAGGTTTGGTGGTCTTTTGAGGGAGAATGAGGGAGAATGAGTTAGGGTTTCCTTGTGTGAGTGCTGGAAGAATATGAAGTCCAGTCAACGTCGGATCTACTTCAAGATCCGTGCGAATGTATTATTCAGAAATCTGTTTCTGCGCGTTGCTGCGTTCAAGTCCATTTTTGGGCGAGGTCCAGCAGGAATTAGATGACGGAATAAATTTGAAAGTCGTGGCTCTCGGAAAGACCTTTCCGTTGAGTGGTTGTGTGTCTCCCATAGATTCCTGTAGCTTCGTAAAACCGAGATCGAATCAGGGCTGTCCGGAGATTATTTAATACTAGACAGATTCTGTCCCGGAATGTACATCCGTCTTTAAAGCCTGATTGAGGCGAGATGCACTTGGATTTAGTTCTTGGAGCGAACATGTAAGTTGTAGCTATCGGAGAGACCTTTCCAAAATGGGGCGACACGATATTTTCGGAGGAGTGTAGCTCCCCGAAATCCGATTCTCGAGGGCTGTCCTGTTTGGTACATCATTCTGAAATTGGGATTTATTAATAAAATGCTAGCGGACAAATTATAGACTCAATACTTTGCGGTTAATGATCGAATGTGCACCTCGATGATGCGATAACAAATTAAAGTATTGTTATAAATGCTTAATCCTTTATGATCGCAAGAATTACAGTTGAACCTACGCTTTGATAATCATTGAAGGTATTGTCATTAATGTGTGAATGTGGACCTGGTTTAGTTTACTAGTTTTACTTCTTATCTCATGTTGGCCTGGTTGATCGTTCTTGCCGGCAGGATTGGCGTCTTGCGGAGGCGGCTAACTCGTGTGTTAGCGTCACCGTAAGGCGGCGGTTCTGGGCATAAGATCCGGGAACTCTCCTGGTGCGGGAGGGGGGTCTTACAGAGGTTGATCTAAAAAGGTTAACTCCTTGATCAAAAAGATCCTACCTCCTATATATATTTCTTTTCACATGGCACAAATCAAAGATTCTGCTTCCACCAGACCACCAATGTGCAATCTTGAAAAGTTTGCAGTTTGGAAAACAAGAATTAGGATTTATATAAATTCTATTGATGAAGAATTATTTAATGTTATCTTGACAGGTCCTCCCAAGCCTTATAGAAGAGACTCAAGTGGTGAAGTGACTCAAACACTTGTCCCAAAGGCTGAGTGGACAGCTGAAGAGAAGAAGGCAGGAGCATGTGATGCAAAAGCTGTGAACATTCTGGTCTCAACCCTCTCAGATGAAATCTTTCAAAAGGTTGTTGAATGTGAATCAGCCAAAGAAATCTGGGAAGCTCTTACAAAGATGGTAGAAGGGAGTGCTGATGAAAGGAAAGATAGAAAAGCTCTATTGATCTCCCAATATGAGAACTTTCAAAAGAAGCAGGAAGAAAGCATATCTGAGATGTATGACAGATTCAGTCTGATCATCAATCAATTAAGGAGCCTGGATAGAGAGATCTCTCTCACAGAGATAAATGACAAACTATTAATGAGTCTCCCAAGTTCTTGGGACTCAAGAATATGGGCAATAAGAGATACAAGAGGACAAAGGGAAATCTCAACAGATGCTCTCTTAGGAAAACTCAAATCCTATGAGCAGCTGCTGAAAACCAGAGAAGAGAAGGAATGAAGAGGAAGCACTTCAACCTCCTCAAAAGATAAAAACATTGCTTTGAAAGCAACAGAAGAAGAGACCCATGTCACTGAAGAAGAATTGTTCAGCCTCCTGGCCAGAAGATTCAAGAAATGGGTCAAGACAGATGGGTCTAGAAGGAGAGAATCAAAATCAAGGTATGATAAAACTCCTACTAAAGAAATCATTTGTTATTCCTGCAGGAAACCTGGACACATAGCACCAGAATGTCCAGAAAATACTGAGAAAAAGAAAGATCTGAAAAAGAAAGATCTTAAGAAAAAGGGGAAGAAGAAAGAAAGAGGCTTCATTGCAGAAGCTTGGAGTGAAACAGACTCTGAGCACAGCACTTCATCCAAAAGTGACAATGAAGAGTCTAAGAAAGAAGACCTATGCCTAATGGATTTTGAAAGCTCAAAAGAAGAACATGATGCCAAATCATGGAGTGAGACAGAATAAGAAGGAAGCATCTTTTCTGAAGATGGTAAAGAAAATAGCCTTATTCTCATAGAGGAATCTGAGGATAAGGATGAGGTAAGCATTTTTGATGACATAGATTTTCTGTGTGATGACTTCAAAAATGATTTTAAAGAATTATGTTTAGATCAACTAAAAGCTAAACGAGAAATTAATAATCTAAAAGAACAAATTAATGTCATTAAAAACCAGAGAAATATAGAGGATACTTGTTCTAAAAATCATGAGTTAAGAGCTAATATCATAGAAAAAAAAATAGAGAGGGCTAAAATAGAAAACCAGCTTCTTAAGAATAAGGTATCCCAAGCAAAAGCTTTTGAAGAATCAATAAAAAAGAGAAGCCAAACACTTAAAGAAATCACAGAAAAACAAACAAAAAGACATAAAAATCTTGGGCTAGGAGCTGATCCCTCAGCTAGTCCAATTCCATCCAACAAACCTGCTTGGATGAGCCCTGTTAAATTCACTAAACCCACTAAATCAATAAACCAAGAAAAAAACTCACAAAATAAGAAAGAAGACTCCTTCAATGAGATAAACCATTTTGATGAACAATCATACTATACAGATGAAGACTCTCAAGCTACTTCTAAGAAGACAACTAAGTCAAAAGAAACAACTCATAAAGAAATAAAATCAGAAAAAGGAAAAAATAAAATTTGTAAAGACACAATTGCGTAGACTTCATATCGACGCATGAATGATAGTATGTCGAATTCTACTCGACGCAATCTCTCAGATGCTTCGACCTCAAATCGACGCATGAATAAAACTACGTCGACTTACAATCGACGCAACTTCTTCCATGCATCGATTCCAGATCAACGCAATCTGGAGAAAGCGTCGAATATATATCGACGCAACTCTCAACATACGTCGAATAGATATCGACGCATACAAACTCAGAGCAACATAAAGACAGAACACTTCCATCCTCGAAAAACCTTCCCTTTTAACCCCCATTCAGGAGCCTTTTATCCTGACCAAAAATTTCATCCTGACCAAAACTTTTATCCTGACCAAAACTTCTATCCTAATCAAAAGTCTTTTCATAATCAAAATTACTATCCTGATCATAACTTTTATCCTAATCAACACCACTATCCCTCTCTAAACTCAAAATTCAATAATCTAAAGGTAGTCAGATGTTATATCTGCAATAAAACTGGCCACATTGCCAAACAATGTTGGTACAATCAATCTAATTATAAAAATTAGTACAAGACTGTCTTAGAAAACATTAGGAGCAGGAAGAAATAATCTCTCAAGGGCAAACCCAAAAACTTTTCAGAAAAATAAAAGTCATGTAGATTTTATAATCAACGCACCGTCGATAACTATCAATAATAACTTAAATCGACGCATGCGTCGACTCCAATCGACGTATACGTCGATATGAAATCCTAACATCTTACGTCAGACTGTTCCGACGCTTACGTCGAATTCCACTCAACGTAACGTCGACTTCATGAAAAAGAGCGGCAATACTGAAATATTTTCGATCACATCCACTGTAGTACCGAATATGCCTCGAATTGTGTCTCATTTCGACGTTTCACCTGACTTAAATAGACTCTTCAGTTAGAAATCCTCTTGCACTCTGCATCTTTCATCTCTCTTACCTCGTCCAATCATTTCTTCCTCTTTCTCACTGACCTACAATGGCTCTGAAGATAAACTCTGGGTTCGACATTGACCTCAAATCCTTCCAAGCCGCCGCCGAAAACTACAAGAGCATCATAACTCTGTTTACAGAAGCTGGATTAGACAAGCTCATCTCCACAAGAAGCAAGCTCCTGGAGACAGAACTCACAGAGCTCATGACTCATGCTCAGATATCTGAACAAGGAGAAATCCAAGGAACAATCCATGAGACACCTGTCTCAATCTCTGCAGAACACATTAGGACCACCTTTGATCTTCCATCAGGTACATTATAATGTTATTTTTGTCCAACTCAAATAGGGAAAGAAAATCAGTTTCTAAAGAGTAGCTAAATAAGTCTCCTTCATCATTCCCTTATCAGGTGATGAGCCTGTGGAACTCACCCCTGATGAAATCAAGAATCTGTTAATCACCATGAAGTTTTCAAAAGATAGACCAATCCACCTGAAGAAAATTGACTTTTCTGATGAATATAGATTACTGGCAGATATAGTAGGAAAAATTCTACTATGCAAGATCTCTGCCCATGATGCAGTACCCAAACAGCAACTGAACATCATGGGGGCCCTTGTGCTGAAGAAGAAGGTAGACTGGGCCAGCCTCCTGCTCAAAATGATAGGCTACAAATACAATCATAAAGAGAATGCCTATATGAGAATCATGAGTCAAGTACTCTTCCACTCATTCCCTGACCTATGTAGGTCAAAAGGAATCCCTATCCCTCCTGGAAAAAGGATGTCAATAGCCCTATTCTCAAAATAGACCAGGCAAATTCCCAAGCCTGGTTCCATTCCTGAAAGGACTCCATCTCCTCCTAACTCTCCTGTTCATCCATCTTCACCTCTTCCTCCTCCTCATACAGAGATCTCTTCTGTACCACCATTATCCACACCTTCACAAATACCAACTCAGTCACCTGCTCAACCCTCTTATATTCCTCCACCTCCTCCATCAAATACACCTCATCAACTTGATACAGTCCCCTCTCCACCTTCTTCACATTCACCTCCACCATTATCTCCTCCTCCATCACCACATTATGAACCATCCACTGAAAACCTCATCACCCAGTGTATCCAGTCAGCAGCCCAAAAGTTTCAGGACTTGCTGGATGGACACTGCTCTCAAATTCACTCTTCCATCATGCACATGCAAACCCAAATAGATGGGGTCAATGCCTCTGTGCAAAACCTGAAATCCTCTATCTCTTCATCTAGGGTCACCAAGTCTTTCTTCACCTCCTTGGCTAAGAAGGTCAAGAAGGGGGAGAAGTTAGATGAAGAGCAGCTCTCCAGCCACAAAACTCCCTCTCACAAAACCCCTCATCCTTCAAAATCTGACAGTTTAGCTCTACTCAAGACCATTGGAAATGAAGTAGTACCAGAGCTACATACTGAAGAGCAGATATCAAATGTACTGATTATAGCAAGAGAAGCTGCACAACAAGTGGATCTATTGCAAGGGGAGGCAAGTAGAGCAGAGGATGTAGCTGAAGAGGAAGCTGAAGCTCAGGGGGAGCCAGATGCTGGTATACCTGAAACTGGAGATGAAAGAGAAACTGAAGAAGAAACAAAAGGCTCAAAGGAAGGTCCATCCCAGGGGGAGCAAACTACTTTAACTCAAGGGGAGCAAATTGCTGAGACTCAGGGGGAGCTGAGGGAATCACCTGCCGCTGAGAAGGAGCAACCCACAAAAGTATTCACTAGAAAAAGAAAAACTCCTCCTACCCCTGAACAATGATGATATACTCTATTTTAACATTTGACTATGCTTAAATGCTGATTACTCAACTGAACATGAAAGTTGTTTATATAATTTCTTATTCTATTTTCTTCTGATTGCTTAGCATATTTCTTCTCTATATAAATGCTTTATTGAGATGATTAAATACTGATATAATTTCTCTCCAAATAGGGTTAAGACAAATAGGGGGAGATTGTTGGGGAAATGATTTATCTTAACCCCTAGAATTGAGTAGAGTATAACTTCTAAGAATGAAAAGTTAGTCTAAGTAAATATGCGTCGAATAGCATTCGACACAACGTCGAAATATAGTCGACGTTTCTCTCAGAATGAGTCGAAGCAACTCTTAGAAGAACTCGACGTAATCATAGTCGACGTGCCTCTGATTTCTAGTCGACGCATTTGATAAAGTCGACGCATCTTTGTCGACGCAGCTTCCTTATTCTCTTCTCGACGTCCAGCCAGGATGAAATCGACGTTTACGTCGAATAGTAATCGACGTACGTCGATATCAATAAGTAATTCAAAAACACGCTAGATCTCTTTCCTTCTTTCTGTAGATCTGATTTATATGGAATGATATTATTCTTGTATAGCCGTTCTGAATCAGCCTTTCCTTCTATTTGATTCTTGGTTAATTTGATTAAGATTATTAAGGATATTATTTGAAATCAGAATGAATTCCTTTCCTTCTACAGAAATATTAATTATGGAAATTCTTATCTCTTTCTAATTCTCTGTCTGCTAATTAATTATTCTCCTTTAGCAATATATTTTAAACATAGGTATAAATATGAAGGAGGTCGGCAGAGAATGACAACTAATGATCCACTTCATCCATTTTGAAATAGAGGAAATGCTCCCAAGTGAAGAGTGAAAAAGTTGAGAAAAGAGATAGTGTGCTGCAGCAAAAGAGAAAGCCTTCATCTTCTCCTTCTTCTGAAGCCATTCTGCTGCAAATTCTGAAAGCTCTCACAAAAGAGAGAAAAGCTTACAATCTCCTTCTCACTATAGAAGAGAGATCCTATTCACTATACTTGTGCTTATAATCTTCTTGCTAGGAAGAAGATTCTTTCTTACATATATTATTTTCTGTTCTTCTACTTGTTCTACTTCTTCTTTTCTTTCTTACTTCATTTTCAAACTGTGTAAAAGAGTTTTTAGAATCTCTCTTCAAAAAATTCAGTTGTAGTGGTTCTAAGAGTCTCCTTATCAAAAGACTCAATCTGGTTCTAAGAGTCTCCTTATCAAAAGACTTAGTGCAAGTTAGTGAATTCCTACCAAGGGGGTAGAAGAGTGGACTACCCAAAGTTTGGGGAACCACTATATTTTCTTGTGTTGTGCTGTGATTTTCTACTTGTTATTTTTCTTCTTTACTTGCTTAATTCTTGTTGGTGTGTGGGAAGTTGAAATCTGTGATTATTACACATTTGTATAAATAATTGCACAAAGTATTTTTAATCTCTATTCACCCCCCTCTAGAGAATTCTAGTGAGGTTAACTGTGCACTTTCAAATTCCTCCCGTAAATTTGCCACTTTTGGGACGCACAATCTCACATCTTTCCATAAAAGACCATCGTCGAAAGAGAATTCAGCGCTAGACCCATCCAAAGTCTCCGCCTTGTAATGTTTCACGCTTTCATGCAGCTTCAAAGCTTGGCGAACTCGGTCAGCAAGGTTGTATTGAACCTCAGTCCAGTTCAAGCATGTAGTAGAAGACGCTCTCTTATCGACACAAGTGATATCCAGGGACTCAAGATCATAGATTAGACGTTCATCATGCACCAAAATCCAACTTGCTTGCGCGGGAGCCCGCCGACTCAGCGCGTCTGCAACCATATTCCCCTTTCCGGGAGTGTAACGAATATCAAAGGTGTAGTCCCCCAGGAACTCCATCCACCTCCTTTGTCGCATATTCAACTCCTTCTGATCAAGCAGGTACTTGAGGCTTTTGTGGTCGGTAAAGATGTCGATCTTCACGCCATATAAGTAGTGCCTCCATAACTTAAGAGCGAATACCACGGCCGCTAACTCCAAGTCATGGACCGGGTAATTCCTCTCATGTACCTTCAACTGTTGGGAGCCATAAGCGATCACATTTCCGAACTGCACCAGAACGCAACCCAAGCCACACCCCGAGGCGTCGCTATATATTTCATAACCCTCCAAACCACATGGCAGGCATAGAATGGGTGTCGTGGTTAGACGGCTCTTCAGTTCCTCAAAAGCTCATGCACACTCAGGTGACCAAGCGAACTTCTGATCTTTCCTAGTCAGCTTAGTGAGAGGAAGTGCGATCCTCGAAATGTTCTCCACGAAGCGCCTATAATAACCGGCAAGTCCTAAGATGCTTCGGACTTCTGCCACATTTTTCAGCACAGGACACTCTCGGATTGACGGTATCTTTGATGGATCGACTGCTATTCCTTCGCCACTAACGACATGACCAAGGAACGGTACTGATGGTAGCCAAAACTCGTATTGGGAGAATTTGGCATATAGCAGACTCCTCCTCAAGGTGCTCAACATTGCGTGCAGATGCTCTGTATGCTCCTCTTCAGACTGAGAGTATACCAAAATATCGTCGATGAAGACGATCACAAATCGGTCCAAATACTCTCGGAACGTTCTATTCATCAAGTCCATAAATACCGACGACGCGTTGGAAAGGCCGAACGGCATAACCGTGAACTCGTAGTGCCCGAAGCGGGTACTGAACGCCGTCTTTAGAATATCACATTCCCTTATACGAAGCTGATAATAGCCGAACCTTAAGTCTAGCTTTAAGTATACCGTCGACCCAACCAGTTGGTCGAATAAGTCGTCGATTCTTGGAATCGGATAGCGGTTCTTCTCGGTCAGCTTTTTTAGCTCTTTATAGTCGATGCATGGACGCAAGCTCCCATCCTTCTTTTTCACAAATAGAACTGGTGCACTCCAAGGGGATGAACTTGGACGTACATAGCCTTGCTCTAGCAGTTCCTGCAGCTGAACTTTCAACTCTGCCAATTCCTTTGGCGCAATCCGGTACGGTGAGCGTGACACAGGTTTGGCACCTGACACTAACTCGATACATAAATCAATCTCTCGCTGGGGTGGAGCCCCAGGGAGTTCGTTAGGAAAAAAGTCCACATACTCTGCCACCACAGGGACATCACTTAAACTGGGCTTAGTCATCGAAGCCTCCAACAACGTGAAGAACAACTCCCCGCCTTTTCTCACCGCCTTGACCACCTGGAGAGTAGACATCAGAGTCTTGCTTGCTCCTCGCATGCCCGCAAATGTGGTCTCTTCACCGGTGTTCTTTCCCAGAGTAACCTCCTTTCGATTGCAATCTATGCATGCTCGCTGCTTCGAGAGCCAGTCCATGCCAAAGATTACGTCAAACTCAGCTAGTGGTAGTAGTGACGCTTCCAAGTCGATTTCCTGATTCCAAATCCGCACCTTTACACGACTCAACCTATCCGCGCTCATCCTAGATCCATTGGGCAACACTACCTCCAGTCTATCCTTCACCAGGGTAGACGGTACTCCGATTCGCAACACGAAGTCCTTAGACAAGAAGGAGTGCGATGATCCAGTATCAAAGAGAGCTCTCGCCAGATAGTTGAAGATTAGAACGAAGCCTAAAAGCACATCAACAAATATATAGTCGTACATGCAGTATACATCACGTTAAGCTGTAAAAACTAAATTTTAATTCATACCTGTGACGACGTCATTTTGTCGGATGGCTTCTTGCTGGCCCAGCGAATAGACTCTCGACTGGGTCAGAGGTTGCTGGGAAGCAGAAGATTCCGCATCTTTGCCTTTCTCCGCATAAGAAGAACCCGCCGCACGCGCATAGTCCACCACTCGGTTTCCTGCCTTCGGGGGACCACTTCGACAGACTAGGGCTTTGTGTCCCACCTTCCCGCAGGTGAAACATGTAATAGGACCCCGCACAGTAGTTGCACCCAATACATTTGAAGGTGCTGGTTCCGCGAACCTAGACTTCCTCTTATTTTTCCTGAACTCAGGCTTTACTTGAGAGGTCGGCGCGAGAAATTCTGACTTCTTGCTGAGGCCTTTTGCGCGTTGCACTCTCTGCATATCTAGTTCCAGTGATCTGGCAGTTTGCACCATAACCTGGAAGCCAAAAGTCATAAGGCCTGCCAAAAGCGGCCTTAACTCATCACGAAGGCCTTCAAAGAATTTATTCGTCTTATCTTCCTCATATTCTACCAAAGATCTTGTATAGCGACTCAGTCTCGTGAACTCATGCATGTAGTCGTCCACCGAACGGTCGCCTTGAGTTAGCCGCATAAACTGATTTTGCAATGCATGGCGCTGGGCAGAGGGAATAAACCTCTGGAGGAACAGACCCGTGAACTCTGCAATCGAGACCTCGATAATAACTCTATCGTCCAACTTGTGCGCTTCCAGTTCATCCTACCAAAGCCCTGCCTCTCCATTCAGAAGGAAGGTGGCTAAGGTGACTTTCATCGCCTCATCAGTTGATGTTGCCCTTAGAGTCTTCTTTACTATTGCCAGCCAATCCTCAGCCTATGTTGGGGACTCGGTCCCAATTAAGGTTGGAGGGTTGAATCTTAGAAAGTGCTTCAATTGCTGGTCACGCGCTCGCCCCACAGCTACATGTTCCACTCTTGGTTCCACCCGGGGTTCTACCACAGGTTTCGCTCTCGGCTCCACTGCAGTAACAGGCACTAGGGCCACCTCTGGAGTAGGAGTAGTAGGCTGTGCAAGTCGTTCAACTTGGTTATTGATCAGCGCGAAGACCGCTTCAGCGACTAATCTAACCATCTCAGCAGAAGGAGTGGTCGCTGGTACCTCAGCAGACGCACAACTTTCAGCAGTGTTACGGGGTTGAGACTACCCCGCAACACTCCTAGTCACCTATAATCGTGCAAAACACAGATTAGGGACCGAAAACATAACAACTAACAAGCAAGGAACGCTCAGGTTCCACAAACTAACACGCTTTTCATTCCTAAGTGGACATTCTTGTTAGTTTTTAAAATTGTTTTAGGTGAACGAACAACACGTGCACTCCAACCCTTAAAAGGAATTCGGCCTCGAATTCACAAAACAACGGATCGATTCCTAAAATCTGATACCAAATTGTAACACCCTGCCAGTACAAACAATATAACAGTAGGTCCGGCCGGGACCCCACGCAATACTATGCATACTAGCTAGGCATCATAAGGTGATAAACAGAAAAGAACAACAACTAAACCAGAGTAAATTAAACGTAAGCGGAAGCATTTGATTAAAACCTCTTTTAGAACTGTCCACTATACCAGGAATTAAATAATAGAGTTATGGCATTAAGGCTTTACATTAAACAATGTCTCAAACTCCAAAACATACATCGGCATGCAGACCGTCAATTTAAGGAAAGCAAAAAAGGGGAGGTTGGCCTTCGAGGGCCAACACAGCATAAGCTCCAGCAAGCTACTTCCCGTTTGGCTCACCTGCACCTGCAACAATGATCCACCAAAACGTGGCAACAATTAACCGGTCAGCTAAAGCTGACCAATATTATAACGACCCCACCCCTATAGTCGGGGTGGCGGTACTCCTTCCCTGCAGGTAGACAGTATAGGCATAGATTGTCAAGGTGCGTTCAAGCACCACATATATAAGCAATCAACACCAATGTTGACACGCACGACCACACATTTCATGCTCTCAAGGCACTCTCACGGTGTACTCCCCGAGCCATACCTAACAACTCCTTAAACAAAGAGTTCGCATGAGCTTTGGCCGTCAAGACTTGCCTTGTCTTACGGACCCTTCCCAACATCTTACGGTGCACCAAGGGGCTACCTCTTCACCGATCCGGTATGGGGGCGGATTTGGATCAGCTTTGCCCGTGCTCAACTCATCGACATCAATCGTCCGATGCGGTTACGGCTTCACCTCAGCCCGAGCAACGAAAATGAGGATTTACACCTCAACAAACGGCTCCCTGGGAGCTACTGCCGACGCTAGCCCTAGCGCCGGGCGGTAGTGACAGATCATCGAATCCGCCCACAACTTCGGGTATTTCCTGGAGGTTAACTCCAGGACTCCCTGTAGTACCCTACAACACACAGAACCCGAAATAGCGCAAACAAGATCACAGAGTCTTCTCCGGCACAATCGACAATATAACCATCACCAATCCACACCAACCTCTCTGGATGGGTTTCACACACAATGCCTATGTCCGTACTACAATTCCGGATGCTATATGCAAGTAACCAAAGGGGATCGAAATGATCAACCCACTAGAAAACTTCCCTTTCTCCACCAATCGGTGGGGGGTTTTCCATGCAATCATGCCAATAAAAAGAAGGACTTCACTTGTCCAAGTAGAAGATCGTTACCCTTGTCGTTTTCTTTGGCATCACGAGAATCCAAGATTCCAGTCAGATGGAAAGGACTGCACCGGGCTGCTCTCCGTGGATCTGTAAACGGCTCGCGATTCGGAGCTTCGGAGCTTCGGAGCTCCGTCTATGGCGGAAGATGCCTTCTTCTTCCTCCTTGGCTTTCCTCTTTCTTAAGCTTGAAGAGAGATAAAACTGAGAATAATAATGATAAATCCTCCTCTGGTCAAGGCCTAAGGATTCCTGGAATAAATCCCAACCATCGGATTTAAAACCCTTTGGATTTGACGGCCACGATTTTAAATCACAGATCTGTATCGTAAGCTACCACCGACGCTAGCACTTGCGCCAGCGCTAGCTCTCAACGGTTGCCTCACCGTCTCGACGGTTGCCTCACCGTCTCGACGGTTGCCTCACCATCTTGACGGTTGCCTCACTGTCTCGACGGAAAGACCTACCGCCGGCGCTAACACTAGCGCCAGCGCTAGTTCTCAGTAGCAGATTTCTCTGTTAGGGTTTTGGGGTGTTACAGGAGGTCACCCATCCCATGACTACTCCAGCCCGAGCACGCTTAACTATAAAGTTCTTCCACTCCTCATCACCAATTGAGCTGCAGGTCAATTGGTGATGAGGAGTGGAAGAACTTTATAGTTAAGCGTGCTCGGGCTGGAGTAGTCACGTGATGGGTGACCTCATGGGAAGTCCATGCACTGCCTCTTAACTGAACCATTAATCATGAAAAGGGGGGCTGCGGCCTCCAACAACCCACTGTGCTCTATGGCAGGACAGAGAGGGGTTGGGGTGCATAGTCTGCAGACAAGTTGAGGCTGAACCCTTTCGAGCTGGATGCTGGGGTGCCGACGATCATCCATGTGGGATATATGCTGGGGAGGCCATTACAAAAAGTGCACTTGAAAAAATGATCATAATTTTTCAGTGAAGTTATATATTGTATCTTTAGGGTTTTGTGGACTTCTTTCTCGTTGGGTCTGATACCAATTGTAAGATCCCTCTCCCGCACCAGGATAGTTCCCGGATCTTGAAAGAACTAGTTGTCTACCTAAATCACCTAAAGGGGGGGGGGGGGGGGGGGTGAATAGGTGATCTCTACTGCAATTGCGGAATAAAAATTTAGCACACACAACAATAAAAATCACAGCACATAGACACAAGATTTATAGAGGGTTCCCAAGGTGGGTACTCCTCTCTCCCACTCCGCCTATCTAGCACTTCGGGCTAGCGTCGGCAACTTCACCACAACTCGGATTTATCAACAAATCCTACACTCGGAGACAACGGCTCCTACAAGCTCGGAGAATAACCTCTCCTACAAAAACACTCGAAGATAAACTCCTACAACTCGGAGTAAACAACTCCTACAAAATAACTCCGAGTGAAAACTCCTACAGAAAACAAATAGAGATTGAAATAAAATACTTCTTCTAAATCTCAACAGAGATTAACTTTCAGATCTTGAAAGACTGAGTCTTCTTCTTCCTTGAGAAAGAAAGTTTGGATCTTCAAAGATTTGGAAGAGAAAAAACTCAGCAAACCTGATCTGATTAGGCCCTTTGATTTATTTGAAAAGATCTTCAAAAAGAGAGTAGAAACAAGATCAATGGCCTTCTTATCTGAGAAATCTTTAGCAGCACTGGAGAACGAATCTAGAGCGATGCAAAAGTTAGATCTCAGAAACTTGTTCAGCAAACGATGATGAAGACGACTAGAATATTATCACTTGTTAACATTCGTGTTTGCCCTAAAAATAAAGGAGTATTTAAAGGGAAACCTCCAACGGCTCGAGCGACAGATAAGTAGAGGTCGCCACGTGTACTGGACATGTTGGCCAACCCTAATTTTCAAAAACGAAACGTAAATTTGAAATCCGTCTGTTCGTCATTCATCGAGACTTCACGTGAACATTCGACGAATTGACTTAGCCATTGGAAATGCTGACCAAGCCATGGAAAACACCTTCTGTTTTCATTCGTCGGGATTCGTCGGGAGTTCTCGAGAACTTTCGACGAATTGACTTAGCTGCACAGATTCCTTCACAAAGCTGCCTTTTTGACTTCTGTCAGCATTCGTCGATATTCGTCGGGAGTTCACGAGAACAGCCGACGAATGGACTTAGCCACAGAAATTCCTTCTTCAGACAGGAAAACTGGCTTCTGTCTGGATTCGTCGACATTCGTCGGGAGTTCACGAGAACATCCGACGAATGGACTTGGCAGCAGAATTATCTTCACCAAAAAGGAAAATTGGCTTCTGTCAGGATTCGTCGGGAGTCACGGGACTTCACGTGACATCTCGACGAATTGACTTAGCAAAATTTCCTTTTTCTTCTGAAAACCTCCTCCACTCCTCAACCTTGAAAGCCTTCAGTTGTGAGAATATGAAGTGCACCCCAAAAGAGAGATTACACATGAAGCAACACTTTGTTCTACACAATGAGGGATTACATTGTCTAGAACTGTGTTTGGTGATCCATTGCAACCTGACATTGGTGTGCACTTAGCATTATGACCTGTCATAATACATCTAAAGAGAAATCATCAAATACATACTCAATTCAATTTAGTTCATTAGGGGACACCTTCAAATCCAGGTGATTGTGGATACAATACCCAACAATCTCCCCCTATTTGAAGATGTCATAACCATATGCATTAAGTTGAATTGCATAGAAAATATAATGAATAAGACAGCACAAACACAGACAGTTATAATTTAAAGAGAGAATGAATGTTTTATCCAAACACAAAATAGATATATATAAACAAAGAAATCAGCATGATTCCAGAGCAGTTCAGCTCATGCTTGGTCCTGGCCTTTCATCTTTCCAAAAATTATGTCTACTGCTTCAGCTCTCTTTCTTTGTTCAGATTCCATTCTCTCAAAGAATGCCTTTGGCTTGGTCCAATATCTATCAACAGCAGTCTCTTTAGATCCACCTGTTTTGAAATGAATTCTCCTTTCAGTTGTCCTTCTTTTGAACTTCTCCCATTCCTCCTGACTGTAATGTTTATTGACACTTTCATTTTTCTTGCTAACAAGGTTGAAAGCTGTAAGAATGATATCCTTTGAAGAGGGACTCCAGCTTTCTTGGAAATTTCTTGGAGGAGGCATATCATAGAATTCTCTGATCTTCTTGTGAGGATTAGACCTTTTTGCAGAAGGTTTGTCACCAAAGATCTTCCTTTTCAAGGATTTTTTAGAAGATTCAGGAGCTTTGGAGCTTTCAAGCACTGGATCATCCCAGAATTCTTGATAGGAGGAAATTGGGATGTCTGCTATATCAAAATCAGGATCCTCAACAGGAAAAAGAGAAGGGTTTGGAGCACTTGGACCTGGAACACTTGAGGAAGGAGCATCTGGCATCTTGTTTACAACAGTAAAACCAAGCATACCTGCAACTTCTTTGAATAGCCAATTGGTTGATTCATGAGTGTACCCCTGGACATCTGTAACAGATTGCATGATGTTTTCCTGAAGCTCTTGCATCTTGGAGAAGACATTGCCATCCAAATCATTCATTCTGCCAGCACTTTCTTCTATTTTAGACACAATACTCTCCTCCCCCTTTATGACATCTTCGTGTAGGAGGGTATAGAGTTTGTTCAGCTGACTCTCAACTTGATTGTACAGAAAGGTGATCCCTTGATCATGAGCAGTGTTGAGAATTGCTTGAGCAGTAGTCAGATTTACAACATCTTCACCAACTTGATGCAGGTTCTTTAGAGCATGCCCAACTCCTTGATTGGTGTGGTCCAAAGCTTTTCCTGCTTTTGTCATCCAAGCTTCTTGATCATTCTTGAATTTGCCCATCTCATATCTCATTTCAGCCATTTCTTGCCTCAAAGCACTATCAATTGTATCTATTTTCTTATAGACTGATTTGATGGACTGATCAAAATGCTCTGTTTGAGCTTGCAGCAGGGTTGAAATTGACTTGAGCAGGGAAGAGTGAGAGCTCTCTCAAGTTTCAAAATCATCAGGAGAGACTCTATCAGCTACAAAACTAGTAGACTGTGCCCGCTTATCAAGCACAGTTGCTCTTGGAGATTTTCTCAAAATACTTTCTGGAGGGGGCAAGAGCAGCACAGGAGGGACTACAGATTCACCCATGAATATGTCTTCCTGTTCTTTCTCCCCCTCAATCAAAGACATCTTCTTTGCTAGCTCCAACTGAGCACCAAGACTGCCCATCTCCAAAGAATCTGATTTTTGAGAAGGAACAGATTCATGATCTGCCAAGCCTTCACTATGTTCTGAAATATAAACAAACTCTGCAGGGGAACTTCTTGAGTCTTCTAACATAGTAGCTTCATCTTCAGCAGCAGATTTCCCTTGATCTTCTGGGTCAGGAACAGTATCAGGGACAGCAGGATTGACTGGATCAACATACACTGGATCAGTTTCACTG
The DNA here is from genome assembly GCA_033032865.1 of Dactylorhiza incarnata. NCBI lineage: Eukaryota > Viridiplantae > Streptophyta > Magnoliopsida > Asparagales > Orchidaceae > Dactylorhiza > Dactylorhiza incarnata. Next base: position 1,072,003 of record JAWHQI010000343.1, on the reverse strand, counting down.
GGAGAAATGTCCTTTGAAGCAGCACCACTTTCCACAATGTCTCTTGGGGTTGAAGGCTCCCCCTCAACATGTTCACTTCTGCCCTGATCAGGAACTGTACTGGGTTCACCTCTTGGGGTTGGAAACTCCCCCTCAACATGATCATCTCTGCCTTGAGCAGGATCTGGACTGGGTCCACTACCCATTGAGGGTTGACCTTCTTCAATATTCCTGTTCTCATTATGCAGAGGGTCCTCACCACCACAAACAGCAGCCTTAACTCCACCCTTTGGAATGACCCTTTCCCATTTGGAGAAAATGGATGAGTTTATCTTCTTGGTGTGGTGGATGGGGATACCTCTTCCAAGATTAAAAAAATATGGATTGCTACCATTTAGAAGCAGACTGAGAATTCTTCCAAAATTGGGAGCAAGAAAGCTCTCTTTAATCTTCTCAAAAATTACTTCACCAAAATTAAAATTTTTTCTACAGATAATAGCAGTGTGAATTTTGAAAGCTTCTTCAGAGAGGTAGTCGTGAGAGCCAACCTTGCATAGTAAGACTTTTCCTAAAATATCACATAGAAGCTTACCTCCATCATTCATGAATTTCCTTCTGATTTTAGAGCTTTCATCACGAATACCACAGAATCTCTTGGCCCTGAGAAAGTCTTCAGCAAACAGTTCTTCTGTTTCTACTTCAGGCATCCTCAAAAGTCTGTTGATTCCACTAGCCTTCAGGATAATTTTGCATGACCTAATTGAGCTTTTGATCTTCTTACCTTGACTGGTGATTTTTGCATTTCTAAAGAACTCAAGAACGTCTTGTTCTAAGATTTTAGCCGGCTCCTCCAAAACAAAACTGAGCCCTGCCACATCAAGCATCACGATGATGTTTCTGAACTCATCCGAAGCTTCTTGAAAAGCACCTCGCACCAGCTCCCCACCGGAATGCAGACCTGCCTTTGGCGCCATCGAGCTCGTCGAAGTCGGGGAAGAAGAACAGTGCTTTATCGCAAGGGAGACGAAAGGACGGGAAGGGTTTCACGGAAGAATGCGTGGAATCACGTGTTCTCTTTGTTTATATATATATATATATATAAAATAAATTTGGGCGCGTACCTGATTTTTCGGAAGACTCTTCAGATCCAATAGATTGTATTTAATAAAAGAAATGTGTCCGAGAAGATATAGGTCTTGACCCGTGAAATCCCGTGAAATCCCATGAAATCCTGTGCAATTTCATAAAATTCCAACAGTCTTGACCTCATGATTCCTTGTTGAGCATTCCAAGTTCCATTTTGAAGAAATTGAACTTGGTCTCGTCCAGAGGCTTCGTAAAAATATCTGCAATTTGTTTGTCAGTGTTAACATATAACAATTTTATATCCTTACTCTCAACATGTTCCCGGATAAAGTGGTAGCGAAGCTCGATGTGCTTTGTTCTACTGTGAGAGACCGGATTATTTGCTATGGCAATAGCACTTGAGCAGTCACAGAACACGGGGATTTCTGTGAGCTTTAAGTTATAGTCCTCAAGCTGATTCTTTATCCACAAAAGTTGTGCACAACAACTGCCGGCAGAGATATATGTAACATCCCAATTTTGAATTTCTAGACCCCATTGTGATTATATGAACCACTAAGGTTTTCTGGGCTCGGTTGACACCCAAATGGTCGTTAGTTTCCTTATTGGGTGTTATTGACCCGACAAGTCATTCAATCCACCTACCGGGTCATATGAACCTATTCTACCCAAAACGAATATAGGACCCCGTATGTGTGTAAATTGACACATTAAGTCTTAGGAAACCTTACTAACACACAAATAGTGCACCACACTCGAAACTAGTCGAATCGACCCATTATGATACCTAATATCTGAGATGATCGACCTAAATTGTGTGAAACCCAATTATCCTGATTAGTCTAAACGCACACCGAGTTATCCGACTCGACCAAATTTGCCGAATAAAGATGCGACGAATCGCCGATACATCCAAGGGGATGCATTATGGGCCATGATTGGAGTAGACACCTCTATAGTATCAAATTTACATTTAAATAATTTAATTAATCGATTAAATAATTGACAAATTATTAAGTGATGCTAGATAAAAATCGTGACAAACGAACCCCAATCAACACCAAAATTTTATCGCAACATTCCGATAATATTTGAATAGGATGAACAATTAAAAATGTAAATAAGTACATTTAAATGATTTATGAAAATATGTTTTATAGAGTAATTAATTAATTAAATAATAAAGGGGTTTTGAGAAAAATAGATAATGGAATTATTCTTCTCCCAAAATTTTATCATAGGGTCCTATAAATATATAAAAGAATAAGATTAATTAAAATCTAATAATTAATGAAAAATTTAATTATTTTGATTTAACTCTATTTAAAACACCAAATAAATAAAAATAAATATAAAACGTTATCAAAAAATTATAAAATAATTTATAAAAATCATAAATGACATAGGGAGGCTGCCAAAAAAATTGGAATTAAAAATAAAATATATTTAATGGAAAAATTCGTTTTTAAAGCCTATTAATTACATTTAAAACCCCCCTCATCAATAGCATTAACCACCAGCCATGGGAATTGATTCCCCTCCCTTCCCAATGCCTTGGGAAGGGCTTGGCCGGCTGGGATGTTGAAGGGGGCGGATCTACCAAAGGAAGGAGCATTAACTCCTCAAACCCTAAAATCAGCCCCCACTCCTATATAAACCCCCCCTCCACTTAGGATTTCGTTTTTTCCCACCTCCACAGCCACCATCCAGCCATAGAAGAGCCTCGGTGACTTTCGGGCAAGCCTCCTCCACGAACTCCGGCGAACTCCACCACTAGCAATGGCCGCGCGACGATCCCCTCGCCTAAACGACACGAATGTAAGTTCTCATGACTCCTCCTCGCCCTTAGATCCCTTCTCGTCGACCCCTGCCGTCTCCGACCACCGGAGCCGGCGATCCCGGCCTTGGAATCTTTGGACTGCCCCCACGAATCTCCGCCACCACCGCGGGCTTCGGCCTTGCATGGGGCGTGTGAAGGGGAGGAAGAGTCCCCACGACCCTTCCTCAAGGCCCTTGAGGCGAGGAGATCCATCGGAAACCGCTCCGGCGGCCCCCTCCTTCCAAACAGAAAAATTTAATATGTATACGCATTTTATTTTTATTATCTCCGGCCATCGCCGGCGGCGGCCGGCGGCCGGCAGTCACCCCACCGGAGGCCCTCCCGGGGGTACTCCCGGTGGGGGTAGCGGCCGGAGCTAAATCCCCCACCAACTGCGGTGGGGAGGCCCGTAACTCCCTCCCTGCTTCAAGGTGGCTCACAGCCACCTTGGACCTGGAGAATAATTTCTCCAGGTCGTCGGCAGCGGCGGCGGCGGAAGGCCGCCGGCCGACGTCCCGATGGAGCGCCCATCCTGGGCGACACCATCGGAGGTGGTGGCCGGAGCAACAAGTGCTCCGGCCGGCCACGGGGCTGCCCATAATGCCCTCACGGTGGCTGCATGCATGCAGCCACCGTGAGCCCTGCCCCTTTATCGCGTATCGCCGGCGGCGGCGGCGGCGGTAGGCCGCCAGCCGGCGATCTACCGGTGCGTCCTCCCCGGGCGAACCCATCAGGGGTGGTGGCCGGAGCAACGGCTGCTCCGGCCGGCGGGGGAAGGGCCCGCAAGGCCCAGATCCACGGTGGCGTACAGCCACCGTTAGATCTGGCCGGCCATCCTCGGCCGTCCGATTAACTCGGACGGCCTGAGCCAATGATTGGCAATCGGCGGGATCCTCTGCACCCCCCCCCCCCCCCGTTGTGTTCACTAGTCCGATCGATCTCAGGCCATCGGAATCGCGCCAAGATCTGTGCGCGGAAAATTATATTCCTTAGGCAGAAAATCTGCCAAGTTTCGGAAGATTTACTTGTTTTTAAAATGGGTTTTTAATAGTCATAGAGGCAGTTTTGGAAGATTGCTGTGAGACACAATGTTGTAGACACTTATTTACACTACAACTCCCATGTTATATGTTTTCTGTTTTAAAGTACTTAACAAATTTATTTTTACACCCTAATAGTGCAATCTAAGTTCAGAAATCTGTTTGCCCAGGAAACTGTTATTTTATATAAACTTCACCCTCTGTTTTGGAAACCTTAGACTCTGTTTTAGGAAAAACTTGTGAGACATGATATGGTAGATAAATAGCTGTACTACAACTTTCTTGTTTTGTACTTTCTGATTTACATCCTCTAAGTAATTTTAATTTAGCCCCTAAAAGTGCAATCTAAGTTCAGAAATCTGTTTGCCCAGGAAACTGCTATTTTATATAAACTTCACCCTCTGTTTTGAAGACCTTAGACTCTGTTTTAGGAAAAACTTGTGAGACATGATATGGTAGATAAATAGCTGTACTACAACTTTCATGTTTTGTACTTTCTGATTTACAGCCTCTAAGTAATTTTAATTTAGCCCCTAAAAGTGCAATCTAAGTTCAGAAATCTGTTTGCCCAGGAAACTGCTATTTTATATAAACTTCACCCTCTGTTTTGGAGACCTTAGACTCTGTTTTAGGAAAAACTTGTGAGACATGATATGGTAGATAAATAGATGTACTACAACTTTCATGTTTTGTACTTTCTGATTTACATTCTCTAAGTAATTTTAATTTAGGCCCTAAAAGTGCAATCTAAGTTCAAAAATCTGTTTGCCCAGGAAACTGTTATTTTATATAAACTTCACCCTCTGTTTTGGAGACCTTAGACTCTATTTTAGGAAAAACTTGTGAGACATGATATGGTAGATAAATAGCTGTACTACAACTTTCATGTTTTGTACTTTCTGATTTACAGCCTCTAAGTAATTTTTATTTAGCCCCTAAAAATGCAATCTAAGTTTCAGAAACCTGTTTGTCCAGAAAACTGTTATTTTATATAAAATTCAACCTCTGTTTTGGAGACCTTAGACTCTGTTTTGGGAAAAGCTTGTGAGACATGATATGGTAGATAAATAGTTGTTCTGCAACTTTCATGTTTTGTACTTTCTGATTTACAGCCTCCAATCAATTTAAATTTGACCCTAAAAGTGCAATCATAAATTAAATTCTCAAGTTTTGAATATTGATATTTATACTACTTCATTTACCACCTTGTGCATGAGGGCATGGGAGGGTGCATGGTTACCGATGTGGCGGGTTCGTCGGCTTCCCCATAATATACACTATGGGCGAAGTTGTGACGACGAACTCTTTTTTTTGGTGGTGAAGAGGACCGGGGGCTAGCTACCCCTTCCACACAGGTCCGTCTCACACCTTTTTGGTTATGTGCCGAGAGGATCTCCGCACGAGGTGAGGATGTGTTCCCACCGAGAGTACCTATTCTTCATAGAGGTACGAAGGCCTAGGATGTTTGGGGTGTATCCATAACCTAGGAGTGGGAACGACCGACCCACTGTCACCGTCTGGCCACGGCGGTGAGGCCTGGGAAGTGAGCTCCTTCTCTTAACAGGTCACTATGTCGACATAGGGGAAGGTGATTGAGACACATCATTCGAGTGATAGGGAGGACAACCATACATGCACACCATATCATATGTTTACATTATTTATGCTCTCACCTTGGTCCGACATCGTATAACCACCGTTAGGAAGGTTATACGATGGAGAGTGAATTTACCACTTTAGTTATTTCACTCCTTTTGAATTGTTTCGGATTACTGCTTCATTTATATAACCCCGATAGATATATATTTGCTTCGACTATTGTGCTAACCTTCCATGCAGGTGTTCTCCTTGGTGCCCATTAGGGGGCTGGGGAGGAGTGTGAGATTTACTTGGTCCGTCGTGGCTAACGTACTCTTGTACGTTATCATTTTAGGAACCGATGCACCTACCAATGGAGCGGGAGCGGATGGACGAGCGTAGGCGTGCCCGAGACGACGAGGAGTTCCCTGAGCCAGCTCAGACGATTTATGCGGACGTGAGGGTACTATTTTGGGAGAGGAGAGGATGAGAGATCACTTTTGAGTAGACATTTTGACGTCTTTTGACTATGTTGGTTGTAACTGCGAGACCTTATATACCCTTTCGTGGGTTTGCATCTATGTTTTATTCTATATCATGCTATGATGTTCTGTGATGTTTTGCTTCCGCAAATTTTATATTCTGTGAATGTTTTTCTGTAATGGTGCAACAGCCTTACAGGGCGAATGTTCCGCCACTTGGGTCGTGGGTCAGGTAAGAGGGCGAGACCTCTTCGGACACGCGAACCTTTTGGGGGGGACGCTTGCCCTGGGCATAAGGATCTCCTGCGTTGGAAAAAGGGGGGTCCTTACAATATACTCCGATTCCGCGGTTGATATTGCAACACAGTTTTGCTTCTTGCTACTCCATGAAACAAGCCTTTTTCCCAAGAATTGGCAAGTTCCTGAAGTACTCTTTCTATCATCTTTGCTACCTGCAAAATCAGCATCTGAAAAGCCAATTATTTCAAAATCATTGCTTCTCGGGTACCATAAGCTGAGATTTGGTGTACCCTTAAGGTATCTCAAAATCCTCTTTGCAGCGACATAATAAGATTCCTTACAGTTCACCTGATACCTGGCACAAACACATGTAGAGAACATTATATCTGGCCTACTGGCAGTAAGATATAGCAAGGACCCAATTATGCTTCTGTACTTGGTTTCATCAAAAGGTTTCCCTTTCTCGTCCTTGTCCAGAGACATACTTGAGCCCATTGGAGTCCTCATAGAGGTTGCACTCTCCATTCCAAATTTCTTGAGGAGCTCTTTGGTGAACTTCGTCTGAGAGATGAAAATTCCATCTTCAGATTGGTGCACCTGGAGTCCTAAGAAATATTTCAGCTCTCCCATACTGCTCATTTCAAACTTACCTTGCATCAAATTAGAAAACCTTTTGCAAAGTTTGTCATCTGTAGAGCCAAAAATAATATCGTCGACATAGATTTGCACAAGCAAAATCTCGCCTTTTACTTCCCTAAGAAATAATGTCTTATCTATTGCTCCTCTTGTGAATTTGTTCTCAAGAAGGAAGCTAGACAATGTCTCATACCAGGCTCGGGGTGCCTGTTTGAGACCATACAGAGCTTTATGTAAATAATAAACATGATTAGGAAAGTTAGAATCTACAAAACCTGGAGGCTGAGCTACATATACTTCCTCTTTAAGGTCTCCATTCAGGAAGGCTGACTTCACATCCATCTGGAATACCTTAAAGCCCTTATAAGCAGCATAAGCCAGAAATAATCTGATGGCTTCAAGTCTTGCTACTGGTGTAAAGGTCTGATCAAAATCAATCCCTTCTTCTTTCCTGTATCCTTGTGCAACCAGTCTTGCTTTGTTCTTTGTGATGATGCCCTTTTCATCAAGCTTGTTCCGGTAGACCCATTTGGTTCTGATCACGTTCTGTCCTTTGGGTCTTGGTACCAACTCCCAAACTTTACATCTCTTGAATTGGTTGAGCTCTTCTTGCATAGCAAGGATCCAAGATGGATCGGTGTTTGCTTCTTCAAACTTCTTCGGCTCAATCTGTGAAAGAAAACTTAAATGTAAAACTTCGTTAGTTGTACCTCTTCTTGTTAGAACTATGCTTGAGGGATCTCCGATAATTTGGTCAACTGGATGATCTCTTGAATATCTGACTCCCAAGTTGCTTGCATTTTCAGGAGCAACTTGAGGTTCAGCTACCTCTGGAGCATCTTCTCCTTCATGAACTTTTTTTTCATCTTCAGAGTGATCTGAGATCTCTTCTGCTAACTTTGGAGCATCATCTGTGGTTTTTACTCCATCTTGCATAGAGAGTTCTTTTAGCTTTTCACCTGCATCTTCAATGAACACACTAGACGAGTTGCTATGCAGCAGGCTCGTCTCATCAAATACAACATGGACTGTTTCTTCTACCACCAGAGTTTTCTTATTAAAAATCCTATATGCCTTACTATGGCTACTATATCCTACGAAAATACCTTCAAAACATTTTTCACTAAACTTGGTTGTAGGATGCTTCCCATTGTTAAGTACCTAGCATTTACTGCCAAAAATCCTGAAATATGAAATCTTTGGTTTTCTGCCCTTTAGAATCTCATATGAGGTCTTACGATGGTTCTTATTGATGAGTGCTCTGTTTTGCACATGGCAAGCTGTGTTGATAGCTTCTGCCCAGAAATATTCTGGAAGAGCAGAATCACTCAACATAGACCTGCCAGCTTCTATGAGGGTTCTATTCTTTCTATCGGCTACTCCATTTTGCTGTGAAGTACGAGGAGAGGAAAACTCATGGGAGATACCTTGAATTTCACAGTACTCTGTCATGGCCCCAGACTGAAATTCTGTTCCATGGTCACTTCTGATTTTGACCACTGAACAGTCAAGTTCATTCTGAATAAGCTTGACAAAATTAGTGAATATGCTGAAGGTTTTTGACTTAAGTTTTAGAAAGAACACCCATGCAAACCGAGAATAATCATCAACAATAACCAAGGTGTAAGCTTTCCCACCTAAGCTTCTAACTGACATTGGACCAAATAAATCCATATGCAGCAGATGAAGACATCTGGTAGAATTATTGCCAATTATGCTCTTAAAGCTAGCCTTTGTTTGCTTACCCATTTGGCAAGCATGGCAAGGGCTTTCTTTAATGCATTTAACTTTGGGGGCATCCCTTACCAAGTTGTGAGAAAATAACATAGATGTAGTTTTGAAATTAATATGTGCTAATCTCTTGTGTCATTGGTCACAGAGAGATGCACTATCTTTGGCAACAAAACACACTGGGGTAGAAGACTGTAAGCATATAAAATCTAAACAGTAAATACCACTACTCCTAGAGCCTGTTAAAATAGTTTCCGCAGACACGGACATCTTTATCAGGCATCTATCTCTAAAGAACTCAACAGTATAGCCTTTGTCACACAGTTGGCTTATGCTAATCAGATTGTATTTCAATCCTTTCACATAAGCTACACGTGTGAAAACGACTGAGTCGTTGGTTATTGAACCATAACCAATAATAATACCTCGTTCAGATCCGCCAAACTTTACTTTAGGCCCGTTCTCAACTGGAACATAATCTTGAAGTAATCTTCTTCTCCCGGTCATATGCCGAGAGCAACCACTGTCCAAATACCAGATGGGAATTTCATTGGCCTTTGGACATTCCTGCAAACATGATCAATACCCCTTAGGAACCCAAACATTTTTGGGTCCTTGGTTCCTTGTTAGTGGAACACCACTTGGAACATTAACTTTGCAAGTGGTCGGTCTTGCACTGTTAACTCGTGGAGTTCTTGGCACAGCATGATTGAACCAACAATCTATGGCGAAATGACCAATTTTGCCACAGCACCAGCATTCAAATCTATTGTATCTCCTTTTTGTGTTCTGCTGAGCCTTTTGAACGGGTGGCTTAGCAGGAGGGGCAACCTTGGAGGTAGAAGCCTCGTTGGTGCAACATACACAATTCTTAGGCACAATAGGCTTGACCTGCGGTGCTTTCTTAGCATTTGATCCATGAACGAATGGTCCATGATGCTTCAATTGAACTTCTTCATAAGGAGCCTTGAGGGAGCTAGATCCAAAGTTTCTAGGTCTGGTCCACACTGAGTTCACCTTGGCAGGCTCAACATGAGTTGGTCTGCTGAAGTGACCATACATGCTTTCAAAATCATAGGTGTTCGTAGGAAAAATCACCTTCTTGAAATTTGGAGCACACTGTGGACCTTTACCCTTGGCTTTAGCAGCTCTTCTTTTGGCTGACTTACTTAGACTCTTTTCAGCAACATGGCCTAAACCACTACTACTAGAACCAGCAGTGAAAGTGTCTATGATAGGCAAAACTGTCTTGGGCTTAGAGAAGTTCATTGTGATCTTCTTTTCAGCCTCAAGCTGTTTCGTCAAATCATTGATAATTTCACTTTTCTGAATGCCTGCTGAAGTGGCCTCGGAGAGAGCAATCTTCAAGGATAAGATTTCATCCCTGAGTAGGTTAGATTCTTCAATCTCCTTTCTCAGGTTTGATTCTTGATCCTTTAGGGATTGAATCTCCTTTGATTGAGTTTTAACAAGCTTTCGACACTTGTTAAACCCCTTCAACATTTCCTCATACTTAGCAGTCAACTCAGAATCCTCTTCCGAATAGTAGCTTTCATTAGCATCAGATGCCGTTTCAGAACATGAAAGAGGTGTAGAAGATAATACCTGACCGGTGAAAGGAACAATATCCTTGTCATCATCTGACATGGCCATTAGTCCAAAGAATGCCTCTTCATCTGAGTTAGACTCATTTGAGTCACTATAACTCAGAGTCTTGGACTTCTTGGCAACAAAACTCTTCTCCTCTTTCTTCTTTCCTTTGAAGGACTTCTTTTCTTCTTTTCTTGAAGATTCCTTCTTCTTGTGTGGGCAATCAGCTATCATGTGCCCTGGCTTTTTACAACAGTAACAAACGGGTTCAGTATAATCATGTTTGTTTGGTTCAGAACCATACCTATCGTTTCTGTCACGGTGTGATCTCCTGTGATCTCTTGAGGAAGATGAGCCTTTTCTCATTTGCTTCCTTTTGCTAAGCAACTTCTTAAATTGCTTGGAGAGGAGGGAAAATTCTCCTTCAGATAGTTCTGAATCTGCAGAACTGCTTTCAGCTTTATCTTCAGAAGATTCATCCCTCAACGGGGACAGAGCCCTGCTTCTCCGGGAGCCTTCAGCCTTTAGAGCAATGGGCTTCTCCTTCCCAGAGCTCCTACTGCTTTCCTCTTCTGACTTCCTGATGTTCAACTTCAGCTAATGGGAGAGCAGCTTCCCATACAGAATTTGTGGCTCCGTAGTAGCCAACTTACCATATTCTCTGATAGCTATCACTTTGGGGTCCCATTCTTTAGACAGGGATCTAAGAAATTTATCGTTTAGTTCACCCATGGTGAATTCTCTACCATAATTTCTCAGACCATTTACAATCTTGAAGAATTTCTCGTAGGTGTCACAAATTGTGTCTTTGCCTTGTTGCTTGAAGGCTTCGTATTCTTGGTTAGCAAAGACTTCCTGTCATCTTGAACTTCTTCAGTACCTTCCATCAAAACCACAAGAGAATCCCACATCTCTTTTGCAGACTTGCAGTGAATCAGATTTTGTAGCATAGAATCATCAATTGCACCTGCTATGATGTGTTTTGCTTTCTTGTCTAGAGTGACAAGTGCAATTTCATCCTTTGTCATGTCCATCGTTTTCTTTGGCACTTGTTTGGTGGCATCAATGGTAGAAGCAACCATGGGAATATGGGGACCTTCCTTAACTATCTGGGAGATTCGGGGATCATTAGCTTCCATGTAGAAGATAACGCTTTCTTTCTACATGGGGAAATTCTCCTTAGTGCAAACTGGGAGCTTGGAGGAAAACCTTTCCATGCCTCTGTCCATAGAGAGAGATCTTGACAACGTAGAGGGATCTTTAATCTAGGTGTTAACCTCTTAAAGATAACCTCGCTCTGATACCAATTGAAAGAACTAGTTGTCTACCTAAATCACCTAAAGGGGGGGGGGGGGGGGTGGGGGGTGAATAGGTGATCTCTACTGCGATTGCGGAATAAAAATTTAGCACACACAATAATAAAAATCACAGCACAGAGACACAAGATTTATAGAGGTTCCCCAAGGTGGATACTCCTCTCTCCCACTCCGCCTATCTAGCACTTCGGGCTAGCGTCGACAACTTCACCAAAACTCGGATTTATCAACAAATCCTACACTCGGAGACAACGACTCCTACAAGCTCGGAGAACAACCTCTCCTACAAAAACACTCGGAGATAAACTCCTACAACTCGGAGTAAACAACTCCTACAAAATAACTCGAAGTGAAAACTCCTACAGAAAACAAATAGAGATTGAAATAAAATACTTTGTTCTAAATCTCAACAGAGATTAACTTTCAGATCTTGAAAGACTGAGTCTTCTTCTTCCTTGAGAAAGAAAGTTTGGATCTTCAAAGATTTGGAAGAGAAGAAACTCAGCAAACCTGATCTGATTAGGCCCTTTGATTTATTTGAAAAGATCTTCAAAAAGAGAATAGAAACAAGATCAAAGGCCTTCTTATCTGAGAAATCTTTAGCAGCACTGGAGAACGAATCTTGAGCGATGCAGAAGTTAGATCTCAGAAACTTGTTCAGCAAACGATGATGAAGACGGCTAGAATATTATCACTTGTTAACATTCGTGTTTGCCCTAAAAATAAAGGAGTATTTAAAGGGAAACCTCCAACGGCTCGAGCGACAGATAAGGAGAGGTCGCCACGTGTACTGGACATGTTGGCCAACCCTAATTTTCAAAAATGAAACGTAAATTTGAAATCCGTCTGTTCGTCATTCGTCGAGACTTCACGTGAACATTCGACGAATTGACTTAGCCATTGGAAATGCTGATCAAGCCGTGGAAAACACCTTCTGTTTTCATTCGTCGGGATTCGTCGGGAGTTCTCGAGAACTTTCGACGAATTGACTTAGCTGCACAGATTCCTTCACAAAGCTGCCTTTTTGACTTCTGTCAGCATTCGTCGATATTCGTCGGGAGTTCACGAGAACAGTCGACGAATGGACTTAGCCACAGAAATTCCTTCTTCAGACAGGAAAACTGGCTACTGTCTGGATTCGTCGACATTCGTCGGGAGTTCACGAGAACATCCGACGAATGGACTTGGCAGCAGAATTTTCTTCACCAAAAAGGAAAATTGGCTTCTGTCAGGATTCGTGGGGAGTCACGGGACTTCACGTGACATCTCGACGAATTGACTTAGCAAAAATTCCTTTTTCTTCTGAAAACCTGCTCCACTCCTCAACCTTGAAAGCCTTCAGTTGTGAGAATATGAAGTGCACCCCAAAAGAGAGATTACACATGAACCAACACTTTGTTCTACACAATGAGGGATTGCATTGTCTAGAACTGTGTTTGGTGATCCATTGCAACCTGACATTGGTGTGCACTTATCATTATGACCTGTCACAATACATCTAAATAGAAATCATCAAATACATACTCAATTCAATTTAGTTCATTAGGGGACACCTTCAAATCCAGGTGATTGTGGATACAATACCCAACAGATCTTATGCCCAGAACCGCCGCCTTACGGTGACATCATCACACGAGTTAGCCGTCTCCGCAAGACGCTGATCCTGCCGGCAAGTATGATCAACCAGCCCAACAAGAGATAAGAAGAAAAACTAGTAAAATAAACCAAGTCCACAAGCACACACATATATATAAGTCAGAACAGTATACAAGTCCATCAATGAGTACAAAAGAAAGTGTAAGGGCTTATGCCCAGTACATGTACGAATGAAAAGACAACAAAATAAACTCTCTCTCTACATATCTATGTGTAAGCTAAACACTCTCATCATTTGGCACCTGTCTCGTGGTAGAAGTAATGCACGACATCTGCTCCTCAAGTCTTGCCATCACGTCCTGTTGGTTGTGCGGCTGCTTCAACTCCTCGAACTCCTACGGTAAAAATGGACCGTTAGTCATAAAGACAAAGCCGATTTTGTCCACCCTCCCCCTGTGACTCCTAGACACCGTGCAGGAGGAAGGAAGCGGAGGACAACAAGTGGTAATAGAAATAAGCAGGTGACATGAATTCTACGCTAGCAGGTATATAAAGTAAAACACGTAAAAATACCTAACTAGCAGTATATATGAGCAGGAAGTAAGACAGTAAGTAAAGCTGTAAGTAAAGCAGTTAGTAAGGTAGTACAACGCAAGTAAAGTAAACAAGTAAAGTGTACTACCATCACATGAGTATCTTAACTTATATGAATGCCTATACAAACTTATAAGTTTAGATATCCGGAATTATAACTTATCATATAAATGAGACCATACTAATTTATATGATAAGGGTCTGCAAATTATGTTCTAAGGTTTATGTATGTTATGATATGCATGCTATGATATGATTCATACGAGTGCAACTCACCGACACGACTCTATGATCACAGACCTTTAGTTCCTGATTTTTGGAGCGAGCTTCACTCTCTGGTACCACCGTTGTGGCTACGACGACAGTGGAGCGGGAAACTCCACTTCCTAGGCGGGTATACACACTACCAGGCCTAGACCCTTCGTACGCCTCTATACACGTCCTAGGTGCACTCTAGAGTCTTGCGTACTCTTTGTTGGTAACCACCAGTCTTTGAGGTCAGGTGTGCATTTTCGAGGATTGTCCTCCAGACCGCAGTATAAACAACCAATTGGCCCCTCAAACCCTCACACCCGCCTAAGTAAACATAATGTCATTGGTGTGACGACCGGTCCAGTACCGAAGACCCGCCACTAATTTGTTCTTATGCACATGCAAGTTATCACCACCCGAACCTTCAGCTCGTAGGACTAACCCATCGTGATAAACCACTTCTCATCCCTTTACTCGGGATGGAGTTTATCATATCTCTGATTCATTTAGTTAGACCACTAATGTCTAATTATTGTTATACTTAGAAGTTTAGGGTGAATCTTGGACTTCCCAAGGTTTACCCGGTGAAGAGCTCGCAGCGGTACTAGGGAATGTGATTGGCTGAAACCCAAATCCCTCTTTCCAAGTCATTTGCTTTTATTGGTGGCTACCTTTTCTAAAGTCCCACTCTCCTTATTACTCTTTATGACTTAGATGTTTTATGACTTAACCTTCACCCTATTTCTAAATAAACGTTCTCTTGAACGATGCTCAACACTTAAGATCTCCCGTCCTCTAAATGGTGTAGGCCTTGTATGAATCTCAAATGTCTCTAATCACACCCTAAAGATATTTCTTGAATACTTCACCGTTCAGAATAATCATGATGATCTCCTAAGGTGATAATTGCTCCTTTTATGTATAGTGCGACATGATTCTTAATTATTCCCTAAACCATAGTACGAATGTACTACAAAGATTCCATAACTTCTAGGGGATGATATAAATGATATGTTACTGTTATAATCCAATCTTACTGATTTTCTATGTGATCTTGTTGGTTAAATCATCACATGAGGTTTTTACTAATCGCAGACCAAAATGAGATTGAACTAGATTTGATTCCTATGATGCAATCTTAACCATATCATGTCCATATGAGTTCTAATTTTTACCAGAGGTTCATAATGGATAATTTAAGGGTTGACCAGAATTTTGATATATTTCCTATAAGTTTGACCCCTATTTTCACATTCTTTATATTAAATGAAAAATTGGGTTTTAGAATCCCTGGAAAATTATCAAATTCTGGAATTGATGTTTTTATGCCATTATAGTGCCACTGTAATTTACTCAGAATTTTTGGAAGTCTTTAACATGTACTTGATGTACAAAGTCCTATTTGCACACCTTTTACATTAAATGGAGATTAGGATTATAACATCACTAGAAAATTATGGATCTTAGGATTTGATGTTTCTAGATCACTGTTGTAACATCCCCTTTCCTACTCGACCCCTTGACTAAAATTAGGATGTGACATGTGGTGAGTGAGGTGAGTTTGAGCTAGATAGTGACCTTAGGTCACCTTGAATTGAGAGAACTCAAGTGTGAGCCACTATAGGGGCAAGTCACTTTAGACCAAATTAGCTCAAATTGAACTCACGGATGTGAATTAACACCACCACCATGTACCTAAACCTAAAGGAGGCATAGTTGACCAAAAGCACCATCATCTGGTCAACCAATTTAGCCAAATTGACCAAAGTCAAACCTATGTCAAAATAGCCCAATTCAACTCAATATGGTTCAATTCAGACTCAAATGGCCAAATTGACTCCACCACTAGTTGGTAAACATCTAAAGAATTGCTTTAATTTGGACCCAAAAGCCTCATCATGGGGTCTTCAATTAGTCCAATTTGATCAAAGTCAAACTTAGGTCAACATAAGCCAATCCTTCCTCTACAGATTCAATTCACCACCAAAACATGAAATTGACTTCACCCATAGTCTTAGAACATCATGGGGGACCCAATAGACTCAAAATACCCCTCATGGGATCATCAATTTGACCAAATTGACCAAAGTCAACTTTCCCCCAATTTTGGTCAAAATCAAACCTATTGGTTAAATTGGCCCAATTGGGGCATCACCATGACCCAATTAACATTACAGGGTGTTAAGGGACCCAAGGTCAACATTTTGGACCAGCAAACCCACCCAATTGACCAAGTCAACATCAAGGTCAACCTTAGGCCAATATGAAGAAATTAAGAGCCCAAACCAAATCCAATTGGGCTAAGGCCTCAACCAAAGCCCACTCAGCAGCCCAAGTGCACAATTACCATGCTTGCCACCTGAAATTTGAAAGGAGTGACATGCAAAGGGGTAGTAGGGACTTTTCCCCCAATTTTCAATAAAGAATAAGAGGAGTTTGGGAATGGAGGCCATTTGGCACTCCATTCTTCTGCCCAAAGCTTATTCCTGAGCCCTCCATCATTCCCCAGCCGGATTTACACTGAATGGGTGCCACTTATGGCTGGGAGGAACAAACAAAGCTTGGTTGAGCCATGCTTTAATGGTAGACACCATTAGAGCTCTCCTTTCCCCCAATTGAACCCACCTGCAGCTTTAGAAAGGGGAATGGAGTCAGGCTGGAACTTTACAGAGGAGAAAAAGGTGGAGAATCGAGATTGGGAGCAAGCTCGCTGGAGGAGGGAAGATCCATGGACGACCTCCGCCGCCACCGCCTCCAAGCCCCACTAAGGTTCGGTTTCTCCTCCTCTCCCTCTGTGCTCAATTGAGCCAGATCCAAGTGAAGAAAAGGGAAAAAATTGAGCCGGACCCAAGTGAAGAAAATGGGAAAATTTCCATGGAATTGCCCATGCTCAGAATCGCCGGAATCAACCCCTCCGACGGCCAAACCACCATCGATCGATAGCCCCCACCTCAACGGAGGTGGTGGTGGCGGTGTCCGGCCAGGGAGGTGGCTCAGCCGCCCGGAAATCAGTTTGGGAGATGGCCCAGGTCGGGGCAATCCTGGCTGTTGGCTGAAGGTAGGGGATAAAATCACAACCCTTGATTTTATTGACATGATAATCACAGACCACATATAATTAAATGAAACAATTTGTCACATTATCACATGTATGTTCATGCTGTATTTAGAGGCTCTTAGAGGCCATTTCATGAAAAATGTCTTGAAATAGCTTTTGTAGATTTTGAGGTCTACTTTAATTAGAAATTTGAATTAGCCCATTTGGGGCACCGTAGAACCCCCAACATCCAATTTGGTGAGGCTGGTCCAACTGGAGGCCAGAAATTATTTTATGTATATGTTTTAAATGGTAACTCCAATGAAGCTAAAATTTGGACCATGCATGTATATACCCTAGGACTATCTTGTGTCAAAAATACAGATTTTTAGGGGAAGACTTTTCTATAGTTTTATCTATTATTTTATTTATCAAATTAATGTGATTTAGGGATCTAGACACCTCAAGTTGACCCTAAATTTTGATGGCACACTTGTCTTGTAATCATTTAGCCCTGTTAAAAAAAATAGGAGCAAATAGACTACTGCATGTTGGGCATTTACACTTGCATGTCTCTACCCAAGAGGTATTATGGGGTGTCAATAGCCAAAAGTATTATTTTGTGTATTCAACACATATGGCTAAGTCTTGGATCCTGAGATTTTGACCACACACTCTCCATGGTATAACATATTACCTCAGAGAAATTTAGGATTTTTGGGATCAAAATTCTTGGGTATATGACTAAAATGAATTATGTCACACTTCTTATTTTATGAAATGTTTATGGTGAAAAATGCTTGGAAAATTATAAAACTCTGGGTAGGGAGTTTTTTAGATCATTATTGTGCTATAGTAATTCTCTCAAAATTTTTAGAAGTCGTAAACAAGTACTTGATGTGTAAAGTCCTATTTTCACATTCTTTATATTAAATGAAAATTTGGGCTATAGAATCCCTGGAAAATTATGAAATTCTGAAATTGATGTTTTTATGCCATTTTAGTGCCACTGTAATTTTCTCAGAATTTTTGGAAGTCTTTAACAAGTACTTGATGGGCAAAGTCCTATTTTCACATTCTTTATATTAAATAAAAATTTGGGTTTTAGAATCCCTGGAAAATTATGAAATTCTGGAGTTGATGTTTTTATGACATTATAGTGCCACTGTAATTTACTCAGAATTTTTGGAAGTCTTGAACCAATACTTGATGTACAAAGTTCTATTTGCACACCTTTTACACTAAATGGATATTAGGATTATAACTTCACTAGAAAATTATGTATCTTAGGATTTGATGTTTTTAGATCATTGTTGTGCTATAGTAATTTTTTCAGAAATTTTGGAAGTCATGAACTAGTACTTGATGTGTAAAACCGTAATTGTACATCTTTTATATTAATTGGAAATTATGATCATAAATCTTCTGAAAAATTATGAATTTTTGGAATCCATGTTTTTATGTCATTTGTCACCTCTGGAAATTTATTTGGCAAGATTGAAACTACTGACATGGTACTTCCTTCACATTTAGGAAGATGTCAATTGATTAATGAATTTTCAATAGGGGTCAAACTTATAGGAAATATATCAAAATTCTGGTCAACCCTTAAATTATCCATTATGAACCTCTGATAAAAATTAGAACTTATATGGACATGATATGGATAAGATTGCATCATAGGAATCAAATCTAGTTCAATCTCATTTTGGTCTGCGATTAGTAAAAACCTCATGTGATGATTTAACCAACAAGATCACATAGAAAATCAGTAAGATTGGATTATAACAGTAACATATCATTTATATCAGCCCCTAGAAGTTATGGAATCTTTGTAGTACATTCGTACTATGGTTTAGGAAATAATTAAGAATCATGTCACACTATACATAAAAAGGGCAATTATTACCTTAGGAGATCATGATGATTATTCACCACGGTAAAGTATTCAAGAAATATCTTTAGGGTGTGATTAGAGACATTTGAGATTCATACAAGGCCTACACCATTTAGAGGACGGGAGATCTTAAGTGTTAAGCATCGTTCAAGAGAACGTTTGTTTAGAAATAGGGTGAAGGTTACGTCATAAAACATCTAAGTCAAAAAGAGTAATAAGGAGAGTGGGACTTTAGAAAAGGTAGCCACCAATAAAAGTAAATGTCTTAGAAAGGGGGATTTGGGTTTCAGCCCATCACATTCCATAGTACCGCTGCGAGCTCTTCACCGGGTAAACCTCGGGAAGTCCAAGATTCACCATAAACTTTTAAGTATAACAATAATTAGACATGAGTAGTCTAACTAAATGAATAAGAGATATGATAAACTCCATCCCGAGTTAACGGATGGGAAGTGGTTTATCAGGATGGGTTATTCCTGCGAGCTGGAGGCTCGGGAGGTTGTATATCAGGACGGGATGGTCCTGCGAGCTGGAGGCTTGGGAGGTTGTATATCATGACGGGATGGTCTTGCGAGCTGGAGGCTCAGGAGATTGTATATCAGGACAAGTTGGTCCTGCGAGCTGAAGGCTCGGGTGGTGATAACTTGCATGTGCATAATAACAAATTAGTGGCGGGTCTTCGGTACTAGACCGGTCGTCACACCGACGATAGTACGTTGACTTAGGCAGGTGTGAGGGTATGAGGGGCCTGTAGGTTATTTATACTACGGTCTGGAGGACGATCCCCAAAAATGCACACCTGACCTCAAATACTGGTGGTTACCAGCAAAGAGTACGCAAGACTCTAGAGTGCATCTAGGAAGTGTATAGAGGCGTACGAAGGGTCTAGGCCTGGTAGTGTGTATACCTGCCTAGGAAGTGGAGTTGCCCGCTCCACTGCTTCCGTATCCACAAAAATGGTACCAGATAGTGAAGCTAGCTCCAAAAATCGAGAACTAAAGGTCTATGATCACATAGTCGTGTGGGTGAGTTGCACTCGTATGAATCATATCTTAACATGCATATCATAACATACATAAACCTTAGAACATAATTTTCATATCCTTATCATATAAATTAGTATGAGCTCCTTTATATGATAAGTTATAATTCCGAAAATCTTAACTTATAAGTTTGTATGGGCATTCATATAAGTTAAGATACTCATGTGATGGTGTTGGACATGTGTGTCACATCCCTTTGTTTGAGAATAACAAATCCCATATTGTATTTGATATTGCTTGTAGTGTGTTTATAGTGTGCAGGAACTATAGGTGCAATACTCCACAGGCAGAAGGCAGCAGAATTAAAAAATCTTGAAGACTGCACTACCGCCGGCGCTAGCGCTACCGCCAGGCGCTAGCCGTCCGACGAAAGTTCATTCTGCCACGCCACCGACAGTTTTCGCTACCGCCAGCGCTTGCGCTATCACCTGGCGCTATCTCGAGTTTGTGCACAGCGCCACACCTCTGACAGTTCCGCAACCGCTCAACACGACCGCTACCGCAGGCGCTATCAGCTACCGCAGGCGCTAGCTCCAAGATTTATAAAACGATGTGTTCTCTCTCGTTTTGGGTTAGAACTTCCAGAGACATTACTTGTGCCCAAACTCTCGTGCTGCTACTCTGCCGAAACGTCATCTCCCACTCAAAGCCAAAGAAGAAATTTTGGAGAAGGAAGCCATCACGCTGCATCCGAAGAACAATCGCTTCGACCTCGCTTGTGCTTCAACGATCCTTCATCCTCATCTCCAGAAATCTCAAGAGGGAGTTTGCTTGTTATTTACTTCACTTCTTTATTTGTATCTTGTAGTGAAATCGCCTTGTTTTTGGCGACTATGTCCTTGCGCGGCTTAGGGGGAATTCGCCGCGTGAGTTGGCGACTAGGTCTAGGGGATTAGATCTAGGGGGTGCTCGAGGCCATATCCGAGTTTGGGTTGGCTAGAGCGGCTTGAGGCTTTATCCGGGAAGGATAGGCTAAAGCCAACCGGTTTGTGGGGATACAAGTCGGTATAGGAAAGGAAAAGAAATTCACTTTTGTACGCCTTCGATTTCTAGCGATATTGAAATCAAATTTTGTAAACACCATTTTATATAATGCAATCATGATTATATTTGTGTTTATTTGATTTCTCTCAATTGGCGTAAAATTTCATTATTGCAAAATTGTTATTACTAAATTGTCAACTTATTTCCTATTAATCAAAAACAACTTAGTAATTATCTTAAAAATTATAAAAAGAATTTTATTCCATTATTCACCCCCCCCCCTATAAGGGCGCCGTAAGATCCAACAAGTGGTATCAGAGAGCAGGTTATTCCAAACGGTTTAAAAACCAGGAATAATGGCGTCTTATGATCTCGCTTTTTCCGAGGGTCAGGGAATTAGTAGACCTCCACTATTTACTGGGTCAGATTATAATTATTGGAAAAATAGGATGCGTTGTTTTCTAATGACCCTAGATATTGAGGTTTGGAACATGGTAGAAGAAGAATACACTCCTCCTACATTTGTAGTTGGAGAGGTTATGTTAGAAAAACCCAAAGATAAATGGGATGATCGGAATAAACTCAAATGTAAAAATAATGCAAAAGCCATGAATGCTCTATTTTGTGCGTTAGATAGAAATGAATTTAATAGAATTTCTGCATGCACTATTGCATATGAAATTTGGAATCATTTGGAAGTTACTCATGAAGGTACATCGCAGGTTAAAGATACCAAGCTTTTCCAACTGGAGTCGGAATATGAAAAATTCCGAATGGATGAAAGCGAAGATGTTGATGGTATGTACACGCGCTTCACCAAAATCGTCAATGCCTCAAAAGCTCTTGGAAAGACTTTCTCAAATGGCAACTTGGTCCGTAAGATCCTTCGTTCTCTTCCTCCAAAATTCAACCCGAAGGTGACGTCTATTTCGGAGTCGCACAACTTAAGGACACTCCAAGTTGAGAGCCTCATTGGGAATCTCAAAACCCATGAGGTAGAACTCAAAATCCAACATGATGAATACAACAAGGAGCTAAAGAAGAAGGCATTGGTATTAAAATCAAAGAAGGAGTGCCAAGAGGATGAGGATGAAGATGAAGAAAGTCTTTTGGTGAAGAACTTCCGAAATTTCATGCGAAATCCGGAAAGGTGAAACACTTTCCAAAAATTTATCCAAAAAGATGGAAGATGGAAAGGGTCGTCCTCAAAGAAGGAAAAGGAGAGCGACGATGAAGAAGAAAGACCTCCACCATAATGCTTTCATTGTAGGAAGACCGGGCACATTCGGAGCCAATGCCCAAAGTTCTTGAAGGAGAAGAAAGAAAAACGGCACAAATGGAAGGAGAAGAAGAAAGTGCTAAAAGCTAGAACATGGGATGACTCCTCCTCCTCCTCCTCCGAAGAATCAAGAGGGTCTTCATCAAGCGAAGATGAGGAAGCAAACATGTGCCTCATGGGACGTGGAAACGACGACGATGACACCAGTGTTCCTAGTGACACTGAGGTAACTCCTCCCACTTATGATGAATTGTTTAATGAATTTATTGAAACTTGCAAAGCTTTTGATAAAAATATGAAAGATAGTATTTTATTAAATCGTGAAAATGAATCTCTTATTAAAGAAAATCAAAAGCTTTCTAAAAAGGTAATTATTTTAGAAAAGAGAAAGGTTTCTTGCCAAGAGTGTGATCACTCCACTATATTGGCAAAAGATATTAAGGAGTCACTTTCTAAAGCCCTCTCTCATGCCAAAACTCTTACAAAAGAGAAGGGGGAATTAGAAAGGAAATTAGAAGCCTCTCTTTTGCAAATCAAAAATAATAAAAAGGGTTTTGAAAATAGGTGTCTCATGCTTGTAAAAGAAAACTTTTCACTTAAAGCACAAGTACATGATCTCACCATGGCCATTAAAAAATTTGGAATAGGCCAAAAATCTCTGGAAATGATTTTAGGGAACCAGTGCCATGGTTTTGGAAAATTTGGGCTCAGATATCGAGGTGAGGGCTACCGCCCGGTGCTAGCCACTAACGCCGGCGCTAGCACCTCATACCAGAAACCTGAATTTTCTTTTTCAAAATATTTTCCTTCTGTAAATCCAACTTATTCCAGCAAGAAAATATTCCAGAAAAGGGTCTCAACCCCCTTTATTTCGTGTGCAAACTGTTATAGGTTAGGTCACACATCTAGTTCTTGCAGGAAAATAAAACGAAATACTTTAAAGCAAATCTGGGTACCTAAGGCTTCCACTTATTCTATGAGTGGTTCCACTTGGGTATCCGGATCTTTACTCTCATCTTCTTTCTAGATGTGCAGGCATGCTAAGGACAATGAAGACGTGTGGTACTTGGATTCAGGATGCTCCAAGCACATGACGGGCAATAAAGCAAAGTTCCTTAGCCTAGAAAGGAAGAAGGGAGGGATCATGACGTTTGGTGACAACGGAAAAGGAAGGATCATGGGAATTGGTACAGTTGGTAACGAATCCTTCACTATATCAAATGTTCTTTATGTAAAAGGGCTAAAACATAATCTTATTTCAATTAGCCAATTATGTGATAAAGGATTAGATGTTTTATTTGAATCTTTTACTAATCTATGCAAAATATCTAATCCTATTACAAACAATATTTTACTAACTGCACCAAGAATACACAATGTTTATATAGTTTCATTTCATGATCTTTCAAAATCATCTTTAAAATGTTTTATTACCAAAAATGATGAACTTGAACTTTGGCATAGAAGGCTAGGACATGCTAGCACAAAGCTTATTGTAAAACTTGCCAAAAGAGATTTAATTAGAGGATTGCCTAGATTAAATGGAAATTTACCTTCACATTGTTCACCATGTCAAAAAGGTAAAATTACTAGATCCTCTTTCAAAAGTAAAAATGTTATTTCTACTACAAGACCTTTGCAATTAATTCATATGGATCTTTTTGGTCCCGTTAGCACCGCAAGTCTTGGTGGTAGATTATATACATATGTTTTAATAGATGATTTTTCTAGATATTGTTGGACAATATTTCTATCATCCAAATCCGAAGCGTTTTGTGAATTTTCAAAATTATGTACTCGTATTCAAAATGAAAGTGATTTAAAAATTAAATGCATTCGCTCGGATCATGGAGGAGAATTTGAAAATGAAAAATTTACTTCTTATTGTGATATGTTAGGCATAAAACATGAGTTCTCCGCACCACGCACACCACAACAAAATGGTGTTGTAGAAAGAAAGAATAGGACACTTCAAGAGCTAGCACGCACTATGTTATGTGAATATAAATTACCTAAGTCCTTTTGGGCCGAAGCCGTAAACACATCATGTTATGTTATAAATAGAATCATGCTTCGCCCATCTTTAAATCTCACACCATATGAACTTTATTTTCAAAAGAAGCCTAATGTATCTTACTTCAAAGTTTTTGGTTGTAAATGCTTTATTTTAAATAAAAAAGATAGCTTGGGAAAGTTTGATGAAAAATGTGATGAAGGAACATTTCTTGGATACTCTTCAACTAGTAATGCTTATAGAGTTTTTAATAAAAGAACTAGAAAAGTTGAAGAGTCAATTAATGTGAAATTTGATGAGCTTGTTCCTTGTATAGAAAGACTTTCCGCAGACAAAGAGGATGATCTATTACCTCCTTTGGAGCATAGTGATGAAGAACCTTCCAAAGAAGAAGAAGAGGAGGCCAAGAAAGATGAATATGTACCTCCAAGCGTCTTAAAATTCACAAAGGATCATCCACGGGAACTTATAATTGGTGAACCATCCATCGGGGTAAGAACTCGCTCTTCTCTTCATGAATCTTATTCAAATGTTTATTTTGTTTCCGAAATAGAACCAAAAAACATTTCTACTGCTTTAAACGATGAATTTTGGTTTTTTGCTATGAATGAAGAGTTAGAACAATTTGAGCGACATAATGTTTGGAAATTAGTAGAAAGACCATCTAATCACCCGGTTGTAGGCGTAAAATGGATTTTCAAAAATAAATTAGATGGTGAGTCTAGAATATCTAGAAATATAGCACGCTTAGTAGCACAAGGATATTCACAAATCGAGGGGATAGATTTTGATGAATCTTTTGCACCCGTTGCTAGATTGGAGTCTATAAGAATTTTTCTAGCATTTGCAAGCTTTAAAAGAATAAAACTATTTCAAATGGATGTGAAAAGAGCGTTTCTAAACGGGTTTGTAAAAGATGAAGTTTATGTTGAACAACCCCCCGGTCTTATTAATGAAAAATTTCCAAATCATGTTTATAAACTAGAAAAAGTGCTTTATGGTTTAAAATAAGCGCCTCGTGCATGGTATGAAAGACTTACATCATTTTTATTGAAGCACAGTTATATTATGGGAAGTGCGGATAATACTCTCTTCATTAAGCACAACAATGATGATATAATTATTTTACAAATATATGTTGATGATATTATTTTTGGATCTACTAATGAAGAGATATGTAAAGAAGTTATTTTAGTGATGAAAAATGAATTTGAAATGAGTCATGTAGGAGAACTTTCTTATTTCCTTGGTTTTCAAATATCATAAAGAATTGATGGTATCTTTGTATGTCAAACTAAATATGTCCATGATATGCTTAAACGTTTTGGATTTGAAAACCTTAAACATGCTTCTACACCAATGAGTGCATCACTAAAATTAGTAAAAGATGAATCAGGAACTCCTATAGATCAAACTTTATATAGAGGTATGATAGGATCTCTACTTTATCTAAGTGCAACTAGACCCGATAATATGTTTGTCGTATGCTTATGTACTCGATTTTAAGCCAATCCAAAAGAATCTCATTTAAAAGCGGTAAAACAAATTTTTAGATATCTCATTGGGTCATCTAGATTAGGATTATGGTACCCGCACAATAATTCATTTACACTTCACGGCTACTCTGATTCGTACTACGCCGGTTGTTCACTTGATAGAAAAAGCACTAGTGGTACTTGTCATTTTCTAGGACCTTCATTAGTTGTATGGTCTAGTAGGAAACAAAATTCGGTTGCACTCTCCACCACGGAGGCCTAATACATTGCATTAGGGAGTTGTTGTTCACAAGCACTATGGATGAGCCAAACTTTAGAGGACATTGGTTTTCATCTAAAAAATATTGAACTAAAATGTGACAACAAAAATGTCATTGATCTTACAAATAATCCGGTACACCACTCTAGATCCAAACATATAGATGTGCGTCATCATTTCATAAGGGATCACATTAAAAAGGAAAATGTAAGGATTAGTTTCATTGGCACGGACTCTCAACTTGCTGATATATTTACTAAACCTCTTCTCGATGCAAGGTTTCAAATGTTAAGATTGGAATTAGGAGTCTTAGACATCTTAGGATGAATAACATGTAAAACGCTAATGTTTTATGCAATTTGAGCAATCAAAACATCTTTGAATATTATACAATTTCTGCATAAGACTACACTTAAGACCCCTAATCATTATCAAAAATCAAAAAATTAAAATTCCTAAAAAATCATGTACTGTTTGCCGCGCTATCACTAGCGCCGGCGCTAGCGTGGGTGTGTGATTTTTCTGTTTTTAAAATTTCTAAAAATAAACAAAAATATGTTAGTTTATTTGTGCAAATTTATTTTTGTATTTCTGTCTATTTTATTTTTGTTTTATTTGAATTATGAAAAATCAACTACAAAAATTCAAAATTCAAAAATACAAAAATATGTTTGTGTGTTTTTTTTGTTTTTATTAAAAAAAATTCAAAACAAAAAAAACTGTATGATCTTTATTGCCAATATCAAGCATGTATGAATTCTATTATTTAGAATTATTTACAATGTTAAAACATATTCTTTCAAATTACTATGAACATTGTTTTGCTTATCATGCTTTGATATATCTATTTAAAGTGCATCAATTGTATTGAAAATTGTGTAGAACCAAGCTTAGCATGCCTCTAAGTATGAGTAAATGTTTTATGATTGATAATGATACATTTCACTCACTTATTTTGGTAATCAACATGTGTGTCTAAATCTAAAAATGCTTGCTTGTGTATTGTATTTGTACAATGAATTAAAACTTGCATAAGTTTATTGCCTACACTACATTTGAATTGCACTTATGAAATTTAGAAAAGTGGTTAAGTTAAAAATTTTGGTTTGCAAAACAAGTGTATTCGGAGAATGTTGTCTCACAAATATGAACAAAAAAATTATATATGAAGACAAATATAACTCCACCAAGCACTACTTAAACCTCCTGATAAGTCTTCATAAGCATTGTGAGGTTGAGCACCTTGGAAAGAATAGTAAAGTTTCTTGTGCAAACCTTGGTTATTACACCACTTTTTATAAAATAGTGTGCATTAAAGTGTGTGAAAGTAAATTTACTTGTGTTTTATTGTGCACTTTACTTTACATATGTCTTGTATTTTGTGATTTAAATCAATTGTTAACATTGCCCAAAATACACTTATGTGCACATCATTATCTTTCATAACACTTCTTCTCATGAGTATTGGATTCTAATGCTTTATCTATACTACTCTTTATATAAAAATGCACTAGATAACCTAGCATGATCTCTACAATATTTTGGTATCTCTTGAACTTAAAATTAAGTAACATTGTAGTATATTCTCTTCGTGATATGTTCATTTTATGCTTGGTATCTTTATGAAAAACTTTGAGATTTCAAAAGGTTAAAACATCTTTCATTTTTGAACTAAAACTCATATTTTTACTTATACTTTTCATGCTTACAAAAAGATGTTTATTATAATCTTCCGCTTGCTTACAACTCTTATCTTTATATTTGAAATCTCTTATATATGTTATGCTTAAACTCTTTATCATTATCTATATTTCAAAAAGCCTGATCATGCTCTATCATTTAAAAAAAAAATGCCTCCTTACTACCCTCACCCCACCTTCTTTTGATAATACCAAAAGGGGGAGATTAATTGAAGAAATCTATATAGGAGAAATATAGATAAATAAGGGGAGACTAACTCATGAAATCTATCATTTAGGGGGAGTAACACATAAATTGCATTTATGTAGGGGGGCATTAAGATAGGGGGAGTATGCACATTATCATGCTATGCACATTATCATGCTATGCACATTATCATGCATATCATTTACTAGAGTTGCACTTTTATCTTGCTTATCATATACTATAAACACTATTGTTGATTTCTTGCTTAGAGGATTTGTTATTATCAAAAGGGGGAGATTGTTGGACATGTGTGTCACATCCCTTTGTTTGAGAATAACAAATCCCATATTATATTTGATATTGCTTGTAGTGTGTTTATAGTGTGCAGGAACTATAGGTGCAATACTCCACAGGCAGAAGGCAGTAGAATTAAAAAATCTTGAAGACTGCACTACCGCCGGCGCTAGCGCTACCGCCAGGCGCTAGCCGTCCGATGAAAGTTCGTTCTGCCACGCCACCGACAGTTTTCGCTACCGCCAGCACTAGCGCTACTGCCTGGCGCTATCTCGAGTTCATGCACAGCGCCACGCCTCTGACGGTTCCGCAATCGCTCAACACGACCACTACCGCAGGCGCTATCAGCTACCGCAGGCGCTAGCTCCAAGATTTATAAAATGATGTGTTCTCTCTCGTTTTGGGTTAGAACTTCCAGAGACATTACTTGTGCCCAAACTCTCGTGCTGCTACTCTGCCGAAACATCATCTCCCACTCAAAGCCAAAGAAGAAATTTTGGAGAAGGAAGCCATCACGCTGCATCCGAAGAACGATCGCTTCGACCTCGCTTGTGCTTCAGTGATCCTTCATTCTCATCTCCAGAAATCTCAAGAGGGAGTTTGCTTGTTATTTACTTCACTTCTTTATTTGTATCTTGTAGTGAAATCGCCTTGTTTTTGGCGACTAGGTCCTTGCGCGGCTTAGGGGAATTCGCCGCGTGAGTTGGCGACTAGGTCTAGGGGATTAGATCTAGGGGGTGCTCGGGGCCATATCCGAGTTTGGGTTGGCTAGAGCGGCTTGAGGCTTTATCCGGGATGGATAGGCTAAAGTCAACTGGTTTGTGGGGATACAAGTCGGTATAGAAAAGGAAAAGAAATTCACTTTTGTACGCCTCCGATTTCTAGCGATATTGAAATCAAATTTTGTAAACACCCTTTTTATATAATGCAATCATGATTATATTTGTGTTTATTTGATTTCTCTCAATTGGCATAAAATTTCATTATTGCAAAATTGTTATTATTAAATTGTCATCTTATTTCCTATTAATCAAAAACAACTTAGTAATTATCTTAAAAATTATAAAAAGAATTTTATTCCCTTATTCACCCCCCTCTAAGGGCGTCGTAAGATCCAACAGATGGTAGTATACTTTACTTGTTTACTTTACTTGCGCCGTAATACCTTACTTACTACTTTACTTACAACTTTACTTAATGTCTTACTTCCTGCTCATATGTACTGCTTGTTAGGTATTTTTACGTGGTTTACTTTATATACCTGCTAGCGTAGAATTCATGTCACCTTCTTGTTTCTATTACCCCTTGTTTTCCCCCTGCTTCCTTCCTCCCGCACGGTGCCTAGGAGTCGCGGGGGGAGGCGGGGGAAAAATCAGCTTAGTCTTTATGACTAACGGTCGTTTGTGATCGTAGAAGTTCGAGGAGTTGGAGCAACCGCACGACTAGCAGGACGTGATGGCAAGACTTGAAGAGCAGATGTCGCGCATTACTTCTACCACGAGACATGTGCCAGATGATGAGAGTGTTTAGCTTCCACATAGATATGTAGAGAGAGAGAGTGTGTTTATTTTGTTCTCTTTTCATTCGGACATGTACTGGGCATAAGCCCTTACTCTTTCTTTTGTACTTATTGATGGACTTGTATACTGTTCTGACTTATATACATGTGAGTGATTGTGGACTTGGTTTTACCTAGTTTTTTTTTCTTTTCTCTTGTTGGCCTGGTTCATCGTTCTTGCCGGCAGGATCGGCATCTTGCGGAGATGGCTAACTCGTGTGCTGACGTCACTATAAGGCGGAGGTTCTGGGCATAAAATCTGGGAACTCTCCTGGTGCGGGAGAGGGATCTTATAGAGAGAACCCTTCCTTTCCCCCTGACTCAGCGTCTCGTTTTCTTCAAGAATGGTGCCAAAGATTTCAAAGGATCTTCTGGAAGCTTATGAAATAGTTAGAAATGGTTTTCAACATGCTCAACCTAAGATTAAACAAGTGATTCAACTTCTGGAAGGACAAGGACTGGAATATCTACTGTTAAAGCCCACAGTGATTCTCAAAACTGAAGTTCTGGAACTGTATAATAATGCAAGGCTATCATCTTCCAAGTCCTCTTTAATGTCCAAAATTGGAAGCTTGAAGATTATGATCTCTCCAAGGAAGCTGGAGGAAGCACTTCAAATGCCCTCATGCAATAATGATGAGGAAGTCTTTGTCTATGAAAAGGACAAAGAGAAAACCCTAAAATGGTGTGAATACAGTGATGCCAAGACTGACTCACTAAAGAGGAAACATTTTAATCAAAGAGGGAAGCTACTATCAGACATAATAGGCAGAACAATACTTTGCAAACTGGGTCTCATGATACAATTTCAAAGTATATGTTTGAGCTGATGACAAGAGTGGTCTTGAAGAAAAAGACCTCATGGGCTGCTGTGGTCTACCAAAGGATTAAAGAATGTCTGCAGGCTCCTAACATGGGCAGAATTCTTTCTCTCTACCTTCTGAATTCCTACCCAGATCAATTTGATAGCTCAAAAGGATCAAACCTTCACTATCTTAAAAGAATGGACATAAGAACACTGGATAGGTTCTCAAGGGTGCTCCCACTGAGTCAGCCCTCTGAGGTAAAGGAGAAGAAAAGAAAATTAGTCAAAGGACAAAAAAAGGCTAGAATGGTATGCTCTGATTCAGATTCAGGTGCAACAGAATGTCCCAACTGATGATGATCAAGGATCTGACAACATTCAAGACAAAGAAGTTCATGAAGAGCATGGCAATGAGAAAAATGAGGATGTTGCTGCTGCTGAAGAGAAATCTGATGGCAATGAAGGAGATCATACTGAAGATCAAAGTGATGCTCCTAATCCTCAAGAAGTCCAAGATGATATCAATGCACGCAATGTGCCTGCTGTTTCTGGAAGAAATGATGAGGAGCAATCAAACTCTCCTGGTGATTTGCAAAGTAAGATTGACATAATTATTTTTAATCTAGAAAGAAGGATAAGTCTGATTCCTGACAACTCCCCAGATTTCTTGGATTCAACTGATCCAAAAAGGATGAAAGCATTATTTGAGGGGGAGCATCAAAAGAGCTTATCAGATAATGAAGCTATCAACAATGACATTGATGATGAGATTGATGATGGAATCAATGTTGATCACACAGATCAATCTGCAGAAGCTGCTGATAAGAATGATAAGGCTGAGGAGGAGCATATCCCTGCTCTGGATGAGACAGCTTCATCCACCCCTTAAATGGAGCCATCCACTCTAAATGAGTGTGATGATCAAGCACAAAAAGAGAAAAGTGTACCCCAAGTTGCAGCTGAACAACAACAATCCACAATTGTTGAAGTGCAACCCTCCACCTCTACAATATCCAATGAACTTATATTAAGTTATATCATGACATTTATTGATGGTCAAATGACCTCAATAAAGGAATATATTGATAAGTCAGTTACATCAGTCAAGAATGAGGTAATGTCTGAAATACAAGTCATGAAGGAAGAAACATCCTACCTCAATAGACAAATGACCAAATGGTTTGATCTTGCTGAAAAATCAGTAGTAGCTCAGAATTCCATTCTAAGATCATTGGACAAAAGTCTGCAACTCTAAGAGAAAGACATGAGCTATGTCAAGAATTATGTGAGGAAAACTAATGAAGTAATAGAGAAGGCCTCAAACCATATTGAAGAGTATGTGTGGTCTACAACTACCACAATGATTGTAGAGGCTGAAAAGATAAAGGATGAACTGAAATCTGATTTAGAAAATGCCTTCCAAACTCTATCTAGGTCTGTAGCAGCTGCTTCCCAAAGTATATAACAGAAAGTATTTGAAGATGCTAGAAAGGGGGAGGATACAAATGCTGAGACAAACTCTGAGCTGGCTCTCAAGGTTCTGCAAGGAACTAGGATTGCATTGAACCTTCCTCTACTGGATAATCTGAGAAAGGAGGATTTTGACTTTCAGGCTCAAGCCAAAATTGCTCAAGATGCTCAGCTAATAGCAAGAAGGAAGAGAGAAGGTGTCTTGCTTGCTGAAGAATTCATGGCCAAGAACAGAAGTAAGCAGGCCAAAGTCCCTAACTATGAGCATTGGAGTGATGACTCCAAAAGCATAATTCTGAATGCTTGGCTGCATCTTGGTGAGATCTGTCAAAACATTGATAGAATATATCCTACAGTGGAATGGATCAAACATCTAGTGTTGAAACCAGAAAACTGGTCTCGACGTTCGAAAGGGATATGCAACTAATGCTTACTTGACCCGAGCGAGACCCTTGACTGGTCACTAAGAACTATGGAACCCAACCCTTGGAAAATCTCTAAGTCTTCCAACTGACTCCGTAAGCTGCAGCGTGGAGGTCCCACCGCATACCCAGAAGCTCTCAAGGAACTTCCCCTCCTAAGCCAGTGATGAGCCTAGGCACCTTGGAGGGCACTAAAGATCACCTCGCCATCCACCTTCAATGATAGGAGGAGGGGAGGGGTAGTGCTTTCTCTCAACACACGCGAGGGAGAGGAGGGTACCAACCAAAAACCCTTCCCAAGGTGCCCATGGGGATCTATTTATAGATTTACCAAAATTTGAACTGCGAATAGCCAAAAATCTACTATTCGCAGTCCAAAAACTAACCTGAACAACCGAAACCGAAAGGATGGGGGGATAGGATAGGTGGACCAAGGCCCGCCACCTGAACGGGGCGAGTGGTCCTCAGGACCACTCGCCCAGCTGTCCGGGCGAGTGGACCCACGATCCACCCGCCCCGGGCGAGTGGACCCACGATCCACCCGCCCCGGGCGAGTGGACTACAAGTCCACTCGCCTGTAGGCTTGGGGGCGAGTGGACCTTGGGTCCACTCGCCCTCCACCTTGGGCGAGTGGACCCGAGGTCCACTCGCCCCCCCCCCCCCCCCCCCCCCCCCCCCCCCCCCTTGGGCGAGTGGACCAGTGGTCCACTCGCCCGGGGCCTTGGGCGAGTGGACCCAAGGTCCGCTCGCCCGGGGCCTTGGGCGAGTGGACCCAAGGTCCGCTCACCCAAGAGCATTCCCCCCCCCAGGCTTTCTCTTTCTCGATCCTTAACGGCTCCCCGTTTGTTCATTTTGCGGCGTCACGGTTATCTATCTGGCCATGACCTTACCTGTATCGGGTCACACCGACTCGGAAAATCTGAGGGTTGTACATAATCCCCGCTCTTTCCGAGCTTGCCTTAAGCTCGAAAAGAAAGTCCAACCCACCTATTTGACGAGTCAGGTGGGGTTCTGTGGGAATCTCTCGCGGGTCCCACAGGAAGGCTATAAAAAGCCTCCAGAGGGGAAGGTGAGGAGAGCACCCTTCCTGAGAGCTCTCTCTTCCCCCTTTCCTTTGAGCCGGATGGATCCTCCTCGAGACTTTAGAGCCCATTTCAAAGCTCTTGCTGGGAGGGATCGGGATGATCTGGTGAATCTCCGGGCCATAGTTAGTGGCCTTCCGTCCTCCCCTACTCGGTCAAAGGCGCGATCGTCGCAGAAGAAACTCTGTCCTGTCTTAGTGAAAGAGGTTTCGTCGTCATCCTCTCATGGGGTGACTGACTATGTCCAAGACCTGGAGCTAGACTCGGTACCGACTCGATTTTTGTCTTTACCACCCTTTTGTGATCATATCATACCAACGAAGGCATGCTTTTTTTTTATGCCAACAGCTTTTTCCTCCCCGCCCCGAGAGGGTGCGGAGCATGATGGAAACGTCAGATGTGGACGTTCGGGTGAATCCCGCCCCTCTTGTTCGGGATCTCATTGCTCTCTCCACTGCCCCGGCCAACACTCCCTCGAAGAGTCAAGGGATTGATGATTCGCACGGTAATGTTATTGTGAGTGCTTCTATTGAGACGAGTGCTTCAGTATCTAAAGTCATTCTTTTTACAGGAGGTGACAAGACCTCGACGGATCAGTCAAGCCGGAGGGAGGTCTCTCTACCAATCTGATCCCCTACTGTGGTGGAGGAACCTGCTGAGGACCAGCCCAGCATCCTCGAGCGTTTGAATCTTCTAGCCGATACGGTGCGGAGGAAAGAGGCCTTTCTTCTCGAGCTACGTGACGGGAGATGGTCCGCCGGACCTAACCCTCTCGTCTGTGTTTGCGCGTTGGAGCGGCGGATGGAGAGGTTAGAAAATGAGCTTAATCTGATAAGGGGGGAGGTTCGGCTTGCATCCGGAGGCATAACTGCTCCCCTCGCAGACCACATATGCCGGGTTGAGGCCAGCGTCCGTACCGCGGGCGAGGAGATTGCCGCCACGAAGTAGTGCATCGGATCTATGCAAGGGTGCCGTCATGCACCCAGGATCAGGGTTTTTGGAAGTGGATGCCGCGCTGAACGGCTTTTATTCTCGCTTCTTGATTTATCATATAATAATAAGAACTGGCCCCGCATGCTGGTCCCAACCATCCTGCGACCGAATGTTTTAATCCTACTCTGCTTCTGTCTTAAAGCCTTGTTGCTTCCGCTCACCCATGATTCGCAGGTTGTTAAGCGTTGAATGATTAAATGCCAGCGTAAGCGACAGGACATCGAGGTGGTTCATCTGAGGACGGGAGGCGTAAGCCTTACGTAGGTTTCATCCAGAGAAGATGGGGGAGTTGGGTTAGGGAGGAGCATGGGTGAACTAACTTTGGGGCCCTCGTTCCTGAACCGAATGAACGAACCACGGGGTCTGCATCCCTTTGCCGGGCGGATGGTCCGCGAGGACCACTTACGTGCACCGGGCGAGTGGACCCTAAGGTCGACTCGCCCGTGCCCTGGGTGAGTGGATCTCAAGGTCCACTCGTCCGTGCCCTGGGCGAGTGGACCTCAAGGTCCACTCGTCCACGCACCGGGCGAGTGGACCACTGGGTCCACTCGCCCACATCCGAGGTGGGTGGACCTCGTGGTCCACTCACCCCTCTTGGGCTCCCCCTATAAATATCCCCCCCCCCCCTTTGCCTTCTTCTTCACCTTCTCAGTCGCCTTCTTCCCTTGCTTGGTCTTCTCCTTGAGGTCAGCTCTATTCCCTCTACCTTGCCCTGTGATATGGCTCCCAACCGCACTACCGCTGCCAGGAATGGTCGGGAACAATGCGCAGCCAATTTTTCGAAGCATCCTTTCCCCGAAGGAAAGGTGTCTAAGGAGGTGTTCGCAGCATTCAAGAGCACCTACCTTCCCGAGGGTTGGACGTCCCGTCGTCCGTCTCACGGTGAAGCCATTAACTCTTTCTAAGAGGACTGGCTCTCCGTCCCGCTCGCTCACTTCGAGGCAGGCCTACGGCTTCCTCTATGGCCCGAGGTGAAAGAGTTTTTGAATTATTTCGGCGTGGTCCTGGCCCAAGTTAATTCTAACGCGATCTCGATGCTGACGGCCTATGCTTGCTATCTGCGAGAGGAGCGGGTTGAATTCAACCTCAACGTGTTTCGCAAGGTCTTTGTCTTCCGAGCGACCTCCGAGGGGGTGTGCTTCCTCACTGGTACGCACGTGAAGGTGTGCGAGACCTCCAACAAAGTCCATCATTGGAGCAACACATTTGTGTTCATCTGGGGTGACTTTGGTGACATCCCCCTCTCGCCCATCCAGAAGTCCGAGAAGATATTCAAGGCCCCTCGCTTAAGCGGTGAGGCGGTTGCTCTTCACAGTTATCTGGAGGGTACGAGCTTTGAGGTCGGGCACCTCAGGAAGGACATCGGCCGACTCGCTTACGTCGAGCCTGGGACAGGTATCCCCTCCTCTCTGGTGTCCCCCCTATTCTTCCTGCCCCCTTGCATACACTGGTACTTACATTATTATTGGTTCACTCAGGTGAGCGTACCTATCCACGGCACCCTCCCTTCATAATGGGGAGCTCTTCATCCGCTCGCTGGTTCGTGAAGGAGGCTGCCGCTGCGTGTGCCTCCGCCCCTAGGGTCCCTGCATCAAGGCAACGAAAGGAGAAGGAACGGGTGTTGTAGGAGGACTTGCCTCCTTCCCCGCATAAAGGGCCAACAATGCGGCGAGGGAGAGCGGTCCATAGGGAGGGCCCGGTGGTAGCACCAAGGGAGAAAGGGCAACCCAGCGATCCTGACGCGTTAGCGAACCACCCCAACTTTTAGATGGGGAGGAACGCCACAGACCCCTTTGGTGACCCTGTCCTCCATTGGGACGAGGCCACAAACCGGGTCTCGATCACCTCCCACCAACCATCATGGATAGAGAGTGAGCCACTCGGGGATGCTGCTATAACCTCTCATTCGGCCTCTATGGCTGGCAGGATGCGGCCGCCTATAAGAAAAAATCTACGCGCGACCTTGCCTGTATGAGTTCGCAAGCCATGCTCCGTGCAGCCGAACTCTCGCACATGACCGCCCGCCGAGGTCTTAGTCTCTCGAAGAGGCTGAGGCAGGCCAATGCGTCGAATCGGGTGGCCGAAGAGAAGGTTGCTGACCTCACCGCGCGCCTAGTTACCTCTGAGAGGCTCTTGGAACAGTCATCTGGGGGCTTGGTTCGTACTAGCTTTGGGGACTCCCCCTTTCTTCCTCACCTCTCTCTTCTTCACCATCCGTAACCCTTTTACTTTTTTCACCTGTAGGGGCCGGAGGCTGCCGACTCACTCAGTAGGTGATGCGAGGAGTCAGATCGGGAGGTGCAGGATCTGAGAGCTCAGCTTGCTGAATCCCAGAGCCAGTTGCGGGATGGGGAGAGAGGTGGACCCTCGCGGAAGGCAGCGCCCGTCCCTCCTCCTCCCGTTATGGCCGAGGGCATCAGGAGGGAGATCGCGAAGACGACGGCTGAGGCCTTGATGGTTTCCCTTCGCAGGGTGGACGCTCTTCGTGACGGCTGGAGGGGGGTCGCTGGTAGCGATATCCTCTTTGACTTATACCCCTCACCTGTACGTCCCAGCTCGCCTCCTTCCAGCGGCGGCTACTCTCCCTGAACGCTGGAGTTACTAGCAACCTCCTCTATTTTCTATTCCCTACAAGTCATGATAGCTTTGTATTTTCAATAGCATGTTAGCTACTCAGGGCAAAGCGCCTACTTATGTAATACGTATTACTGCTGAATATATAACTATTTTGGCGACCTTATGGCTTACTTGACCATTCGCTATTCAATAATAATAAACTCGTTTGGCTTGAGATCTCTCCCTATGATGAATAAAGCTTACTATACCGTCATACCTTGGACTATCTTGCCAGAACAACCAGGAGAAGAGAGCCAGTCCATGTCTTAGGGGCTTAGCTTACCTGGAGGCGGACGAATTCAACATCCTTCCCAACCACTTGGGGTGGAGTGCCCATCCATGCCCTAGGAGCTCAGCTTGCCTGGAGGCGGAGGAACCCCATACCTTCCCAATCCACTTGGGGGCAGAGCATCCTTCCGCGTCCTAGGGGCCTAGCCTACCTGCGGGCGGAGGGACTCAACATTCTTCCAAACCAACCGAGGGTGGGAGGTTCATCCATGTCCTAGGAGCCTTGCTTACCCAGAGCTGGAGGTTCTCATCCTCTCTCTAGGTCACTAGGTTAAGTGGCAAGTTGACCCAATGAGTCCCCCATCTGCCGACATGACTGAGCCCGGAGGATGGTCTCTAGTTGGGGATTTCACCAATCAGTCAACCCAATGAGTCTCCCATCTGTCGGCATGACTGAGCCCGGAGAATGGTCTCTAGTTGGGGATTTTACCAATCAGTCGACCCAATGAGTCTCCCATCTGTCGGCATGACTGAGCCCGGAGAATGGTCTCTAGTTGGGGATTTTACCAATCAGTCGACCCAATGAGTCTCCCATCTGCCGGCATGATTGAGCCCAGAGAATGGTCTCTAGTTGGGGATTTCACCAATCAGTCGACCCAATGAGTCTCCCATCTGCCGGCATGACTGAGCCCGGAGAATGGTCTCTAGTTGGGGATTTCACCAATCAGTCGACCCAATGAGTCTCCCATCTGCCGGCATGACTGAGCCTGGAGAATGGTCTCTAGTTGGGGATTTTATCAATCATTCGACCCAATGAGTCTCCCATCTGCCGGCAAGACTGAGCCCAGAGAATGGTCTCTAGTTGGGGATTTTACAGTAGGCTTTACCTGAAAAAGAAAGGAAGAACACTTTCATCCATAATTTAAGGGATACAAGTTAGTTACATCGCGCCTCCCCGCGCCTACTCGGCCACAATCTCCCCGTCCCTCCTCTTCATCATCTCCTTCATTTCCTCCGCCTTCCTCACCCACTCGACTGTGTTGACCGCTGTGCCGTAGCACTGGCGCGCCTCTCTGGGATCTCCCCGGACCCTGACCTGCACCCTTCCAGTGTTATATTTCAAACACTGATGGTATGAGGATGGCACACACTAGTACGCGCTGATAAGGGGACGCCCGAAGATGGCGTTGTAACTGCTCGGCGCATCCACGATGATGAACCCTAAGTTTTTGGACGTGCCCCCCAGGGTGACGAGGAGCTCAACTCCTCCCTCCACCTCCTTCCTTTATCCGTAGAACCCGAAGAGCGGCCCATCTGACGCCATCACCCGCTTCGCCTCGACCTGAACACCACGTTCACCGAACTCCCATTGTCAACCAGGATTCGGGAGACCGTGAAGTTTTCGATTGCGGCCTTGATGACGAGTGCGTCGCAGAAAGGATCCTCGTGGACCGGCATGTTGGCTGAGAAGGTGATCTTCTCGCCGGGGGGTGGGGATTGAGAGGTCGAAGCGATGCTCCGACGGTAGATGGCATGGAGGCTCCCCTTCCGGGTGGCCTCGATACCTGCCCCTCCATGGATCACGCCGATCCCACCCAAGGCCCCCAGGTCCGTCCTTTCCTCACACGGATCCTCCTCCTTCTTCTTTCCTTCTCCTCTTTCGCCTGGCCCCTCCAAGCAGAGCTGCTTTCCCCCCGTCGGGGCTCCTCCTCCTCCTCCTCTCATCTCGAGGAAATCTGGACAGGTCGCGGTCGCATGACCTTCCTGCTGGTGGAAGTCACAATACAGTAGTGCCAACTCGCCCGCTCCATTTCCCAAGCGATTCCTCTTTTTCCATCCCTTCTTCCTTTCGATCGCCATGGCATGCAGGGGTTGAGCTTGTAGTGGCCTTGGCGTCGTGCTGCCAGCCCAACGGGTTGTACCGTCCCTGCCTCCCTTGTTAGTTTCCTCCTCCTTGGAAGTGGCCTCTTCCCTGGCCCTGAGAGGGTCCCCCAGGCGGCCTCCAGGCTGGTCGGAGCGGTTGGTGGTTGAGGCCTCCAACCTTGCTCTGACCCAGCGGGGGGTCCCTGGTGTCCCTGGCTCTTCACTTCCTCTCTCCTTCTCCCTCCTTTCGAACTCTTGGCCAAACTTGCCATGAACTCCTGATTGGTAGTCTCGCACTCAATCTCCCGGGCAGCGTGCTCCGTCAGCTGGGGGGGGGGGGGGGGGGGGGGGGTCCCGGGTCAAACTCATTCTGAATAGGCCTTGCTGCAACCCGAAGGTGAAAGCCAACTGCAAGGTGTGCCCGGGCATCTCGACGACTTGGAGGACTTCCTCATGGAACCTGTCCACATAACTTCCCAGCGCCTCTCCCGGCCTCAGCCGGATCAGGAACAGCGCTTCTGCCCCTTTTCTTCTCTTCTTCGAGGTGGAGAACCTTAGCAGGAAAATCCGACGCAGGTCCCCGAAGCTGTAGATGGTTCCTCCCGGGAGCTGGTGGAACCAGTCCCTTACCTTTCCCCTGAACGTGACGGGGAAGAGCCTGCATTTGAAGGAGTCCGACATCTGCCTGATCGAGGTCATGTCCTCGAACCACTGGAGGTGCTGAACGGGGTCATTCTTCCCTACGTAGTATGACATGTCGGGCTCGCTGAACCCATCCGGAGCCGGGGCCGAGACGATCAGCTCGCAGAAAGGGCTCACCCCCTCTCCCTGGCGAGTTGGAGGTGCTCTCTCCACCTCTCCTACGGGGTAACCGGCACCGGGAGAGCTGTTAAATAGTACTCTCGCTTGAAGACCTGAATTTTCTCCCGCGGCCTACTCCTTCCCTTGTCGATGCGCCTGCTCCGCCTCTATCGGAGGTGGCGAGATGAGCATTGACGCTGATGGTGTTGAACATCCACCTTGGGGGGCCTGCGACCCTGAAGAGCTCTAAGATCATCTTCCTGAACTCATCAAAATCGCTCTTCTTCACGTACTCACTGGTAGGGGGCAAGTTTCCCTGCTCGTCGCTCCCAGCCATGAGTCTTGCCTAGGGCTTTCCAAACTAGCTGTGTCCACGCTCACCACACCAGAATGTTGAAACCAGAGAACTGGTCTCGACGTTCGAAAGGGATATGCAACTAATCCTTACTTGACCCGAGCGAGACCCTTGACTGGTCACTAAGAACTACGGAACCCAACCCTTGGAAAATCTCTAAGTCTTCCAACTAACCCCATAAGCTGCAGCGTGGAGGTCCCACCGCGTACCCAGAAGCTCTCCAGGAACTTTCCCTCCTAAGCCAATGCTGAGCCTAGGCACCTTGGAGGGCACTAAAGATCACCTCGCCGTCCACCTTCAATGACAGGAGGGGAGGGGTAGTGCTTGCTCTTAACACACGCAAGGGAGAGGGGGGTACCAACCAACAACCCTTCCCAAGGTGCCCATAGGGGTCTATTTATAGATTTCCCAAAAATTGGACTGCGAATAGCCAAAAATCTACTATTCGCAATCCAAAAACTAACTTGAATGACCGAAACCGAAAGGATGGGGGGATAGGATAGGTGGACCAAGGCCCGCCAGCTGAACGGGGCGAGTGGTCCTCAGGACCACTCGTACAGCTGTCCGGGCGAGTGGACCCACGATCCACCCACCCGGGCGAGTGGACTACAAGTCCACTCGCCTGTAGGCTTGGGGGCAAGTGGACCTTGGGTCCACTCTCCCTCCACCTTGGGCGAGTGGACCCGAGGTCCACTCGCCCCCCCTCTTTGGCGAGTGGACCCGAGGTCCACTCGCCCCCCCCCCCCCCCCCCCCCCCTTGGGCGAGTGGACCAGTGGTCCACTCACCCGGGGCCTTGGGCGAGTGGACCCAAGGTCCGCTCGCCCAAGAGCATTTGCCCCCCCCCCCCAGGCTTTCTCTTTCTCGATCCTTAACGGCTCCTGGTTTGTTCATTTTGCTGTGTCACGGTTATCTATCCGGCCATGACCTTACCTGTGTCGGGCCACACAGACTCGGAAAATATGAGGGTTGTACATCTAGAAAGGAACTCCCTAAGGGAAAGATTCTTCAAAGAGAATCTAGTAAGAAAGAGCAACCCAAAGAGAATGTCTTCTAAATACATTCCCAAGCCATTCCTTTATTTCAAGAGGCAAGAGAACAAGAAGAAGATAGCTGAGATAAAAGCTACTACCTCAAAACAGGAGGCTGATGACGAAGGTGCTGAATGTTCAAGTACTACAAAGAAAAGAAAAACATGAACATGTATTTAAATTTTCATTTGAATCAAATGTGAACTGAGAGATGTATTGACATCTCATCGTTAATGAAATTGATTCTTATGTTGAAATGAAATCTTGTGTTAATAGGCCAATTATAGTCAAGCTTAATATTTGTTCTGTATTAATACTTAATATCTTCTGTGGTGCCTATATCCTGTTAACAATGTAATTGTTATGTTGTCATGACTATTAATTCATACTGTGTCATGATATTTACCGTGGTACCTATATTATGTTAACAATGTAATTGTTATGTTGTCATGACTGTTGAAACCGATTTCTCGGTCTCTGTGGAGTTCGGGGCCCTCAGCAAGCTGAGGGGCAACCAACCCTTACTCCCCCCAAGGGAGAGCTCTAGGTTGAAGGTTGAGGAACTATGGATTGGACCAAGGGCTTAGTGGGGAGGTCCCGCCACATACCCGGAAGCCCCTTAGGTACTTCCCCTCCCAAGCCACTACTAAGTTTGGGTGCCACTGGAGGCTCTCCTCACCCCCTAGAGCGACTTGGGGAGGGAGAGAGAGGGAGAGAGATAGCCTAGAATGATCCTCCTCCAAATGGTGCCCCCTTGGTCCTATTTATACAATTTTGGATTTGGGCTACAAATAACCAAACTCTAACCTATCAGATTACCAAAATACCCTCGGATTTGTCTGCGGATAGCCAAATCCTGCTGCTCTGAGAGGCAAAACGCAGACCGACCCCTCCCCCTGGAACTGGGCGAGACGGGATACCTCGCGGGGCTCGGCGAGCCCATTAATCGGGTGGGGCGAGACCCGGGTGTCGGACCCCTGCTGGTCTCGCCCCCTCTTGCTGGGGCGGGGGCGAGGGGGCGCCGGAGGCCTCCTCCCCTCGCCCCCCCTGCTGGGGCTGGGCGAGACCCAGCCAGGGTCGGCCCCCTGCTGGTCTCGCCCCTCTACTGGGGCGGGGGCAAGGGGGGGCCGGAGGCCTCCTCCCCTCGCCCCCCTGCTGGATCTGGGCGAGACCCAGCCAGGGTCGGCCCCCTGCTGGTCTCGTCCCTCTGCTGGGGCGAGGGCTAGGGGGGGGGGGCGGAGGCCTCCTCCCCTCGCCCCCCTGCTGGGGCTGGGCGAGACCCAGCCAGGGTCGGCCCCCTACTGGTCTCGCCCCTCTGCTGGGGCGGGGGCGAGGGGGGGCCGGAGGCCTCCTCCCCTCGCCCCCTGCTGGGGCTGGGCGAGACCCAGCTAGGGTCGGCCCCCTGCTGGTTTATCCCCTCTACTGGGGCGGGGGCGAGGGGGGCTGGAGGCCTCCTCCCCTCTCCCCCCTGCTGGTCTGGGAGAGACCCAGCCAGGGTCGGCCCCCTGCTGGTCTCGCCCCTCTGCTGGGGCGGGGGCGAGAGGGGCCGGAGGCCTCCTCCCCTCGCGCCCCTGCTGGGGCTGGGCGAGACCCAGCTAGGGTCGTCCCCCTACTGGTCTCGCCCCTCTGCTGGGGCGGGTGCGGGGGCGAGTGGAACTCGCCCCCCCCCCCCCCCCCCCCCCCCCCCCCCCCCCCCTACCTTGGGGCGGGGCGAGTGGAGCTCGCCCCCCTACCTCGGAGTGGGCGAGTGGAGCTCGCCCCCCTACCTCAGAGCGGGGCGAGTGGAGCTCGCCCCTCCCCCCTACCTTGGGTCTCTCCCCCTCCTACTAGGAGCGGGGCGAGAGGGAGGGCCGGCCCCTCCTCCTCTCACCCCTCTACAAGGGCTGGGCGAGCGGGAGGCCTCCGCCTCCACCGCTCGCCTCCTCGCCTCTACTACTCTTCCTGTCTAGGACCATGCTACCATATAAGACTCTAAGGGGCTCTTAGGAGTACACTCAGTGAATTATGGGGTTGTACAATGACTGTTAATTCATAACGTGTCATGATATTTACCGCGATACCAATATTTTGTTAACAATGTAATTGTTATGTTGTCATGACAGTTAATTCATAATTTGTCATGATATCTACTGTGGTGCATATATGTTGTTAACAATGTTATTGTTATGTTGTCATGATTTTTAATTCTGATATTTCATAATTTGTCATGATATGATTATTGTGGTTATGTATCTTATCATTGGTGTGTGTTCTGCCTTCTTCAAATAGGGGTAGATTGTTGGGAATATTGCCCTCAATGTTCCTTAGATTTGAAGAGACATCACACTCAATGCTAAG
Source organism: Dactylorhiza incarnata (assembly GCA_033032865.1). Classification (NCBI taxonomy): domain Eukaryota; kingdom Viridiplantae; phylum Streptophyta; class Magnoliopsida; order Asparagales; family Orchidaceae; genus Dactylorhiza; species Dactylorhiza incarnata. The sequence continues at coordinate 1,028,315 of JAWHQI010000343.1, read as the reverse complement.
TACATATTATATTTGATAAGCCCTCTTTTACATCATATCTATGCAGGGGTAGGTCATTCCAAACATTGGAATTATTCTCTGAATGTACTGTCAAAACAGCCGAGACAACAGCATGGTCTCAGCTGAACCACTGAGACGCAGCTAGAGCCGCTGAGAAGGAGTCTGTCTCAGCTAAGCTGCATTTAGACAAAAACCGCTGAGAAGACTATCTATCTCAGTGGATCTGCTGAGATGCAAATTAATTCTGCCGCTGAGATTGGAGCCTGTCTCAGCCCAACCGTTGAGACAGATTCATATTTGAATAAAATCCTGGCGGGATCTACTTTTGGCGCAAGTGGCTGGAAAGCAAGGATAATGTTTTCTATTTCTGTCCATGCTACAAGACACTTTACAATCCTTTCCAAGGTTCTCAACCTGATAAGAGAAGTGGTGTATGCAGAGCACCTTGGTAGTTGTACTCATTATTCATGTGCATAGAAATTCTGTGGAAGTAATTTTCTTTGTGTATTTTAATGTTGTGTTTTTTCATTATATATGTCATGTGTTTTGATTAATTCACTTGTATAATTTATCAAAACACTATTTTATACACATCACTCTATTTCATAAAACTTCTACTCATGAGAATTGGATCCTAATGCACATCTACACAATTTTCTACAAACTTAAGTAAATGCACTAGATGTCAAAGCATGAATGCTACAATGTTTAGTTTTACTTGAAATGTGAATTAGTTTACATTGCAGTTCCTATCTCTTTTTTTATATTTTGAAATCATGTTTACAATTCTACTTCTAAAATTTCAATGAAATAACATCTCTTGGACTTTAATTGAAAACGTCTTTGTATTAGGCTTAAAACTCATTATCGTATATATGCTTTTATTTTCTAAAAAGATGTTTATTTCTTAGAGTGCTTACCATATTTATTTATGTGTACTACTTGTACTTAATCATGATTATTTATTTTCCCAACAAGTGGTACAATATGCTTAACAAGTGTTATTTCTCTTGATTGCGTACTCTATTTTTATCATAATACTACTACATTAAATCATGCATACACTTTCACATCAAGTGGTATCAAGTGTTTATTCTTTTCAACAAGTGGTATCTTAAAATGAGGATGTTTACTTTATAATTCCAGATGCATTGCTTACTACATTATGCTCAATCATGCCTATATTTTTTTAACAAGTGTTATCTATAAACTTTGCATATTGCATCCTATTCTCTGCATAGCTCTCATTAATTCCTATTGCATACACTCACCTTTACCCTCTTTTGGCACTATCAAAAAATGGGAGAATAAAATTGCATAAATTTAATAATTTAGGGTGAGAACAATAAAAAACTCATAGAAAACATCTATGTAGGGGGAGTATTCATAGGAGGTGCATACTTTACTCTTTGCTCAATCATAAAAATCCTTCACTAAGTGGACCTAACTTAATCTCACAACAATACACTCATCTATACCCACTTCTGCTAATAACAAAAGAGAGAGAATAAATTGAGAAATCTAGTATAATAGATATTTAGGGAGAGTAAATTATAAGGGAACACTTATGTAGGAGGAGTACTCATATATGAAGAGTATGCATTATTGCATTAAAATCTATCACGCTTCATACATGTTATTCATGCATAACTTTTATCGCACATTTCTATAAACACAAGTCTAATCTTAAATCCACAAATTTCTCATACAGGTATTTGTTACTATCAAATGGGGGAGTTTGTTGGAACATGCGTTCCGCATCTCTTGGTTTGAGAATAACAAATACCGTGATGTATTTGATCTAGTCTTGTGTGTTCATAGTTTGTTGGTCAAACATTTTACATTTACAATACCCATATGAGTGCGATCTGGAAATGCAATGTTGAATGGAGCCGAAGTTCTGAAAAGAGAGCTAACGCCCGACAAAAACGTTAACACGAGCGATAGCTTATTGTCGCGAAGGGAATAGCTTATCGTCGAGAAGGAATGTCGACGAGAAGGAATGTAAACGTGAAGGGAAAGCTAGCGCCCGATGGTAAAGCTAACGCGTGCAGTAGCTTATCGTTGAGAAGGAATGTCAACGTGAAGGATTGTCGGCGAGAAGGGAATGTCGATGAGATGATGTAGCGCACATGGAGCTAGCGCGACCGCATTAGTACTTACTGCGGTGCGGTAGGGCCACATTCTGCCACGACTACCACAGTTACGCAAATTCATCCAAGTTTCTACACGATATGATATCGACGTCGTTATCAATAACGCTGGAGATAGCTCCCAGGTTTATTTAAAGACCGTTTTGGCTCCTTCTATTGCGGCGAATTCTTATCCTCCAAAGCCACAACTCTGAATTATTTGAGAGAGACTAGTCTCCAGAGATCAAGAGAACTTCCTTGGGCGAACATGAAGATCATAATGAGTTTCTGTAGGGAAAGTACTACCACGCATATTCAACACAAAGGACGAACGCAACAAGAACGACGATTTATACATCGCCTTCGTCTTCACCTTCAGAAATCCTTGGGGAGTTTTCTCTTACATATTTTATATTTTGTAATCTCTTAGGTTTTATGTTTTTGTAACGAGAGTGGAGAAATCATTCGGGGAGAATGTCGGATTCCGGGAAGGATTCTGTGGGAAATTCGCCATGGTTGTTGACGACTAAGTCTTGCGAGACTTAGGGGGAATTCGCCACTTGTTGTGGTGACTAGGTCTAGGTTAGATTTAGGTGCAACTAGAGGCCTTATCTCGGGAAAGATAGGTTATACCCAACCAATCCTTGGGAGAAGGGTCGGCATAGAAAACGAAAAGGATTTTTCTATTCGCCTTGATTTCAAGTGTCATTGATACCAAACATTTCCATATTCAATTTCTAAAGAAATAAAATCATATCGCTCTTTGTCTTATTATCTTGATTTTATTTCCATGTTATAAAATGTTTTAAATAATATTCTCACGAAGCGATAATGCAAAATATATTGAAAGGTTCTTTTGTGTGGAATAATTCAAGGAATTCAATCTCTATGAGCTAGCGCCTGATGGTAGCACTTACCATCAGTGGTAGTGAAGAATTATTGAATCTTGTCATTTTCTTAAAATTAATCTTCAATATAATCTTTTTTGAATTATTAAAATTAAGTTTTCTATAAAATATCTCGAAACTTCTTTAATTAACTATGATATTTTTATTAAGTTTTTAAATTCCATAAGACCCTTATTTACCCCATCTAAGGGCGTCTAAAGATCCAACACATTTGGAGACACTCGGTGGGCGGCGATACTCGGTGTGTCGGTGACACTCGGCGGGGCAACGACATTCAGTGGGGGGCGAAATCCGGCAGGGTGACGACATTCATTGTGGGAAGGCGACATTCGGTGGGGCGGCAACATTCGGCGAGGGGGTGACACTCGGTGGGGCAGAAACACTCAGGCGGGAGGCAGCGCTCGGCGGGGTGATGACACTCGATAAGGCGATGACACATGGGGGTGGTGACACTCTGGGGGGAGGGGGATACACAATCTCGACACACCTGTTGAAACCGAGATCTCGGCTTCTGTGGAGTTCGGGGCCCTCAGCAAGCTGAGGGGCAACCAACACATACTCCCCCCAAGGGAGAGCTCTAGGATGAAGGTTGAGAAACTATGAACTGGACCAAGGGCTTAGTGGGGAGGTCCCGCCACACACCCGGAAGTTCCCAAGGAACTTCCCCTCCCAAGCCACTACTAAGCTTGGGCACCACTGGAGGCTCTCCTCGCCCACTAGAGAGACTTGGGGAGGGAGAGAGAGGGAGAGAGCTAGCCTAGAATCAGATCCTCCAAATGGTGCCCCCTTGGTTCTATTTATAGGATTTTTGGATCTGGGCTGCAAATAGCCAAAACTAGACTACGAATAGCCAAAACTGGACTGCGAATAGCCAAATCCTGCTGTTCTGAGGTGCTAAACGCAGACCACCTCCTACTACGGAGCTGGGCGAGCCGGAGGCCTCCAGGCCTCCCCAGGCTCGACCCCACAAGGCTCTGGGCGAGCCGGAGGCCTCCCGGCCTCCCCGGCTCGCCCCCACAAGGCTCTGGGCGAGCCGGAGGCCTCCCGGCCCTCCCAGCTCTCCCTCACAAGGCACTGGGCGAGCCGGAGGCCTCCCGGCCTTCCCGTTTCGCCCCCACAAGTCTCTGGGCGAGCCGGAGGCCTCCCGGCCCTCCAAGCTCGCCCCCACAAGTCTCTGGGCGAGCCGGAGGCCTCCCGGCCCTCCCAGCTCTCCCCCACAAGGCTCTGGGCGAGCCGGAGGCCTCCCGGCCCTCCCAGCTCGCCCCCACAAGGCTCTGGGCGAGCCGGAGGCCTCCCGGCCCTCCCAGCTCGCCCCCACAAGGCTCTGGGCGAGCCGGAGGCCTCCCGGCCCTCCCAACTCGCCCCCACAAGGCTTTGGGCGAGCCGGAGGCCTCCCGGCCCTCCCAGCTCGCCCCCACAAGGCACTGGGCAATCCGGAGGCCTCCCGGCCCTCCCGGCTCGCGCCCACAAGGCTCTGGGCGAGCCGGAGGCCTCCCGGCCCTCCCAGCTCGCCCCCACAAGGTTCTAGGCGATCCGGAGGCCTCCCGGCCCTCCCCAGCTCGCCCTCACAAGGGAACAGTCCTAGGATGCACCCCTCAGACTCGACTCCCTCCAAACGCTCACCCCTCCTCCCGGGGTCGCGCCCTTTGGAAATATTGGGCCTAAAAATATCTTGTGCCTCGGGGGCCCACTCGGCGAGTACAGTGTTGTACAACACCGCTATAGGCGGGAGCGAGACTGCGGTGTGAACGTCAGTGAACCGGTCATTGTCAAATAATAATAAAACGGGAATAAATCCCTAAGTATCGAATCTCACATGGAACACGGCGGGGTGGAGTAATATATTGAAGCGAGACTTGAGATAGAAGTCTTTTTAAGTTGATATTTTGCGGGGGGTTTGATTTGGTACTAACAACTAATTGCAAATAAAAGAAAACTAACTAACTATGCGGGTCACCGGCATGGCTTCGCTCCTCCACGGGTCGCCTTCCTTTGCTTCACACTTATGCTGGCAACTTTGCTCCTCCGCGTGTCTCAAGCCTCTGCTTCGCACTTCTGCGGGTCGGAAGCCTCCACTTCTCACTTCCGCGAGTCGCCTTCCTCCGCTTCTCTCCTCCGCGGGTCGCAAGCCTCCACTTCGCTCATTGTCATAGCAATACAGCACAACCAAACACAAATCACAACAAAGCTAACTCAACCAAACCATCCACAATAGAAAATATACCTCTAAGCATATACACCCAATGGTCATGGTGTGCATATGTTTTAAAATATATGACATTAAGTTTACAAACATCTCAAATGAGAGAGAAGAAATACAAAGTTACCACTTCGAGATACATAGGAGACGAGAGACTCATCCTCGAGTTCGTAGAAGAGCTTTAGGAGGTCCATCGGCTCTTCAAACTCTGCCTTGGCTACCTTTCGGGGTCATGGAAGCTGTCACTACCTCTCGCCCATCTTCTCTCGGGGTTTGTCGCCTCCACATTATGGGCTTCGACCTTAGAGCTCCAATGGAACCTTGGAAATTGACTTCGACACCTTTAGAATGCTTGGGAAGGTTAGAGGAGGCCTAGGGACGAAACCTTAGGTCTTGCGGAGAAAACGAGTAGGAACGACACTGAAAATCATAAGCGGGCTGAAGGAAATCGCGAAATAAGCTATTTATAGGCCGCATCAAAATTTTGACCAACGCACGAATAGGCGCACGACCATTGGTCGTGCACAAAGGAAAATCCTTTACTCGTGCGAGAAGGAACCTAGACTGGCGAGAAAAGCTGAGGTTTTGGGGGGAAAATTATTTGCCTCGCGCGACCAGTGGTCATGTTATTATCCTTGTGCGTACACTTGTGCGATCCTCGGGTCATTTTATGCAAATAAATACACACATTCATTGGTCGAGCTCACTCCTCGTACGCTAAGAAAAATGCACGTGTCGTGTACACAATCAAGCCGATCTGAACAAAATGCCAATGCATGACTAGTGGTCGTGCACACTCCTTGTGCGCTAAGAAAAATGTGTGTGTCATGTACACGATCACGCCGATCATGGGGAGATCAAACCGAATAGCGCAAAATGACCGCACATGACCAGTGGTCTTGCATATAGGGGGCAGTGCTCGTGCAAGAAGAAAAATGCACGAGTATTGGCCTCCTCTACGAAAATAGACCGAGATGCATAGGAAAATTACCACAAGCATCGGTACCTGCAAGAAAACACATCCAGAACCTCTAAGAGTTACATTTACATAACCATAACTATAAGATCTAAATATATAAATGAAATGAGAGGGATGAAAGGTCTCCCTTGTTTGAACACGGTTTTCCGCATCCCTTTGGTTTGAGAATAAAGATCCTACTTGTATTTGATCAAGTTTGTCATTGTATTTTTACTATGTAGGATTGAACAAGGATAACACTAGGATGTTATATTTTGGTCTGGACCAGCTCATTGTGCTAAAGGAAAATGATGTGGTCTAACTCCATGCGTTAGAGCCAACACGGGCGTTATCCCTCGATCCCACCAGTATGAAAATTCTACGGAGGGAAGTTGTCGTGATTGTAGGAGTATTTTGGGAATATTTTGGTCTAACGTAGGACGTTAGCCTTAACGCTAACATTAGGGTTGCCTAAAATTAGAAGTTTCCAAACATGCAATATCTCCTTCCTGGAATGAGGATACGTGCCATCAAAACATTTCTAAACTGAGTCAACGCCTGACGTTAGGTCTAACGCCAACATTAGCTTCCTCTCCTAAAAAAGGGTGGTATTCGTTCTATTCAACTTTACAACTTAAGAAGCCCTAATCCACCACCCTGAAATCTCTGTGAGAGTCGCATTTCCAGACCACCAAAGATCTCCCATTCAAATTCAAGAGAAGGAATCAAAGGAGGATCGGATCAACGCAAACTCAACACAAAGAACACACGGTTCGACTTCAACAATCTTCAGCGGTTCATCATCGTCTCCTTCAGATTTTTTCATCGGGAGTTTTTAATTTGACTTTCATATTTTGTAATACCTTTTGTCTTTGTGATCATTTTGTGAATTCGTCGCGGTTGTTGGTGACTAGGTCCGTGTGCGGCTTAGGGAGAATTCGCCACGTGTGTTGGAGACTAGGTTTAGGGCTTAGATCTAGGGGGTGCTCAAGGCCTTTCTGGGGATAGAGAGGCTAGAGCGTCTTGAGGCCGTATCTGGGGATGGATCGGCTAAAGCCAACCGATTATTATGGAGAAGAGTCAGTATAGAAAATAAAAAGAGTTTTCATATTCTCGCGTCGATTTCTAGCGTTATAGAAATCCTATTTTGTAATCAATTTTATCAATTATAATCATGTCTCTATTTGTCCAATAAATTTGATTTGGTTTTCAATTCTAGCATTTACTTTTGATCCAATCTATTTCTTATAAAGTATCAAAAGTTTTCTTTAAAATTATAAAGATTTCTAAAACCCTTATTCACCCCACCTCTAAGGGCGCCTTAAGATCCAATAAGTGGTACCAGAGCTAGGTTATTCCAAAATGGTTTCACCATCGGGAATAATGATGCTTCATGATCATGATCTCGCGTCTACTAGTGAGGAGAAATTTTATATAAATGAAGAATCACTAGCACCACCTTTATTTGAAGGAAAAAATTATAAAGGGTGGAAAATTCTAATGGAAAATTTTCTTAAATCCTTAGATATTGAAGTTTGGAATATCACAATGATAAAACCATCGGATGAACTAAATAAAAAAGAATGTCATTTAAATGTCAAGGCTATGAATAGTTTATTTTGCGCAATGTCACAAGATATTTTTAAATTGGTTTATTGTTTTTCTAATGCATACAAAATTTGGAAATTTCTTGAAGAGATTTATAATCTTCCTCATGTATGTATGGAGCAAGCGCAAAATTTGGAGAATATGCAAGCATGCATGTGAATTCTAGAAAACTCCCTATTTGATGAATCCATGGAGTGCACGTCAAGCGGAAGGGAAGAAGATAATGCATCAATGAATGAGGAAGAAGAAGATGTTAATGGAACCTTGTGTTCAAATCAAAATTCCAAACCAAATAGAGTTGCAAGTAAAACAAATTCCTCTCTTCTTGTTGCTAACTCTATTTCTTCTTTTTATATGCTTGAAATGACTAAACGAAAAATTAAAAAACATTATTTCCAAATTACGTGTAGAAAGTAAAACTCTAAAATTAAAACATGTTGAGAATTTCAAAATTTTATCTAATTCTCCACCTTTCATATCACTTGAAAACACTATTCCTTGCCTTGATTGTAACTCTCTAAATGAAAAATTCAAGGTTTATGAAAGAGATCCTCTTAAAGAACATAATGAAAATTTTTCTTTAGAAAATTTATCTTTGAAAAGTGATTATGCTAAGTGCAAAAATTATAATAATGAAATTAAAGAAATGAATGAAAAATTTGAAGAATTGAGAAGTGTTATCAAACTCATATTAGTTTTATAACCTCAATTCTTACAAATATCACACTTGCTTATAATAAATCTAGACATGATCTCAAAATTAAGAATAATGAATTGGAAACAAAAATCAACTTGCTTAAGAAAATTATGAATAAAAACTCACAGCACAAAAATCCACAATATCAAGCGAGATCTAAAAGGAAGTGGAATAAGAATTTTCATATCTTTACTAAGCCAATCAAAGGGAATGAGAAACATCAAAAACTTGTAAATGAAATTTCAAAACACTATCATCATTATCATTTATAACATCAATCTTCTCCCAACATAAAATTGAATGCAAACAAATTTCCTTTAAATAATAAATTCTAAAGTCACTTTTGAAAGTCTTTATTTAAGGGTAACTAATTACCTAGAGGGGGGGGGGGGGGGGGGTGAATAGGTTATTTTAAATTCTAATTGAAATTCTTGATAAAATCCTAATTGTATGAGAGTTATAATCAGAGCTTTCAAGAAACAAACACAAACACACAGAATTTTATAGTGGTTCCCCTATCTAGGGTAATCACTTTCCCCCTTCTCCCCTCTAGCAGTGTGCTAGATAGGGCTTATATCTCCTCCAGATCTCAGACCACAAAAAGGTCTTACGGCTCAGATCTCAACATATCTTACAGTCTCATATCTCAACAGATCCTACAGTCTCAGATCTCAATAGATCCTATAGTCTCAGATCTCAACAGATCCTACAGTCACAGATCTCAACAGATCCTACCTCAGCCTTTATAACAACAGGCCTACACTCAGATCCACCCTTGGATCCTACAACTCAGATCACAAAGGATCCTACACTCAGATCTTCAAAAGATCCTACAGAAATTGAGAATGGATTTGTAATATCACCAGACTTAAGTTCTTCAATGTATAGAGCCTTCTATTCTATCTGAATGATCAGACAGAGTTCTTCAACAGATCAGCAACATCAAAAATCACCGGGTCTTAGGCCCAGAACCGCCGTTCTGCGGTGACACCTTCGCTCGGGAAGGTCGCCACTACAAAATGCCGATCCTGCCGGCCAGTTCGATCACAAAGAAAAGTAAGCTTAAATGAATAAACAGACTAAGTCCACATCACATAAAATTAAACTATTAAAAGATGTCCACAAAATATAACTGAAAGAAAGAAAACAAGATAACTAGGGCTCCTGCCCAATACAAGATAGCCTCACTACAAAGGTCATTCGCGGAAGTAAATCAACTAAAATAATCACTCACGGATCCTGTCATCTGGATTTCTGAGCTAGACTGCCCCACCTCCATTTGCACCGGCCTCTGGTGCTGCCCCGTCGCCGCGGTCTCCTAAAATGATAAGGTCCACCGACCGTCAGTCAAAATGACTCAGCCAATTCCCCACCCCTTCCCCCAAGACTCCTAGGCACCGTATGGGGAGGAGGAAGTGGAGGACAATCAAGGGGTAATACAAAAGCAGATGACAAGGTGAATTCTACACTACCCAGGTATATATATATAAATGAAGCAGGAAATAGAAAACAACATAGTAAAAGAATATAATGAACAGTAAGCAGTAAGTGTAATGACAAGTAAAAATCGTAAAAATAACCTTTGATTTATAGGAATGCCCATACAAACCTTTAGACCAAGGGGTCGTTTAGCAGGGCCTATCATATAAAAAGTCCCATACCAATTTATACGATAGGTGGCAGGGGTTGAATGATATGTTTATGCCATGACATGCAGAGTATGTTATTATGAAATGGACATACAGGTGCAACTCACTCACTACGACTCTATGCACATAGACCTTTAGTTCCCCCTTTTTGGAGCTAGCAAGACTCCCAGGATACCCCCGTAGTGGCAAACGGAATCGGTGGGTTGGGCCTCGCCCACCTCTAGGTTGGTATATGCACTACCTAACCTAGACCTATCGTACGCCTCCACAAAACCCGCGGAGCGCCTGCGTACTCTTACTGACTGGACCGCCAGACTTTTATGGCTAAGTGTAAATACCACACTTGCCGAGCCCAAGTATGAACGTCGGTGCAACGATCGCCAACACAAAGGACCCACCACCTTATGCACATGCAACTTAACTTCCAACAACTCCGAGCTACAAGCTCCCCGGGCTAACCCGCCCGTCACCAATAAACATTTCAGATTCACAAGCTCACCGCATTAACCGGCTAAGCACCTATAAGTATACCTTCATAATACCTTACCCAAGTTAAACCTAGGTGCTCTAGGACGCTAACGGGAAAAGACGATCTTTCGTCAATCCAGGACAACCTTCCGCAAGGGTGGCTCCCCACCATCCTATGACTCACCAAACCCTAATTAGACCAGGGATCTTCACATAATTACATGACTACCAATTAACCCTCACATCTCCAATTCAGTGCCCACTAATTTGACTCTTAACCCCAAGGTTGCTAAACTACTAAACGCAGACCACCCTTAACGTTTCGGGGCTCATGAAGGGAAGTACACCAAATACACAATCCTATGACTCAACAATTTTATTGGAGGTCCATACTACATATTTCAGATCAAATCCAGGGTTTCATAATTTTTCCAACAAAATTATTATTTTAAATAATCCACTTCTTAAGATTTGAACTACAAGTATGCTTTTCTGACTTCTAATGCCTACCACAATTTTTTTTCATAAATCAAGGGTACCTAATAATCAGTGGATATGAATTTTTAGGAAAAGCCAGCAAGATTTACCATTTTTAAAAATTCCAAAACTCAGTTACTACCAATAAATGCCAAAGGAGGTACCCTCATATGATACATAGGTGATTCATACTAAAATATTCAGTCCTACAAAGTTTGACCATGTTCCACAGAGGGTACATTTGTAATTTCCACAGAGGGTATATTTGCAATTAATTCCAAATTGAACTAGAGGTACCAAAAATTGCTCCTTGGGGTGTCCCATACATCCCAAATCAGTGACCAAGGTCACCCTTTCTATCAGTGGGAGGAAGCCCCTCCACACTCCAAATTAACTTAAGTTCACCTTTTGCCCTAATATAACCCTTAAGCAAACAAAAGTCCAAGGGAAACTCCCTACTTTTCCCAAGTCCATACTACTCACCATACTGGCCAGGGGTCAGTGAATGGCCACCCAAGATCCTACCAACATTTGGTGAGGAGTGGGGTTCTATTGGGTACCTGATTGGGGTGCAAGTAGCCTTTAGCCCCTTTTTAATTTACTATGGCAAACCTCCTCCAATGGCCACCAAATTTGGACCAAAAGTTGGCATGGGGGAGGGTGATGTGCACCCCAAATATGAAGCCAATTGGCTTTGTGGAAGAGTGGGGGCACTCACCCAAAGTTTTGCCTAAACCTAGGGAGCCTAAGGTTGTCTTGGTGAATTACCCCACCAAATCAACTCCACAAATTATGATATTTTAACCAGTGACCCTACTTAATCTCTAGGACCACCCATCCAAATTTGGAGGGGTTTTGAGGTGTTTAAGGCACCTGATTAGGTCACACATGGATTATTGAATTTATTCAAAAACTATAAAAAAGATTCTCCAAAAATTCTGATTTTTGTACATGTGTTATATGTATAACAGAGTAGCCTACCCTCCAAATTTCAAGTCATTTGGAGTTATAGATTGGCGTGGGCATCAAAAACAAGCTCTGATTAGCCTTAAGGACAGACCTCACCAAAATGAGTGTTGTGCCCTAACCAGGGCTCCAAATCAAACGAACTCAATTTTTGCTTAAACTAGACCTCAAGGGCTCCAACTTTGATGTTGGACAATTTTTACCTAGGAGCCTCTAAGTATTTTTAATATTTAAAACAAAATGCTGCCAGAAATGTGACAATATATACTAAATTAAATTTAATCATTTAAACGGGCTGCGAATAACGGATGGCGGCCGATCAGACGGCTCACCGTCATCGTCCCCGATCAGCCAACGGCTAGGATCTGCCGCGCCTGGGCCGCTTTGATTGACGATTTCCCGGCCACCTGAGCGCCTCCCCGGCCGACCAACGCCACCACCACCTCCGTTGAGGTGGTGGTCGGCGATGAGCGGTGTTTGCTCGGCCGGAGGTGGCCGGAATCACGATTTGGAAGAGGAAGCCCAACCCGATCGACGGGAGGCTTGGCTGGCTTGGTTCCCGGCCAATTGGCCACGAAACGAGCCGTCAGCGATTGGGATCTAATCCTCAGGAGTCAGGGAAGGGAATCGGACCTGTTGATGGGCTTGCCGTCGTGTTGTCCTGGTGTACACCATGGGAGCTCGGGGTGGTTGCGGTGCCATGCCGATTCAAGCCTCCTGAACACGATTCCTTCTGAAAACTTGGGGTTTTCTCTCCTCTCTGGCTTCTGAAGGTGATGGGGGGGTCGAATGAAGGTGATGGTGGCTTTAACCCCCATTGACATTAATGGCCTCTTCGAATTCTTCCAAGGTCGGCCCCCATTCATTCCCCCTGCCTTAATCCCCCTTGGAAACTGCTGGAAACTCCTTGTGATCAGCAGAGGAGATGAATGGAAGAGTCAATGGGGGAGGCCAAGGGATGAATCACCTTAATGGCCATGAATGGCCTCTTTCTCTCACCTCAAAAATGGGGAAACCTCCATTTTCTCTCTCCTAATCACCATGGCCGATTTCTCTACTCTCTCCTGAGTTTAATGGTAGTCTACTTGGGCTGGTTGACCAACCAAATGAGTTAGCCCAAAAGGATTGGGTTAGGTTTGAGGAATTTGACCTAAATTGGGCAATTTTGACTTTTGGTCAAATTGGCCAATTGGGGGACCCTAGGATGGGGCTTTTGGGTCCATTAGGTTCCAAAATAAGTTTAGAAACTATTGGTGGGGTCAATTTGGTCATATGAGTCTTAGTTGACCCAATCCAAGCTGATTTGACCAAAACAGGCTAAATTGACTTTGGTCAAATTGATCCCTAGGGTTGACCCAATCATGGGGCTTTTTGGTCCACTGGGTCCCCTATGACATGATAACACTATGGGCAAGGTCAATTTAATATGGTGATGGTCAATTAGGGCACTTTGTGAAGAATTGCCATTTTGACCTAAAAAGGGGCATTTTGGTCAATTTGCACCCCTGAGGGTCCCATGATGGGGCTTTTAGGTCTACTAGGTCTCTTATGATAATCCAGACCTAGATGTGTGATCAATTTGACATGGTGAAGGTTGATTGGCTATAAATAGGCTAGTTTGACCAATTTGGGGGTTTAGGTTGATTTTGGTCAATTTGGCCTCTAAGATTGACCTCAATGGGCCCTTGGTGCCATAAGGGGGGCCCTATAGGGTTAGGGATACTATGGTGGGGTCAAAAGGTCAAGTTGAGGCCCTAAAGTCCAACCCTAAGCTTGGTAGATGGAAAAAAGCTATTTGCAGACCAAGGAGGTTTCCTCCTTCTTTCCTAAGCTTTCAAGGTCAAATGGCTCTTCCTATGGTTTTGTCATGACCTAGTCATGACAAAACCAACTTAGGGGTCTAGCAGTTTGGGGGATGTTACAAATCCCAATACATAAAAAAAATTTCGTCCTCGAAATTCAGACAAGCCTGTGGGGTTTCTACTAGAAGAAAAGTAACATCCCAGAAAAAGTAAATTGTACCTGCCGTAAAAAGCTGCGGATATTTTTGCTGCATCAAGTCCAGTGGCTCCCAAGTGTGCTCTTCCTGTCCATGATTACTCCATAGTACCTTGACCAGCGGAACCTTCTTGCGCCGCAAGACTCGTAGCTCTGTGTCGTCTATCCGAACCGGGTCCAGGTGAATCGATCGATCTGTAGCTACTGGCCCCTCTGAAGTAGACACCTGCTACTCAGGCCGAAGTAAAGCCTTCCTAAGTGAGGAGACGTGGAATACGTCATGCAGTCCCTCCAAATCCGGAGGTAGCTCCAGTCTGTAAGCCAAGGGGACGATCCGCTCCAGGATCCTATAGGGCCCCCATAAACCTCGGACTGAGCTTCTTTTGCCCGCGAACCCTCGAGACTCCGTGCATCGGACGTATCCTCAAGAAAACCCGGTCTCCCACCTAGAACTCCACCATACGATGACGCGCATCGTAATACTTGGCCTGCCTACTCTGGGCCTCCAGCATCCTATCTCGAATCAACCTCACCTGGGCCTCCGTGTCCTCCACGAACTCTGAGCCAAGAGTCTTGGGATCCTCATCCTGAATCCAAGACAATGGTGTCCTGCACCTTCGTCCATATAAAGCCTTGTATGGTGCACTGCCTATACTAGCCTGGTGACTGTTGTTGTACGAGAACTCGACTAACGGCAACAGTCTCTCCCATGGCTCCCCGCGGTCTAGAATGCAAAGACGCAAAAGATCCTCAAGGGTCCGATTGGTGCGCTCCGTTTGCCCGTCCGTCTGGGGGTGAAAAGTTGTGCTGAAGGTCAACCGGGTGCCTAGATAGGCCTGCACCGCTCTCCACTCCCTCGACGTAAAACGTCCATCTCGGTCAGATACGATCGTCCTTGGCACACCGTGATATTGGACAAACTGTTCCACAAACTTCCGTACCAAAACCCTAACCGAATCATCCTTCCTGATCGGAATGAACCTGGCCACCTTCGTCAATCTATCGACGATCACCCAAATCGAGTCGTTTCCCGCACGAGATCAGGGAAGATCGTGAATAAAATCCATTGTTATATCGTCGAACTTCCATTCCGGCACCGGAAGTGGTTGCAACAATCCTGCTGGGTTCCGGCACTCCGCCTTCACAAGTTGACAAGTCTCGCAGTGGGTCACAAAGTAAACGATGTCTCTCTTCATACCTGGCCAGTACATGGTCTTCTTCAAGTCCGCCGTCATCTTGGTAATGCCCGGGTGCACTGAATACCTACTGCAGTGAGCCTCTGTCATAATATCCTCCCGAATCTGGTCCCCTGCCGGTATATACACTCGACCTCTAAAACTCAACAAGTCATCCTTCAGCGTATAATCTCCGGCTGAGCCTGCCTCCAAGGCTCTGAATATCGGCTCCAGCTTGGCATCCTGCCTCTGCCCTTCTCTGATGCGGTCTCTAATGTCGTAAGTGGTACCAGTCGCCGCTAAGTACTCCTCGTACAGCTCCGGATCATCCTCAGATACTAGGGAGATCTGCATATCCTCAAACATCTGCACTAACTGCATGGCCATCAACTTAGGCTCTACTCCTGGCGTAGTAGCTCTCCTGCTCAACGCGTCTGCTACTACATTCGCCTTCCCTGGGTGGTAATGCATAGTGTACTGGTAGTCTAATAAGAACTCCACCCATCGCCTCTGCCGGATATTTAGCTCCTTCTGCGTGTCTACATACTTCAGATTTTTGTAGTCTGAGAATATGTCGCAGTGGACACCATAAAGGTAGTGTCGCCAGATCTTGAGAGCGAATACGACTGCTCCCATCTCCAAGTCATGCACTGGGTAATTCCGCTCGTGGTTCTTCAACTGGCGGGAGGCGTAAGCTATCACATGCCCGTTCTGCATCAGAACGGCACCCATCCCCTGATATGACGCATCCGTATACACTTGAAATCCTTCCTTCCCCGATGGAAGGGCAAGGATGGGGGCTGAAGTAAGCCGACCCTTCAGCTCCTGGAAAGCTGTCTCACACTGCGGCGTCCAAGTAAAGACAGCATCCTTCCTTGTCAGTGAGGTAAGCGGCAGGGCTATCTGAGAAAACCCCTGAACGAACTTCCGGTAGTAACCGGCAAGTCCCAAGAAACTCCTCACGTCGGTGGCCGTCTTCAGCGACGGCCAATTCCGTACTGCCTGAATCTTTGCTGGATCCACTGCTAAGCCTGCTCCACTGATGATATGACCCAGAAAGGCCACCTCCTTCAACCAGAACTAGCATTTGCTGAACTTCGCATACAACTGATGCTCCCGAAGCTTCTCCAAGGTTAGTGCCAAATGCCGTGCATGCTCCTCCTCCGTCCTCGAGTAGATGAAGATGTCGTCGATGAACACAATGACAAAGATGTCGAGGTAAGGCTCGAACACCTGGTTCATCAGGCTCATAAATGCTGATGGTGCATTTGTGAGCCCGAACGGCATCACCGTGAATTCGTACAATCCGTATTGGCTGCTGAAAGCCGTCTTCGGGATGTCCTCCTCCTGGATCCTCAGCTGATAATACCCCGACCTCAAATCCAACTTCGAGAAGAAGTGGGATCCCTCTAGCTGGTCGAAGAGCTCGTCTATCCTTGGTAGAGGGTACGTGTTCCGCACCGTCAGCCTATTCAGTGCTCTGTAGTCGATGCACAATCTGAGCGTCCCATCCTTCTTCTTCACGAATAACACCGGAGCTCCCCAAGGTGAGGAACTCAGCCTAACGAACCCAGATTCCACCAGCTCCTGCAGCTGGCTCCGAAATTCTACCAACTCCTTCGGGGCCATCCGATAAGGAGCTTTGGACACCGGCTTTACCCCTGGCACCAGCTGAATCTGAAAATCCTTCTCGCGGTGCGGTGGCAGCCCAGGAAGCTTCTCCGGAAATACATCAGCGAAATCTCGTACCACCGGGATACTTGATACTGAGTCCTTGACTTCAGTCGCCTCAAAGAGTACCTGATAAACCTCGTCTCCCTGCAGGTGGGCCTTGACGGCCTGAATAGACGATAAGAAGAGACGAGGGGTGGGTTGAGTACCTTCGAACGTCACTTCACCATCTCTATGCTCTAGCACGATCCGTCTTGACGGGCAATCAATCCTTGCCTGGTTCTTATACAACCAACTCATGCCCAGGATCAGGTCGTAGTCTCTCATCTTCAGCACAGTTGCCGGGGCCTCGAACAGTCTTCCTCCAATTTCCAGAATCATAATGCACGTTGTGTTTGTTAGAACCTCCGATCCGTCCGGAAATCGCACCCTCCTATAATCGCTCTTGAAGTGCTGGACTTGGTCCAGGTCCTCGATAAACTTAGCCGAGACGAACGAGTGCGAGGCACCCGTATCGAACAAGGTAAAAGCAGGTTTGCCAAAAATGGATACTAAACCTGAAGGTTTTGATGTTTGATTCAATGCTAAGGTAAGGCTAAAACTTAAAAAGGCATTAACATTTAAATGAAAATACATCAAAGTACCTGCGATGACCCTTGTTGGGTCCCGTGGCCTTGCCAAATCTAGAGCATATGCCTGCTCCCTGTACTGTCTCCGATCGTCTCCCTGAAATCCACGACCTCGACCACGTCCTCGGCCCCCTGGATGCTGACCCCATGGTGCTGCCTGAAGTGCTGGAGGGGCATTCCTCTGGGGGCAGTTCCTCTTGATGTGGCCGACCTGGTGGCAGTGAAAGCATTCCGGAGGTGGCCCACCTCCTCCAATCCTTGGCATCTCTCTCGTCTGCAGGGGCTGAGGAGCCAGCACTACCGGCTCCCTTTGCACCTGCCTCACCTCCTGACGGGGTCGGACCTCCGTCCTTCCTTCTCCAGCGTCTCGGCCTCTCGGCTGATCCCTTCTGCTACTTCTTCCCTGATCCTCCATTGGTCTCTTTCTCCCACGAACAACTTGCTGGTCTCCCTCCAGCTTCTTGGCCATCTCCAGGATCTTCGTCATGCTGCCGTCGGAGACGAAGAGGAGGGCCTGCCTCATCTCATCACGAAGGCCCTTATAGAACCTCTTTGCATAACCCGCATCATCCAGCTGGTAAGATACCGCAAACTGGGACAGGTGGGTAAACTCTTGGTGGTACTCCAGCACTGACCTACTCCCTTGCCGCAACTGCAGAAACCTATCCTCCAGATCATCTCTTGCCGACTGCGGCAAAAAATGCTCTAGCAGTGCTGCCTTGAAATCCTCCCACAAAACGTCTGCTGCCTCCAGTCCCGGATAAGCTGTAGCCAGAAACCTCTTCCACCACCTCTTGGCATGAGACTCCAAGCAAGAAACCACCAGTGGCACCTCCATGTCTGCCGGGCACTGGATTCCTGTCAACATCTCCTCCATGATGTCTACCCATTCTTCGGTCCTCACAACGGTCTCCGTCCCGATGAATGCTGGTGGGGAGAGACCCCGAAAGATGCTCAGCCAGTTGGCACCGGGATTTTGCTGGGGAGCCGGTGCCTGCTGTGCCCTGAAAGTCTCTAGAATGGCCGTCAGTGTCTGTCCCAACTCCGTCTGCTGGAATGGGGTAGGAGCCGGTGGTGGTGGGACGACGTTCGGAGTCAGTGGGACTCCATGCTGCGGTGTAGGTTCCGTCGCCGGCTACATAAGAAAATATACACTTGTAAAGGTCTTTGCTAAGGAGCATTCAGTTATAAGTGGAACTTTTCATGTGATTTCCCTTATGGGCACACCATTGCTTCCGCTGCTAGTTTGTCCTCAAACTAAGCTCGCGCAGGGTGGCCCAAGGTTTGTGGAATTCTTTTCTTCGGATCGAGGTTTGCTCTGATACCACTTGTAAGACCCCTTTTTTTTTGCAAAAAGCACCGGGTCTTAGGCCCAGAACCGCCGTTCTGCGGTGACACCTTCGCTCGGGAAGGTCGCCACTACAAAACGCCGATCCTGCCGGTCAGTTCGATCACAAAGAAAAGTAAGCTTAAATGAATAAACAGACTAAGTCCACATCACATAAAATTAAACTATTAAAAGATGTCCACAAAATATAACTGAAAGAAAGAAAACAAGATAACTAGGGCTCCTGCCCAATACAAGATAGCCTCACTACAAAGGTCATTCGCGGAAGTAAATCAACTAAAATTATCACTCACGGATCCTGTCATCTGGATTCCTGAGCTAGACTGCCCCACCTCCATTTGCACCGGCCTCTGGTGCTGCCCCGTCGCCGCGGTCTCCTAAAATGATAAGGTCCACCGACCGTCAGTCAAAATGACTCAGCCAATTCCCCACCCCTTCCCCCAAGGCTCCTAGGCACCGTATGGGGAGGAGGAAGTGGAGGACAATCAAGGGGTAATACAAAAGCAGATGACAAGGTGAATTCTACACTACCCAGGTATATATATATAAATGAAGCAGGAAATAGAAAACAACATAGTAAAAGAATATAATGAACAGTAAGCAGTAAGTGTAATGACAAGTAAAAATCGTAAAAATAACCTTTGATTTATAGGAATGCCCATACAAACCTATAGACCAAGGGGTCGTTTAGCAGAGCCTATCGTATAAAAAGTCTCATACCAATTTATACGATAGGTGGCAGGGGTTGAATGATATGTTTATGCCATGACATGCAGAGTATGTTATTATGCAATGGACATACAGGTGCAACTCACTCACTACGACTCTATGCGCATAGACCTTTAGTTCCCCCTTTTTGGAGCTAGCAAGACTCCCAGGATACCCCCGTAGTGGCAAACGGAAGCGGTGGGTTGGGCCTCGCCCACCTCTAGGTTGGTATATGCACTACCTAACCTAGACCTATCGTACGCCTCCACAAAACCCGCGGAGCGCCTACGTACTCTTACTGACTGGACCGCCAGACTTTTATGGCTAAGTGTAAATACCACACTTGCCGAGCCCAAGTATGAACGTCGGTGCAACGATCGCCAACACAAAGGACCCACCACCTTATGCACATGCAACTTAACTTCCAACAACTCCGAGCTACAAGCTCCCCGGGCTAACCCGCCGGTCACCAATAAACATTTTAGATTCACAAGCTCACCGGACTAACCGGCTAAACACCTATAAGTATACCTTCATAATACCTTACCCAAGTTAAACCTAGGTGCTCTAGGACGCTAACGGGAAAAGACGATCTTTCGTCAATCCAGGACGACCTTCCGCAAGGGTGGCTCCCCACCATCCTATGACTCACCAAACCCTAATTAGACCAGGGATCTTCACATAATTACATGACTACCAATTAACCCTCACATCTCCAATTCAGTGCCCACTAATTTGACTCTTAACCCCAAGGTTGCTAAACTACTAAACGCAGACCACCCTTAACGTTTCGGTGCTCATGAAGGGAAGTACACCAAATACACAATCCTATGACTCAACAATTTTATTGGAGGTCCATACTACATATTTCAGATCAAATCCAGGGTTTCATAATTTTTCCAACAAAATTATTATTTTAAATCATTTTTCCCAAAATACCACTTCTTAAGATTTGAACTACAAGTATGCTTTTCTGACTTCTAATGCCTGCCACAATTTTTTTCATAAATTAAGGGTACTTAATAATCAGTGGATATGAATTTTTAGGAAAAGCCAGCAAGATTTACCATTTTTAAAAATTCCAAAACTCATTTACTACCAATAAATGCCAAAGGAGGTACCCTCATATGATCTCCAAACCTTATGAAAATTAACACATAGGTGATTCATACTAAAATATTCAGTCCTACAAAGTTTGACCATGTTCCACAGAGGGTACATTTGTAATTTCCACATAGGGTATATTTGCAATTAATTCCAAATTGAACTGGAGGTACCAAATATATTAATCCATAAATTATGAGAAAACTACAGTGGGTACATATTGGAATGAAATGGCCTCCAGCAAAGTTTCATGCAATTACAAAAATCTAACACCCTACAATCAATCATCCAAAAAAATTGCCAACAATAAGAATAATTACAATTTGGACCTCCAAATGTTTTCTAATGGTCCTAACAGAATCTTCCAGAGTTTAATAACAATAAAACTAAGTTGGTGACAGAAGATGGTTAATCATTAAGTATTATTTCTTCCTAAACCCCAAAACCCTAATTATTTACAAATCTACCCAAGGGTTTATTACCTAGGATTGGCAACTCCAAATCCCTCCAATTTCTCACAGTAGCATTCTCTGGTCACCAAGACCATCTCCCCAAAATTTCAAGTCAAACCATTAAGGTTGGACCCCTCTTCCTTCATTAGACTCTAATTGCACCCCATTAGGGTTTAACCTAGGGTTAGGGTCAAAACCTCTCCAAATCCACCCAAACTTCTTGTGAGGGTATTATAGGACTCATAGAGCCCAGAGGAGTCCATTACACACCTCTCCAAGGGCAAACACTCCTATGTCCTTCACAATCCCTAAAGGGCCTCCTAAGGTTAACCACTAGGGTTTAAGGGCACACCAAGCCCTAACTCATCCAAATTGCTCCTTGGGGTGTCCCATACATCCCAAATCAGTGACCAAGGTCACCCTTTCTATCAGTGGGAGGAAGCCCCTCCACACTCCAAATTAACTTAAGTTCACCTTTTGCCCTAATATAACCCTTAAGCAAACAAAAGTCCAAGGGAAACTCCCTACTTTTCCCAAGTCCATACTACTCACCATACTGGCCAGGGGTCAGTGAATGGCCACCAAAGATCCTACCAACATTTGGTGAAGAGTGGGGTTCTATTGGGTACCTGATTGGGGTGCAAGTAGCCTTTAGCCCCTTTTTAATTTACTATGCAAAACCTCCTCCAATGGCCACCAAATTTGGACCAAAGGTTGGCATGGGGGAGGGTGATGTGCACCCCAAATATGAAGCCAATTGGCTTTGTGGAAGAGTGGGGGCACTCACCCAAAGTTTTGCCTAAACCTAGGGAGCCTAAGGTTGTCTTGGTGAATTACCCCACCAAATCAACTCCAAAAATTATGATATTTTAACCAGTGACCCTACTTAATCTCTAGGACCACCCATCCAAATTTGGAGGAGTTTTGAGGTGTTTAAGGCACCTGATTAGGTCACACATGGATTATTGAATTTATTCAAAAACTATAGAAAAAAATTCTCCAAAAATTCTGATTTTTGGACATGTGTTAGATGTATAACAGAGTCGCCTACCCTCCAAATTTCAAGTCATTTGGATTCTAGATTGGTGTGGGCATCAAAAACAAACTCTGATTAGCATTAATAATAGACCTCACCAAAATGAGTGTTGTGCCCTAACCAGGGCTCCAAATCGAATGAACTCAATTTTGGCTTAAACTAGACCTCAAGGGCTCCAACTTTTATGTTGGACAATTTTTCCCTAGGAGCCTCTAAGTATTTTTAATATTTAAACAAAATGCTGGCACAAATGTGACAATATATAATAAATTAAATTTAATCATTTAAACGGGCTGCGAATAACGGATGGCGGCCGATCGGACGGCTCACAGTCATCGTCCCCGATCAGCCAACGGCTAGGATCTGCCGCGCCTGGGCCACTTTGATTGACGATTTCCCGGCCGCCTGAGCGCCGCCCCGGCCGACCAACGGCACCACCACCTCCGTTGAGGTGGTGGCCGGCGATGAGCGGTGTTTGCTCGGCCGGAGGTGGCCGGAATCACGATTTGGAAGAGGAAGCCCAACCTGGTCGACGGGAGGCTTGGCTGGCTTGGTTCCCGACCAATTGGCCACGAAACGAGCCGCCAGCGATTAGGATCTAATCCTCAGGAGTCAGGGAAGGGAATCGGACCTGTTGAAGGGCTTGTCGTCGTGTTGTCCTGGTGTACACCATGGGAGCTCGGGGTGGTTGTGGTGCCATGCCGATTCAAGCCTACTGAACACGATTCCTTCTGAAAACTTGGGGGTTTCTCTCCTCTCTGGCTTCTGAAGGTGATGGGGGGGTCGAATGAAGGTGATGGTGGCTTTAACCCCCATTGCCATTAATGGCCTCTTCGAATTCTTCCAAGGCCGGCCCCCATTCATTCCCCCTGCCTTAATCCCCCTTGGAAATTGCTGGAAACTCCTTGTATTCGGCAGAGGAGATGAATGGAAGAGTCAATGGGGGAGGCCAAGGGATGAATCACCTTAATGGCCATGAATGGCCTCTTTCTCTCACCTCAAAAATGGGGAAACCTCCATTTTCTCTCTCCTAATCACCATGGCCGGTTTCTCTACTCTCTCCTGAGTTTAATGGTAGTCTACTTGGGCTGGTTGACCAACCAAATGAGTTAGCCCAATAGGATTGGGTTAGGTTTGAGGAATTTGACCTAAATTGGGCAATTTTGACTTTTGGTCAAATTGGCCAATTGGGGGACCCTAGGATGGGACTTTTGGGTCCATTAGGTTCCAAAATAAGTTTAGAAACTATTGGTGGGGTCAATTTGGTCATATGAGTCTTAGTTGACCCAATCCAAGCTGATTTGACTAAAACAGGCTAAATTGACTTTGGTCAAATTGAGCCCTAGGGTTGACCCAGTCATGGGGCTTTTTGGTCCACTGGGTCCCCTATGACATGATAACACTATGGGCAAGGTCAATTTAATATGGTGATGGCCAATTATGGCACTTTGTGAAGAATTGCCATTTTGACCTAAAAAGGGGCATTTTGGTCAATTTGCACCCCTGGGGGTCCCATGATGGGGCTTTTAGGTCTACTAGGTCTCTTATAATAATCCAGACCTAGATGTGTGATCAATTTGACATGGTGAAGGTTGATTGGCTATAAATAGGCTACTTTGACCAATTTGGGGGTTTAGGTTGACTTTGGTCAATTTGGCCTCTAAGATTGGCCTCAATGGGCCCTTGGTGCCCTAAGGGGGGCCCTATAGGGTTAGGGATACTATGGTGGGGTCAAAAGGTCAAGTTGAGGCCCTAAAGTCCAACCCTAAGCTTGGTAGATGGAAAAAAAGCTATTTGCAGACCAAGGAGGTTTCCTCCTTCTTTCCTAAGCTTTCAAGGTCAAATGGCTCTTCCTATGGTTTTGTCATGACCTAGTCATGACAAAACCAACTTAAGGGTCTAGCAGTTTGGGGGATGTTACAGTGATGACTGTTGTTCTTGAAGAAGATAAGTTCTTCCTCCTTGACCTTCTCTCTTCAGAACATATCAGCAGCAGAATGCTGAATTGATTTCTTCAAAACAAAATGATTCTGAAGGAAGAGAAGATTTCTTCTAATTCTTCTTGTGAGAGCCTTTAATGTATTTCCTGGATATTCTTCCTTTGTCACTTCCTCAGATTGCGCCTTGAAAGATGGAGAAGATAATAGCTAGAACTGTATATAAATCACTTATCATCCCTTCTATTTATAACCCGCAATCCGTGCCATCTGAGACGCTCCTCCATGTCAGCATGACGTCAGATCCTCAACGGTCTTCAGCGGCTTTAGTATTTTACAAGGCATCGAGACATGGTCGTCATCTCGACGTGGCTTAGCTTGTTGTAGATGTACTGTAGCACCATCCTTTACTTAGAGCATTTCACGAAGAGGGCGTTGATTAGTGTGTAACTCAGTCGACGCTTCTTACTCAACGACGTTGAGTGATGTTCCTTGGTTCGACGCTTTCTTATTCCACGGAGTCAAGTGATGTTCCTTGGTTCGACGCTTTCTTGACTTAATCTCACATCGTCGGTCAGTGACCTTGCCGTTGAGACAGAAACCATAGGTCGACGCTTTTTGGTCACAGGCGTCGAGCGACGTGTAGTGGCTCGACGCTTGTGGACTTAGATGAACTCATCTAGCTTGACCTGATCTCCTGCACAATGATTCTAGATAATATATCAAATACATTGTGAGGTATATCTTTGATTTAGGAATGGACTTCTCCAAATCTAGGACATTGTGGGCAATGATCCAACAATCTCCCCCTATTTGAAAAAGTCATAACCTTATTCAATGATATACCCCTTTTTACAAAGATAACCAATATTTTCTACACAAGCACTCATAATATGGATAATATAACACTTTTCATATCAAACTAATAAGAGAAAACATCCCAGACATGAGTTATAACATAACCACATAATCATAGGTTACATGATCTACATCACAAGCAGTTCAGAATTAATCATGTAGATATAGTGACAAGATCACATCACATGCATATATATATGATGATAATCAAGGAAGAATCAGTTTGCTCTAGGAGCTCATTAAGATTGTCTAATTTACACAATATATTGTCAGAGATAATAAAAAAAATTTTAAAAAAAAAATTCAAGCCCTATTGTTGTTCTGGTTCCTTGATTTTTGGTCCTCTCCTGGCTTTCTTGGTTTGAGCTTCAGCAACTCTTTGCCTTCTCTGGAAATAGTCAAATGGCTTTGGGAAGTATCTGACTGGCTCCTTTGCATTTGCCTGAACTCTCCCAGCCAGCTTGTCAGCTTTGAACTTTATAATCAGCTCCTCCTGATCCCTGTATTTTCTCCACTCAACTTCAGAGTATCACTTCCCTCTTTCTCCTGGATTAGTCTTAACTGCTCTCCATGCTGCCAGAATTATGTCCCTTGAGGAGGGAGACCAGTGTTCATAATCATCCCTTGATTCAATTTCTTCTCTGAATTTCCTCTTGCTGGATTCTACTTGTTCATAAATAATATTCATACTTTTGTTCTTATCTTCAGGACTATACATCTTAGCAATGTCCTTTTGAATTTGGGTAGGAGATGCAGGCTTGGATGGATTGGATTCAGAAACTTGATCATCATAGTTTATGGGAGGATGGCCTAAGGTTTCTCTGATGCAATTGGAGGTCCAAATAACATGATCAGAGCTGGCTTTAATTATTGACCTCTCCCCCTTTATGACTTCTTCTACTATATGATCTCTGAGTACATTCTTATGAAATCTAACCTGACCCTCCAGATGATTGACTCCTCCTTCAATAGTTTTCTTGACCTTGAGAAGGTGGTCATCAATGGTATTTGTATCATTTTTACTTGATTGCTTAAAGTAGAGGAGCTCTCCTCAATCATAGCTAGCATATCAGTATTTTGTTGTTGCAACTTGGCTTCTATTTTGGCATTTCCTGTTAAAATCTGTGCAACTTGTTCTTTATACAAAACTTGCATATTGTTGCTCAAAATGCCCTGATTGCTTTGAACATCATCTACAGTATTTACAATACTTTCTTGTTTTGCTTTAATGGTCTTTGAAGTCTCTGTGATGTCTTTTAATTGGTCAGTTTTGTGATCCACAGAAGAAGCAACTCCTTTGAAAAACTTGACCATTACATCTCTCATTTCATTCATCTGATGGTTGACTTCAAACCTTACTAATTTCATTTGAAAGTCTATTTCATTTTTCATTTTAGTGTTGTTTTCCTCAATATACTGCTCTAATGATCTTCTTTGACTGTTAAGCAAATCCTCCAGCTGAGGTAGTATAGAACTTAGGTCCACATTAATTGCTCTTGCTTCATTAGCACTGCTACTGCTGACTTCTTTGATCAAAGAATCTTTTCTATAGCTCACATGTGAACTGGAGGATGATTCTATTTTGATAATTTTCTCAGACTTTTTCTTTTGAGTTTGAGATTCTCCTCCCACATCCATAGCATCAATATCACGGATCTCTGGAGCAGGGATCTCTGGAGCAGGGATCTCATGCTGAAACTCCCCCTCAACTTCTGCATTGTCTGGAGCAAGGTTTTCTGAAGCAAGGTTTTCTGGAACAGGGATCTCAATATTATCTTGAGCAGGGATCTTATCCTGAGCCTCCCCCTCAATTGCTGCATTGTCTAACTGAGTATTATCTGGAGCAGGAATCTCATCCTGAGCCTCCCCCTCAAATAGAAACTTCCCCTCAGCTATAGCCGAGAATCCAGATGGGATTTCTCTCTCTTCTTCTTCTTTCTCTTTCTCATCTTGTTCCTTGTTGATCTTATCAGCCACTTCCAATATTGGATCAGTACCTGTTTGTGTGTCAGGAATACTACCCCTAGGTGTTTTCACTTCTTCTTATTCAAATGTTGTGAGATCAGGATTGTGGATTGGTGTGGATTTTGATTTCCTTCTAGAGGAGGATGAGCTTGAGGAACTGGAAGAGACCTGTTTCTTCTTTTTCTTTTGAATTTTCTTTGGCTTGGAGGATGTTTCTGCTGGTTGTTGATTTGACAAAATCCTTTCCCACTGTTCCAGCATCTTTATGTCCATTTTCTTCATATGGTTTATTTTTGAGCCAAGTTTATGGTTCAATGTATCTGGAATCACCTTTACAAGGTAGAGGGACAGTATCCTACCCATGTTGGGTGCTTGGATACATTCTATCACTTTATCAAAAACAACCTGTCCCCAGTCAGTTTTAAGTGTATAGATGATTCTGGTCAAAAGAATGAACATTTTCCTAGAGATTTTGTCATGGGAGCCTGTCTTACATAACAGTCCCTTTCCAATAATGTCTGATAATAGCTTTCCTCTTGAATTCATTCCCTTCCTCAACACGCTTCCAGATATTTCGTGTGAAGTTTCAATCCCACACCAAACTTGAGCTAACTTGATTTGTTCAGAGCTTACCTCTTCTTCTTCTTCGTCATTCTTGTGCCTTGGCAGTTGTAGTGCCTTAGCAAGTCTTTTTGGTGTGATCTTAACTTTCTTTCCATTCACGGTAGATTTGAGCTTGGAATTGGCGGAGTCTACTACTACATTAGAGAATAACTCTAATACTTCCCATTTCCAGATTAATGTCGATTCAGATAGGAGGTATTCTAACCCTGATTTATGAATTAACTCGATAGTGTTCTTGATTTCGTCTGGTGCGGCTTGGAAACCATTTCGAACAAGCTCACTTCCTTCATAGAGGTAATCACTGTTCTTGGGAGGCATTGTTGTTGTAGCTTTTGATTGAAGGTCTTGAGAATGAGATTTTCTAGGGCAGAGAATTTCGAACTGGGAATTCTAGGTTGAAGAGAACATAGGTACTGCCGAAGTATCTTCCCTATATATAGAGTTTCTAGATCTTGAAATTTGAAACGCCGCTCACAAGACGTGTTTGATAAAATTGATCAAATGGTTCAGATTCACCCTATCGAGACGGCCTTGCTCTTTCCGTAAGAGCGTTGAGACCGCTTGACGTAAGTTATCCTCGCTCGACGGCAGTTATCCTCGCTCGACACCAGTTATCCTCGCTCGACGCCAGTTATAATTTTACTCACCTTTTTTGGACTTAATTATTAGTTTTATTTATTTATTACATTTTCTATACTTATTTAAAAATTGTTATTTATTCTAGCTTTATTTTGGATTATTGTATGTTTCAAGACAACTTCATTCCATATTTAGCATTCCTAATTCAATTTTGAAGTTATTGAATTTCGTTTCATCCAAGGGTGTAGTGAATATATCAGCCACTTGTTTGTCTATGGGGACATATTCAATTGTGATATCTCCATTTTCTACATGTTCTCTAATGAAATGATATCTAATTTCTATGTGCTTTGTTCTACTATGTGATACAGGGTTATTAGCAATAGCAATGGCACTAGTTGAATCACAATATAAAGGAGATTTACTTAGCCGGATTTTATAGTCTTGGAGTTGATGTTGAATCCATAGTAGCTGAGCACATCAGTTTCTAACTGAGATGTACTCAGATTCTGCTGTAGAGATAGCTACACTGGTCTGCATCCTGCTACTCCAAGATATTAGCCTTTTGTCAAGGAATTGACAGGTGCCTGATGTGCTTTTTCTGTCCTCCTTGCATCCTGCAAAGTCAGCATCTGAAAATCCAGTCAGTTCAAAATCATTTCTCATAGGGTACCATAGGCCAAGATTGAGAGAACCCTTCAGATATCTCAGGATTCTTTTGACAGCAGTGTAGTGAGATTCTTTAGGGTTCACTTGGTACCTAGCACACACATATGTTAAGAACACAATGTCTGGTCTGCTAGCAGTTAGGTAGAGCAATGAGCCAATGATGCCTCTGTACAAGGTTTCATTAATAGGTTTCCCATTGTCATCCTTGTCCAGTGACATGTTGGCTGCCATTGGGATTTTCATGACAGTGGAATTTTCCATTCCAAACTTCTTGATGATCTCCTTGGTGTACTTGGTCTGAGAAATGAAGATTCCTTCCTCAGACTATTTTACTTGGAGTCCCAGGAAGTATTTGAGCTCTCACATGCTACTCATTTCAAATTTCCCTTACATAAGGCTTGCAAACCTTTTGCAAAGGTTATTATCAGTTGAGCCAAAAATTATGTCATCTACATATATTTTTACTAGTAGAATATGACCTTTAACTACCCTAAGAAACAATGTCTTGTCTATCTTTCCCCTTGAGAATTTGTTCTCAATGAGAAATCTAGACAATGTCTCATACCAGGCTCTAGGTACCTGTTTTAGACCATACAAAGCTTTTAGTAATAGATAAACATAGTTTGGATGAGTAGAGTCAATAAAACCTGGGGGTTGTTCTACATATACTTCCTCCAGTATTGTTCCATTAAGGAATGCTGACTTCACATCCATTTGATATACTATGAATCCAATATGTGCTACAAAGGCCATAAATAGCCTGATTGCCTCCAGTCTTGCCACAGGAGCAAACACTTGATCAAAATCTATGCCTTCCTCCTGTCTATATCCCTGGGCAACCAACCTTGCTTTGTTCTTGATAATCACTCCATTTTCATCCAAATTATTCATGAATACCCTTTTGGTCCCTATGACTTTGTGTTTCTTTGGTCTTGGTACCAATATCCAGACCTTGCATCTTTCAAATTGATTTAGCTCTTCTTGCATAGCCAATGTCCATGAAGGGTCCTTATTGGCTTCTTCAAATTTCTTAGGTTCTATTTTGGATAGGAAGTTATGATACAATGCCTCATTTATTGAGTTCCCTCTTCTGGTTTGCACACCTTCATTTGGATTTCCTATAATCTATTCTTTGGGGTGATCCTTCAGGTGCTTGGTTGCATTCCTCCGCCTCTCATTCTCCCTTTGTGATTCTGGTGCAGCTGTTTGAGTTGGCTGTTCTTGAGGTTCTGGATGTTGTGGTTCTTCAACAGCAATTGGTTCTTCATGTGTGTCTTCTTCTTGAGACTCGTCCTCTCTAGTCACAATCACAATCCCATTAGTTTCTTCATTGTCTTCAATTGTTCATTGATATTCAGCTCCTTCAATTTCTGTGTTTGACCTGCATTACTAGAAAGACTTCCCAGATCCTTATAAATAAGGCTCTGTCAGATCCTCCAAATACAACCTTTTGTCCATTCTTCACAGAAGTATAGTCATTCAGAAGACTTCTTGTTCCAGTCATGTGCATGGAACACCCACTGTCCAAATACCAGATAGGAATTTGATTGATCTTTGGACATACCTCAATAAGAAAATTACTTTTTCTTAGGAACCCACACAAAGTTGGGTCCTAGAAGTTTGTTAGTATGAGCTGGTTTATTTACTTATTGTTTGATCCTTTGTGTTGTGTGTGTTGCCATTGGTCTGAGTACTGGTTTTTCAGAATTAATTCTTGGGACAGTTGGGTTGAACCAACAATCAAGAGCAAAATGGACAACCTTTCCACAGCACCAACATTCATATTTGTTATACCTCCTTTGAGGTCTTTTCACCTCTTTGGGTTGACTCACATTTTGTCTAGTTACCCTAATGAATGGAGTTTTATAAAGTGTTTCAATGAATTTGCTGATTCAGATTTCTTGACAGCAGTTGTCCTCACTACTGGTCTCAGTTCCTCTCCTTTGAATTTGGTGTTTGTTCCAAATACAAAGGGGCCATGATGAATTAATTCTTTTTCTTTGTGTAGAGATTTGGCATCACTAATACTTGGTTGAATTGAATGAGCTTTGCTAGTGGAACACCCATTCTTCCAATGTTCATGCACACCCTCTAGATCATGCTCATTTGTGATAAGCATGGCTTTGTTGAATTTTATAGGGTGCATGGGTGCCTTGTCATTATCTTTAGATTTATTTTCTGCCTTCCCATTGTATCCTATGCCACATCTGTGTAGTACAGAGAATGTGTCTATTATGGGAAGGATAGTTTGTGGTTTTGAAAGTTTTGCCACAAGCTTCCTTTTAGCTAGGAGCTTTATCTCAAGTTCTTTTATTAATTTCTCTCTAGAGCATATAGTCTCAACTTGAATAATGGATTCAACTCTCAATTTGCTAAGCTCCTTGCTTACCTGATTCAGCCTCTCAGCTGCCTTAGAGTATTGGGAGTTAGTCTTCTTTAGTTCGGTTATTTCTTTATGTAGCTTCTTGTTATGCCTTTTACTCTTTTTGAGGGCTTTAAGAAGTGACTCATATTTCTCAACCATTTCATCTTCATGAAAGTTAGATTTTGAGTCACTCTCATCAGAAAAAAATTAATTTGCCTCAGGTTTAGAAATAGTTTTATGTTCAGATTCAGAATCAGATAAAGGAGTTCTATCAAGTACCTTCACATTGGAGATTGTCTCCTGATCCTCTTCATCCCTAAGGGCCATGAGTCCTATATTTTCTTCTTCATCCTCCTCACTATCAGACCTTGATAGTGGGGCTCTTATCATTGGTCTCTGGTTCAGAATGTCTTCACTTTCATGGACAGCCATCAGTGCCATGAGTGCCTCTTCACTGTCTGAATCAGATGATTGAGACTCACTGTCACTGAGAGTGACTTTGCCTTTCTTGGCTATCAGGCTCCTCTCATGTTTCTTGCCAAACTTGTGCCTCCTCTCATCAGTCTTCTTGTTGTTCTTTCTTTTTGATGGACAATCAACAATCATGTGCCCAGGTTTCCTGCATCCAAAGCACACAATTTCTTCTGAATTAGATTTATTATGTTTAGAATTATACCTGTCCTTCTTGGAATCTGGTATGAATCCTTCTGAATAGTTGGAGTGCTTCTTGGATCTGGATGACTGAGAAGGCCTGGTTTTCAGTGTTGTTTTCTTCTGAGCATCCTTTTTCAGCTGTTTGGTGAAGAGTGCCAGTTCACTATCTGATATTTCAGAGTCAAAATTGCTGGCCACTGATTCTTCAGATTCAGATGGTATCCTGGGGGGTGATGACATCCTTTTCTTGCTTCTCTTGGAACTTTCTGCCTTTAGAGCAATGGGATTCTCCTTGTTGTGTCCTTCTTCAACTTTTTTGGTGTTCAGGTGAAGTTCATGGGACAGAAGTTTCCCATATAGGTTCTGGGGCTGAATATTTCCCAGATTTCTCATTTCCCTGATAGCACAGATCTTGATATCCCATTCTTTGTTAAGGGATCTCAAGAATTTATCATTTAGCTCATAGTCTGTAAATGTTCTTCCATAGGTTTTCAGACCATTGACAATTTTAAAAAATTTCTCATAACAGATTGCTATTGAGTCCTTCTTGTCTTGTCTGAAAGCCTCATATTGCTGATTCAGAAGAGACTTCATGTCATCTCTGACCTCTTCAGTTCCTTCCATATAGACACTGAGAGAATCCCATATTTCCTTGGCAGTTTTGCAATGCACTAAATTCTGGAAAGTTGAATCCTCAATTGCATTCACAATGATATTTTGAGCTCTCTTATCCATGGTGGCTAGAGTTACTTCATATTTAGTCATCTCAGATTATGTTTTGGGAGTTTTGATGTTTCCATCTGTGAATGAGACCTTCATAGGAACAAAAGGTCCTTCTAGTACTGTAATGTATATCCTAGGGTCAGAGGCTTCCATGAATAATCTAACCCTTTCCTTCCAAATCCCAAAATTCTCTTTTCTATAGATTGGTAACTTCATGGATGTGAATTCCTTGTTCCCTTCACTGTTTGCCATCAAGACTTAACAAATCTACCCTTAGGAGGTCTTGTTCAGGCTGTTAAACCTTTTCTTGAACAACCACCCTCTGATACCACTTGAAAGTCTTTATTTAAGGGTAGCTAATTACCTAGAGGGGGGTGAATAGGTTATTTTAAATTCTATTTGAAATTCATGATAAAATCCTAATTGTATGAGAGTTATAATCAGAGCTTTCAAGAAACAAACACACAGAATTTTATAGTGGTTCCCCTATCTAGGGTAATCCACTTTCCCCCTTCTCCCCTCTAGCAGTGTGCTAGATAGGGCTTATATCTCCTCCAGATCTCAGACCACAAAAAGGTCTTACGACTCAGATCTCAACAGATCTTACAGTCTCATATCTCAACAGATCCTACAGTCTCAAATCTCAACAGATCCTACAGTCTCAGATCTCAACAGATCCTACAGTCTCAGATCTCAACAGATACTACCTCAGCCTTTATAACAAGAGGCCTACACTCAGATCCACCCTTGGATCCTACAACTCAGATCACAAAGGATCCTACACTCAGATCTTCAAAAGATCCTACAAAAATTGAGAATGGATTTGTAATATCACCAGGCTTAAGTTCTTCAATGTATAGAGCCTTCTATTCTATCTGAATGATCAGACGGAGTTCTTCAACAGATCAGCAACAACAAAAATCATCTTCTTGAATCGCGCCGGCTGTGATGACTGTTGTTCTTGAAGAAGATAAGTTCTTCCTCCTTGAACTTCTCTCTTCAGAACATATCAGCAACAGAATGTTGAATTGATTTCTTCAAAACAAAATGATTCTGAAGGAAGAGAAGATTTCTTCTAATTCTACTTGTGAGAGCCTTTAATGGATTTCCTGGATATTCTTCCTTTGTCACTTCCTCAGATTGCGCCTTGAAAGATGGAGAAGATAATAGCTAGAACTGTATATTAATCACTTATCACCCCTTCTATTTATAACCCGCAATCCGTGCCATCTGAGATGCTCCTCCATGTCAGCATGACGTTAGATCCTCAACGGTCTTCAGCGGCTTTAGTATTTGACAAGGCGTCGAGACATGGTCGTCGTCTCGACGTGGCTTAGCTTGTTGTAGATGTACTGTAGCACCATCCTTTACTTAGAGCATTTCAGGAAGAGGGCGTTGATCAGTGTTTAACTCAGTCGACGCTTCTTACTCAACGACGTTGAGTGATGTTCCTTAGTTTGACGCTTTCTTATTCCACGGTGTCGAGTGATGTTCCTTGGTTCGACGCTTTCTTGACTTAATCTCACATCGTCAGTCAGTGACCTTGCCGTTGAGACAGCAACCATAGGTCGACGCTTTTTGGTCACAGGCGTCGAGCAATGTGTAGTGGCTCGACGCTTGTGGACTTGGATGAACTCATCTAGCTTGACCTGATATCCTGCACAATGATTCTAGATAATATATCAAATACATTGTGAGGTATATCTTTGATTTAGGAATGGACTTCTCCAAATCTAGGACATTGTGGGCAATGATCCCAACAACTTTTATCCAAAGACTCAAGTTAATGACTATGGAAAGTTGATAAATAAAATAATGTTCTTCCTAGGTAATGAATGGAGACTCATTGTTAGAAACAACATATTAACTTCACTTGAAAGGGTTTATTCATCCTTATCTCTAAATAAGTCAACACGATGTATTTGGGTACCCAAAGGAACCATCATACCCAATCCCCTTTGGATACCTAAATCTCTTATTCATTAGGTATAATTAAATTGCATGAAGTAGAAATGAATCAAAATGAAAAACCAATACTCTACTTCATGATATGCTTAATTTCCTTCCTTTTTATTTTGTTTGTTTTGTTTTTGAGCCCAAAACACTATGGTCTCTTTATATAGTTTGTGATATGTCTTGCACACATTATGCATAAATTCTCTAATAAATCAAATTGAATGAAAATAAATAAAAAGTCATATCTTCTCTCAAGTGACCTATCAATACTCTTTTTAGCTCTCATCCTTTTAAATCCATTACTTATAAAAAACTTATAAATTGAATTCTAAATTTGTTATGATATATTATAAAAAAAATATGGATTTAAATTGGCTATTTATGGGTCTTTGGTTAAAATATAAAATGTGCAATTTTTTATTTGTTGCACTTAATAGCCACTATCATTTTAAATCATAATCGGAATTGAAAAATCTCAAGAACTACAATTATCAAGATAAAATCTCAAAGCATAAAATGACTAATCCACCAAAGTTTGAGTAGAGATCTATTAGTAAAAGCAATAAGTTATAATTAGAAAACGTGAATAAAAAGTTTCAAAAAAGAAAAGAAAAATTCACCACATAACTAATAAAAAAACTAAATAAAACTCATAGAATTGCAAGAAATTTAAAAATTAAGATAACGGTTAACGTCTGGCGCAAGATCCAATGCCGAAGTTAGACTTCAGTTGTCAAATTATCAATTATTACATAACAAAATGTTCCTCCCTAAAATTCTCTACTATCACTGCTATTCTCTGCTCTTTCTCCACAAGAACTTCCTCTATCCCTTGACCTTCTCGTGCGGCAAATTAAGTGACTGGGCAGATCCTCCACGGGTATGTCCCACTCCCTCTCCTCGGTCGATGTCGGCTTTAGCTTGAGGTCCTTGATCATGTACCGTATCATTCTCTCCATTCGTTACATTCAACACGTCACGTTCTCCCTGAACTCTTCAAATGATTCTTGATGTTCCCGACTCGTCTCACAGAGAGATACTCCTTGTCAAAATGGTGGTCGAGAAGAGGATGATGGCACATCTCAGGGTCGAGGAACCATAATAGAGGAAGTAGGATATAGAGTAGGAATGTTATCATTCAAATATTTCTCTCGGGATATGCACTGATATTTCTGCAACACCATTCGTTGAACAAGTCCTCCCAACGGGAGTGTGTTAAGACGCGATCATCTCAAATCCTTCATCTTGTACGTATACTGTATCATAGAAAGAAGAACATCTGCCACATCAAACTCCACCTCCTCCAAAATATGATACGTAACCAAACTAATCAATTCTGTGATCTTCTTAGTGTCTCCGAATTTCAGCATAATAGTGTGACGCAAAATATCCTGGAAGATATACGCATCCTCCTTGAGTGTAGAGATATCAGTGATCTTATGTAACATCCCCCAAACTGCTATACCCCTAAGTTGGTTTTGTCATGACTAGGTCATGACAAAACCATAGGAAGAGCCATCTGACCTTGAAAGCTTAGGAAAGAAGGAGGAAACCTCCTTGGTCTGCAAATAGCAATTTTTCCATCTACCAAGCTTAGGGTTGGACTTTTGGGCCTCAACTTGACCTTTTGACCCCACCATAGTATCCCAAACCCTTTAGGGCCCCCCTTAGGGCACCAAGGGCCCATTGGGGTCAACCTAAGAGGCCAAATTTGACCAAAGTCAACCTAAACCCCCAAATTGGTCAAAGTAGCCTATTTAGAGCCAATCAACCTTCGCCATGTCAAATTGATCACACATCTAGGTCTAGATTATCATAAGAGACCTAGTAGACCTAAAAGCCCCATCATGGGACCCCCAGGGGTGCAAATTGACCAAAATGCCCTTTTTTAGGTCAAAATGGCAATTCTTCACAAAGTGCCCTAATTGACCATCACCATATTAAATTGACCTTGCCCTTAGTGTTATCATGTCATAGGGGACCCAGTGGACCAAAAAGCCCCATGACTAGGTCAACCCTAGGGCTCAATTTGACCAAAGTCAATTTAGCCTGTTTTGGTCAAATCAGCTTAGATTGGGTCAACTAAGACTCATATGACCAAATTGACCCCACCAATAGTTTCTAAACTCATTTTGGAACCTAATGGACCCAAAAGACCCATCCTAGGGTCCCCCAATTGCCCAATTTGACCAAAAGTCAAAATTGCCCAATTTAGGTCAAATCTCTCAAACCTAACCCAATCCTATTGGGCTAACTCATTTGGTTGGTCAACCAGCCCAAGTAGACTACCATTAAACTCAGGAGAGAGTAGAGAAACCGGCCATGGTGATTAGGAGAGAGAAAATGGAGGTTATCCCATTTTTGAGGTGAGAGAAAGAGGTCATTCATGGCCATTAAGGAGATTCATCCCTTGGCCTCCCCCATTGACTCTTCCATTCATCTCCTCTGCCGATTACAAGGAGTTTCCAGCAGTTTCCAAGGGGGATTAAGGCAGGGGGAATGAATGGGGGCCAGCCTTGGAAGAATTCGAAGAGGCCATTAATGGCAATGGGGGTTAAAGCCACCATCACCTTCATTCGAACCCCCCATCACCTTCAGAAGCCAGAGAGGAGAGAAAACCCCAAGTTTTCAGAAGGAATCGTGTTCAGGAGGCTTGAATCGGCATGGCACCACAACCACCCCGAGCTCCCATGGTGTACACCAGGACAACACGACGGCAAGCCCATCAACAGGTCCGATTCCCTTCCCTGACTCCTAAGGATTAGATCCCGATCGCCGGCGGCTCGTTTCGTGGCCAATTGGTCGGGAATCAAGCCAGCCATGCTTCCCGTCTATCGGGTTGGGCTTCCTCTTCCAGATTACGATTTCGGCCACCTCCGGCCGAGCAAACACCGCTCATCGCCGGCCACCACCTCAACGGAGGTGGTGGTGGCGTTGGTCGGCCGGGGCGGCGCTCAGGTGGCCGGGAAATCAAAGTTCTTTCGGCCCAGGTGCGGTACATCTCAGCCGCAGGTTTATCGGGGATGATGAACAGGCGCGGTTAGATCTGCTTTAGGATTCGTGCGCCTCATAGTTATAACCCCTATTTTCTGTGATTATAATGCAGTGATTAGTAAATTCTGGTAAAAATACATAGAGGCCTCTAGGGAATATTTTTCCAACATCAAAGTTGGAGCCCCTGAGGTCTAGTTTAATCCAAAATTGATTTCACTCGATTTGGAGCCCTGGTTAGGGCACACCACTCATTTTGGTGAGGTCTGTCCAATAGGCTAATCAGAGCTTGTTTTTGATGCCCACACCAATCTAGAACTCCAAATGACTTGAAATTTGGAGGGTAGGCCACTCTTATATATATAGCACATGTCCAAAAATCAGACTGATTGGGGAACTTTTCCCCATAGTTTTTGGAAAAGTTCAATAATCCTTGTGGGACCTAATTAGGTGCCCTAAACACATCAAAACCCTTCCAAATTTGTATGGGAGGTCCTAGAGAGAAAGTGGGGTCACTGGTTAAAATATCATAATTTTTGGAATTGAATTGGTGGGGTAATTCACCAAGACAACCCTAGGCTCCCTAGGTTTAGGCAAAACTTTGGGTGAGTGCCCCCACTCTTCCACAAAGCCAATTGGCTTCATATTTGGGGTGCACATCACCCTCCCCCATGCCAACCTTTGGTCCAAATTTGGTGGTCATTGGAGGTGGTTTACCCTAGTAAATTGCAAAGGGGCTAATTGCTAATTGCACCCCAAATAGGTACCCATTAGAACCCCACTCCTCACCAAATGTTGGTAGGATCTTGGGTGGTCATACACAGACCCTTGGCCAGTGTAGTGAGTAGGTTGGGCTTGGGCAAGGTAGGGAGTTCCCTTGGGCATAGCTTGCTTAAGGGTTATGTTTAGGGCAAAGGTGAACTTAATTTAGTTTTGGAGTGTGGAGGGGTTTCTTCCCACTGATAGAAAGGGTGACCTTGGTCACTGACTTGGGATGTATGGGACACCCCAAGGAGCAATTTTTGGATGAGTTAGGGCTTAGTGTGCCCTTAAACCCTAGTGGTTAACCTAAGGAGGCCCTTTAGGGTTTGTGAAGGACATAGGGGTGTTTGCCCTTGGAGAGGTGTGTAATGGACTCCTCTGG
This sequence comes from Dactylorhiza incarnata, assembly GCA_033032865.1. Classification (NCBI taxonomy): domain Eukaryota; kingdom Viridiplantae; phylum Streptophyta; class Magnoliopsida; order Asparagales; family Orchidaceae; genus Dactylorhiza; species Dactylorhiza incarnata. The sequence goes on along the minus strand of JAWHQI010000343.1, from coordinate 989,666 downwards.
GCTCTATGAGTCCTATAATACCCTCACAAGAAGTTTGGGTGGATTTGGAGAGGTTTTGACCCTAACCCTAGGTTAAACCCTAATGGGGTGCAATTAGAGGCTAATGAAGGAAGAGGGGTCAAACCTTAATGGTTTGACTTGAAATTTTGAGGAGATGGTCTTGGTGACCAGAGAATGCTACTGTGAGAAATTGGAGGGATTTGGAGTTGCCAATCCTAGGTAATAAACCCTTGGGTAGATTTGTAAATAATTAGGGTTTTGGGTTTTAGGAAGAAATGATACTTAATGATTAACCATCTTCTGTCACCAACTTAGTTTTAATGTTATTAATCCCTGGAAGATTCTGTTAGGACCATTAGAAAACATTTGGAGGTCCAAATTGTAATTATTCGTATTGTTGGCAATTTTTGGGATGATTGATTGTAGGGTGTTACATTTCTGTAATTGAATGAAACTTTGCTGGATGCCATTTCATACCAATATGTACCCACTGTATTGTTCTCATAATTTATGGATTAATATTTTTGGTACCTCTAGTTCATTTTGGAATAAATTGCAAATATATCCTCTGTGGAAATTACAAATGTACCCTCTGTGGAATATGGTCAAACTTTGTAGGACTGAATAGTTTAGTATGAATCACCTCTGTATTAATTTGCATAAGGTTTGGAGATAATATGAGGGTACCTCCTTTGGAATTTATTGGTAATAAATGAGTTTGGAATTTTTAAAAATAGTAAATCTTTCTGGTTTTTCCTAAAAATTCATATCCACTGATTATTAGGTACCCTTGATTTATTTAAAAATTGAGGCAGACATTGGAAGTCAGGAAAGCATACTTGCAGTTCAAACCTTAGGAAGTGGTATTTTGGGAAAAAATGATTTAAATATTATTATTATTGGGAAAATTATGAAACTCTGGATTTGGTCTTAAATATGTAGTATGGACCTCCAATAAAATTGTTGAGTCATAGGAGTGTGTATTTAGTGTACTTCCCTTCATGAGCACCGAAACGTTAAGGGTGGTCTACGTTTAGTAATTTAGCAACTTTGGGGTTAAGAATCAAATTAGTGGACACTGAATTGGAGATGTGAGGGTTAATTGGTAGTCATGTAATTATGTGAAGATCCCTGGTGTAATTAGGGTTTGGTGAGTCTTAGGATGGTGGGGAGCCACCCTTGCGGAAGGTCGTCTTGGATTGATGAAAGATCGTCTTTTCCCGTTAGCGTCCTAGAGCACCTAGGTTTAATTTGGGTAAGGTATTATGAAGGTATACTTATAGGTGTTTAGCCGGTTAGTCCGGTGAGCTTGTGAATCTGAAATGTTTATTGGTGACGGGCGGGTTAGCCCGGGGAGCTTGTAGCTCGGAGTTGTTGGAAGTTAAGTTGCATGTGAATAAGGTGGTGGGTCCTTTGTGTTGGCGATCGTTGCACCGACGTTGATACTTGGGCTCGGCAAGTGTGGTATTTACACTTAGCCATAAAAGTCTGGCGGTCCAGTCAGTAAGAGTAGGCAGGCGCTCCGCGGGTTTTGTGGAGGCGTACGATAGGTCTAGGTTAGGTAGTGCATATACCAACCTAGAGGTGGGCGAGGCCCAACCCACCGCTTCCGTTTGCCACTACGGGGGTATCCTGGGAGTCTTGCTAGCTACAAAAAGGGGGAACTAAAGGTCTATGCGCATAGAGTCGTAGTGAGTGAGTTGCACCTGTATGTCCATTGCATAATAACATACTCTGCATGTCATGGCATAAACATATCATTCAACCCCTGCCACCTATCGTATAAATTGGTATGGGACTTTTTATATGATAGGCCCTGCTAAACAACCCCTTGGTCTATAGGTTTGTATGGGCATTCCTATAAATCAAAGGTTATTTTTACGATTTTTACTTGTCATTACACTTACTGCTTACTGTTCATTATATTCTTTTACTATGTTGTTTTCTATTTCCTGCTTCATTTATATATATATACCTGGGTATTGTAGAATTCACCTTGTCATCTGCTTTTGTATTACCCCTTGATTGTCCTCCACTTCCTCCTCCCCATGCGGTGCCTAGGAGCCTTGGGGGAAGGGGTGGGGAATTGGCTGAGTCATTTTGACTGACGATCGGTGGACCTTATCATTTTAGGAGACCGCGGCGACGGGGCAGCACCAGAGGCCGGTGCAGATGGAGGTGGGGCAGTCTAGCTCAGGAATCCAGATGACAGGATCTGTGAGTGATTATTTTAGTTGATTTACTTCCGCGAATGACCTTTGTAGTGAGGCTATCTTGTATTGGGCAGGAGCCCTAGTTATCTTGTTTTCTTTCTTTCAGTTATATTTTGTGGACATCTTTTAATAGTTTAATTTTATGTGATGTGGACTTAGTCTGTTTATTCATTTAAGCTTACTTTTCTTTGTGATCGAACTGGCCGGTAGGATCGGCGTTTTGTAGTGGCGACCTTCCCGAGCGAAGGTGTCACCGCAGAACGGCGGTTCTGGGCCTAAGACCCGGTGCTTTTTGCAAAAAAAAGGGGGTCTTACAAGTGGTATCAAAGCGAAAACCTCGATCCGAAGAAAAGAAGTCCACAAACCTTGGGCCACCCCGCGCGAGCTTAGTTTGAGGACAAACTAGCAGCGGAAGCAATGGTGTGCCCATAAGGGAAATCACATGAAAAGTTCCACTTATAACTGAATGCTCCTTAGCAAAGTCCTTTACAAGTGTAAATTTTCTTATGTAGCCGGCGACGGAACCTACACCGCAGCATGGAATCCCACCGACTCTGAACGTCGTCCCACCACCACCGGCTCCTACCCCATTCCAGCAGACGGAGTTGGGACAGACACTGACGGCCATTCTAGAGACTTTCAGGGCACAGCAGGCACCGGCTCCCCAGCAAAATCCCGGGGCCAACTGGCTGAGCATCTTTCGGGGTCTCTCCCCACCAGCATTCATCGGGACGGAGACCGTTGTGAGGACCGAAGAATGGGTAGACATCATGGAGGAGATGTTGACAGGAATCCAGTGCCCGGCAGACATGGAGGTGCCACTGGTGGTTTCTTACTTGGAGTCTCATGCCAAGAGGTGGTGGAAGAGGTTCCTGGCTACAGCTTATCCGGGACTGGAGGCAGCAGACGTTTTGTGGGAGGATTTCAAGGCGGCGCTGCTAGAGCATTTTGTGCCGCAGTCGGCAAGAGATGATCTGGAGGATAGGTTTCTGCAGTTGCGGCAGGGGAGTAGGCCAGTGCTGGAGTACCACAAGGAGCTTACCCACCTGTCCCGGTTTGCGGTATCTTACCAGCTGGATGATGCGGGTTATCCAAAGAGGTTCTATAAGTGCCTTCGTGATGAGATGAGGCAGGCCCTCCTCTTCGTCTCCGACGGCAGCATGACGAAGATCCTGGAGATGGCCAAGAAGATGGAGGGAGACCAGCAAGTTGTTCGTGGGAGAAAGAGACCAATGGAGGATCAGGGAAGAAGTAGCAGAAGGGATCAGCTGAGAGGCCGAGACGCTGGAGAAGGAAGGACGGAGGTCCGACCCCGTCAGGAGGTGAGGCAGGTGCAAAGGGAGCCGGTAGTGCTGGCTCCTCAGCCCCTGCAGACGAGAGAGATGACAAGGATTGGAGGAGGTGGGCCACCTCCGGAGTGCTTTCACTGCCACCAGGTCGGCCACATCAAGAGGAACTGCCCCCAGAGGAATGCCCCTCCAGCACTTCAGGCAGCACCATGGGGTCAGCATCCAGGGGGCCGAGGACGTGGTCGAGGTCGTGGATTTCAGGGAGACAATCGGAGACAGTACAGGGAGCAGGCATATGCTCTAGATTTGGCAAGGCCACGGGACCCAGCAAGGGTCATCGCAGGTACTTTGATGTATTTTCATTTAAATGTTAATGCCTTTTTAAGTTTTAGCCTTACCTTAGCATTGAATCAAACATCAAAACCTTCAGGTTTAGTATCCGTTTTTGGCAAACCTGCTTTTACCTTGTTCGATAAGGGTGCCTCGCACTCGTTCATCTCGGCTAAGTTTGTCGAGGACCTGGACCAAGTCCAGCACTTCAAGAACGATTATAGGAGGGTGCGATTTCCGGACGGATCGGAGGTTCTAACAAACACAACGTGCATTATGATTCTGGAGATTGGAGGAAGACTGTTCGATGCCCCGGCAACTGTGCTGAAGATGAGAGACTATGACATGATCCTGGGCATGAGTTGGTTGTATAAGAACCAGGCAAGGATTAATTGCCCGTCAAGTCGGATCGTGCTAGAGCATAGAGACGGTGAAGTGACGTTCGAAGGTACTCAACCCACCCCTCGTCTCTTCTTATCGTCTATTCAGGCCGTCAAGGCCCACCTGCAGGGAGACGAGGTTTATCAGGTACTCTTTGAGGCGACTGAAGTCAAGGACTCAGTATCAAGTATCCCGGTGGTACGAGATTTCGTTGATGTATTTCCGGAGAAGCTTCCTGGGCTGCCACCGCACCGCGAGAAGGATTTTCAGATTCAGCTGGTGCCAGGGGCAAAGCCGGTGTCCAAAGCTCCTTATCGGATGGCCCCGAAGGAGTTGGTAGAATTTCGGAGCCAGCTGCAGGAGCTGGTGGAATCTGGGTTTGTTAGGCCGAGTTCCTCACCTTGGGGAGCTCCGGTGTTATTCGTGAAGAAGAAGGATGGGACGCTCAGATTGTGCATCGACTACAGAGCACTGAATAGGCTGACGGTGCGGAACACGTACCCTCTGCCATGGATAGACAAGCTCTTCGACCAGCTAGAGGGAGCCCACTGCTTCTCGAAGCTGGATTTGAGGTCGGGATATTATCAGCTGAGGATCCAGGAGGAGGACATCCCGAAGACGACTTTCAGCAGCCGATACGGATTGTACGAGTTCACGGTGATGCCGTTCGGGCTCACAAATGCACCATCAGCATTTATGAGCCTGATGAACCAGGTGTTCGAGCCTTACCTCGACATCTTTGTCGTTGTGTTCATCGACGACATCCTCATCTACTCGAGGACGGAGGAGGAGCATGCACGGCATTTGGTGCTAACCTTGGAGAAGCTTCGGGAGCATCAGTTGTATGCGAAGTTCAGCAAATGCCAATTCTGGTTGAAGGAGGTGGCCTTTCTGGGTCATATCATCAGTGGAGCAGGCTTAGCAGTGGATCCAGCTAAGATTCAGGCAGTACGGAATTGGCCGCCGCTGAAGATGGCCACCGACGTGAGGAGTTTCTTGGGACTAGCCGGTTACTACTGGAAGTTCATTCAGGGGTTTTCTCAGATAGCCCTCCCGCTTACCTCCCTGACAAGGAAGGATGTTGTCTTTACTTGGACGCCGTAGTGTGAGACAACTTTCCAGGAACTGAAGGGTCGGCTTACTTCAGCCCCCATCCTTGCCCTTTCGTCGGGGAAGGAAGTATTTCAAGTGTATACGGATGCGTCATATCAGGGGATGGGTGTCGTTCTGATGCAGAACGGGCATGTGATAGCTTACGCCTCCCGCTAGTTGAAGAACCACAAGCGGAATTACCCAGTGCATGACTTGGAGATGGGAGCAGTCGTATTCGCTCTCAAGATCTGGCGACACTACCTTTATGGTGTCCACTGCGACATATTCTCAGACCACAAAAATCTGAAGTATGTAGACACGCAGAAGGAGCTGAATATCCGGCAGAGGCGATGGGTGGAGTTCTTATCAGACTACCAGTACACTATGCATTACCACCCAGGGAAGGCGAATGTAGTAGCAGACGCGTTGAGCAGGAGAGCTACTACGCCAGGAGTAGAGCCTAAGTTGATGGCCATGGAGTTAGTACAGATGTTTGAGGATATGCAGATCTCCCTAGTATCTGAGGATGATCTGGAGCTGTACGAGGAGTACTTAGCGGCGACTGGTACCACTTACGACATTAGAGACCGCATCAGAGAAGGGCAGAGGCAGGATGCCAAGCTGGAGCCGATATTCAGAGCCTTGGAGGCAGGCTCAGCTGGAGATTATACGCTGAAGGATGACTTGTTGAGTTTTAGAGGTCGAGTGTATATACCGACAGGGGACCAGATTCGGGAGGATATTATGACAGAGGCTCATTGCAGTAGGTATTCAGTGCACCCGGGCATTACCAAGATGACGGCGGACTTGATGAAGGCCATGTACTAGCCAGGTATGAAGAGAGACATCGTTTACTTTGTGACCCACTGCGAGACTTGTCAACTTGTGAAGGCGGAGTGCCGGAACCCAGCAGGATTGTTGCAACCACTTCCGGTGCCGGAATGGAAGTTCGACGATATAGCAATGGATTTTATTCACGGTCTTCCCCGATCTCGTGCGGGAAACGACTCGATTTGGGTGATCGTCAATAGATTGACGAAGGTGGCCAGGTTCATTCCGATCAGGAAGGATGATTCGGTTAGGGTTTTGGTACGTAAGTTTGTGGAACAGTTTATCCGATATCACGGTGTGCCAAGGACGATCGTATCTGACCGAGATGGAAGTTTTATGTCGAGGGAGTGGAGAGCGGTGCAGGCCTATCTAGGCACCCGGTTGACCTTCAGCACATCTTTTCACCCCCAGACGGACGGGCAAACGGAGCGCACCAATCGGACCCTGGAGGACCTTTTGCGTCTTTGCATTCTAGACTGCGGGGAGCCATGGGAGAGACTGTTGTCGTTAGTCGAGTTCTCGTACAACAACAGTCACCAGGCTAGTATAGGCAGAGCACCATACGAGGCTTTATATGGACGAAGGTGCAGGACACCATTGTCTTGGATTCAGGATGAGGATCCCAAGACTCTTGGCTCAGAGTTCGTGGAGGACACGGAGGCCCAGGTGAGGTTGATTCGAGATAGGATGCTGGAGGCCCAGAGTAGGCAGGCCAAGTATTACGATGCGCATCATCGTAAGGTGGAGTTCCAGGTGGGAGACCGGGTTTTCTTGAAGATACGTCCGATGCACGGAGTCTTGAGGGTTCGCGGGCGAAAGAAGCTCAGTCCGAGGTTTATGGGGCCCTATAGGATCCTGGAGCGGATCGGCCCCTTGGCTTACAGACTGGAGCTACCTCCGGATTTGGAGGGATTGCATGACGTATTCCACGTCTCCTCACTTAGGAAGGCTTTACTTCGGCCTGAGCAGCAGGTGTCTACTTCAGAGGGGTTAGTAGCTACAGATCGATCGATTCACCTGGAGCCGGTTCGGATAGACAACACAGAGCTACGAGTCTTGTGGCGCAAGAAGGTTCCGCTGGTCAAGGTCCTGTGGAGGAATCATGGACAGGAAGAGCACACTTGGGAGCCACTGGACTTGATGCAGCAAAAATATCCGCAGCTTTTTATGGCAGGTACAATTTACTTTTTCTGGGATGTTACTTTTTCTTCTAGCAGAAACCCCACAGGCTTGTCTGAATTTCGAGGACGAAATTGTTTTTTTATGTATTGGGATTTGTAACATCCCCCAAACTGCTAGACCCCTAAGTTGGTTTTGTCATGACTAGGTCATGACAAAACCATAGGAAGAGCCATCTGACCTTGAAAGCTTAGGAAAGAAGGAGGAAACCTCCTTGGTCTGCAAATAGCAATTTTTCCATCTACCAAGCTTAGGGTTGGACTTTTGGGACTCAACTTGACCTTTTGACCCCACCATAGTATCCCAAACCCTTTAGGGCCCCCCTTAGGGCACCAAGGGCCCATTGGGGTCAACCTAAGAGGCCAAATTTGACCAAAGTCAACCTAAACCCCCAAATTGGTCAAAGTAGCCTATTTAGAGCCAATCAACCTTCACCATGTCAAATTGATCACACATCTAGGTCTAGATTATTATAAGAGATCTAGTAGACCTAAAAGCCCCATCATGGGACCCCCAGGGGTGCAAATTGACCAAAATGCCCTTTTTTAGGTCAAAATGGCAATTCTTCACAAAGTGCCCTAATTGACCATCACCATATTAAATTGACCTTGCCCTTAGTGTTATCATGTCATAGGGGACCCAGTGGACCAAAAAGCCCCATGACTGGGTCAACCCTAGGGCTCAATTTGACCAAAGTCAATTTAGCCTGTTTTGGTCAAATCAGCTTAGATTGGGTCAACTAAGACTCATATGACCAAATTGACCCCACCAATAGTTTCTAAACTCATTTTGGAACCTAATGGACCCAAAAGCCCCATCCTAGGGTCCCCCAATTGCCCAATTTGACCAAAAGTCAAAATTGCCCAATTTAGGTCAAATCTCTCAAACCTAACCCAATCCTATTGGGCTAACTCATTTGGTTGGTCAACCAGCCCAAGTAGACTACCATTAAACTCAGGAGAGAGTAGAGAAACCGGCCATGGTGATTAGGAGAGAGAAAATGGAGGTTTCCCCATTTTTGAGGTGAGAGAAAGAGGCCATTCATGGCCATTAAGGAGATTCATCCCTTGGCCTCCCCCATTGACTCTTCCATTCATCTCCTCTGCCGATTACAAGGAGTTTCCAGCAGTTTCCAAGGGGGATTAAGGCAGGGGGAATGAATGGGGGCCGGCCTTGGAAGAATTCGAAGAGGCCATTAATGGCAATGGTGGTTAAAGCCACCATCACCTTCATTCGAACCCCCCATCACCTTCAGAAGCCAGAGAGGAGAGAAACCCCCAAGTTTTCAGAAGGAATCGTGTTCAGGAGGCTTGAATCGGCATGGCACCACAACCACCCCGAGCTCCCATGGTGTACACCAGGACAACACGACGGCAAGCCCATCAACAGGTCAGATTCCCTTCCCTGACTCCTAAGGATTAGATCCCGATCGCCGGCGGCTCGTTTCGTGGCCAATTGGTCGGGAATCAAGCCAGCCATGCCTCCCGTCTATCGGGTTGGGCTTCCTCTTCCAGATCACGATTCCGGCCACCTCCGGCCGAGCAAACACCGCTCATCGCCGGCCACCACCTCAACGGAGGTGGTGGTGGCGTTGGTCGGCCGGGGCGGTGCTCAGGTGGCCGGGAAATCAAAGTTCTTTCGGCCCAGGCGTGGTAGATCTCAGCCGCAGGTTTATCGGGGACGATGAACAGGCGCGGTTAGATCTGCTTTAGGATTCGTGCGCCTCATAGTTATAACCCCTATTTTCTGTGATTAAAATGCAGTGATTAGTAAATTTTGGTAAAAATACATAGACGCCTCTAGGGAAAATTTGTCCAACATCAAAGTTGGAGCCCCTGAGGTCTAGTTTAATCCAAAATTGATTTCACTCGATTTGGAGCCCTGGTTAGGGCACATCACTCATTTTGGTGAGGTCTGTCCAATAGGCTAATCAGAGCTTGTTTTTGATGCCCACACCAATCTAGAACTCCAAATGACTTGAAATTTGGAGGGTAGGCCACTCTTATATATATAGCACATGTCCAAAAATCAGATTGATTGGAGAAATTTTCCCCATAGTTTTTGGAAAAGTTCAATAATCCTTGTGGGACCTAATTAGGTGCCCTAAACACATCAAAACCCTTCCAAATTTGTATGGGAGGTCCTAGAGAGAAAGTGGGATCACTGGTTAAAATATCATAATTTTTGGAATTGAATTGGTGGGGTAATTCACTAAGACAACCCTAGGCTCCCTAGGTTTAGGCAAAACTTTGGGTGAGTGCCCCCACTCTTTCACAGAGCCAATTGGCTTCATATTTGGGGTGCACATCACCCTCCCCCATGCCAACCTTTGGTCCAAATTTGGTGGTCATTGGAGATGGTTTACCCTAGTAAATTGCAAAGGGGATAATTGATAATTTCACCCCAAATAGGTACCCATTAGAACCCCACTCATCACCAAATGTTGGTAGGATCTTGGGTGGTCATACATAGACCCTTGGCCAGTGTAGTTAGTAGGTTGGGCTTGGGAAAGCTAGGGAGTTCCCTTGGGCATAGCTTGCTTAAGGGTTATGTTTAGGGCAAAGGTGAACTTAAGTTAGTTTTGGAGTGTGGAGGGGTTTCTTCCCACTGATAGAAAGGGTGACCTTGGTCACTGACTTGGGATGTATGGGACACCCCAAGGAGCAATTTTTGGATGAGTTAGGGCTTAGTGTGCCCTTAAACCCTAGTGGTTAACCTTAGGAGGCCCTTTAGGGTTTGTGAAGGACATAGGGGTGTTTGCCCTTGGAGAGGTGTGTAATGGACTCCTCTGGGCTCTATGAGTCCTATAATACCCTCACAAGAAGTTTGGGTGGATTTGGAGAGGTTTTGACCCTAACCCTAGGTTAAACCCTAATGGGGTGCAATTAGAGGCTAATGAAGGAAGAGGGGTCAAACCTTAATGGTTTGAATTGAAATTTTGGGGAGATGGTCTTGGTGACTAGAGAATGCTACTGTGAAAAATTTGAGGGATTTGGAGTTGCCAATCCTAGGTTATAAACCCTTGGGTAGATTTGTAAATAATTAGGGTTTTGGGTTTTAGGAAGAAATAATACTTAATGATTAACCATCTTCTGTCACCAACTTATTTTTAATGTTATTAGTCCCTGGAAGATTCTGTTAGGACCATTAGAAAACATTTGGAGGTCCAAATTGTAATTATTCGTATTGTTGGCAATTTTTGGGATGATTGATTGTAGGGTGTTAGATTTTTGTAATTGCATGAAACTTTGTTGGATGCCATTTCATACCAATATGTACCCACTTTATTTTTCTCATAATTTATGGATTAATATTTTTGGTACCTCTAGTTCATTTTGGAATAAATTGCAAATATATCCTCTGTGGAAATTACAAATGTACCCTCTTTGGAACATGGTCAAACTTTCTAGGACTGAATATTTTAGTATGAATCAACTCTTTATTAATTTGCATAAGGTTTGGAGATCATATGAGGGTACCTCCTTTGTAATTTATTGGTAATAAATGAGTTTGGAATTTTTAAAAATAGTAAATCTTTCTGGTTTTTCCTAACAATTCATATCCACTGATTATTAGGTACCCTTGAGTTATGTAAAAATTGAGGCAGGCATTGGAAGTCAGGAAAGGATACTTGCAGTTCAAACCTTAGGAAGTGGTATTTTGGGAAAAAATGATTTAAATATTATTATTATTGGGAAAATTATGAAACTCTGGATTTGGTCTTAAATATGTAGTATGGACCTCCAATAAAATTGTTGAGTCATAGGAGTGTGTATTTAGTGTACTTCCCTTCATGAGCACCGAAACGTTAAGGGTGGTCTGCGTTTAGTAATTTAGCAACTTTGGGGTTAAGAATCAAATTAGTGGACACTGAATTGGAGATGTGAGGGTTAATTGGTAGTCATGTAATTATATGAAGATCCCTGGTGTAATTAGGGTTTGGTGAGTCTTAGGATGGTGGGGAGCCACCCTTGCGGAAGGTCGTCTTGGATTGACGAAAGATCATCTTTTCCCGTTAACGTCCTAGAGCACCTAGGTTTAATTTGGGTAAGGTATTATGAAGGTATACTTATAGGTGTTTAGCCGGTTAGTCCGGTGAGCTTGTGAATCTGAAATGTTGTGACGGGCGGGTTAGCCCGGGGAGCTTGTAGCTCGGAGTTGTTGGAAGTTAAGTTGCATGTGCATAAGGTGGTGGGTCTTTTGTGTTGGCGATCGTTGCACCGACGTTGATACTTGGGCTCGGCAAGTGTGGTATTTACACTTAGCCATAAAAGTCTGGCGGTCCAGTCAGTAAGAGTACGCAGGCGCTCTGCGGGTTTTGTGGAGGCATACGATAGGTCTAGGTTAGGTAGTGCATATACCAACCTAGAGGTGGGCGAGGCCCAACCCACCGCTTCCGTTTGCCAATACGGGGGTATCCTGGGAGTCTTGCTAGCTCCAAAAAGGGGGAACTAAAGGTCTATGCGCATAGAGTCGTAGTGAGTGAGTTGCACCTGTATGTCCATTGCATAATAACATACTCTGCATGTCATGGCATAAATATATCATTCAACCCCTGCCACCTATCGTATAAATTGGTATGGGACTTTGTATACGATAGGCCCTGCTAAACGACCCCTTAGTCTATAGGTTTGTATGGGCATTCCTATAAATCAAAGGTTATTTTTACGATTTTTACTTGTCATTACACTTACTGCTTACTGTTCATTATATTCTTTTACTATGTTGTTTTCTATTTCCTACTTCATTTATATATATATACCTGGGTAGTGTAGAATTCACCTTGTCATCTGCTTTTGTATTACCCCTTGATTGTCCTCCACTTCCTCCTCCCCATACGGTTTCTAGGAGCCTTGGGGGAAGGGGTGGGGAATTGGCTGAGTCATTTTGACTGACGGTCGGTGGTGTTGGAGCTTGCTTTCCGCATCTCTTGGTTTGAGAATAACAAATACCGTGTTGTATTTGATCTAGTCTTTAGTGTGTTTATAGTGGCCAGGTTGTATAGGTTCAATGAGGAGACAAGTCCTCGTTCATGGGCATGATCCGAGAACGACAAGTCTCAGTTTGGATGAGTTTTGTGTGCTGATCTTAAAATGGCCATAACTTTCAATCCAGGAAGAGTTACGGAATGTGCCACCCCATTTTGGAGATGAGAACGACTCAATCTACAGTCTGGAGAAGTTTCGGATGGCAAAAATGAAGAGGAGATGTCGCCCAGGCGACAGTCACTATCGCCCAGGCGACAGTCAATGTCGCCCAGGCGACAGCAGAGAAGTTACAACTACTTTCCCCCACGGCAGCACGACTAAAAGCAGTTTTGAGATGTCGGAAATCCGACATCGATGTCGCCCAGGCGACAGCTCGGAGGTTACAACAACTGCCCACGACAGCACCACGACCGGCAGTTTTGCGCTGTCGGAAAATTCCGACAGTCACTGTCGGAAATTCCGACAGCGATTTTCTATAAATTGACACCTTGTGTTCGTGCATTTCAACCACTAAAGATTCTAAGTCCCTTCCTGAGTGCATTCCATCCAGAGAGCTCCAGAACCTCATGAACTCCCATTTATGCTGAGAAGGTTTGAAATTGAAGATGAGATCGGACGCGCTTCTACATCAAGGATCATCTCGAGGCTTCAACCTTCCTTTCAGAGATCTGAATTTCTAGGGAGTTCTTATTTTATCTTGTATTTTCATTTATATACATTTTACTTTGTATTGGTAGGGAAAATCGCTTCCTTGTGCGGAGCGTCTAAGTCCTTGCGTGGCTTAGGGGAAAATCGATTCCTTGTGCGGAGCGTCCAAGTCCTTGCGTGGCTTGGTGGGAAATCGTGGCCTTGTGTGCTACGTCTAGATCTTGGGAAGATCTAGAGGATAGGCTTGGGCTTGGTCTAGGGAGAGACAAGTGATAGCCTTCCGATCCTTGGGAGAAGGATTGGTAAACAAAAAGAAATTTACATTTGTACGCCTCCGATTTCTAGCGATATAGAAATCAAATTTATGTAAACACTTTTTCATATATATAATCATGTCTCTTTTGTGTTTACTTGATTTGTATCATTTGGCGTAATCTCTATTATATTGTGTTCTAAGTTTTCAATTCTAAATCTAAATTGTTTATTTCAATCTCATTCATTATAAAACAATTTAGTAATTATCTTGAAAATTATAGAAAGAATTTTATTCCCTTATTCACCCCCCCTCTAAGGACGCCGTAAGATCCAACAATTGGTATCAGAGCTAGGTTATTCCAAATCGGCTTAACAACCGGGAATAATGGCGCCTCTTGATCATGATCTCGCTTCTACTAGTGGGGAAAATTTTAATATAAATGAAAAAGTATTATCACCACCATTATTTATGGGTGAAAATTATAATGGGTGGAAAATATTAATGAAAAATTTTCTTAAGGCCTTAGATGAAAAAGTTTGGAATATTACTATTGAAAAGCCATCTAGCGTACTAACTAGAAACAAAATTATTTTAAATGCAAAATCTATGAATAGTATATTTTGTGCGTTAGACCAAAATATTTTCAAACTTATTTATACTTTACCTACCGCATATGAAATTTGGAGTTTTCTTGAAAGAACTTATGATTCTCCTTCTACAGGTACGAAACATTCACAAGAACCGGAAAATATGCAAGCCTATGCAAATATTCAAGAAAGCTACACAAAGGATGGATCCATAGAATGCTCATCAAGCGGAAAGGATGATGGACACTCTTGTTTGGAAGAGGAAGATGAAGAAGACAACGTCACAATATTGGACTCAGTTGATGGCAACACATCAAGCAAAAGAGAAGACGGAAACTATTGCAAGGTAAGAAAATCTAAATATTCTCTTTTTGTAAAAAAATCTATTTCTACATCTCGTATGCTTAAAATTGCTAAACGCAAAATTTTAAAGTTAAAAATTGCTAATTCAAAATTACGTTTAGAAAATAAATCTTTAAAAGCAAACGATAACGTGGAATCAAATATTGATGTGTTAAATTCTCTTTCGCGCTCTTTAGTTAAAATTCCTATTCCTTGTCTTAATTGCAATTTATTAAAAGAAAAATTCAAGGAAATTGAAAAAGGGCTCTTAATTTCTAAAAGGCATAATGAAAAATTGATAATTGAAAATGATGTTTTATCTTGCAAGTTAATACAATTAAAATCTTTTGTTGAAAAATTTCAAATGTCATGTAAGGAATTTCATCATAAGATTTTGAATAACAAGGATAAATTAACTTACAAAATCATTTCTAAAAAGGATCATTTTCATACTTTAAATCAAAAGGAGTTTAGTTTCAAAAAGAATTATGATCCTCACAAAATTCTTAAGAGTCATTATTATAAGTCTCAATATATTTTCAATCATGACTCAAATTTAAAAACTCCTTTTCATGAAAATCAAACTATAAAATATAATCCTTCATATTATAAGAGTATGTCTATAAGAAAGAGTGGAAATGAAAATCATCAAAATAAGAATCAATCTTTTAAAACATATTGTAACCCACTCTTTCAACAATCACTTCTAAAGAAAGACAATCACTCTTATAAACTTTCAAAGAATCCATATAATAAAATTCATTATGATTATCATCATCAATCTATTTTGAAAAATAATTTGAATAAACATAAATCACAAATGAATTATTTTTCAAACAAATATAATCATGAAAAGATGTCATATAATCATAATATGAATTTAAAAGAAAAACAACCAAAGTATGAATGGAGGCCCAAAATTAAAAACGAAACACTAACTCCACTTGTAAAGGCCCATTCATCACTTTCTCTCCAAAAGCCTACTCGATGTATTTGGGTACCCAAAGGAACCATCCCACTTGGTCCCCTTTGGATACCTAAATCTCTTATTCATTAGAATTATCGTATTGCATGAAGTAGAAATAAATTAAATATGAAATATCATTACTCTACTTCATGATATGCTTAATTGCTTTTTCTTTTATTTGTTTTTCTTATTGTTGAGCCAACACGCTAAGGTCACTTAGATATATTATGAAATATGACTTTTACATTTTAAGCCTAACATATAACATTAAGTCATATATTTTTCAAAGTGATCTATATCTCATCTTTGATTGTTCTTTATCCTTTTTAAATCCTTTATCCATCTATGTCTTGAATTAACATTATCATTTGAATATTGAAATTTTTTTTTAAGACTAATGAAATTTTTTTTTTAAATGGATTTAAATGGTTTATTAAAGGGCTTAAGCTAAAAATTAAAATGCGCAATGTTATGATAATCTTCTATTTTATTTGCTGCATATGATAGCCCTTATAATGAAGAATATTATCTAGAAAAATTGAAAACAAAAATTCATCTAAACGCATGTTTAAATCTTTCAAAAATGCGAGTTTACGATCAAAACTTCAAACATCCATATCGTTTGATCCGCTCGCCTGATTTTTGCGTTTAATATATTTTTGGAAAGAGCACAAAAATCTCCATCCAATGGCAATCTAGGCTTGTTCATTTGAGTTCTCTTGGTGCTGTCAACTTTCCCAATTACAACTCCGTTTTTAAAAGCTATCTTAGTTTGCTTGATTTGGAAATTTCTGTGTTTATGAATTTTTTCATCACACGCTATCCTTAGAATAATTGTTTCATATTTTATATTATGTGTGTGATGTGTGTCACCTATGTTTGCATGTAACTTAGACCTTAGAATCATCTTGTATCATTAAGATCAAATCAAAAGTTTAATCATTTCATTCTAGGTCTAAAGAAAATTAATTTGAAAACTTCTCATATTTCATGCAACATAATCTCCATTAATCCTATGTAATAACATTGCATTCAAACTCATCATCCTAGCATTGCTTCTTGGTCTATGCTTATATATTTATGCTGGGTAGAACACTTACAATGTTATTCAACTTTCATGATAACTATGTGATTTGAAATTATATAGAATATTAAAATTCCAACAAACACATAGTTTATGGATTAATCATTAGAATATATATATGAATATTATATCATAAATCATATATTATCATGCAAAACCAAAGATCAATAGATTCAATTATTGAATGCAAATTTTATTATAAATTTCAAAACATTCTATATGTGATCTTTGTCTTTAATATGTTTACATGATCATCATTTCTAGGCTTAAAAATCAAACATGCTTATTCAAAGAAGATCACTATATCACTATATCACAAGTCTAGAAGAATTAGAATTTACATACATCATGATGATCTGAGATATATTCTATGCCAATTTGTCTATAATCATAAATCATAATTCATGTTCTATCAAGACATATCTCAAATCGATAATAGGAATTATGAATCTTATGATAAAAATTATGAATAATGTTTTCTTTACATTATTTGATGTATTGATTTGCTAGTGATTGCATGTATCTCTCATATTTGTAGACTCTAGAATCAACTTTGTAATGAAAGTATAAATCAAACTAAATCATCACTCCATTCTAGATCTATAATTTGAAATTCTATTTTGAAATACATGCAATATTAATATTAATCTTATAGCATGACATGAAACCCAAAACTCATCATACTAGCATTGTCACTTATTGAATATTAGTAATTGTGCTAGTTATCTCATTTCGTCATCTCATAAAAAGTAGAAAAGCAATGCGGATTTATATAACTCATCACATTAAACAAAACCCATAGTTTTTATATCAACCCTTAGATTTAAAAGCATAGGTTGTCCAAAAGATTATTTCACCTATGACTTTATATCTCACAATAGCGGGGGCGTAGGGTTGTATGCATTAGAGACCTAACCTCTAAGTCATGTCTTGTCTTTAACCAGGGAGGGTTCCAGTGGGGCCTTGCGAGGCACTGGGGGGAAAGAGTGCTAGGTTGAGTGTTCTCTAGTGTGTGCATATGAGACTAACACCCCAACCTACGGCATGCGTGCAGCTCCTCATGCCCATCCGTCACTTAGTACGGGGCTAGGGTGTAGACATTTAGTCCGAGTAGTTTCTAATCTTAGGACATACCTATATTACGTACTGCATGAACATTTTATTTACTTATCACTAAAATCATGCATATTTTGGGTTGTTTAATAAAAATGTCCTCATGTGTTTGCATAATTTATCTTTTTGAGCTTAAATGTTTTTGTAAAACACATGTATTTGAAAAAGCTAAAGTTTTATGTAAATTTGAGCAATCAAGACATCTCTGAAAATTCTGAAATTTCAGCATGGAACTACTCTAAGGACACTTAATCAAAATAAAAAAATCAGATTTTTAAAATTCTCAAAAAATCGAGTACTGTTTCCAGCGCTAGCGCTAGCGCCGGCGCTAGCGTGGGTGTTGGAATTTTCTGATTTTTAAAATTTCTGAAAATCCATACAAATATGTTGGTTCATATTTTCTACTTATTTGTTGTGTTTCTGACTTTTGTTATTTTTGTTTTATTTATATTATGAAAAATCAACTACAAAAGATCAAAATTCAAAAATACAAAAAAATTTTTTGCTATTTGTGTTTTTAATCATATTATGAAAAATCAACTACAAAAGTTCAAAATTAAAAAAATATACAAAAATATGTTTTTGTTATTTTTTTTTTATTATGAAAAATCTACTACAAAAATTCAAAATTCAAAAATTACAAAAATATGTTTTTGTGATTTTCTGTTTTTATTTGATTTAAAAAAATGATTAAACTTAAAAAAAAAACTGTATGATCTTTATTGCCAATATCAAGCATATATGAATTCTATTATTTAGAATTATTTACAATGTTAAAATTTATTTCTTGAAATTTCTATGAACATTGTTTTGATTATCATGCTTTGATATATCTATTTAAGTGCATCAATTGTATTGAAAAATGTGTAGAACCAAGCTTAGCACGCCTCTAAGTATGAGTAAATGTTTTATGATTGATAATGATATATTTCACTCACTTATTTTGGTAATCAACATGTGTGTCTAAATCTAAAATGCTTGCTTGTGTATTGTATTTGTACAATGAATTAAAACTTGCATAAGTTTTTTACCTACACTACATTTGAATTGCACTTATGAAATTTAGAAAAGTGGTTAAAAGTTAAAAAAATTGGGTTTGCAAAACAAGTGTATTCGGAGAATGTTGTCTCACAAATGTGAACAAAAAATATATATATATGTAGACAAATATAACTCCACCAAGCACTACTTGAACCTCCTGATAAGTCTTCATAAGCATTGTGAGGTTGAGCACCTTGGAAAGAATAGTAAAGTGGCTTGTGCAAACCTTAGTTATTACACCACTTTGTTAAAAAAAAATTTAAATTATGTGCATTAAAAGTGTGTGAAAGTAATTTACTTATGTTTTATTGTGCACTTTACTTTACATATGTCTTGTATTTTGATGATTTAAATCAATTGTTAACATTGCCCAAAATACACTTATGTGCACATCATTATCTTTCATAACACTTCTTCTCATAAGTATTGGATTCTAATGCTTTATCTATACTACTCTTTATATAAAAATGCACTAGATAACCTATCATGATCTCTACAATGTTTTGGTATCTCTTGAACTTAAAATTAAGTAACATTGTAGTATAATCTCTCTTTAATATGTTCATTTCATGCTTGGTATCTTTACGAAAAACTTTGAGATTTCAAAAAGGTTAAAACATCTTTCAATTTTGAACTAAAACTCATATTTTTACTTATGCTTTTCATGCTTACAAAAAGGATGTTTCTTATAATCTTCCGCTTGCTTACAACTCTTATCTTTTTATTTGAAATCTCTTTTATATACTATGCTTCAACTCTTTATCCTTTCATATATTTAAAAGCTCGATCATGCTTTGTTATTTAAATGCCTCCTTACTACCCTCACCCCACCTTCTTTTGATAATACAAAAAGGGGGAGATTAATTCAAGAAATCTAGAAGATTAAGGGGAGAATAATTAAATAATGCACCATTGCAATTAATTATAACATTTAGGGGGAGCATACATTTAGGGGGAGAATACAATTTAGGGGGAGTATATTAAAAAGTTTTCATGGAAAGCGTCTATTGCTCGATCATGACAACCCACTTTTGGTAATAACAAAAGAGGGAGAATAAAATGAGAAATCTAGTGACATATATATTTAGGGGGAGTAAAATCTGTCATGCAGTAAACCTTTTATTCATGCATATCTTTTATCGCACTTATCTATAAACTCACTAATTTCTCATATGGGTATTTGTTATTATCAAAAGGGGGAGATTGTTGGAGCTTGCTTTCCGCATCTCTTGGTTTGAGAATAACAAATACCGTGTTGTATTTGATCTAGTCTTTTGTGTGTTTATAGTGGCCAGGTTGTATAGGTTCAATGAGGAGACAAGTCCTCGTTCATGGGCATGATCCGAGAACGACAAGTCTCAGTTTGGATGAGTTTTGTGTGCTGATCTTAAAATGGCCATAACTTTCAATCCAGGAAGAGTTACGGAATGTGCCACCCCATTTCGGAGATGAGAACGACTCAATCTACAGTCTGGAGAAGTTTCGGATGGCAAAAATAAAGAGGAGATGTCGCCCAGGCGACAGTCACTGTCGCCCAGGCGACAGTCAATGTCGCCCAGGCGACAGTCAATGTCTCCCAGGCGACAGCAGAGAAGTTACAACTACTTTCCCCCACGGCAGCACGACGAAAAGCAGTTTTGAGATGTCGAAAATCCGACATCGATGTCGCCCAGGCGACAGCTCGGAGGTTACAACAACTGCCCACGACAGCACCACGACCGGCAGTTTTGCGCTGTCGGAAAATTCCGACAGTCACTGTCGGAAATTCCGACAGCGATTTTCTATAAATTGACACCTTGTGTTTGTGCATTTCAACCACTAAAGATTCTAAGTCCCTTCCTGAGTGCATTCCATCCAGAGAGCTCCAGAACCTCATGAACTCTCATTTATGCTGAGAAGGTTTGAAATTGAAGATGAGATCGGACGCGCTTCTACATCAAGGATCATCTCGAGGCTTCAACCTTCCTTTCAGAGATCTGAATTTCTAGGGAGTTCTTATTTTATCTTGTATTTTCATTTATATACATTTTACTTTGTATTGGTAGGGAAAATCGCTTCCTTGTGCGGAGCGTCTAAGTCCTTGCGTGGCTTAGGGGAAAATCGCTTCCTTGTGCGGAGCGTCCAAGTCCTTGCGTGGCTTGGTGGGAAATCGTGGCCTTGTGTGCTACGTCTAGATCTTGGGAAGATCTAGAGGATAGGCTTGGGCTTGGTCTAGGGAGAGACAAGTGATAGCCTTCCGATCCTTGGGAGAAGGATTGGTAAACAAAAAGAAATTTACATTTGTACGCCTCCGATTTCTAGCGATATAGAAATCAAATTTATGTAAACACTTTTTCATATATATAATCATGTCTCTTTTGTGTTTACTTGATTTGTATCATTTGGCGTAATCTCTATTATATTGTGTTCTAAGTTTTCAATTCTAAATCTAAATTGTTTATTTCAATCTCCTTCATTATAAAACAATTTAGTAATTATCTTGAAAATTATAGAAAGAATTTTATTCCCTTATTCACCCCCCCTCTAAGGGCGCCGTAAGATCCAACAGGTGGACCTTATCATTTTAGGAGACCGCGGCGATGGGGCAGCACCAGAGGCCGGTGCAGATGGAGGTGGGGCAGTCTAGCTCAGGAATCCACATGACAGAATCCGTGAGTGATTATTTTAGTTGATTTACTTCCGCGAATGACCTTTGTAGTGAGGCTATCTTGTATTGGGCAGGAGCCCTAGTTATCTTGTTTTCTTTCTTTCAGTTATATTTTGTGGACATCTTTTAATAGTTTAATTTTATGTGATGTGGACTTAGTCTGTTTATTCATTTAAGCTTACTTTTCTTTGTGATCGAATTGGCCGGCAGGATCGGCGTTTTGTAGTGGCGACCTTCCCGAGCGAAGGTGTCACCGCAGAACGGCGGTTCTGGGCCTAAGACCCGGTGCTTTTTGCAAAAAAAAGAAAATGGGGTCTTACATCTTATCCCTACTATCCCTCCCGTGTAAAACAAGGTTTACATGTGTCCAGTCCAGCTCTGCCCAGTATTTTTCCACGACACCCAACCTATTCTCACTCTCCACCAAGCCAAATTTGGTCCTCAAATCCTCATGGGTTATCTGGACTACCTCTAGTTGTATCATAGACATCACCCCTCCATTAAGTTCCATCTCCGGCGGATCAAACAAATTGTTATAGAACTCTCGAATGAAGTCAGTGGAAAAGCAATCATCGGGGATCACTGACAATATTCCTGAGGCAACCAGAAGATTTTGAATGTGAGCATGTCGTGGGAGGTCGAGTTGCAACACCATCCCTACTTGGATCGATGCCTTTTCAATTCCCGAAAATGTCTGATAAGATTCATGTGGAGTATGGGAAGAAGTTTTTCGAGCACAAACATCATTGGAACTGGAGGTAGTCATCACCTGCACATAGAAACATGACATCAATCAAAACAAAGATAATCGGGTCAACACTCAGCGTTAAGTCTAACGCCAGGTGCATGCTGTCAGAGTCTCTTGTCATCTCCTTTAAAAAATGCTGAACTTAAATTAATTTTTGAACTCGAAGAATTTCATAAAATCTGATAAAGGAAGGTGAAATCATTTATAGAACTCAAAACTCCTATAAATCCAAAGCAAAATCTCATCTTTATGCAAGATCTCAAAAACCAAAACCCGAAATCTCAAAACCCAAAACCCTAAATCTCAAAAACCTAGATCTACAATCTACCATGGTGAGATGCTACAATACTTCAAAAGATTACTTAATTGGGGTAGAGAAATCATTTAAGCAAAAAATCCAAGAATAAAATCAAGGGCTTTACATGGATTTGTGAAGGGCTTGACAGCAAAAACTAGGGAGAAAATTGCTCCGGAGCTCCGATTCGCGAGACGTTTCCAGATCTGGAAAGTGCAGCCCGGTGCGGTTCTTTCCCTCCGATTGGAATCTCGGATCTATGGCGGGGAAGAAAGCTCCAAGGGTAACGATTCTTTCTCCCAGTTTTAGGATGTGTTCTCTGTCCTCTATTTCTCTTTCTATGCTTGCATGAGGACTCCCTTTCACCAAATGGGTGAAGTGTAGGATTTCCTCTAGTTCTTCGGAACTCCGGGTCGATTGTGTCCGTCCTCGGCATATTGCATTTAGAAATCCGGTAGTCGTGCGGATTTAGGCATTGTGTGTGAAGCCTATTCGTGGCAGTGAGCCCGAATCAGTGATGCTTGATTTGCGACATTGCATTTAGGTTAGGCCTAGAATGCGTGCCGGAGAATGACTCCGTGAGATCATCTATAGTATTGCGGTACTTGAGATTAGGCGTCGTGTGAAGATCCTAACGAAAGCCCCTTTGCTTGGAGAGTGGTGAAATGCAAACATTCACCATGAAATTGAAGTGAGTCGTTGTATACCTCCTTCGTTGGTTGTTCTAGTGAAGCCTAAGTCCACTTGGTTGGTTTAGGTGCGTAATTACTTGCGATTGGGAACACCCGTCGGTGTTTCCTTGCGAACGGGCCGAAGTAAAGCTACACCCGCATCGTTGTTGTTAACGCGATGATTTGAGCAACGGGCACAAGCTTGTACCGAGCCCGCACCATGCTTATCGGTGAGAGGGGGAAACCTCGGGACGTCGTGTGATCATGGGATAGACCTGTTTGGGAGGGTTCCTCCAATAGGTAAATGCTCAAGCGTTCACTAAGCTCTTTAGCTTAGCTGGTTACGTGTGGTCGTGAGAACCCACGGTCATGGTTTTGGATTTTGTTATGATTAGCCTCATGCGTTGCTTAGGCGGTTGTGGGGAACTTTCGGGTGAACCCAACCAACATCATGTGCATTCCCAGGATCAACTCTATTTGTTGCTACACCTAGAAGATTGATTGTGCTTGAAACCTCACCTTGTGTAGTATGCACTTTCCTTTTAGTACTACTTGCTGCTAGTACGACTTGTTTGCAGGGAAGAAGCTCCGCCACCCCGTGAAAGGGGTGGGGTCGTTATAATTTGGTCAGCTGTGCTGACCGTTGCCTTGTTTGCCACCTCTTGGTGGAATCTTCTTATGCAGGTGCAAGTGAGCCTAGCGGGAAATAGCGGGCGGTGGCCCTTTTTGCTGCGTTGGCCCGCGAAGGCCAACCTCTTTTTTGCTTTTCATGTATTGCCGGCTTGCGTGCCGAAGTATGTTTAAGGAGTTTTGTACATTTTTGGAATGTAAGGCCTTAAGGCCGTAACTCTACTCTTTATCGTTTCATTCCTTTGATAGTGGACTATTCTAAAAGAAATGTCAAATCTTTATGCTTCCGCTTATGTTTAGTACTCTGGTGTAGTTCTCTTCTGAATATCTCCTTTTAACGCCTAGCTAGTGTGGTTAGTATAGCGTGGGGTCCCGGCCGGACCTACTGTTATATTATTTGTACTGGCAGGGTGTTACAATTTGGTATCGGACTTAGGGCGTCGATCCGTAGTTTAGCGAATTCGGGACGAATTCCTTTTAAGGGGTGGTGTGCACGGGATGTGCATTCACCTAAAACGCCAAAAACTAATAAGAATGTCCACTTAGGAATGGAAAAACATACCTATTTGCGGAACCTGAGCATTCCATGATTGTTGTTTGCTATGTTTTCGGTCACTAAATTATGTTTTGCACGATTATAGGTGACTAGGAATGCTGCGGGGCAGTCTCAACCCCGTAACACCGCTGAAAGTAGTGCGTCGGCTGAGGTGCCAGCGACCACTCCTCCTATTGAGATGATCAGGTTAATAGCAGAAGATATCTTGGCGATGATCAATGCTCAACCGCAAAGGCTTGTACAGCCTGCTTTGCCTACTCCGGATGTGGCCCCGGTGGCAGCTGCCGTAGTGGAACCCGCAGTGGAACCTGCAGTGGAACCGAGTGTGGAGATCCCTGTACCAGTGTCTGCAGTGGAACCTGCGGTGGAGCCAAGGGTGGAATGTCGAGTAGAGCGAGTAGTTGTTGCGCGAGCGCGTGATCAACAACTTCAGCACTTTCTAAGTTTCCATCCTCCAACCTTTTCGGGGACCGGATCCCCAACGGAGGCGGAGGACTGGCTGTCAACGGTTAGAAAAACTCTAAAGGCGACAGCAACGGAATAAGCTATGATGGTCACCCTAGCCACCTTTCTCCTTAACGGAGAAGCAGAGCTTTGGTGGGCCGAACAGGAAGCGCATAAGTTTGAAGGTAAGGATATTACTGAGATCACATTGGCGGAGTTCTCAAAGTCATTTCTTCAGAGATTTATTCCCTCTGCCCAACGCATTGCGTTGCAGAACCAGTTCTTGAAGTTAACTCAAGGCAATAGCTCGGTGGACGAGTACTTGCACAAGTTCACTAGATTGGGCCGCTATGCGGGGTTTTTGGTGGAAGATGAGGAAATGAAGACGAACAAGTTTTATGAAGGTCTTCGGGATGAGTTGAGGTTGCTCCTTGTAGGCCCAATGACGTTTGGCTTCTATGTGGTGGTGCAAAGAGCCAGATCTATGGAGTTGGACATGAAGAGAGTGCAAGCACGGGGCGTGGCAAAGAAACCCGAGTTTCATGCGCCGGCCTCTCAGTCCAAGTCGGAGTTCAGGAGGAACAAAAGGAAGTTCAAGTATGCGGAACCAACTCGCTCAAGTGTGTCGGGAGCTACGACTGCACGTGGTCCAATTACATGTTTCACTTGTGGAAAGGTTGGACACAAAGCAAATGTGTGTCGCAGTGGTCCCCCGAGGCCAGAGAACCGAGCGATGGACTATGCTCGTGCTGCGGGTCATGCGGAAAAGGGCAAAGCTGCGGAGTCTGTTGCTTCCCAGCACATTCCGACCCAGCCGAGAGTTTACTCGCTTGGCCAGCAAGAAGCCATATGACAAACTGATGTCGTCACAGGTATGAATTAAATGTTAGCTTTTACATAGCTATGTGTGATTGACACTGTTGTGCGACTTTATGTTGATTTGTGTGCAATTAGGTTTCATCCTAATTTTCAACTATCCGGCGAGAGCTCTATTTGATACGAGAGCATCGCACTCTTTTCTGTCTATGAGCTTCGTGGTGCGAACCAGAGTGTCGTCAACCTTAGCAAAAGATAGATTGGAGGTAGTGCTACCTAACGGGTCTCGCATGAGTGCGGATAGGAAGAGCCGTGTCAAGGTGCGGATCGGAAATCGGGATTTCGACTTGGAAGCGTCGTTATTATCGTTAGCTGAATTTGATGTGATCTTCGGCATGGACTGGCTCTCAGAGCAGCGAGCATGCATTGATTGCAATTCAAAGGAGATCACTCTGGGAAAGAACACCGAAGATGAAACCACCTTCGCCGGTATGCGAGGAGCGAGCAAGACACTGATGTCTGCTCTCCAGGTGGTTAAGGCGGTGAGAAAAGGCGATGAGCTGTTCTTCACCTTGTTGGAGGCTTCGGAGCCAAAGCCCAGGTTATGCGATGTCCCAGTTGTAGCGGAGTATGCCGACGTGTTTCCTAACAAACTCCCTGGGGCTCCGCCTCAGAGAGAGATTGATTTATGTATCGAGTTGGTGCCAGGTGCCAAACCTGTGGCCCGCTCACCGTACCGGATAGCGCCAAAGGAATTGGCAGAGCTGAAGGTTCAATTGCAAGAGCTGCTAGATCAAGGCTACGTACGTCCAAGTTCATCGCCTTGGAGTGCACCGGTCCTCTTTGTGAAAAATAAGTACGGGAGCTTGCGTCTATGTATCGACTATCGAGAGCTGAATAAGTTGACCGAGAAGAACCGATACCCGATTCCAAGAATCGACGATTTATTCGACCAACTGGTTGGGCGACGGTATACTCTAAGCTAGACTTAAGGTCCGGCTATTATCAGCTGCGTTTAAGGGAATGTGACATTCCAAAGACAGCGTTCAGTACCCTCTTTGGGCACTATGAGTTCACCGTTATGTCGTTCGGTCTATCTAATGCACCGTCGGTATTTATGGACTTAATGAATAGAAAGTTCCGAGAGTATTTGGATCAATTTGTGATCGTCTTCATCGACGACATTTTGTTATACTCACAGTCGGAGGAGGAGCATGCTGAGCATCTGCACGTAGTTTTGAGCACCCTGAGGAGGTGTCAACTATATGCCAAGTTCTCCAAGTGCGAGTTTTGGCTATCGTCAGTAGCATTCCTGGGTCATGTTGTTAGTGGGGATGGAATTGCGGTTGATCCGTCGAAAATAGAAGCGATCCGAGCGTGGCCTGTGTTGAAAAACGTAGCGGAAGTCCGAAGTTTCTTAGGACTTGCCGGCTATTATAGGCGCTTTGTGGAGAACTTCTCGAGGGTCGCACTCCCTCTCACTAAACTGACTAGGAAAGATCACAAGTTTGACTGGTCTCCCGAGTGCGCTCGAGCTTTTGAAGAACTGAAAAGCCGTCTGACCACAGCGCCCATTCTATGCTCGCCATGTGGTACGAAAGGCTACGGAATTTATAGTGACGCCTCGGGGAGTGGTTTGGGTTGTGTCCTAGTGCAGTTCGGAAAGGTAATTGCCTACGGCTCCCGACAACTGAAGGTTCATGAAAGGAACTACCCGGTCCATGATTTGGAGCTAGCGGCCGTGGTTTTCGCCCTCAAGCTTTGGAGGCATTACTTGTATGGCGTGAAGATCGATATCTTTACTGACCACAAGAGCCTCAAGTACCTGCTGGATCAAAGGGAGTTGAATATGCGTCAGAGGAGGTGGATGGAGTTCCTTGGGGACTACACCTTCGACATCAAATATACTCCTGGTAAGGGAAATGTAGTTGCGGACGCGTTGAGTCGTCGGGCTCCTGCTCAAGCAAATTGGATTTTGATGCACGATGAGCATCTAATCCGCGAGCTAGAAGTTATGGAGATCATTTGCGTCGATAGAAGAGCGTCTCCTTCAGCATGCTTGAACTGGATGGAGGTTCAATACGACCTTGTCGACCGAGTTCGACAAGCATTGGAGCTGGATGAGAGCATGAAATGCTATAAAGCGGAGACCATTGATGGGTCAAACGCTGATTTCTCTTTCGAAGATGGCCTTATGTGGAAGAATGGCAGATTTTGCGTCCCAAATGTTGGTACATTACGGGTGGAGTTGATGTACGAGGCTCATCATACCAAGTACTCGATCCACCCTGGGAGCACGAAAATGTACATGGATATGAAGAAACTCTTCTGGTGGTCGGGTATGAAGAAAGACATTGCCCTCTACGTGGCCAAGTGTCATACTTGCGCGTTGGTGAAGGTGGAATGTCAACGTCTCGGTGGGTTTCTGAAGTCATTGCCAATTCCGGAATGGAAGTTCGATGATATTTCGATGGATTTTGTGCACTGATTGCCGAGATTGCAACATGGAAACGACGTCATCTGGGTGATCGTGGACCGATTGACGAAGGTATCACACTTTATTCCGAACCGGAAGGATGATTTTGTGGAGAAGCTGGCAAAGTTGTACGTCGATAACATCGTACGATTGCACGGGATTCCCCGTAGCATCGTCAGTGATCGCGATGGGCGGTTCACATCAAATGATTGGAGGTTGATTCATCAATTATTGGGTACCAAGCTAAAGTTTAGCATGGCCTTCCACCCGCAAACGGATGGACAGACCGAAAGGACCAATAGGACGATGGAGGACATGCTGAGGATGTGCGCCCTGGACTTCGAAAAGAGATGGGAGGACCATCTCTATATGATTGAGTTTCCTTACAACAACAGCCACCAAGCAAGTATAAAGATGGCACCTTTCGAGGCTCTTTATGGTAGGAAATGTCGCACACCGTTATCTTGGGCTGAAACGGGCGACACTAAGTTGTTGAAATGCAAGGATGTGGAGGAGGCAAATACATCAATTCAGGATATTCGGGAGCGGTTGCTCATTGCCCAAGATCGGCAGGCAAAATACTACAATGCAAATCATCGGAATGTCGAGTTTGCCGTTGGCGACTGGGTTTATCTCAAGATCAAACCGTTCAAAGGAGTATCGAGGATCCGACGCTTGAAAAAGCTAAGTCTGAGGTACTTAGGACCGTTCGAAATCTTGGAGCGCATCGGTGAAGCTGCCTACCGGCTTGCTCTATCTTCGGAGCTGAGCGGGTTGCATGATGTATTCCACATCTCTATGTTGCGGAAGGCTGTAAAGGAGCCAAATCTTGTTGCTACGGTCAGCGAAGTGTCGGTAGATGGTGGGCTAGCGATGAAAGTCAAACCCATTTGCATTGAAGACACTGAAGTGAAGCAGTTGCGGAACAAATCCATTCGGATGGTGAAAGTCCGTTGGAATAATTGCGGGCGAGAGGAACTCTCTTGGGAAAGAGAGCAGTCGATGCTTGCGGAGTACCCTGAGCTATTTATCTCAGGTAATTATAACTGTATTTTCTGCTAATACTGTTTTCGAAATTTCGGGACGAAATTCTTTTAAGGGAGGTGGAGTTGTAACACCCCAAAAATCGTTGTTCAGCGAGGTAGGCGGAGTGGTAGTGCTGTGCTCGGCGAAGGCTGAAATTTCACTGTCCAAAGCAGTGCGCACGACCATTTCCACTCTTCGCGCACGACCACTGGTCGTGAGCCAGTGATCGTGCGCTCTTGTCAAGGCGAAGAGAGCCATCGGGATGCTCACTATCCAAAACAGTGCGCACGACCATTTCTCCTCTTCGCGCACGACCACTGGTCGTGTGCCAGTGATCGTGCGCCCTGTTTATTCTATTCCGTAAAAACGAGCGGAGATGACGATCCGGCCGATCAAAATTATTGGAATTCGATCCAACGGCTGTGAGCTGTTGCTGGGGGGTCTTAGGGCTTTGGAGAGGGGTTAATCCCTCATATTTCCATAGCCTTTCTCTCTCCTAATCTTGAGAAAGAAGAAGGGGCAAGGAGGAAGAAGAAGGAGATTCCGCCATTGACGGAGCTCCGGAGCTCCGATTCGCGAGACGTTTCCAGATCTGGAAAGTGCAGCCCGGTGCGGTTCTTTCCCTCCGATTGGAATCTCGGATCTATGGCGGGGAAGAAAGCTCCAAGGGTAACGATTCTTTCTCCCAGTCTTAGGACGTGTTCTTTGTCCTCTCTTTCTCTTTCTATGCTTGCATGAGGACTCCCTTTCACCAAATGGGTGAAGTGTAGGATTTCCTCTAGTTCTTCGAAACTCCGGGTTGATTGTGTCCGTCCCCGGCATATTGCATTTAGAAATTCGGTAGTCGTGCGGATTTAGGCATTGTGTGTGAAGCTTATTCGTGGCCGTGAGCCCGAATCGGTGATGCTTGATTTGCGATATTGCATTTAGGTTAGGCCTAGAATGTGTGCCGGAGAATGACTCCGTGAGATCATCTATAGTATTGCAGGACTTGAGATTAGGCGTCGTGTGAAGATCCTAACGAAAGCCCCTTTGCTTGGAGAGTGGTGGAGTGCAAACCTTCACCATGAAATTGAAGTGAGTCGTTGTATACATCCTTCGTTGGTTGTTCTAGTGAAGCCTAAGTCCACTTGGTTGGTTTAGGTGCGTAACTTCTTGCTCTTGGGAACACCCGTCGGTGTTTCCTTACGAACGGGCCGAAGTAAAGCTACACCCACATCATTGTTGTTAACGCGATGGTTTGAGCAACGGGCACAAGCTTGTACCGAACCCGCACCATGCTTATCGGCGAGAGGGGGAAACCTCGGGACGTCTGTGATCTTGGGATAGACCTGTTTGGGAGGGTTCCTCCAATAGGTAAATGCTCAAGCGTTCACTAAGCTCTTTAGCTTAGCTGGTTACGTGTGGTCGTGAGAACCCACGGTCATGGTTTTGGATTTTGTTATGATTAGCCTCATGCGTTGCTTAGGTGGTTGTGGGGAACTTTCGGGTGAACCCAACCAACATCATGTTCATTCCCAGGATCAACTCTATTTGTTGCTACACCTAGAAGATTGATTGTGCTTGAAACCTCACCTTGTGTAGTTTGCACTTTCCTTTTAGTACTACTTGCTGCTAGTACGACGTGTTTGCAGGGAAGAAGCTCCGCCACCCCGTGAAAGGGGTGGGGTCATTATAATTTGGTCAGTTGTGCTGACCGTTGCTTTGTTTGCCACCTCTTGGTGGAATCTTCTTATGCAGGTGCAGGTGAGCCTAGCGGGAAATAGCGGGCGGTGGCCCTTTTTTCTGCGTTGGCCCTCGAAGGCCAACCTCTTTTCTGCTTTTCATGTATTGTCGGCCTGCATGCCGAAGTATGTTTAAGGAGTTTTGTACTTTTTTGGAATGTAAGGCCTTAAGGCCGTAACTCTACACTTTATTGTTTCATTCCTGTGATAGTGGACTATTCTAAAAGAAATGTCAAATCATTATGCTTCTGCTTATGTTTAGTATACTCTGGTGTAGTTCTTTTCTGAATATCTCCTTTTAACGCCTAGCTAGTGTGGTTAGTATAGCGTGGGGTCCCGGCCGGACCTACTGTTATATTATTCGTACTGGAAGGGTGTTACATGTTTGCGCAAGACACTTTACAATTCTTTCCAAGGTGCTCAATCTCACAATGCTCATTAAGACTTATCAAGACTATTGAGTAGTGCTTGGTGGAGTTATCTTTGTCATTATATTCATATTTGTTTTTTGATTTTAGGACAAAGGTCTCCGAATTCACTTGTTTTTTTGCAAACATCTAAATTTTTGAAAACACACTTCTATATGTGCAAGAAAGTTATTTTTAAAAAAGGTGTAGGTAATTTAGACATACAACTTAACATGTTAAAGTATTACAATACACAATCATGCAAAACTAAGATTAAAAACACATGTAGATTACCAAAAAGTGAGCGAATGAATCATTATCTAACATAAGACATTACTCATACTTAGAGGCATGTTAGACAATCTTACATAATTTTCTATAATCTATTTCATTGTGCATAACAAGATTAAGGTCAAGGTATGACAAGCCAAAACAATGTTTAGAAAACTTGAAATTAAAATTAAACATTGAAGAGAATCTTTAAGAGTATACTTAGTCAATTATGATCATAAAAAAGAACAAGATTTTTGCTCATGTGAAATCTAATTAGACAAATAATACATCAAAAACATGACAAAGCATATTTTTGAAAACTTTTGATTATTTGAATTTTTTTGGATTTTTGAATAATGAGAAACAAAAATTAATAGAGAAATTGAAATTTCCAAAAAAACAGAGAAACAAACAGAGAAAATATGCAGGAGAAAATACCAGAAATTTTTCAAAAAGGAAAAAATGCAATTTGGATCAAAGGGGCTAACGTCGGGCGTTAACTCCTAACGCCGAAACAGTAATCGATTTCTTTATTGTTTGAAAAAAAAATTCTTTAATTTAGAGTTATTATATAGAGGTCTTCTCAGTGTAGAAATTTCAGACTTTATAGAGATGATTTGGAGTCTCTTTAAGCATATTTTTGTTGGTTTAAAAGTGGTTTTAACATTTTTATTTGGTTTTGGTTTTTCGAGAAATCAACATAAAAAAGATGTAAGCAGAGATATAATGAGACATACAAGGAGAAAGACAGAAAGAAAGGGCAAGTTTCAGGAAAATAGGCTAACACTAGGCGGTAGACATAACGCGGAGCGTTAGCACTCGTATATTAAATTTGAAATTTTTGAAGACTAATGATTCAGGCATTTTAAGATATAATGAGACACAACAAGCATGAGAGAAAAAAATTGTTTTTAGGTGAAGTAGTTATTTATTTGATTTAATGGAATATATCTAGGACACCGAATTTTAACCTAAGCATGTTGAAATAAGCATCGGGGAGAGGTTTGGTAAAGATGTCCGCAAGTTGGTACTCTGTGCCTATGAAGCTAACTGTCACGTGTTCTTTCTTAATGTGATCACTAATGAACTAATGACACACATCTATGTGTTTAGACCATAAATGATGCACGAGATTGTTGGTTAGATCGATTGCACTTTCGTTGTCACATTTTAATTCAATATTATTTAGATGAACCCCAGAGTATTCTAGTGTTTGGCTCATCCAAAGGGCTTATGCACAACAACTACCTAGTGCGACATATTCGGCCTCGGTGGTTAAGAGGGCAACATAAATCTGTTTCTTACTCGACCATGCTACAAGTGAAGGGCCTAAGAAGTGACATGTGTTACTTGTGCTCTTGTGATCTAGTGAACATCCCGCATAATCCGAGTCGGAATAACCATGCAACATAAATGAATTGTTATAAGGATGCCATCATCCTAGACTAGATGATCCAAATAAATATCTAAAGATTCATTTAACCGCTTTTAAATGAGATTCTTTAGGATTAGCTTGAAATCTAGCACACAAGCAAACGACAAACATAATTGGATGTAAAAGCACTTGTTGGATCTTAAGGCGCCCTTAGAGGGGAGGGGGTAAATAAGGGTTTTAGAAATCTTTATAATTTTAATGAAAACTTTTAATATTTTATAAGAAATAGATTGGATCAAAAGTAAAGTGCTAGAATTGAAAACCAAATCAACTTTATTGAACAAATAAAGACATGATTATCATTGATAAAATTGATTACAAAATTGGATTTCTATGGTGCTAGAAATCGAGGCGAATACGAAAAACTCCTTTTGTTTTATATACCGACTCTTTTCCCTAAGAACCGATTGTCTTTAGCCGATCTATCCAAAGATACGACCTCAAGCCGCTCTGGCCTCTCTATCCTGAGAAAGGCCTCGAGCACCCCTAGATCTAAGCCATAGACCTAGTCGCCAACATACGCGGTGAATTCCCCTTAAGCCGCACACAGACCTAGTTGCCAACAACCGTGGTGAATTCACTAAATGATCACAAAGATAAAAGGTGTTACAAAACATGAAAGACAAAATTAAAAACTCCCTATGAAGAAATCTGAAGGAGACGACGAAGAACCGCTGAAGATCGTTGAAGTCGAAGCGTGCGTTCTTCGCGTTGAGTTAGCGTTGATCCAATCATCCTTTGATTCCTTCTCTTGAATTTGAATGGTAGATCTTTATGGTCTGGAAATATGGCCTTCACATAGATTTCAAAGTGCTGGAATATGGCTCCTTGAGTTGTAAAGTTGAATAGAATGAATGTCACCTATTTATAGGAGAGGAAGCTAACACTGGCGTTAGGGCTAAGGCCAGGCGTTGACTCAGTTTAGAATTGTTTTGATGGCACTTATCCTCATTCCAAGAGGGAGATATTGCACATTTGGAAACATCTCATTTTAGACAACCCCAAATCATTCCCAAAATGCACCTGCAATCACGACAACTTCCCTCCATACCATTTTCATATTGGTGAGATCAAAGTTCAACGCCTGCGTTGGCTCTAACACCTGGTGTTAGACCTCATCCTTTCCTTTTAGCAGATTGAGCTAGTCTATACCAACACATAACATCCTAGTGTCATCTTTGTTCAATCCTGCATACTAAAAACATAATGGCAAACTTGATTAAATACAAGTAGGATTTGTTATTCTCAAACCAAAGAGATGTGGAAAAGTGTGTTCCAAAAATCTCCCCCTTTTGATAATTACGAATCCAATTAAGATAAATGAGATTTCAAAGGTAAATGATGTGTTCTTATAAAGAGAGATGACACTATGCTACTTAAATATTTTTATGATAAATATTATATTTAGAGAAATGTGTTCCCCCTATTTAAGTACTCCCCTTAGTGTATGCTCCCATAGAATAGATTTATGTTCCCCCTTAATATAGTGAATCCTACTCCTTAATAATTAAGATTTATCATGTTATTCTTCCCTTTTTGTTATTAGCAAAAGTGGGTGGAGTGAAACAAAACAAGGTTAGAATAAGGTAAAGAGGTGAAAGTTGGGACTACCAAGGAGGATTAAGAGTTTTGTTGTAAAATATATGAAGTCATGATCGAACTTAGATGGATTAGTGCAGCGGAAAAATATGATAAGCGTGAAGTAACAAATTCTCTTGTACTTTACCAAGCAAGTATGCCACTTGTTGAAAAAAGGTGAAAAGAGTTTTAAAACACAAGTGATGAAAAGACCTCAAAATTAAGACTTGAAGTAAGCATGATAAAGCATGGTAAAAATACATGATCAAATCAATAGTGCAGAAAAACAAAGTAACCAAGATAAGCATTTGAATTGTTAGAGAAATTTTTTATTTTTAGGTTTGAAAATGCCATCATTTTTTTAGAATTTTCACATGTAAGGAGCATTAACCTTGAAATTTTTTCAACAACTAAAGGCAAGCATGATTTGACATATTCAAAAAAATAATAGCTACAATGTAACTAATTCGTATTTCAAGTAAAGAAAATATTGTAGAGATCATGCATTGCAATCTAGTGCTTTTACTTAAGCTTTTTAGAAAATTATGTAGATATGCATTATGATCCAATTCTCATGAGTAGAAGCGTTATAAAAGATAATGATGTGTGCAAATAATGTTTTGATAAGAGTATACAAGTGATATAATCAAAACACATGACATATATAATGAAGTAGTAAAACAATATTAAGAGTGTAGTCTTAGAATTACTTCCACACATCAATTCTAAAATGTTTATTTCAAAGTACATAAAAGAGTATAACTACCAAGGTGCTTTGCTCACACAATGCTCATTAATTCTTATCAAGGAGCGAAATATTGTTTGGGGGATCACATAAATAATTGATATTTTTTTATTTTGAGTGATCCGGTGTACAAATTGAAGTGATAAAAAGATGTGTTTGCACAAGACATTTCATAATTTTTTTCCAAGGTGCTCAACCTCACAATGCTCATTAAGACTTATTAGGAGGCTAAGTAGTGCTTGGTGGAGTTATATTTTTCATTTATTTATATTTTTTTATTTAGGACAAAGGTCTCCGTATTCACTTGTTTTTTGCAAACAACAAAAATTTGAAATCATACTTCTATATGTGCAAGAAATTGATGTTTGAAAAGAAGGTGTAGGTAATTTAGACATACAATTTGACATTTTAACTATTACACTACACAATCATGCAAGACTAAGATTATGATCACATGTAGATTACCAAAAGAGTGAGTGAATCATTATTTAACATTAAAACATTACTCATACTTAGAGGCATGTTAGGTAAACTTACACAATTTTTTATAGTCTATTTCATTGCACATAACAAGATTAGGGTCAAGACATGACATGACAAACCAATGTTTAGGAAACTTTAAATGAAAATTAAAAATTTAAGAATCTTTAAGAGTATGCCTAAACATTTTTGACCATTTGTGAATAAAATAGCAAGATTTTTTGCTTATGTGAAATCCTATAGTCAAATAATAAAACATATATATATATATTTGAATTTTTTAAGAAAAATGACAAACATATTTTTGAAGATTTTGATTATTTGAATTTTTGTATATTTTTTAATAAAAAGGATGAATAATAAAAAGACAGATTTTTGGATAAAGAAGAACACAGGCTTAAATTTTTGAAAATTGAAACAAAGGAATAACAAAAAATATATCTTTGAGAATTTTTTGATTATTTGAAATGTTTTTTTGTAGATGTTTGAGTAAGGAAGAACAAAAATTAAAGGATTTTTTTTTTCAAAACAGAGATTTTTTGAGGTAAATGAGATTTTTTGAGGTAATGACAAACATATCCTTAGATTTTTTGGTTAAATGATTTATCTACCCCTAATAAGTAATCCTTTGAGTATTGAAGCATTTCACCATGGTAGATTGTAGATCTAGGTGTTTGAGATTTAGGGTTTGGTTTTAAAGATCTTTCATAAGGATGAGATTTTGCTTTCGATTTATAAGAGTTTTGAGTTCTATATATGATTTTTTCCTTTCTTTCTAAGATTTTATGAAATTTTTTGAGGTAAATGAGTGTTTTAAGATCATCATTGTTTAAAGGATATGACAGGAAACTCTGACAGTATGCGCCTGACATTAGACTTAATGCTAGGCGTTGACCTAATTGTATTTGTTTCGATTGTTATCGTGTTTCTATGTCCAAGTGATGGATGCTTCCAGTTCCCATGGTGTTCGTGCCCGAAAAACCTCTTCCCGTACACTACATGAGTCTTATCGGACATTTTTGGGAATAGAAGAAGCTCTGATCGGTGTAGGGATGGTGTTGCAACTAGACCTCCCAAAACATGCTCACATACAGAATCTCCTGGATGCATCAGAGATATTGTCAGTGATCCCTGACGATTGCTTTTCAACTGATTTTATTCGAGAGTATTACAACAATCTGTTTGAACCGTCGAAGATGGATCCCAATGGTGTAATAATGTCGATGATGCAGCTCGAGGTAGTCTAGATAACCCATGAGGATTTGAGGATGGAATTCGGGTTGGTGGAGAGTGAGAATAGGCTGGATGTGGTGGAAAAGTACCGAGATGAGTAGGAATGGACACAGGTCAACCTGTTCTTGCATGGGAAAGATAGTAGGGATCAGATTACTGATATCTCTTCACTTAAGGAGGATGCATACATTATCCAGGATATTTTGCACCACACTGTTATGCTGAAATCTGGAGACACTATGAAGA
Organism: Dactylorhiza incarnata; assembly: GCA_033032865.1. Taxonomy (NCBI): domain Eukaryota; kingdom Viridiplantae; phylum Streptophyta; class Magnoliopsida; order Asparagales; family Orchidaceae; genus Dactylorhiza; species Dactylorhiza incarnata. Next base: position 952,895 of record JAWHQI010000343.1, on the reverse strand, counting down.
TCACGACACAACTTAGTGGCTACATATCATATTTTGTAGCAGGAGAAGTTTGATGTGGCAGTTCTTCTTCTCTCTATGATATAGTATATGTATAAGTTGAAGGATACGAGATGATCATGTATTAACACACTCTCGTTGGGAGTACTTATTCAGTGAATGGTGTTGCAGAAATATAAGTATATATCCCGAGAGAATTATCTGAATGATAATATTCCTACATTATATCTTATTTTTTATATTCGGGTTCCTCAACCCCGAGATGTACCATCATCCTCTTCTCAACCACCCCTTCGATGAGGAGTCTCTCTCTTTAAGACAAGTCGGGAGCATCAGGAGTCGTTTGAAGGTTTCAGGGAGAACGTGATGAGCTGGATGTCACGGATGGAGAGAATGATGTGGTACATGATCAAGGCCCTCAAGCTAAAGTCGACACCAACCGAGGAAAGTGAGTGGGACATTCCCATGAAGGATTTGCCCCGACACTCGATTCGCCAATGAGAAGGTCAAGGGATCGAGGAAGTTATAGTGGAGAAAGGGCAGTAATAGCAGTGATAGTAGAGAATTTTAGGGAGGAACATTTTGTTATGTAATAATAGATAGTTTGGACAATTGAAGTCTAACGTCGGTGTTAGAACTTACATCTGGCGTTAGCTGTTATCTTAATTTTAGTTATCTTGCTATTCTCTGAGTTTTAATTAGTTGGTATTGGTTATTTTGTGAATTTTTCTTTTTGGTGGCCTTTTATTCAGGTTTTCTAATTATAACTTATTACTTTTAATAATAGGACTCTACTCAAACTTTGGTGGATTAGTCATTTTGTGCTTTGAGATTTTATCTTGATAATTATAGTTTTTGAGATTTTTTAATTTCGAATATGATTTAGTATGATAGGGGCTATCAAGTGCTACAACAAAATCAAACGCATAAACAAAAAGTTGCATATTTTATACAAACCCATGACCATTTAAATTGCATATTTAAATCCATATATTTTTGAAAATATTAGTTTTGATAATATAACATAATAAATTTAGTATTCAATTTATAATTTATTTATAAGTAATGGATTTAAAAAGGATCAGAGCTAAAAAGAGTATTAATAGGTTACTTGAGAGAAGATATGCTTTTTTACTCAATTTCATTCAATTTGATTTATTGATCATTAGGCTTTATATGATAAAGTCATATTTCAAAAAATATATAAAGTCACCATAACGTTTTGGGCTTAAGAAAAATGATAAAACAAACAAAATAAAAAGGAAGAGAATTAAGCATATCATGAAGTAGAGTATTGGTTTTTCATTTTGATTTGGTTCTACTTCATGCAATTTAATGATACTAATGAATAAAAGATTTAGGTATCCAAAGAAGACCAAGTGGGATGGTTCCTTTGGGTACCTAAATAGATCGTGTTGGCTTTTGGGGAAAAAAAGATGTGTGGACTCTTTCAATTGTTAATAATGCGTCATTCTTAAGTATGTGTCTCCATTCATACCTTGGAAGAACATTATATTTATTCTTCAAATTTTCATAGTCATTTACTTGAATCTTTGGATAAAAATGACTTTTGAATTTACTATTTAATGTAAATTTGTTTGCATTCAATTTTAAATTGGGAGAAGATTGATGTTTTAAATGAAAATGATGATAGTGTTTTGGAATTTTATTTACAATTTTTTGATGTTTTTCATTCTCTTTGTTCAGCTTAGTCAAATTATGAAAATTCCTATTCATCTTGCTTTTAGATCTTGCTTGATATTGTGGATTTTTGTGATGTGAGTTTTTATTCATGATTTTCTTAAGCAAGTTGATTTTTGTTTCGAATTCATTATTCTTAATCTTGAGATTATGTCTAGCTTTATTATAAGCAAGTGTGCTATTTTTAAGAATTGAGGTTATAGAACAAATATGAGTTTGATAATAATTTCTCAATTCTTCAAATGTTTCGTTCATCTCTTTAATTTTAATATTATAATTTTTGCACATAGCACAATCACATTTCAAAGATGAATTTTCTAAAGACATTTTTTCATTATGTTCTTTAAGAGGCTCTCTTTCATAAATCTTAAAATTTTCTTTTAGAGAGTTGCAATCAATGCAAGGAATAGTGTTTTCAAGTGATGTGGAAGGTGGAGAATTAGATAGATCAATTTTAGAATTCTCAACATGTTTTAATTTTAGAGTTAAATTTCTACACGTAATTTGGAAATAATATTTTTTAATTTTTTTAATTTTTGTTTAGTCATTTCAAGCATATGAAAAGAAGAAATGGAGTTAGCCACAAGAAGAGACGAATTTGTTTTGCTTACATAGCTATTTGGCTTGGAATTTTGATTTGAACACAAGGTTCCATTAAAATCTTCTTCTTCCTCTTTCATTGATGCGTTATCATCTTCCCTTCCGCTTGACGTGCACTCCATGGATTCATCAAATGAGGAGTTTTCTTGAATACATATGCATTCTTGCATATTCTCCAAGTCTTGTGCTTGCTCCATACCTACATGAGGAAGACTATAAATCTCTTCAAGAAATTTCCAAATTTTGTACTCATTAGACAAATAATAAATCAATTTGAAAATATCTTTTGACATTGCATAAAATAAACTATTCATAGCCATTGCATTTAAATGACATTCTTTTTTATTTAGTTCATCAGGTGGTTTGATTGTTGTGATATTCCAAACTTCGATATCTAAGGACTTAAGAAAATTTTCCATTAGAATTGTCCACCCATTATAATTTTTCCCATCAAATAAAGGTGGTGCACGTGATTCTTCATTTATATAAAATTTTCCATTTTGGAACAACCTAGCTCTGATACCACTTGTTGGATCTTAAGGCTGTACAACCCTCATATTTTCCGAGTCAGTGTGACCCGACTGTACAACCCTCATATTTCTGAGTCGGTGTGACCCGACACGAGTGAGGTCGTGACAGGAAAGATGACCGTGATGCAACAAACTGAACAACCGGAGGTCGTTAAGGGCCTAGAAAGAGAAGGCCTGGGGGGGCAAGTACTCTTGGGCGAGCGGACCTTGGGTCCACACGCCCAAGGCCCCGGGCGAGTGGACCTCGGGTCCACTCGCCCAAGGTGGAGGGTGAGTGGACCCAAGGTCCACTCGCCCCCAAGCCTATAGGCGAGTGGACCTGTGGTCCACTCGCCCGGGGTGGGTGGACCATAGGTCCACTCGCCCGGGGCGGGTGGACCATAGATCCACTCGCCCGGACAACTGGGCGAGTGGTCCTAAGGTCCACTCGCCCAGTTCAGGTGGTAGACCTTGGTCCACCTATCCTTCCCCCCCCCCCCCCCTTCCCTATTTCGGTCGTTCGGGTTAGTTTTTTGACTGCGAATAGTAGATTTTTGGCTATTCGCAGTCCAAATTTTGGGAAATCAATAAATAGACCCCCATGGGCACCTTCAGATGGGTTGTTGGTACCCCCCTCCCTCACGTGTGAGCAAGCACTGCCCCTCCCCTCCCCTGTCATTGAAGGTGGGCGGTGAGGTGATCCTTAGTGCCCTCCAAGGTGCCCACGCTCAGCATTGGCTTGGGAGGGGAAGTTCCATATGAGCTTCCGGGTATGTGGTGGGACCTCCACGTTGTAGCTTATGGGGTCCATTCGTGGACTTAGATGCTCTTTAAGGGTCAGGTTCTTCAGTTCTTGGTGACTGGTCAAGGGTCTAGCTTGGGTCAAGTAAGGGTTAGCTGCATCCCCCTTGTGAACGTCAAGACCAGTTCTCTGGTTTCAACATTATGGTGCGGTGAGCGTGGAGCAGCTAGTTCGGAAAGCTCTGGGCAAGTCTCATGGCTGGAAGCGATGAGCTAGGGGACTCACCCCTGCTGGCAATTGCATGAAGGATGGTGACTTCGAGGAGTTCAGGAAGTTAATCCGGGAAGTCTTGCGGTTTGCGCTCCCACCTCATGGCGAGTGTTCGGCATCACCAACACATGTGCTCGCCTCGCCAACTTTGATGGAGATAGTGTTGGATCGGTAGGCGCCCTTAGAGGGGGGTGAATAAGGGTTTTCAAAAACTTTTAATATATGTTGAATAACTTTGAGAAAGCAAAGATAATAAGAAGTCAAGTAAAATAAAGTAGAGACATGCTTTATTAATATCAAATAAAGTTTTACAAAAGTTGATTTCTATGACGCTAGAAATCGGTGGCGATGAATAGTAAACTCTTTTTGTTTTCTATCCCGACTCGCATCCCCACGAACCGGTGGCCCTAGCCTTATCCACCCCGGATTCGGCCTCAAGCCGCTCTAGCCAACCCTTCCCCGGATGTAGCCTCAAGCACCCCCTAGACCTAGCCTAGATCTAGTCGCCAACACGAGGCGAGTTTCCCCCCAAAGTCCTACCCAGACCTAGTCGCCAACACGAGGCGATTTCACTAACCGTTTACAAGAAGAATATGAAATGACAATAAATAAAAACTCCCTTCTGAAGTCGGAGGTGAAGATCTGCTGTAGAGTAAGCGTTGCAGAAGCGGACTTCATTTGGATCCGGCGTGATGAGATTCTCCTTCAGAAGTTTGCAGAACTTTGGTAGGACATCAACTTTCGGCCAAGATAGCCTCTGGAATTCTAGCACTCTATCTCTCTCTGATATCTCTCTAATGTATGTAGCAAAATGAGAGGAGAGGAGTCCTTTTTATAGCCTTAGCGCTAGCGCCTGCGCTAGCGCCTGCGCTAGCGCTACCGCTGGCGCTATCCCAAATTAGGACATGTTTTGCGCGGCAGAATCTTCAATCTGAGGAAACAATTCCTCCTTGCCAACTGTGTGCGACGCTACCGCCTGCGCTATCAGCTACCGCCAGGCACTATCTCCTTCCATATGTGCTCCCGGAATTGCGCTATCATCGCTAGCGCCAGGCGCTAAGTGCTACCGCCGGTGCTAGTGGGAGTATCTGTCTTCTGTTTTCATTCGTCGGAATTCGTCGGGAGTTCTCGAGAACATTCGACGAATTGACTTAGCCGTACAATTTCCTTCACAAGTCTGCCTTTTTGACTTCTATCTGCGTTCGTCGATATTCATTGGGAGTTCATGAGAACATTCGACGAATGGACTTAGCCGCTAACAGTTCATCGAACGACAGCTAGCGCATGCGCTAGTACTACCGCCAGCGCTAGTGGAAGATTTGGATTTGATGGCTCAACTTTGGGGGCAACCTTCTTATGTAATCCTTGAGTCATGTGGACTTTGTTATCCTGCACACTTAAACACACAAGATCAAATACACATAGGTTTTGTTATTCTCAAACCTAGGAGATGCGGAAGACCATGTTCCAACAAACTCCCCCTTTTGATAATAACAAAACCATTAATGATAAATCAGAGCATTAATATATATAAGCATGAAGAAACATACTTGTGTGTGTGTGAGAGTGATGACTTAGGATAATGAATGATTTTATCATTTAGAATTGCTCCCCCTAAATACATGCTCCCCCTAAGTGAATGCTCTCATAATATGTAAGCTATCATCTTAATTAAGCATTATAGTTTGATAGTAGATTAATATTTATCATGTTAGTTCTCCCCGTTTTGTTATTAGCAAAAGCGGGTAAGGAGACATCACTAAAAAGTTGATAAGAGGATAAAAGCATGATCGAGCTTGTAGAGAAGGAAATGATAAGGAGTTTTAGAATACTTTTCATTTAAATAGATCAGAGTTTGAGTATCACAACATTTTCATAAATCAGAGTTTGTAGTATAACCAAAATGTAATGATTTCCAAGTAACTAAACTACCCAGACGATATGTCTACACCCTAGCCCCGTACTAAGTGACGGATGGGCATGAGGAGCTGCATACATGCCGTAGGTTGGGGTGTTAGTCCCATATGCAAACACTAAACACAACTCAACCTAGCACTCTTTCCCCCCAGTGCCTCGCAAGGCCCCACTGGAACCCTCCCCAGTTAAGGACAAGACATGACTAGAGATAAAGGTTATCTAATGTCTGCAACCCTACGCCCCCGCTATGGTGAGAAATGAAGTCATGGATAGTAATTATTGGAAACATATAAGCGTTTTAAATCTAATGACATAGCATATGGATTTATATTTTTATTCGAATTTATGAAACCACTCACATAGCTATTTTGAAATCTTTTAATGAATCAGAGTTTTTAGCGTAATAATATTTTCATAGAAATAAATCAGAGTTTTATAGAAAAAAAATCCATGTTAAAAGCAACCAATATAAAGTTTACCAAGCAAGTCTACCACTTGTTGCAAGAAAGGATTTGAAGATTCAAGTGATGATGTACCCAAAATGAATGACTTTAAATAAGCATGAAAGCGCAAGGTAAAACAATTATATGGTTATGATGCGGAAGACTTATAGAAATACAAGAAACATCTTATTGTAATCAATGATGATCCATAGAAAAATATATGAGTTAAATTTCAAAAAGAAGATGTTTATGTAAATCATTTTTCAATTAAAATCTGTAAGTTTGATAATAAAGTAACCAAGCATGAAATAATGTTATCAAAAAGAGAGTACAACAATGCTACTTTAATTCATAATTTCAAAACAAAACTAAACATTGTAGAAAGCATGCTAGGTTATCTTAGTGCATTTCATAAATAAAGAGTAGTATAGAATTAGCATTAGGATCCAATACTCATGAGAAGAAGTGTTATGGAAGATAATGATGTGCACAAAAGTGAATTTTTGAGTAGAGTAAACACATGTTTTAATCAAAAATACAAGTAATATGTAAAGTAAGAGCACAATAAAACACAAATAATTTAACTTCCACAAACTTCAATGCACAAAAAAAATGTACAACTACCAAGGTGCTTTGCACACACAATGTTTATTAAGACTTATTAGGGTGCAGAGTAGTGCTTGGGGGATCACATAGTTTTATTCTTCAAGATTGATTTTTATTGTGATCCAGTGTACTTAAGAATAAGTGGTTTTTATTTTGAAAGAAAGTTATGGTTTGCACAAGATACTTTTTTATTATTTCCAAGGTGCTAAACATCACAACGCTTATTAAGACTTATCAGGAGGTTCAAGTAGTGCTTGGTGGAGTTATCTTTTTCACTTTATTTTATGATTTTTGTTTTGTACAAAGTTCTCTGAATACACTTGTTTTGCAAACCAATATAATTTATGAGAAAGGTAACCACTTTTCTTAATTTTTAAAAGTGCAAATAAAGGAGTGTAGGTAAGATACTTGTGCAATTTTAATTCATAGTACTAATACAAAACATACACAAGCATTCTTAGATTAAGCACAAATGTAGACAATGCCAAAATAAGTGAGTGAATAATGATCATTATCAAACATAAGACATTTACTCATACTTAGAGGCATGCTAAACTTAGTTCTACACAACTTTCAATATAATTGATGCACATGGTAATAGATATATCAAAGCATGATGAAAATAATGTTCAAAGGGTTTGAAAAAATAAAGTGCAACATTATAGAAGTTCTAAAGAATAGATTAAATCATGCTTGATTTTCATAGGAGAATCCATACAGTTTTTTTTTATAGTTTTAGTGTTTTATATTTTTGTATTTGATTTTATTTTTCAAAAAGACATAACCTTTAAACAAAAAGCAAAGCATATTTTTTGTAAATTGGTTTTTGTAATTTTGTATTTGATTTTTGCAAAAAAAAACATATATTTTTTTTTGTAATTTGTCTTTTATATTTTTGTATTTGATTTTCAAAAAGTAAATAGAATCAGAAGTGCAAAAATACATAGTACATATAGATTAATATATTTTTAGGAATTTTTCAAAATTTTAAAAATACAGAAAAACACATAAGTACGCTAGCGCCGGCGTTAGCGCTAGCGCGGGAAATAGTACACGATTTTTCATGATTTTGAAATTTTTGATTGTTGATCTTGATTAAGTGTCCCAATAGTAGTTTCATGCTGAAATCTCAGATTTTTAGGAGATGTTTTCGATGGTTAAAACTGGCAAGAATTGTGTTTTTGTGAATGTGTTTTAACTCGAAAGATCTAGGACACCTAACTCAAGTCGTAATAATCGAAATCTTGCATCGGGAAGAGGTTTAGTAAATATGTCAGCGAGTTGAGAGTCCGTCCCAATGAAGCTTACTTTTACATGCTCTTTCTTAATGTGATCCCTAATGAAATGATGACGAACATCGATGTGTTTGGATCTAGAGTGGTGTACGGGGTTATATGTGAGGTCTATTGCACTTTTGTTGTCACATTTGAGATCAATGTTTTTTAGGTGAAATCCAAAATCCTCTAGTGTTTGGCTCATCCATAAAGCTTGTGCACAACAGCTACCAAGTGCGATATATTCGGCCTCCGTGGTGGAGAGTGCAACCGAAGATTGTTTCCTACTAGACCAAGCTACTAAAGAGGGTCCTAGAAAGTGACAAGTACCGCTAGTGCTTTTTCGATCTAGTGAACACCCGGCGTAGTCCGAATCGGAATAGTCGTGGAGAGTGAATGAATCATAGTGTGGATACCATAATCCTAATTTAGATGACCCTAATAGATAACGAAAAATACGTTTTACCGCTTTTAAATGAGATTCTTTTGGATTGGCTTGAAAGCAAGCACATAAACATACGCCAAACATTATATTTGGTCTAGATGCACTTAAGTAGAGAAGAGATCCTATCATTCCTCTATATAACATTTAATCAATTGAAATTCCGGATTCATCTTTTCCTAGTTAAAGAAGCACTCATAGGAGTAGAAGCTTGTTTAAGATTTTCAAATCCAAATCGCTTAAGCATATCGTGAACATATTTTGTTTGGCAAATAAAGATACCATCAGTTCGTTGTGAGATTTGAAAACCAAGAAAATATGATAGTTCTCCTACAATACTCATTTCAAATTCATTTTTCATTACTAAGACTACTTCATTACACAACTCTTCATTAGTGGCTCCAAAAATGATATCATCAACATATATTTGTAGAACAATTAGATCGTTATTATTATGCTTAATGAAGAGTGTGTTGTCGGCACTTCCCATAACATACCCGTGTTTTAACAAAAATGATGTAAGTCGATCATACCACGCACGAGGCGCTTGTTTTAATCCATAAAGCGCTTTTTCTAATTTGTAAACATGATTAGGGAATTTTTCATTTATGAAACCGGGGGGTTGTTCTACATAAACTTCTTCTTTTATAAACCCGTTTAAAAAGGCACTTTTAACATCCATTTGAAATAATTTTATTCGTTTAAAACTCGCAAATGCCAAAAATATTCGTATAGATTCTAAGCGAGCAACGGGTGCAAAAGTTTCTTCAAAATCTACCCCCTCAATTTGAGAATAACCTTGAGCAACTAAGCGTGCTTTATTTCTTATAATCCTAGATTCACCATCTAATTTATTCTTAAATATCCATTTTACGCCAATAACTGGATGATTAGATGGTCTTTCTACTAGATTCCAAACTTTATTTCTTTCAAATTGTCCTAACTCTTCATTCATAGCCAAGAACCAAAATTCGTCATTTAAAGCGGTGGAAACATTTTTAGGTTCGATTTTGGAAACAAAACAAATATTTGAAAATGTTTCATGAAGAGAGGAACGAGTTCTTACCCCAGTAGAAGGTTCCCCAATGACTAGCTCTTTTGGATGATTTTTTGAGAAGTTCAACCCACTTGGAGGTACATATTCAACTTCATTGGACTTCTCCTCCTCTTCTTTGGACGGTTCCTCTTCGTCGTGCTCCAAAGATGGCAAAGGTTCATCATTTGTACCTGTAGAAGGCTTCTCCACTGTACCAATTCCCATTATCCTTCCTTTACCGTTATCACCAAACGTTACGATCCCTCCTTTCTTCTTTTCTAGGCTAAGGAATTTTGCTTTGTTGCCCGTCATGTGCTTGTAGCAGCCTGAGTCCAAGTACCATACGTCCTATGTTTCCTTACCCTTCCTGCAAATCTAGAGAGAAGATGTGAGTAAAGATCCAGATACCCAAGAGGTACCACCCATAGAGTAAGTGGATTTCTTAGGTACCCAGATTTGTTTTAAAGAACGTTGTTTTATATTCCTGCAAGAGCTAGACGTGTGTCCAAACTTAAGATAATTAGCAGACGAAATAAAGGGAGTTGAGACCCTTTTCTGAGTTTCTACGTTGCTCTTGTTGGATGATGTTTGAATATTAGAAAAACCAGAAGATTTTTTAAAACTTGAGCTACCGCCGGCGTTAGTGGCTAGCGCTGGGCGGTAGGGTTAACTTTTATATCCGACCCCAAATTTTGCAGAACCATAACATTGGTTTCCCAAAATCATATCCAGGGATTTTTGACCAATCCCGAATTTTTTAATGGCTATATTGAGGTCATGATTTTGTTTTTTAAGAAAAGTATTTTCTTGTACAAACATAACACATTTGTTTTCAAATCCTTTTTTGTTATTTTGAATTTGTAAAAGAGAGGTTTTTAATTTTGTCTCTAAGTCCCCCTTTTCTTTTGCAATAGTTTTGTTTTGTGAGAGGGCTTTAGAAAGAGAAACTTCAAGTTCTTTTGCCAAAAATAAAGAGTGCTCACACTCTTGCATGAAACCTTTCTTTTTTCAAGGGAATTCACCTTTTTTGTGAGTTTATGATTTTCTTTGATAATAGATTCATTTTCACGATTTAATATAATATTATCTTTTATACTTTGATCATAGGATTTGCAAGTTAAAACAAATTCATCATAGAGTTCTTCGAAAGTAGGAGGAATTACCTTAGTGTCGCTAAGAACACTGGTGTCGTCATCGTTGCTCTTCGCCATTAAGCATAAGTTTACTTCCTCCTCGCTACTTGACTCAGACTCGTTTGATTCTTCAGAGGAAGAATCACCCCAAGTTGCGGCTTTTAGTACTTTCTTATTCTCTTTTGCTTTGTGTTGTTCTTTTTGCTCCTTTTGATACTTTGGGCACTGACTCTGAATGTGCCCGGTCTTTCTGCAGTGGTAGCACTCTGGTGGTGGTCTTTCTTCTTCATCTTCGCTTCCTTTTTCTTTCCTTGATGAAGAGGAAGATCCCTTTCGTCGAGTATCCTTTTGGAAGTATTTGCGGAATGTGTTCCTTCTTTCTGAATTCCTGATGAACTTCCTGAAGTTCTTCACCAGGAGACCTTCTTCATCTTCATCATCATCTTCGATGCTCTCCTTCTTTGACTTTAGTGCTAGCACCTTTTTCTTTGGCTCTTTGTTGTATTCATCGTGTTGAATCTGGAGTTCTACCTCATGGGTTTTGAGATTCCCAATAAGGTTCTCGATCTGGAGCGTTCTTAAGTTGTTCGACTCCGAGATGGCTGTCACCTTTGGATTGAACCTTGGAGGTAAGGAATGAAGAATTTTCCTCACTAAGTCCCCGTCTGAGTAGGTCTTTCCAAGTGCCTTTGAAGCGTTGACGATCTTGGTGAAGCGGGTGTACATCGAGTTAATGTCCTCTTCGGTATCCATCCTGAATTTTTCATATTCAGATTCCAGTTGGAATAGCTTTGCATCTTTCACCTGCGATGTACCTTCATGAGTAACTTCCAATTGATTCCAAATATCATAAGCAGTTGTGCATGCAGAAATTCTATTAAACTCAGTCCTATTTAAAGCGCAATATAAAGCGTTCATTGCTTTAGCATTATTTTTACACCGTAGTTTATCGTTATCATCCCATTTATTCTTAGGTTTTGCTAATGTCGCCTCTCCCACTACAATTGTAGGAGGAGAGTTCCGAACTTCTACCATGTTCCATACTTCTACATCCATGGTCATAAGAAAACACATCATTCAATTTTTCCAGTAGTTAAAATCTGACCCAGTAAAGAGAGGTGGTCGACTAACCCCTTGACCCTCCTGAAAAGCGAGATCATGAGACGCCATTATTCCCGGTTGTTAAGCCGATTGGAATAAAACCGCTCTGATACCACTTGTTGGATCGTTAGGCGCCCTTAGAGGGGGGTGAATAAGGGTTTTCAAAAACTTTTAATATATGTTGAATAACTTTGAGAAAGCAAAGATAATAAGAAGTCAAGTAAAATAAAGTAGAGACCTGCTTTATTAATATCAAATAAAGTTTTACAAAAGTTGACTTCTATGACGCTAGAAATCGGTGGCGATGAATAGTAAACTCTTTTTTTTTTATCCTGACTCGCATCCCCACGAACCGGTGGCCCTAACCTTATCCACCCCGGATTCGGCCTCAAGCCGCTCTAGCCAACCCTTCCCCGGATGTGGCCTCAAGCACCCCCTAGACCTAGCCTAGATCTAGTCGCCAACATGAGGCGAGTTTCCCCCCTAAGTCCTACCCAGACCTAGTCGCCAACACGAGGCGATTTCACTAACCGTTTACAAGAAGAATATGAAATGACAATAAATAAAAACTCCCTTCTGAAGTCGGAGGCGAAGATCCGTTGTAGAGTAAGCGTTGCAGAAGCGGACTTCGTTTGGATCCGGCGTGATGATATTTTCCTTCAGAAGTTTGCAGAACTTTGGTAGGACATCAACTTTCGGCCAAGATAGCCTCTAGAATTCTAGCACTCTATCTCTCTCTGATATGTCTCTAATGTATGTAGCAAAACGAGAGGAGAGGATTCCTTTTTATAGCCTTAGCGCTAGCGCCTGCGCTAGCGCTAGCGCTATCCCAAATTATGACATGTTTTGCGCGGCAGAATTTTCAATCCGAGGAAATAATTCCTCCTTGCCAACTGTGTGCGACGCTACCGCATGCGCTATCAGCTACCGCCAGGCGCTATCTCCTTCCATATGTGCTCCCGGAATTGCGCTATCATCGCTAGCGCCAGGCCCTAAGTGCTACCGCCGGCGCTAGTGGGAGTATCTGTCTTCTGTTTTCATTCGTCGGAATTCGTCGGGAGTTCTCGAGAACATTCGACGAATTGACTTAGACGCACAATTTCCTTCACAAGTCTGCCTTTTTTACTTCTGTCTGCGTTCGTCGATATTCGTCGGGAGTTCACGAGAACATTCGACGAATGGACTTAGCCGCTAACAGTTCGTCGAACGATAGCTAACGCCTGCGCTAGTGCTACCGCCGCGCTAGTGGAAGATTTGGATTTGATGGCTCAACTTTGGGGGCAACCTTCTTATGTAATCCTTGAGTCATGTGGACTTTGTTATCCTGCACACTTAAACACACAAGATCAAATACACATAGGTTTTATTATTCTCAAACCTAGGAAATGAGGAAGACCATGTTCCAACAGATAGAGCAAGCATGTCGGCAAGGGAAGGGGCCAGCCTCGGAGGAAGGCCTGAACCCCCAAGCGCAAGCACTCTTCAACAGCTCCCCTAGGGCCAGCCGCCCCGAGTGAGGGGGTAGGGAGGATGCCCCCATCTCGCCAGGAAGGAGGCGGAGTCCCGGTGCCAGATTCAACAAAAGCACGGGGAGACGCAAGGAAGCTACGCAGATCAGTTCCAGAGGCAAGTCTCCCACCTCCAGGTTGACCAGGGAAGCAGGAAGGACCTGGAGAAAGAAAAGGAATGAGAAGGCAGAGAAAGTGGAGGAGGTGATAAAAGAGATGGCCGAGATGCATGTGGCCGAGTAGGCGCAAGAAGGCGCGTTGTAATAGATATGTAACCTCCCCCTGTTGAATAAAAAGTAGGTAGAGATAGAACCTTAGGTAAAGCCTCTGGGAAGGTGTTGGGTTCCTCTGCCTCCAGGTGAAGGTAAGCACCTAGGATGTGGATGGGTACCCCACCCCCGGTTGGTAATATCCCCGACTAGAGACCATTCTCCGGGCTCAGTCATGCCGGTAGATGGGAGACTCATCGGGTCGACTCGCCACATGCGGAGTGGCTTGGGAAGGTGTTGGGTTCCTATGCCTCCAGGTGAAGGTAAGCACCTAGGATGTGGATGGGTACCCCGCCCCCAGTTGGTGAAATCCCCAACTAGAGACCATTCTCCAGGCTCAGTCATGCCGGCAGATGGGAGACTCATCGGGTCGACTGATTGGTAATATCCCCGACTAGAGACCATTCTCCGGGCTCAGTCATGCCGGCAGATGGGAGACTCATCGGGTCGACTGATTGGTGAAATCCCCTACTAGAGACCATTCTCCGGGCTCAGTCATGCCGGCGGATGGGAGACTCATCAGGTTGACTCGCTGCTTGAGTAAGTGACTTGGAGAGATGATGAGCTCCTCTGCCTCTAGGTAAGCTAGGCCCCTAGGACGTGGATGGGTATTCTACCTCCAGTTGGTTTGAAAAAGTGTTGAGTTCCTCTGCCTCCAGGTAAGCTAGGCCCCTAGGATGTGGACGGGTACCCCTCCCCCAACTGTTTTGGGAAGGAGATGGGTTCCTCTGCCTCCAGGCAAGCTAAGCCCCTAGGACGTGGATGGGTACTCCGCCCCTATTTGGTTCGGAAAGGTGTTAAATTTCTCTACCTCCAGGTAAGCTAAGCACCTAATACGTGGGTTGGATCTCTACCTCAGTTGCTTTGATGAGATGGTGGAGTTCCTCCGCCTCTAGGTGAAGGTAAGCACCTAAGACGTGGGTTGGATCTCTGCCTCAGTTGCTTTGATGAGATGGTGGAGTTCCTCCGCCTCTAGGTGAAGGTAAGCACCTAAGACGTGGGTTGGATCTCTGCCTCAGTTGCTTTGATGATATGGTGGAGTTCCTCCGTCTCTAGGTGAAGGTAAGCCCCTAAGTCATGGGTTGGATCTCTGTCTCAGTTGCTTTGATGAGATGGTGGAGTTCCTCTGCCTCTAGGTGAAGGTAAGCACCTAAGACGTGGGTTGGATCTCTGCCTCTTTTGCTTTGATGAGATGGTGGAGTTCCTCCGCCTCTAGGTGAAGGTAAGCACCTAAGACATGGGTTGGATCTCTGCCTCAGTTGCTTTGATGAGATGGTGGAGTTCCTCCGCCTCTAGGTGAAGGTAAGCACCTAAGATGTGGTTTGGATCTCTACCTCAGTTGCTTTGATGAGATGGTGGAGTTCCTCTGCCTCTAGGTGAAGGTAAGCCCCTAAGACGTGGGTTGGATCTCTGCCTCTATTGCTTTGATGAGATGATGGAGTTCCTCCACCTCTAGGTGAAGGTAAGCACCTAAGACGTGGGTTGGATATCTGCCTCAGTTGCTTTGATAAGATGGTGGAGTTCCTCTGCCTCTAGGTGAAGGTAAGCACCTAGGACGTGGACTGGTTCTCCGCCCCCGGATAGTTCAAGAAATTGTTAGTTCCCTCCCCCTCGAGGTGAGCTCGGCTCCCTGGTAGGAGTGGAGTTCCCTCCCCATCCATGTGAGCTTGGCTCCCTGGTAGGTGTGGAGTTCCCTCCCCCTCCAGGTGAGCTCGGCTCCCTAGTGGGTGTGGAGTTCCCTCCCCCTCCAGGTGAGCTCGGCTACCTGGTAGGTGTGGAGTTCCCTACCCCTCCAGGTGAGCCCGGCTCCCTGGTAGGTGTGGAGTTCACTCCCCCTCCAGGTGAGCTCAGCTCCCTGGTAGGTGTGGAGTTCTGATGGCGCAAATCTTAGCACACCGCTATAGGCGGTAGTAAGACTGCGGCACGAAACGGCAGTGTACCGATCGTTCAAGTAATATAAAATGAGGAGTAATCCCCGAGTATCGAATCTCTCAAGGAACACAGTAAGGTGGAGTTAACGTTCGAGGAAGGACTTGAGATCGAAGTCCTTGAGTCGGATGGAATGCGGAAACGGGGTGATTTGGCTTTTGGAAAATAAAAGAAAACAACTACAACTACTCCTATGCAATGCCGCTATGCAATGCTTCGCTTGGCGGGATGGAGACTAGGAAGGCCTTGAGCGCGCTGCGTCGCAAGGGCGGATGAACGAGTAGGCAAACGAATCGAACTATGCAGGCCTTGAGCGCGCTGCTTCGTTAGGCGGGATGGAATACACGGGCCGCTATGCCACGATTCGATAGGCGGATGGACGAGTAGGCTAACGGATGGAATGGTTCGCACCGGCGGAGTCGGAATGGATTACACGGGCCGCTATGCCACGCTTCGCTGGGCGGATGGAAGAGTAGGCGTACGGATGAGGGTCGCAAGCACCTCTTCGACAAGCACGCCACTAGCAATTGCTAGTGCGGCACCGGACACAGTGGTGGAGTGGAAAATGGATGGCGGCGCTCCTCATTCACACATACGAATATTATGATTCCATAAATATGAAATAAACATTAATAAACAAGATTCATAGTGCCATCATCTAAATATAGAGATTACAAACAAATACAACCACACAAGTAGAAGAAAGAGGCAAGAGATACGACCGAATCCGGAGTCTCGTTGTAGATTCACGGTAGGAATCGTCGGGTTGTCAATCCACGTCCTAGCTCGGTCCCAACTGCGTCCGGGGTAGAGGAGGGCTGTCACACCTCCCAATGGACACGTCTTCTCCAGCGCTTTACCATCTGGCCACGTCTAATGCGAAGAACTCCTTGCTTGGCGATGAAGATGTGTGGAATCTCCTCCTTGAAGCTCTTGGATGATGGAGGAGGCCTAGGGGGTGGAGAACCAGCGGAAATAGGCGGAACGGCAGAGTCGGGCGGAAGAAATGCGGGGTTTTTGACCTAAATCGCGAGCAGCGGAATTTATAGGCGCTGGAATTAAACAGTGCGCACGGTCATTGGCGCACGACCAGTGGTCGTGCTCACTAGAATCCGGTGATCGTGCGCTCTGCCTGGACGGAGCCTGCAAAGACAGAAATTATAAAATAACATGTTCGCACGACCAGTGGCGCACGACCTGTGGTCGTGCGCACTATCGTAGGTGGTCGTGCGCACTGGTTGAAACAGAACTCATGAAATTGATGATAAGTGCGCACGAACAGTGGCGCACGACCGGTGGTCGTGCGCACTATCGTAGATGGTCGTGCGCACTGCACCAAACAGAACTTATGAAAAAAGGGTTAAGTGCACACGATCAGTGGCGCACGACCAGTGGTCGTGCGCAATAGAACTGGTGATCGTGCGCAGTGTTCCTGTGCAGAATTGCACCGGGAACACCTGCACGACTCCAAATCCAGCACAACCACGAATCTAGCCACTGAAAGTGGCACCTAATAGTACATGAAAACTACTAATGAAGATAAGCATGAAATCACACCAAAATGGGCCAAGAGGTGCACCTAGCATGGAATATCAAATATAAACAATAACAGGGCTAAAGTGCGGTGAAATGACTGAAAAACGGCCCAGATGAGTCCATAAAAGTGTATATGATCAGGACTCATCACACCCCCAGACTTACCTGTTTGCGCATCCCGAGCAAACAAATTCTAAGCGAACTAGGAAAGAACAGTAGATGGCTTAATGATTACACTACAGAGTACCATGCGAAGTCACATGCTCACGTGCATAAGAAAAATAGTAGAAAAGATTTCTGATTATAAAAACAGTTTATATATTTCTAAAAGAGTAAAAGCATATTACAACTACTCAAAATGGTGAACAACGGTGAATCATTCGGTCATGCATACGGAGAAAGTAAACTGAGCGCTGAGATGAGCATTGCTCAAGATTGGGGTGCCGGAAAAACTCCACCAAAATCCATCGGTGTCGGTGACCATAGGCTCACCCGGTCACATTCTCTCCACGACACAAGATTGGTCCATAGCGTGAGTCGGTAGGGCTTTTAGGTTTTAATTGGGGCTTGGGTTACGGTGAGGTAAACAATGATAAACAAAATGACTTATACACAAAACCCAAATGAGCTTTAAAAATAACTACCCGCGCACCAAAATCGAATGCAAGTGCACCACACCCCCAGACTTGGACTTTTGCCACATAGGTGTGTGCACCGCCTATGCCCAATACATAATATTTCTACATGATTTTTCAATAAAACTCAATTTTCTTTTCTTTTTTTTTTTCTCTTTTCCTTTTCATTCATTTCTTTTTTTTTTCTTTCTATCTTCTTTTTCTTGTCTTTTTCTTTCAGCAGATTTGTCACATGCGCAAACCCACAGATTCACAAAATAAACACCACAATCAACACCCCCCAAAATGTGAATAAATTCAAAACTAAAGCTCATATTTGGGTGTGCGACTAGGCTAGGCTTTTAGGCTTTGGTGAGAAAAGTGTGGAGCTGAATCAAGAAAAGGGTAGGCACAAAGGGGCTAGCAAGGGTAGACGATAGGTAAGAAATAAAAAGTTCAACCGGACCAAAATAATGGCCTACGTCATTCTCACGCACTAGAACTATCCTATGCCAATGCTTCAAGAATCGCTTGGGGCAAGTTCTAGCCACCGAGAAAGATTCTCCTTTCTCCCGACTCAAGCAATACGAGTCTAGCGATCGTTTACACACATCCATACGCTACCGTTTGATTCACACCGGATTCACCATTTGAGTAGAGTAAACAACATTTACACTAATAAAGAAAAATATAAAACCATAGTATAAAGAGAAATCTAATCTACACGAATTTCTATGCAACCGAGCACTCGACTAGGAGCACTACTAGAGTCAACATTTTACTCTGCTACATAGTCCTAACCATCACCTAAACTTTCCCAAATAAGCAGAAGAATTAAATTCACAACAGAGCAAGCAAACAGATAAGTACGCGCTCAAGTGAGTGATGTGGTGTGCAATGAAAATAAACAAAACATTTTAACTGAAATCTTCTAGCATGCAGTGCAATAGTGCACGTGAGTGGGTAAACAAAACTACTCTCCCCCAGACTTAAACTAGACAATACACACAATATTTATCTATGAAATTCAGAAAAGAGCTAGGGAAAGAGAGTACCCAATGCTCAAAAATGAGCATACCAGAAGATTGGCGTGTAAGCTAAAATGAACCGCGGCATCCGCCATCCAGAAGAAGGATACCTGCAGGGGTCAGCTCCGCAAAACAAAAGAAAAAGAAAAGGAAAAACTACAATAAACTACAGCTAACTAAACAGGATTGACTAAAATAAAATGCAAGGAAAGAAAGATAAATACTGGGGTTATTGTCATCCCAGCACGACTTATTCGGATTTTATATAGTTCTAGCTTATAGGCCTATGAAAAGAAAAGTGCACAGGTAACTGTTCTAATATGCGCATCGGTAGCGGGTACCGATACGGAGACAGAGCAGTCACCCCTCTACCTAAATATAAATACCTGCTCCTCACAGGTAGAGGGTAGAGAATGTAAGAAAAGGAGGAGGCCTGGTCCTCACTCATCTCACAAAACACATCCTTGCCTAGCAAGGTATCGTCAACAGGGAGGCAGCAGGAGGAAAAGGCAATGAGTGGAGCTTCCTCAACGGAGGGGGAATAAACCTCCTCACATGAGAGGATACTCTCATCATTGACTTGAGCAAAAAGCTCCAAGTCCTCCTGGGATACCTGTGAAGACTCAACCTGCACAGGCTCGGATGAGGAAAGGGGATCAAGAAATAAAGAAGACGAAGAACATAAATAAACATCAATCGGGGGAGTGATCCCGGTCTCACTCCCCGCAGGATCCAAGGGTAGATCACTATCATCATCGTAAATATCATAGCAAGGGGTACTTGAGAACTCAGGAGCCTCAGTGGTGATTTGGACCTCCTCGTCCCATGAAGAAGTGCAAACCTCCTCATCAGAGAGAGTATCCTCTTCATCCCACCGAGGTGCATCATCGTGTTCAAAGTATTCATTCTCCCCCTCAGGGAAAATGACATCCTCATCCCACTTTGGAGCACCCTCTGAGTCAGAAGCATCACCCAGCTCCTTTACTTCGATAGGATCATAAAGAATATGTGTAGAAAAATCTTGCAAAGAAACTGGAGGGACAAAAATATTCGGTTCCTCCGCAAAAAGATCTGCTAAAGCCTCCCCGATGGAAAGAATACTTTCCACATCATACTCAGGTGCATCTAGGAGCTCCCATTCCTCTCCTTGTTGGCCAACAGATGAGTGATCATCATCACTGGGAGTGAAGCCATAAACAGGGAGTGAGGAGTCCGTGCACGAGATAAGCTCAGGGGTAGAGGGCACAATTGCCTCCATGGGTAAAGAATGAGCGATAGGGACAATGTTGTCCTGAGTGGAGGAGTGGCGGTCAGGCTTGAAAAGACTAGGACAGTCCTTCAATTCATGACCCTCTCCTCGACACAACAAGCAAACAATGTTCCTACACTGCCTAGCATTCAACTCATTCATTTGGTCAATATAATAAACCATCTTATCATTAAAGCTAGGCGAAATACCCCATGACGACATTTTCAAAATTCAAAGCGGATAAAAAGAAACTGAAATTCTTTGCAAGGAAATCTACACAACTAGAAAAACTCCTTGAATAAAACTTGCCTAAAACGTTAAAATAGGGGAGGAAGAAATAAAAACAAGCAAAAGATAATTAAAAGGCAAACAAAAATAATAAAGTGGCTTTACACACTGGAAGAACTACTATCTCTCGGCTCTCCCTCTCAAGAAAACTCACACGACTGTGTTCCCCGGCAACGGCGCCAAAAACTTGATGGCGCAAATCTTAGCACACCGCTATAGGCGGTAGTAAGACTGCGGCACGAAACGGCAGTGTACCGATCGTTCAAGTAATATAAAACGAGGAGTAATCCCGGAGTATCGAATCTCTCAAGGAACACAGTAAGGTGGAGTTAACGTTCGAGGAAGGACTTGAGATTGAAGTCCTTGAGTCGGATGGAATACGAAAACGGGGTGATTTGGCTTTTGGAAAATAAAAGAAAACAACTACAACTACTCCTATGCAATGCCGCTATGCAATGCTTCGCTTGGCGGGATGGAGACTAGGCAGGCCTTGAGCGCGCTGCGTCGCAAGGGCGGATGGACGAGTAGGCAAACGAATCGAACTATGCAGGCCTTGAGCGCGCTGCTTCGTTAGGCGGGATGGAATACACGGGCCGCTATGCCACGCTTCGATAGGCGGATGGACGAGTAGGCTAACGGATGGAATGGTTCGCACCGGCGGAGTCGGAATGGATTACACGGGCCGCTATGCCACGCTTCGCTAGGCGGATGGAAGAGTAGGCGTACGGATGAGGGTCGCAAGCACCTCTTCGACAAGCACGCCACTAGCAATTGCTAGTGCGGCACCGGACACAGTGGTGGAGTGGAAAATGGATGGCGGCGCTCCTCATTCACACATATGAATAATATGATTCCATAAATATGAAATAAACATTAATAAACAAGATTCATAGTGCCATCATCTAAATATAGAGATTACAAACAAATACAACCACACAAGTAGAAGAAAGAGGCAAGAGATACGACCGAATCCGTAGTCTCATTGTAGATTCACGGTAGGAATCGTCGGGTTGTCAATCCACGTCCTAGCTCGGTCCCAACTGCGTCCGGGGTAGAGGAGGGCTGTCACACCTCCCAATGGACCCGTCTTCTCCAGCGCTTTACCATCCGGCCACGTCTAATGCGAAGAACTCCTTGCTTGGCGATGAAGATGTGTGGAATCTCCTCCTTGAAGCTCTTGGATGATGGAGGAGGCCTAGGGGGCGGAGAACCAGCGGAAATAGGCGGAACGGCGGAGTCGGGCGGAAGAAATGCGGGGTTTTTGACCTAAATCGCGAGCAGCGGAATTTATAGGCGCTGGAATTAAACAGTGCGCACGGTCATTGGCGCACGACCAGTGGTCGTGCGCACTAGAATCCGGTGATCGTGCGCTCTTCCTGGACGGAGCCTGCAAAGACAGAAATTATAAAATAACATGTTCGCACGACCAGTGGCGCACGACCTGTGGTCGTGCGCACTATCGTAGGTGGTCGTGTGCACTGGTTGAAACAGAACTCATGAAATTGATGATAAGTGTGCACGAACAGTGGCGCACGATCGGTGGTCGTGCGCACTATCGTAGATGGTCGTGCGCACTACACCAAACAGAACTTATGAAAAAAGGGTTAAGTGCACACGATCAGTGGCGCACGACCAGTGGTCGTGCGCAATAGAACCGGTGATCGTGCGCAGTGTTCCTGTGCAGAATTGCACCGGGAAATCCTGCACGACTCCAAATCCAGCACAACCACGAATCTAGCCACTGAAAGTGGCACCTAACAGTACTTGAAAACTACTAATGAAGATAAGCATGAAATCACACCAAAATGGGCCAAGAGGTGCACCTAGCATGGAATATCAAATATAAACAATAACAGGGCTAAAGTGCGGTGAAATGACTGAAAAACAGCCCAGATGAGTCCATAAAAGTGTATATGATCAGGACTCGTCAAGTTCCCTCCCCTTCCAGGTGAGCTCGGCTCCCTGGTAGGTGTGGAGTTCCCTCCCCCTCCAGGTGAGCTCGGCTCCCTGGTAGGTGTGGAGTTCACTCCCCCTGCAGGTGAGCTCGGCTCCCTGGTAGGTATGGAGTTCCCTCCCCCTCTAGGTGAGCTCGGCTCCCTGGTAGGTGTGGAGTCCCTTCCCCCTCTAGGTGAGCTCGGCTCCCTGGTAGGTGTGGAGTCCCCTCCCCCTCCAGGTGAGCTCAGCTCCCTGGTAGGTGTGGAGTTCTCGCCTTCCACCGCAGGTCGCGTTCAATTCGACCTAAGGTGTTGAGCTTTCTTCACCTCCAGTTGAGCTCGGCTCATAGGAGGGTTGTTAAGTAGAGAAAGGTTTGCCTTCCACCTCAGGTCGAGCTCGGCTCGACTAAGGGTGTTGAGTTTTTCTCCACCTCAGGTCAAGTTCAATTCGACCTAAGGTGTTGAGCTTTCTCCACCTCCAGTTGAGCCCGGCTCATAGGAGGGTTGTTAAGTGGAGAAAGGTTCGCGTTCCGCCCCAACATTAGGTTCAGTTGAAAAACTCGGCAGGAGCATCCCGTTGGCAGGGCCTTCCATGTATCGCTCTAAGGTCCGACCTACTCGTACAATAGGTGCGTTGGACTTTCTTTCCGAGCTTTCGGCAAGCTCGAAAAGAGCGGGGATTGTGTACAACCCTCATATTTTCCGAGTCGGTGTGACCCGACTGTAGAACCCTCATATTTTTCGAGTCGGTGTGACCCGACACGAGTGAGGTCGTGACGGGAAAGATGACCGTGATGCAACAAACTGAACAATCGGAGGTCGTTAAGGGCCGAGAAAGAGAAGGCCTGGGGGGAAAGTACTCTTGAGCGAGCGGACCTTGGGTCCACTCGCCCAAGGCCCCGGGCGAGTGGACCACTGGTCCACTCATCGAAGAGGGGGGGGGGGGGCGAGTGGACCTCGTGTCCACTCGCCCAAGGTGGAGGGCGAGTGGACCCAAGGTCCACTCGCCCCCAAGCCTACAGGCGAGTGGACCTTTGGTCCACTCGCTCGGGGCGGGTGGACCATAGGTCCACTCGCCCGGGCAGCTGGGCGAGTGGTCCTAAGGTCCACTCGCCCAGTTCAGGTGGTAGACCTTGGTCCACCTATCCTATTCCCCCCCCCCCCCCCCCCCTTCCTGTTTCGGTCGTTCGGGTTAGTTTTTGGACTGCGAATAGTAGATTTTTGGCTATTCGCAGTCCAATTTTGGGGAAATCTATAAATAGACCCCCATGGGCACCTAGGGATGGGTTGTTAGTACACCCCATCCCTCACGTGTGAGCAAGCACTGCCCCTCCCCTCCCCCTATAGTTGAATGTGGGCGGTGAGGTGATCCTTAGTGCCCTCCAAGGTGCCCAGGCTCAGCATTGGCTTGGGAGGGGAAGTTCCATGTGAGCTTCCGGGTATGTGGTGGGACCTCCACGTTGTAGCTTATGGGTTCCGTTCATGGACTTAGATGCTCTTTAAGGGTCTGGTTCTTCAGTTCTTGGTGACTGGTCAAGGGTCTAGCTCGGGTCAAGTAAGGGTTAGTTGCATCCCCCTTGCGAACGTCGAGACCAGTTCTCTGGTTTCAACAAAGGCGCCCTTAGATGGGGTTAATAAGGGTTTTAGAAATCCTTATAATTTTAATGAAAACTTTTAATATTTTATAAGAAATAGATTGGATCAAAAGTAAAGTGCTAGAATTGAAAACCAAATTAATTTTATTGAACAAATAATAACATGATTATCATTGATAAAATTGATTACAAAATCAGCTTTCTAAGACGCTATAAATCAAGGCGAATACGAAAAACTCATTTTGTTTTCTAAACCGACTCTTTTCCCTAAGAATCGGTTGGCTTTAGCCGATCTGTCCCAAGATATGGCCTCAAGCCACTTTAGCCTCTCTATCCCAAGAAAGGCCTCAAGCACCCCTAGATCTAAGCCCAAGACCTAGTCTCCAATACACATGGCGAATTCCCCCTAAGCCGCACACAGACCTAGTCGCCAACAACCGTAGCGAATTCATGAAACAATTACAAATATAAAAGGTGTTATAAAATATGAAAGACAAATTTAAACACTCCCTATGAATAAATCTGAAGGAGACGACGAAGAACCGCTGAAGATTGTTGAAGTCGAAGCATGCATTCTTCGCATTGAGTTAGCGTTGATCCAATCCTCCATTGATTCCTTCTCTTGAATTTGAATGAGAGATCTTTGTGGTATGGAAATACGGCCTTCATAGAGATTTCAGAGTGCTGGAATATGGCTCCTTGAGTTGTAAAGTTGAATAAAATGAATGTCACATATTTATAAGAGAGGAAGCTAACACTAGCATTAGGGCTAACGTCAGGCGTTGACTCAATTTATAACTATTTTGATGGCATGTATCCTAATTTCAGGAAGGAGATATTGCATGATTTGAAACATCTCATTTTAGGCAACCCTAACGCCGACTAAGTCTAACACGTGGCGTCAAGCCAAATCATTCCCAAAATGCACCTGCAATCATGGCAGCTTCCCTCAATACCATTTTCATATTGGTGGGATCTAGGGTAAACATCTGCATTGGCTCTAATGCCTGTCGTTAGACCTCATCCTTTCCTTTCAGTACATTGAGCTAGTCCAGACCAACACATAGCATCCTAGTGTCATCTTTGTTCAATCCTGCATACTAAAAATACAATGGCAAACTTGATTAAATACAAGTAGGATTTGTTATTCTCAAACCAAAGGGATGTGGAAAATGGTGTTCCAACAACACTTAGATACAATAATGATCCAATCATTCCTCTATATAATGTTCGATCAATAGAGATTTTGGCTTCATCTTTTCCTAATTTTAGAGATGCACTTATAGGTGTAGAAGCTTATTTTAGGTTTCCAAATCCAAATCTTTTCAACATATCATGAACATATTTAGATTGATTAATAAATATTCTGTTATTTCTTTTTTTGATTTGAAAGCCTTAAAAATATGTGAGTTCTCCTACCAAGCTCATTTCAAATTCTTTTTGCATTACTAGTACTACTTCATTACACAACTCTTCATTGGTGCCTCCAAAAATTATGTCATCTACATAAATTTATAATATGATCAAATCATTATCAACATGCTTAATGAAGAATGTGTTATCGACGCTTTCCATTGTATAATCGTGCTTTAATAAAAATGAGGATAATCTTTCATACCAAGAACGTGGCACTTGTTTTAAGCCATACAACACTTTATCTAGTTTGTATACATGATTTGGAAATTTTTCATTGATGAAACCGGAGTGTTGTTCAACATAAACCTATTCTTTAATAATTTTGTTCTAAAAGGCACTTTTAACATCCATTTGAAATAGTTTAAATCGTTTGAAACTCGCAAATGCAAGAAAAATTCTAATGGATTCTAAGCGAGCAACGAGTGTAAATGTTTCATGAAAATCTACCCCCTTGATTTGAGAATACCCCTGTGCAACTAAGCGAGCTTTGTTCCTAGTAATCCTAGATTCCATTAGAATTTTTATGAAACATTAGCATGTAAGGATGATTACTTTACCCCTACTACCGGGTGATTAGATGGTCTTTCTACAAGATTCCAAATCTTATTTTGTTCAAATTGTTCTAATTCTTCATTCATAGCTAAATACCAAAATTCATCATTTAAAGCGATTGAAATATTTTTGGTTCAATTTTGGAAACAAAGCAAAGGTTTGAAAAAGATTCATGTAAGGAAGAGCGAGGTGTTACCCCTTTCGATGGCTCTCCAATGACAAGCTTCCTTGGATGATGTTTTGTAAACTTTAGCATGCTAGAAGGCACATACTCCTCTTGCTTGTCCTCCTCTTTCTTATTCTCCTCTTCTGGTAACTCATCATCCTCATGCTTCACTGGGGAGAGGGGTTCCTCTTCATTTCCTGCAAAAATTTTCTCTACACAAGGAACAAGCTCATCAAATTTAACATGAATAGATTCTTCAACTATTTTTTTTATTTTGTTATATACTCTATAGGCCATACTAGTTGAAGAATACCCAAGAAAAATTCCTTCCTCACATTTTCCTAATGAATCTCATTTATGTTTAATAAAAATCATTTGCAACCAAATACACGAAAATAGAATACATTAGGCTTCTTTTGAAAAAACAATTCATAAGGGGTCAAGTTTATGAAAGGTCGAACCATGACACGATTAATAACATAACATAGTGTGCTAACAGCTTCGGCCCAAAATGATCTAGGCAACCCAAATTCAGAAAGCATGGTGCGAGCTAATTCTTGAAGTGTTCTTTTTTTTCCACGAGACCATTTTGTTGTGGGGTGCGTGGAGCAGAAAATTCATGCTTAATTCCTAGATCACTACAAAAAGTGGTAAATTTTTCATTTTTAAATTCTCCTCCATAATCCGAGCGAATGCATTGTATTTTTAAATCAAGTTCACTTTGAATTCGCTTACATAATTTTGAAAATTCACAAAAAACATCGAATTTTGAGGTAACAAAGATTGTCCAACAATATCTAAAAAAATCATCAATCAAAACATAAGTATATTTTCTACCACTTAGATTAATGGTGCTCACTAGACCAAAAAGATCCATATGAATTAATTGTAAGGGTCTAGTAGTAGAAATTTCATTTTTTACTTTTAAAGAATGATTTAGAAAATTGGCAAAGTGAAGATAAATTTCCATTAAGCATAGGTAATCCTCTAATTAATTTATCTTTGGCTAGTTTTAAGATGAGTTTAGTGCTAATGTGACCAAGACGCCTATTTCATAATTCTAATTCATCATTTTTTGAAATAAGACATTTGATAGATGAATGTGAAAGATTATGAAAAGCAATCATGTGTTTATGAGTTCTTGGTGCGGTGAGTACAACTTCATTTGTTTTGGGATTTATGATTTTGCAAAGGTCTCTCCTTCAAAAAATACCCACGTACCAAGTCTTACACATCCCTAGGAGCAGAACTCAAGAGCCGACGCACTCTCCAAACTTGCGACCTCTCCTTCCAACTATCAATCTCGGCGGTGTCGGGTTGAAGATATCATGACCCCTAGCATTCCGGGGACATGGGAGATCGACGAAATCAGCGAAGGAGAAGTATATTGGATGACCCCCCTCCGGGCTTACCTTGAACGTGGAGACCTGCCCGACGATCGCATAGAGGAACGACGACTACGAATACGAGCCGCCTCCTTCATCATCATTGAAGGGGAGCTCTATAGGCGGGCCTTCTCTGGGCCCTACCTAAAATGCCTCCAAGCAAAATAAGCATAGTACACCTTGAAGGAAGTTCACAGTGGCATCTGCGGAGAGCACTTGGGCGCAAGGGCTCTGGTTCAAAAAATCATGCGTCATGGTTTCTACTGGTTGACAATAAAAAAGGATGCAGCCGAATTCGTCCGAAAGTGTAAGAGATGTCAGCTTCACGCAAACATCCCTCATCAACCTCCAGTTTCCCTCACAACACTCCAAGGCGCCTGACCATTTGCTCAATGGGGGATCAATCTGCTCGGTCCCCTCCCTATAGCATCTGGCCAGAGGAAGTTCATCATTATGGCTACTGATTACTTCGCCAAGTGGGTAGAAGCAGAGCCTCTCGCCAGAATTGCAGAAGAAAATGCCAAACAATTTGTGTGGAAAAACATTGTTTGCCGCTTTGGAATTCCAACAGTGATTGTCGCCAACAATGGCACCCAATTCACGGGAAAGTAATTCACAAGGATGTGCGAGGACCTGAAAATCAACCTCCACCATAAGGTTGTAGCTCACCCGCAAACAAACAGACAAATAGAAGTTATGAACAGCACCATCCTCAAGGGGCTCAAGACTCGCCTGCAGGAAGTAGGGGCGTAGTGGGTAGACGCGCTTCCAAATGTACTACGGGCCTACCACACCATATAAAGGACTCCGACCGAAGAAACACCGTACAACCTCTGTTAAGGCACGTAGATGGTCATTCCCATCGACATTGGTGTCCCCAGTATACAGGTAATGACCTTCAACCCCGAAAAGAACGAGGAACTGCTCTGGGAGAACCTTGACTTAGTCACATAAGTCAGGGACATGGCGGCCCAGTGCATCACCATCTTTCAAAGGCGTGTAGCCCGACTCTACGATCGCAAGGTAAAGCTCAGGCCAATCAACGTCGGAGATCTCGTCATACGAAGCATCGAAGAGGATGGTAAAGGCCCATAAAGAGACAAGCTCTCGCCAACTTGGGAAGGACCATACATTGTTACGGCAGTCGTAAAACCCGTGACGTACAAGCTCAGAATGGCAGAAGGAAAGAACCTGCCACGCACATGGAACGCGCAGAACTTGCACCATTTTTATATGTAAACTTATATTTCTTGTTATGCAAGAAGATGCGAGCTTCCACTCGCGCAAACAATCTTTATGCGATGAAAATTATGTTTTAATACCAACACCTGTGTTTAAACAAAAATGATGTTACATGCTTTTTAACCGCCACAATAAGACATACAATCATATGGGCCTGCCCCTCATGCGGTCATCCTCGGTTTGAAGACTAACGCCCTTCACCATCGTCTTTGGGACCTGTTCCCCCTATAACCATAAGGGACTGTCCCTCGTGTGGTCATTGTTGATTTGAATACAAGCTCTATTCATCGTCGACTCCGGGGCCTATTCCCTCTGTAATCGTAAGGGTTTGTCCCTCGTGCGATCATCCTCAGTTTGAAGACTAATGCTCTTCACCATCAACTTCGGGACCTGCTCCCCCTATAACCATAAGGGCCTGTCTCTCGTACGGTCATCCTCGATTTGAAGACTAACGCTCTTCACTGTCGACTTCGGGACCTGTTCCCTCTATAACCGTGAGGGCCTGTCCCTCATGCGGTCATCCTCGGTTTGATGACTAACGCTCTTCACCGTCTACTTCGGGACATGTACCCTATAACCGTAAGGGCCTATCTCTCATGCGGTCATCCTTAGTTTGAAGACTAACGCTCTTCACCGTTGACTTTGGGATCTATTTCCCCTATAGCCATAAAGGCATATCCCTCTTGCGGTCATCCTCGGTTTGAAGACTAACGCTCTTCACCATCGATTTCGGGACCTGTTCCCCTATAGCCGTAAGGGTCTGTCCCTCGTGCGGTCATCCTCAGTCTGAAGACTAACACTCTTCGCCGTCGACTTCGGGGCATGTTCCCCCAATAGTCGTAAGGGCCTGTTTCTAGTGCGGTCATCCTCGGTTTGAAGGCAAACACTACTTACCATCAACTTCGGGGTCAATTCCCCCTCTAACCGTATACATCAGAATAAACGCCATATGGAATAATGGAGTCACAAGATACCAGGTCATCACTACAATGTTCTACATAATAGAACGATACTACAAAACAGAAAAGGAGAGCACGACAAAGGCAAAGATCGGCTTTTGGCAACATCATGACGGTCCTCCTCTGGGAAACCCCAAGCTTCCTCTCCGTAGGACAGAGAATCTTCTAGATGACCCTCTAGAAAGTGAGATCACAATCATACTTCAACAACAGCTCCAAGTCACCGCGAAGAAGGCGATGAAACCTCCAAACTCCTTTAAGCAACAATATGGACTTTGAAGGTTTGGCAGGCAATTGATATGCACTCATTCATAGAACCAAGGGGTGCATTTAGCCAAAGCTCCACCATGGGTGAGTGGGGATAGTGGAGACATGCCAAGTCTCATGACAAAGGGAGCGGGGTAATGGGAAAACTGCCACAACAACCATGCGATGCCAAGCCCAGCCAAACCTCATCACCATACCCCACTTAGGGGGCAGTCAGACGTGTACCCCGTAAAGAGGGTGCGGGCTGCACCCCACTTAGCGGGGTGCGGCCAAAGCCACACCACCCAAGTGGGGGTGCCGCCAAGGCCATGCCCCACTAAGAGGGGTGCCGCCAAGGCCACGCCCCAAATGGAGTGTGGCCAAGGCCACACCCCAAGAGGAGTATGGCCAAGGCCGCACCCCCATGTGGGGTGCGGCTAGGGCCGCACCCCTCTTGGGGGTGCGGCCCAAGCCTCACCCCTTATGAGGTGCAGCCAAGGCCGCACCCCTCATGGGGGTGCAACCCAAGCCACACCCGCTACGGGGGTGCAGCCAAGGCCGCTCCCCCCATTGGGAGGTGCGGCCAGTACCGCGCCACCTATGGGGGAGAGGCTAAGACCGCGCCCCCATAGGTGGCACAACATGTCTGACGCCCCCTCGGGGGCACAGTTGGAGCCACATCACTCCTCCTTTCTCGAGGCTGGGCGTGGCTCCCCAAGTTGGTGGCGTGGTCTTCAATAGGCACGTTATTGCTCATGCAAGCACGCCCCTCGTCGGCTCTCGGACACATTTTTTACTTTTGGTCCGCAAAGCGAGCGAAGCATTTCCACATGCTTCCGTGTTCGTTGCGCGCTCAGAATGCTTTTATTGCGCGCTCAGAGTGCTCCCGTGTTTGTTGCGCGCTCAGAATGCTTCCACGTTCATCGCGCGCTCAGAACACCTTCGTGTTCTCAACGCGCGCGGTAGTTAACCTTTCCTAATTTTCTAGATTTCAGGTCCTGTTCACTACGCTCAACGTCGTCAATGAAAACACCCGAATTGACAAAACGCCCAAGGAGCGGGACAGGAATTTCCGAAAAGTGGCGATCTATGTGCTTCAAATCGGCCGACGTGATTCGCCCGTTAGGTGGTTATGGTGGTTACAACGGAGAAATTACCGAGCTACCCTTGCCCAAGGCTATAAAAGGAGCTCAGAGCCTTCATTTCAAGACACCCTGTCTTCTACGCCCGAGAGAGCTCCTTTGAAAATTTCCTTGGAATTCTCCTTCGGCGCTTGAGGATCTCCTTCGAACTTTGAAGATCTTCTTCGAAACTTCAAACCTTCGAAGATCTCCTTTGAGCCTCTGAAGGTCTCCTTCGTGTCATCGAAGATCTTCCTTCAAACTACGAAAGGCGACTTGAGAATCTCACTTCCGTTCCTAGAAAAGTACTTAGTCTCTCGAGAGGTGGTCTGCCACCCTCGAGGTTCTCTCTCTCCACCATTGTAACGAGCAGCAACCTGTCACGCTCGAGTTCTCAGATTCTAATTGTAACAAACCAAAAGATAGCGGAATTTGGCCGACATTGCTCCGATCGCGCGGTTTTTCACCCTTTCTGGGTTTTCCACGATAAAAAGTCTCCTTATTAATTGTTAACTCTCTTATTGACTGTTTGCGCGCTTGGCTCGCTCTTGAGCTAAGGTGGTTCAGTTCGACCGGTCTACCAGAGCGTTGAGCAGCCCGTAACAAGTTTGATTCTCGATCACTTGCTCTTTTTCTATATTACTTCTTTTAAAAAATCATCTTATCTTTTCGAGAAAATATTAATAATTTGCGTGAGTAGAAATACTCAACATCCCCGTGGGATACGATATTTGATATTTTATTTTTAAAATATCCTATACTATGAACGATAGATACTCTTACCTAAAGTTCGTAAAATATCCTTTTTTTCTTTCCCCCACCGCCAATTCTATTTTTAATTTAATTATTCATCTTCCCTATCTCT
The DNA here is from genome assembly GCA_033032865.1 of Dactylorhiza incarnata. Lineage (NCBI taxonomy): Eukaryota > Viridiplantae > Streptophyta > Magnoliopsida > Asparagales > Orchidaceae > Dactylorhiza > Dactylorhiza incarnata. Next base: position 921,222 of record JAWHQI010000343.1, on the reverse strand, counting down.
TCTCAAATTTCATTCATTTAAGTGAAGGTTGTTTTATTTTATAAGAAAATGTTATCTCATTTAGTCGCTAAAGGTGTCGAGCTTACTAACAAAATTAATTTATTTGGAAGCCGCAACAAAGCGTAATATTTTTGTAACTTTTGTGGTTAGAATGATCATTCTGGCGAGGAATGTTATTATTATCAAATTTTTTATAATCAAAATAATTTTCCCATAGGATATGATTTTAATGATTTTCCTTCTTGCTCTGATACTACTTATTCATTGTGGCAAGATATCCCGAATAGTTTACGATGCAATGAAGAAAATTTATTTGATCCTAATTTTTGTCCCTCCACCTTAGAGCCACAAAACTCCACATCTAATTTTGGGGAGCCCACACAATATCAATTTGATATTGAATCTCAATATATAGATAAAAGCAATCTTAATTCTATTTTTATTTTTCACTCTTCGAAAACTAATTTAAGAAGTGCATGACTCTTCATGTACCCCCATCGTATCTTTCACCGAAGATTAAGAAATTTTATTATACCAAAAATTTATTAATATTATGGGTGCACCAGATGAAATAGAAGATGAACATGTTTCTTCTCCTACTCCTCCCGATTCCACTCCTATTTTTTTATAAATTTTCACACACACCACCTAATTATTTAGAAAATGAAGTCCATGAAAATATTGTGTCTCATGAATTTATTCCACCTGGTATTCCACAAGAATTATCGGATAATGATTTTGTTTTTGAAAATGGTACTACCCTAAGGCCGCTATAATTGCCCTCATTGAAAGAAATCACGACCGGCATACGTGGCAGGGCAGGAACGGGATAGTCGGTCATGTGTCAACAAAGGCATTGTTACAGTTACAGACATCTCTCTGAGGACATGCTCTGAGCTACAGGTGCTTCATGCCCCAACAATGTATTCAAACACTGTTTGTGGAGGAGAAACATGGGGATGCCATAAGCCCAATTGGTCAATGTAACCTCTGATAGTGGACCCCTTGGTATGAGAGGCGGGAGCCATAGCCCCCGGTATGTCCTTTCGGAGGAGCGCTCTGTCCTCAGACACACATATCCCCACTGGACGGCCCTGGCGGAGGGAAGCCATGCGGGCATCATATCATCGCCCATAAAAGTTATGGAAAGCAATACCTATGAGCAGGTGTAAGACCCCATTTTTTCGCTACAAAACTGGGTCTTATGCCCAGGACCGCCGCTTTGCGGTGACACCATCACTCGGGAAGGTCGCCACTACAAAACGCTGATCTTGTCGGCCATATCGATCACAGAAGAAGAAAAGAATAAACGAACAAATAGAAGTTCAAGTCCATAAATCACATGCTATATATAATAAATGTCCACATGATATAACTGAAATAACAAGGGTTACAATAATAAAGGGCTCATGCCCTGTACATCATATCCTCACTACAAGGTCACTCGCGGAAGCAAAACTAGTAATCACTCACTGATCCCAAAACTGGTGCTCCTATACTAGACTGGCCCGCCTCCATCTGCACCGGCCTCTAGTGCTGATGCGTCTCAGAGGTCCCCTAAAATGATATGGTCCACTGACCGTTAGTCAAAAAGACTAAGACTTATGTTCCCCACCCCTCCCTCAATGGCTCCTAGGCACTGTGCGGGAGGATGAAGCGGAGGACAGCATGGGGTATAAAACAAAGCAGATGACGACGGATCTAGTCTACAGGAAATATCTACCACTACTCAAGTGTATATATACATTTGAAGCAATAAATAAATCACAAGTAAAGAACAGTAAGTAAAGACAAGTATATAATATAAAAGTAACCATTGATTTATAGGAATGCCCATGCAAACTTATAGACCAAGGGGTCGTTTAGCAGGGCCTATCGTATAAAGTCCCATAACCAATTTATACGATATGGGTAGGGGTTGAAATGCAATGTTTATGCCATGACATGCAAAGTTATGATGGGTAATGTTATGATCATACAAGTGCAACTCACACACTTTGACTCTATGCGCACAGACCTTTAGTTCCCCCTTTTTGGAGCGAGCAAAACTCCCAGGGTACTCCCGTAGTGGCAAACGGAAGCAGCGGGTTGGGCCTCGCCCACCTCTAGGTTGGTATTCACACTACCTAACCTAGACCTATCATATGCCTCAACGCAAAACCGTGGAGCGCCTGCGTACTCTTACTGACTGGACCACCAGACTTTCATGGCTAAGTGCAAATTCCACACTTGTCGAGTCAACGTATTGACGTCGGTGTGAACGACCGTCCAATACCGAAGACCCACCACCTTTATGCACATGCAAGCATGTTTACCATCTATCTCCGAGCCACATGCTCCACTTGCTAACCCGCCCGTTACCATAACCTTCCGAGCCACCGGCTCGCCGGACCAACCCATCTGCACCTACAACCACCAAGCCTACTGCTTGTAAGACCAAACCAACTAACCTTCCGTAACCACGGAGTGTGGGTGTGTGGATTATTAAGACAATCTTGCATAACAGTTTATTCCTGCAATTTAGGGTTAATCTTGGACTTCCCGAGGTCTACCCTGTGAGGGGCTCACAGCGGTACTAGGAGATACGATGGGATGATAGCCCAAACCTCCATTTCTGAATACACTTAATGTTATTGGTAACTACCCATAAGAATACCCTTCTTATCAGTACACTTGGATTACCCTAAGTATTTTATGACTCCCCACGGGAAATACGATCTTTGGTCAATCCCGAGCACAACTTTACCCTTAACTTAGCAAGCACACTCTCATCACCTAAACCCCTTTTTGGTGACCTTCAATCTCTTCAGTTAGGCTAGGTACACCAACTACCTTCCATTCCCAGCTAATGATCTACATGTTACTTAAATCTTACAGTTTACTATACGCAGACCAAATGAGTTATATGAGCTGCATAAGAGGAGGTACTCCAAATATTCATCCAACTTACTCAAGATTATTATTGGGAGTCTATCATGATATTTTAGGACTAAATCCAGAGGATCATATTTTTCCTTAATTATTTGGCATTTATTATAATTTCTCCAACATTGGCCAAGTATGAGGTTGAACATGAAGTGTAAGGTCTTCTTGTGATATGGCCCCAATAAAATTATGGAAAATCAATGATGTCAAGATAACAGTAAATACAGAATATCACAATTTTCCAGTAAGGGTTTGGCTTCTAAATATAATATTGAATAATTACCCCAAATTAGAAATTAAAGAAGGAACCACCAAAAATACTTGTCTAAAAATTATGGGAAAATTACCAGACCTCTATAATAATCAGAAAAGTTTACTGACAGAGTTTCATAATTTACAAAAACCATCAAGTCACACAAATAAATATTCTAAGTAAACCCAAACTAGGGACCATTGTGAAGTAACCTACTGATAAATAATTTCAAAATCTATACAGAAATTCATAGAGCTTCCTAATGCCCTAAAATATCCTATCCCCAAGTTTCACAATTTTCCAAAGAATATTTGGCCCTTATTTAATTTTTATAATCTTAAGGCAAAGTAGTTGACTTGGGAATGAAGTGCTAATTAGATCAACTTAAAAATTACACTAAAATTACCAGAGGTTATACCATGACTATATGAGCACTACCAAACTTTCATAAATATCCAAGATAAATTGAGCATGTAAATTCCTCTTATAAAAAGGTTCCCTAAAAAGGTTATAACCTAATTTAGGGGGAACAAGTGATCCTAAAATCCTCATAAAATTACCTAAGGCATATTTACACCCTATGAACTTATCTACCAAGTTCCATGACCATTCAAGAACATATGACCTTATGTCCTTTACAAGGCCCAAACTACAACCCTAGGGTTTGAACTAGGGTCCTAGGGCATATCCACCCCAAATCACTCATGGGGGTGTTTTATGTGATCCTAAACCAGTGGCCAAAGTTTCACATCATCTTGAGGAGATTTGACCACCTAACCCCAACAAGTACACATTTGACCTAAATTGGCCTAGTTTGACCAAACTTGGGCTAATTAATTACCCAACCAAATCAATCCCAATTGGGATGAAATTTTTACCAGTGTCTTATAATAACCCTAAGGAGCACCACCAAAATTTGGAGCGGATTGGAGGTCATTAGACCCTATAATTAATTAATATATGGATTATTAAATTTTTACAAAAACCTTAGAGAAATGTTCTCCAAAAATTCCCATCTTTGGATATATTAAGGGTGTAGATACTAATAGCCTATGTTTCTATTTTCTAGTCAATATCATTTCCCAATCAAAAGTTATTCAAGAAATAGTGTCTGTCCTACCCTAGGGACGGTTCCCACCAAAATGGCCATACAGGGAGCTACATTGCTACTTTTGGGCTGAAACAAATTTTAAATTAAAGTAGACTCCAAGGGATACAACTTTGGTGTTGACCACTTTTTCTGTAGAGGGCCCTAAGTATTTTTAATAATTAATTCTAAATGTTGTCAGTAAAGAGACAGAAAAATACAATACATAAGGATTTATATTATTTGATTCTGCACGAATCCTGAAGCAAATCATGTGGCAGCTGGTCATCTTCCTCCTTCAGCCAAGGGTCCAGATCAGCCCATCCTGTAGCCTCTTTATCTTGGTTTTCCTGGCCACCCACGCCCCTCCCCGGCCGGCCAATGCTACCACCACCTTCCTTAAGGTGGTGGCCGGCGATGGGAGGTCTTGGCCGGCCAGTGGTGGCTGGAACCGGTGGTTTAGGAAAGAAGAAAACCTCGAAAAAATGGAGATTTCGGCCATTTGGATTGGGGACCAATTGGCCCCAATACTTGCTGATTTTAGATGTAGATCTATCCACTGGAGAAGAGGAGAAGAACCAGACCTGTGTGGAGGGTTGATTCCTTGTCGATTGGGTGGTCCTCCATGGCCGATCCAAAGCTTTAAGTGTCATGTATCTTCTACACCAAGTTGCCCGATTTCTCCAAGTAAATGGGGGAAAACACTCCTCTCAATCCTCTGAAGCTTTTAAAAGGATCAATTTGGGGAGAGGAGGAGCCACCACCTTGAATGCACCATTAATGGCCATTAAGCCTAATTTTGGCCATGGTGAAAACCTCTCAATTCAGCTCCCATGTGGGCTGGAAAACCCCTTAAACTTCTTGTAACAGCCAGAGAAGATGAATCCCCATCAATGGGGAGATCAATTGGCCTCCCTTGGCCATGAATGTCATTAATCCCTCTCTTTCTCTCTCCTCCATTTTTGGGGAAAATGAGATTTCTCTCTCCTAGTCACCATTTACAGAAATTGAGTGGCAAATCCTAGTAATTATCAGCCCCCTAAGCTAATGGTTTACTCCAATTAGGCCTAGCCCAAGTGGATTGGGCTTGATTTGGGCAAAATAGGGAATTTTGACCTAAAATTAGGGTTGAGTTGACTTTGGTCAAATTGACCACTTGGGTCCCAATGGGTGGTTAGGGACCCATTGTACTCCCCTAAGGGTTAGGAAGGTCTAGATAGGGTCAATTTGGCAAGGTGGAGGCCAATTGACCCACAATATGGCAATTTGACCAAAACAGGGCTAGAGTTGACTTAGGTCAAATTTGCCAAATTGGTGGCCCCATGATGGGATTGTTTAGTCCATTGGGTCCCTAATATCCTTATAAGGGTAGGGGAAAGGTCAATTTGGCATGGTGGAGGCCAATTGACCCTAATTAGGCTACTTTGACCACTTTGGGGTTAGGGTTGAGTTTGGTCAATTTGGCCTCTTTGGTTAACCCCAATGGGTCCTTCGTGCTCTAAGGGACCCTACAAAGGGTTAGGTGTGCCATGTTGGGGTCAAAGGGTCAAGGTGAGTCCCTAAAGGCCAACCCTAAGCTTGGTAACAGGAAATTGCTATTTGCAGACCAAGGTGCTCTTCCCCTTCAAGCCTAAGGACAAGTGATCTCTTCAAGCTTTCTAGGGTTTTGTCATGAACTAGTCATGACAAAACCACTCTAGGGGTCTAGTTGTTTGGGGGATGTTACAGCAGGTAAGTATCAGGCTTACACAGAGCACTATGCATATCTCAACAACCGTTCATTTAGGACCAAGAGGGCAGACCTGTCAGGAAAGGTGAATAGTGTCGCCTTGGTTTTCTATCTTAAATAGGTGGGCACTCGGCGAATAGTGAGGCCTTAGTTTTCTATCTTAAAGAAGTGGGCACTCGGTGAATAGTGCCACCTTGGTCTTCTATCATAAATAGGGGGCACTCGGCGAATAGTGTCGCATTGGTTTTCTATCTTAAATAGGCGGGCACTCGGCGAATAGTGCCGCATTGGTTTTCAATCTTGAATAGGCGGGCACTCGACGAATAATGTCGCATTAGTTTTCTATCTTAAATAGGCGGGCACTCGCCGAATAGTGTCGTATTAGTTTTCTATCTTAAATAGGCGGGCACTAGGTGAATTGTGCCGCCTTAGTTCTCAATCTTAAATAGGAGGGCACTCGTCGAATAGTTTCGCCTCGGTCTTCTATCTTAAATAGGCGGGCACTCGATGAATAGTGTCATCTTGGTCTTCTATCTTAAATAGGCAGGCACTATGCGAATAGTGCCCCCTTGGTCTTCTATCTTAAATAGGTAGGCACTCGACGAATCGTGTCGTCTTGGTTTTCTATCTTAAATAGGCGTGCACTCGATGAATTGTGTCAGCTTAGTTATTTATCTTAAATAGGCGGGCACTCGACGAATAGTGTCACCTTGGTCTTCTATCTTAAATAGGCGGACACTCAGTGAATAGTTTCGCCTTAGTCTTTCTATCTTAAATAGGTGGACACTCGATGAATTAGTGTCACCTTGGTTTTCTATCTTAAATAGGCAGGCACTCGGCGAATAGTGCCGCCTTGGTCTTCTATCTTAAATAGGCGGGCACTCGGTGAGTAGTGTCGCCTTGGTTCTCTATCTTAAATAGGCGGGCACTCGATGAATAGTGCCGCTTTGGTCTTCTATCTTAAATAGGCGGGCACTCGACGAATAATGTCGCCTTGGTCTTCTATCTTAAATGGGAGGGCACTCAACGAATAGTGTCACCATGTGATGGATCTGTAGACGCCCTTAGAGGAGGGGGGTGAATAAGGGTTTTAAAAACTTTTAGGTTTAATGGAAAACTTTTGATATTTTATTAGAAATAGATTGAATCAAAAGTAAAGTGCTAGAAATTGAAAATCAAATCAATTTTATTGAACAAGTAAAGACATGATTATCATTTATAAAGTTGATTACAAAATTAGATTTCTATCACGCTAGAAATCAAGGCGAATAATATGAAAACTCTTTTTGTTTTCTTTACCGACTCTTCTCCCTAAGAACCAGTTGGCTTTAGCCGATCTATCCCCAGATACGGCCTCAAGCCGCTCTAGCCTCTCTATCCCCAGAAAGGCCTCGAGTACCCCCTAGATCTAATCCTAAGACCTAGTCGCCACACCCACGCGACGAATTCTCCCTAGTCCTCGCAAGGCCCTAGTCGCCAACCACGCGACGAATTTCTCTACCGATAAAAAGGATAAGAGTTACAAGATTAGATACAAGAAAAACTCCCCTCTAAATTGATCCCTTAATGCAGATGTCATTTCGCTTGCAAAGGTTTGATCTTTGTGGCTTGAGAGTCTTCCTCTTTGATGTTCTTTGGATCCATGGATGTCTCTAATTGATTAGAATTTGTTGCAGCGAGAACACTCTATGTGTATGTTGAGAGAAAGCTTTTTGATCGCCGTTTTGATAGCTTCCAATCCATGTGCATGATTTTCTTTTTGATCTCCTTTGAATAACTCTCTCTTTAGATGGGTGGGAAACACCCCTCACTTTTCTCTAAACGGGTAGGGCTTTCATCCCTCGAAAATTTAATCAAAGACCGTCAAGGGAAACTCATTTTTGGGTTGTTTTAAATAGAGGTGGGTGTGCAGGAAGTTACCACCCGGTGGTAACTACTATAGCGGAGCGGTAGCGCGCAGTCTTCAATTTCCTTCCTTATCTTCTCTTCAATTTCGTGGATTTGGCTTTTATCTTTGGAAACAAATTATTCCCCATGAAAATATGATATATTCTTTCCATCATAATGATATTGGATGCTCCCTATGGTTTATCAATCAAATCATGGTTGATTGGGGTTTCCTAAAGCTACCGATCGACGATAGAGTTAACGCCCCGTGGTAGAACTTGTTATATATGATTCCCGTCGATATTCGTTTCTCAATAATGTTTCCTTCTCGACGATATTTCCAAGTATGCAGAAGCTACTGCCACCGGTAGCGCTATCGTGCCGCGATAGCAGCAAAGTATTTAATTGATAGGGAATCATCGTCTTTCTTTTTTGTACTCATAGGGGCTTGAAAGCTGAAGTTCCTGCACACTATAAACACGTGACAAGTATGATCAAATACAATGAGAATTGTTATTCTCAAACCAAGAAATGTGGAAAGCATGTTCCAACACCTTGGTCTTTTATCTTAAATAGGCGGGCGCTCGGAGAATAGTGTCGCCTTGATTTTCTATCTTAAATTGGCGGGCACTCGACGAATAGTGCCGCCTTGGTTCTCTATCTTAAATAGGCGGGCACTCGGTAAATAGTAACACCTGGTTTCTCTATCTTAAATAAGCGGACACTCGGCGAATAGCGTCGCCTTGGTTTTCTATCTTAAATAGGCGGGCACTCGGTGAATAGTGTCTCCTTGGTATTTCTATCTTAAATAGGCGGGCACTCAGTGAATTAGTGTCGCCTTGGTGTTCTATCTTAAATAGGAGGGAACTCGGTGAATAGTGCCGCATTGGTCTTCTATCTTAAATTGGTGGGCACTCGGCGAATAGTGTCGCCTTGATTTTTTTATCTTAAATAGGTTGACACCTGGCAGATGGTGTCGCAATAATAGGCGGACACCCATAAAAGTTAATTGCGTCCCTAATCTAACATTCGGAAATAGTATATGGTGATGCCCGACCTCTTTCGTTGATTACTACCTATGTGACAGGTTTCCGGAATGATTACACTTCACATGCGTGAGAAGAGAGGTATGTCATGAGTTTAGAATACATCTTATCATTCATTCAAATAATATGCATGAGCACAAAAGCGAGAACAAGAAACGATAATATTATTCATCAAAAAGACAAAGCACCACAGACATATGAACCCCGACGGTCACCTGGTCAAAAATAAAATAAAATACAAAGTTTATTCGCTTTCAGACTCTTCGCCCCCGTCATCCTCGCCATCCTCGCGGTTCTCTGGACCAGAAGTCGTGGGCATCCCAGCATTCACATACAACATCTCATAGCTAATACTGGCGTACTCCGGCTTCAAGGCGCCTCTCTCCTTCAGTAGGTTGAGGGACTCCTTCGCGTAGGATTCGCCGATATCGAATGTTTTTGTCGGAACCTCGGGTTAAGTACAGTAGTATGATCCTGCATCGGAAGTAATAGCGGATTAGAAGCCGCATATGGGTAAGGACCAATTTTATGTTATAAGTTTGTTGATACCTGTAACTTTGCCTACAGGTGAGAGTTAACCCTCAGGACGTCTTCAAGTGCATTCGAGGCGGCACTATTGTAAGTCAGCG